>JADMLD010000510.1:0-1200000 GCA_017589585.1 Phylloscopus whistleri
ACTGTTGTCATTTAATTATAAATGCTGAAGCTTTTAGCAGCACAGAATCAGTTATATTTGGTTATGAATGATTAAGTGTGCATGAAGTTTTTACCAGCACATTAATCATCAGGTACAGAAAGAAGCATGACACTGGTTAAAAATTCACTTCTTTACTACCCATGGGAAGTGTAAAGTCTTCACATACAGTCAGAGATTGCTTACCTTTATGACAGACCAAGTGCTGAGTAAGATGCATTGAATATGCATCCCCCTGAAAAGTACTTTCATTCGGTCAATGAGATTAATTATCCCTTGACAGTATGAATGGCAGCAGCAGAAACAACAGCAGTGGCAAGATCAGGTTATGAGTTTTAATTATGCTTTATTTGATGCCTGATGCTGGAACCTAAACCACACACTGAAGAACAAACTAGTTCAGGAGAATATGGGTATCTCCATGCATCCCTGTATTTACCTGCCTAGCTCTGCCCAAATTGCCCACTTCCACTCTCATGTGGTTCAGTTGAAATGGTTTGTACAGCAGAACAGCAGCACACAGAGACTCAGGGCAAGGTGTGGCCCCTCTGTGGAAAGTTTTGAAAATGCACTTAGTAAAGGGCTGTATTTCTATTTTCAAATATGAACAGCTGTAAGGCCTTTGCAGTCTGGGTCATTCATGTGAACTTTCTATTACTTTCACATTAAAAGAATGTTCCCAAATGTCACCCATCTCTGAGTGAGAAAGTCCCTTTCCTGGCTTCTGAGATCCTAATTTTCAGATTGGGACAAGTTATGCCTATGTGTGAAGCCTGAAAATAACTTGTTGCAAAGGTAGGTTATCGTAAAAAGTGTCTCCAGCAGTCTGGGTTTTGTGTTCAAGCCTTCCTTCTCCCCCAAATGAGTGAGAAGCATTTTGACGCATATCAACATTTTCTTTAACTCAGGGTAGAATTAAAAAAAAAAAAACAAACTTTAAAGCAAATGTAAAATAGAAAACAGTTGCAAATGTTTACAGTGATCTATATTTAAGCTATATGAGTGAACACCCAATCTAACAGATTTCTCTGTATATCCAGCTCCCAGATACAATCTCAGGAATCCTGCTGTCCTCCCTTCCCACTGTATGTCCTTAATGAGCATCTGTTCCTACTTAAACATACTGGGTTTATAGACTATCTTTCTGTGTGCTCTCTTGGAGTTATATACACATTCACTTCTTCCCAATTCCCACATTTATTTACCTCTTTGACTTGCTGGAGAGATGATTAAGACAAATCTCCATCCAAAGGAAGTTTGTCCTGCTGCTGCCATAGAGATGGAAACACTGCTGCAGCAGAACACTGTCGCTTCCTGCACTTGTGTGACCCACTACAAGCCTTTCGACTTATGAATAATTCCTTCTCCAGCCTGTGTAAAAATGTAAAAGAGCAGAAATTTCACTGACTCTGTTTACATTCATAAAATCAGATGCTTTTTTCCTATGGTAACCTGGAGATTATCAAACATACTTGATGAAAATATGAAAACAAGACAAATGTGTTTATTTCACTACATGATCTTATAGATAAATATCAAACTCAAATTAACTCTGCTGAGATGGCTGTTGTTTTGGAGTGACTGTCCCTTGAACCTATTTTCAGTGGTCAGTAACTTCTAAGCTGGAAAGTTTAGTAGTGCCCCCAGCTAGTTAGGCAAGATGCACTGGAATAACCCAACTACAGCAGTACTAATTTGAAAAATGCAGAAATACAGACTAGCATTTTGCAGGGTGCAAGCCTCCAATGCAGTGGGAAGCATTCTGAAAACTCTGAAAAAGATGACTATTTATATAAGAATCCATATAGATTTGTTTGGACAAATCCAGCCATTTGTCTGGACCTCTTGTCTGTAACATGGATATAGAAAGAGTTTGTCAAAGATTTTACATTTTCATGTGGAAAGTCTAAATAGGGGAACACAAAAATATCCATGGCTATGACCTACATCAGCTCTTATTTTTGATAGGCTTACTATTAGATAATCATGTTTGAGTTTCTTTCTAAAACAGCAGATGAAGCTTGTGCAGCAGAGCTCCAGAAAAATATGAACAGAAAATGGAAACTTAAGTAAGCAACAAGAATAACCTTACACATCTTTACACAAAATGACTGAACACTTCTAAGAAATTATTCACATAAGATATTAAATATACCCTTAATAGTAATCCTGATGATTATTCTTCAATGGGCAGGTGATGGTATTTGAGGAATCTTTATTGCTTTGCTTACTTGGATAAAAACATTTGGTTTTGCATGAAAATATGCTAAAGTATGACTATTAAGCAATTTCAGTAAAAGCAATTTTCATGTTCTACCAAAGTAACCATCTAAAGAATAATATAACCTAAGAAAGTTTGTAGCAGTACAAAATAAATATGGTATGTATAATGATGATGCAAATTAATGTTATCCAGCAGAAACTGGTTACTTTAGCATAAAATTAAAACCCAACTGTGCTTTCTTTCAGCCTCTCCCTGCAGGACCAGCTATACCTCCTTTAAAGTGAACATTCAGGATAATAAAGCAATGGCATGATGAATATTCTAAAAGGTCAATACTAATTAACTACATCAATGTATTTTGCATAGAAACAGCTATTTGAGGACACATGGATTTTTTTATTCACGTGTGCCAGCAAAAGTTCTTTCAGCAAGATTTCTGTGACAAAGCACTTGAAGAAAAGTGGAGTAGAGGGCTTTATAAACACCACAGCATGTTTGATGTTGCATGCCTACTGTATGTGTGTGCATGTGCATATTTACTCATACACATAAATATGTTAAGTTTGCTCAGATCGTTAGTTTAACAGTGTCAACATTTGTAAAGAAAACAAACCATATCCCCAGATGTACGCCACACCAGTATTGAAGGAAATCAACCAGTGGCCCGGATGTTGTGAAGTCAGCTTCTGCACTGACTGAATTGTAACCTGCAAGCTTCATCTGAACACTTTGTATAGTTTTAGCTACAAAGCAGCTGCTACTACAAATGATCCATCACCTGATCAATTTCTCTCTTAAAAAGATGGGGGTGTCCACCTTCAAATGGTCTGTCCGTGACTGACAAAGAAAATTAGTTCCTGGGCAAGTGTGAGCGCATTTTGGGCTGTCTTTTATATTAGCAATTCAGTGCACTGCAACAAGGGTTCCGAAGAGCAAAGCACTTTCTGTTGAGTTTTTAGAAGCTTTTACTGCACGTTCATTCTAGTTCATTCTTGTGGTACACATTGGATTTACAAATAAACATCTGGTTAAGCTTCATCCAAAATTCCTTCATTTTCTACAATCCAGCACTGTTTCCATGACCCATGCTAGGATCCAAGAGGCAGTAGCTGTATCTTGCTTTTCTCTCTTTCTCTACTTCTGTCCTTTTCTGCTCCTTATTTCTTCTTATGGTTGGATGGGTTAGTTTGCTAAGTCAATGCTTTGTGAAATGCTTTGTTTTGATTGAATGTTTGCTTTAAATTTTGCCAGCTTCCTGACCTTCTAAAGTTTGCCAGTAAAGTTTGCTTTTTAATCTTCTGAGAACATTGTTGTGTTTCTCCTATGTGCTCACCTCAGGAAAAAGTAGTACCTTGAGCCCCTTTTAAATAAACACTCTAAGCAAGAACCTTTTAAAGATGCAAGAAGCTATGAACATTTCTCTTGACATGAGTCTTACACATATCCATACACAAACCCTTCACAGTTCATTCCAAAACTCAGTACTATTTGAAAAGGCATTAAGAAATAGTTTGAAAGAGCTTCAAAGGTGCTATGTTTGGGCCCAACCTTCTTTATGAATTAATAATTTTTCCTTTGCTTCCTCCCAGACACAAAGTTATTCTCTCACCAGTTTCACCCTGCAATTCTTTTGGCTTTCTAAATGACAAAAGACTGGTTAACAGCACCCAAAGTCTATCTGTACATTAAAACTTAATGAAGATATAGTTTGATTCTTGAAAAGGCAAGCATTTGTAATTTCCCTTACTTCTCTTAGGGTAAGCTTTATAGAGTGGCTTTCACTATTATCTGTACATACATTCTTGGAAAAAAAACTAGCAGTTTGAAAGCTGTGAGGCCCAAAAATGACCAAGGTTTTGGAGCATGTCTCATGTAAGTAAAGGCTGCGAGAGATGGGACTGTTGATGAAGAGATGACTCAGGAGGATCTCATCAATGTATAAAAATACTTGAAGGGAGCGTGTAAAGAGGACAGAGCCAGGCTCTGCTCAGTGGTGGTCAGTGATGGGACCAGAGGCAATGGGCAAAACCTGAAGCATAGGAGGTTCTCTCTGAACATTAGGAATGACTTTGTCACTGTGAGGGTGACAAAGCACTGGCACAGATTGCCCGGTGAGTTTGTGGAGTCTCGGTTTTCAGAGCTCCTCAGAATTCAACATGAGCTATGTGCTGTAGCTGACCTTGGTTTGAGAAGTAGAGTTGATGTACTTGATCTCCAGCAGCACCTTTGAACTTCAAATATTCTGTGATTTCCTGAAGAACCTTCTGGGATTCATGTGAACTTTGGCCTTTTCTCTTTTCCTTCATTCCTGTTCTCATGCAAAAGAATGTGAATTTTCCTTCTTCAGCAGAATAAGGCATGTTCGTGCTCAGGAAATTATTTTGATTGATAATTCCTGTTTTCAGTTAATGCAACTCAGGCCTCACAGTCTCTGCTGCAGGGCAGCCATTCCTGCGGGTTTATCAGAAGTTTATAGTACTAAATGTTTTTTTCTTAGAGCCACTGGCATCTACAGTCACATGATTACATAATCCCTGCAGTTTTCTTTGAAGAAAAGATTATTCAACTCAGTTGTATACAAAACTTGACATTTTGCATTTTAATTCCCTAAAAAGGAAACACTTCTCTTAATGGTCCAACCTTTTTAAAATTGTTCTAGTTGACTGGTAGTCTGATTCTGGAGACAGAAACTAAATGCCCAGCTTCACCAGCGCTGGAACCCTGCAGCTGTTAACTCTTCCACTGAGACATTAAAAAACTTTTCTGCAACAAGGAACACCTAAGCTCCATCTGCAAATAAGTTCATTTAGAGTAGTAATGAACTTCAGCCTTTTAGCATGAGTTTTCTCTCCTTAGCTGGAAAATGCCTTGCTTTGCTGTCCTAAGGACTACTACAGATGTTACTCTAAAAATATGGTAGCTCAAGTGTTAGAATTAGCTTGGCATGTTGTGTGTCTGGAGGCTTCTGTTATTTCCTTACTATTTGCAAAGAACTAGCAAGTTTAAGGGGTGTTTTTGGAAAAGGAAAACAGCAGGCAAACAGCCAATATTAATTCTTGCTATACTATGAGTATATATAAGAAAGAAGAATGGCTTTAGCCTCTGCTAAACACATTCTTTATTTTGGAGGAGGAAGGTCCATCTAAAAAAAAAAAAAAATTGAAGGAATTAACTAGTATTTCAATTAAAGAAAAAAAGTTATTTTCCTAAAAAACTGCTTTTTCTCCCCCTTTATTTTTTTTTGTATTTTAGTTCACTTCTGGCAAAAAAATGCAAACAAAACCAAAACCTAGCATCACTATAGATTGTTCAGAGACTAAATAAGTATTCTCCTTAGATGATCACAATGGGGAGTTTCATATTTTTCAGACATCTAGTTGGCAAAATAACAATCTACTTATTTAACTCATATATAATATTTAGCACTGTCTTTTAGGCTGAATAGTTAATAAAGCCTCCATTTCATAAAAACTGAAGGAACCATTAAAATGATATAAAGAGGAAAGACATGATATAAAAAAGCCTAAAAAACCTTCTTTTTTTTTTCCCCTTTGAGGGGAGTATATGCTACTGCATTCTTTAAACAGACAGAATATGAATCACTTTCCAGAAAGCTTCTCTTTATTGGATAAAAGTATAAATAATACCAATGCCAAATCTTAAGGCAAAAAGGAAAGTAAGAGTCACATTCTTCTTCAGAAAAAGTACCTTCTTCCTAATGAAAGTTATTGAATTTAGCAGCTAAATGTCAAAGAACAGAGAAAGAAGAAGAGAAAGAAGATTTACCATTAAAATCTCCAGACAAAAAGGACATTTTCATCATTCATTTGAACAAAGGGGCTTTACTGTTTTCTTAAATTCTTTTCTAGAGGAGAGTATTTTTATTTATATATCATTATAGTGGTCAATATAGTAGCAAAAGGAACAAAAATCAGCTGTTCAGTGTCATGAAAATAACTGTTCCATAGTTCTTTTCTGTTCTCAGTAGAGAACAAAAAAAGAAAGGAAGACAGAATAAATGGCAACCCACAATATTTTTGAGTAATTCAGTTCAAGAGATGGGTTGGAAGCTACTGAATAAAAACCTCACGCTTTATTTCAGAGTGTAAATAGCCTCGTCTTGCTCAGTTTTGTGTGCTGATAATGTCCTGAATAATTTTCCTCTTGCATATAATGCTGTCTTTTTTGACATCTCTTCATATATACACAACTGTAAGGGATTTACAGTGGTTTTCCCACACACACACTAAAATTATAACTCTAAGAACCTTTTGGTATCTGTAACTGTCATGAGAACGTGTATATACACAGTATAAATGTGTAGATCTTAGATCTCTTTCTACCCATCCTTAACCCAAAATAACATTTTTGCCATTTATTTCTTTGGATGAGTGAAAACCAGTATAAAGCTTTGACTTTCATAGGAGAATCCAGATATTAGGGAATGGAGTCTCTACCACTAAATGGCCTTGTGACATTATAAGTGAAACTTGCAGAGTGACAATATCACTTCCACTTCTGGATGTGAAGTTTAAGCCCTAAGGAAAAAGGTAAAAGTGAATTTGATGTTGCTCTGGTTGTTTCAAGTTTCACAGACCACAAACTAGCACTCCAATAATCAATCTTCACCCAAAACAGCTCAGAAAAGTAGCAGTGGGAACTCCTAAAGTGATGGGTAGACCTGAAAAGATCACCTCAAGACTATATCATTTATTAATCTATCAAATTCAGAAGCATTAAATCCAACTACAATTCTAAACATAAAATCAGAAAATCCAAAAGCTTTGTGGTGTTCAACCTCATTGTTGGGAGGAAAGGGTTAAAACTGCAAGATTTGGTGAGGAGAAGGGAATAGTTTCACTCAAACTGACCTTGCAGCTGGGAATGCTAAAAATTGCTATAAATAAAAATGCCAAAGTGGAAAAACTCCACTTTTTATGCCTAATGTGGTTTATCCTCTGCCTGTTTTGAGAAGCAGAATTCTTGTAGAGAGAGAACACATTCCCACAGGCACATGGAAGCCTTTTGTTATCTTGGGGCAGGCAGTGAGGCCTCCCTCTCACCACTGCTTGCTGCAGGATGAACTAAGCCTGACGGAGCCTGTGTCCCCATGTGTCTCTGCTGCCCAGAGCTCTTAGCAAGGTAATGAAATAAATCTACTCCTCACATTTTAACTCTGGCTTGGTGGTTGCCTTGGCTACCTGTATGTGCTGATTCACACACTCACACACTTCCCTCATATTATGAAGCCAAAATTATAAAAAATCTGAACAGATCTGTAATTCTGCTGTTCATCTTTTCAGGTATATTTCTACAGGAAACCAAGTTGAGGTTTTTTAATGGATCGTGAAAGTGCAAAACAAATTCTAGAACCCTCTTTTTTCCCTACAGATTTGAACTAATTATGTTTAAGGCTGAGCTGATTCTTACTCGTATTTTGTCAAAAGACATTTTTTCTAAAACTATCTGTTAATCTTTTTCCTAGTCAGCATTTTTGATATGTCAGATTTTCTAGGAATGTTATTAGAAAACTATGAATTTGCTTGCATTCCCATCTTATCTGGGTAGCATTAAAATTCACACAACAAAAGAAAGATGTGGAATTCTTGGAATGAGGCCAGAGAAGGTCACTAAGGTAACCAGAGGACTGGAGTACCTGTCCTATGAAGACAGGCTGGGAGAGTTGGGGTTGATCATCTAGGAGAAGACAAGTCTCCCCAGAGACTTTTTAGTGGCCTTACACTTCCTAAAGGGCCCCTACAGGAAAGCTGGAGAGGGTCTTTTTACAAGGACAAGGGAAAATGGCTTTAAGCTGAAAGAGAGTAGGTTTAGATTAGATATTAGGCAGAAATTCTTTACTGTAAGGGTGGTGAGGGACTGAAGCAGACTTCCCAGAGAAGCTGTGGATGCCTAATCTCTGGAAGTGGTCAACCCCAGTTTGGATGGGGTCTTGAGCAACCTTGTCTAGTAGAAAATGTCACTTCCTACAGCAGGGAGGCTGGTACTGAATGATCTTCAAGGTCCCTTACAACCCATTCTGTGATTCTATGAAAAAATCTTCCCTTCAGGTGCTGAATACAACAGCTACGCTTATCATGATTTTTGGCCTGACTGTACATTCTGAAATCTTGAAAACCTGCTGAATACATTCAGATAAAAGGCTAAAACTAAACCAAAAATTACTCTAAGATAAAAAGAACTCTATGCTTCAAGTCACCTGGAGCGATAAGGCTGAGGAAATCTAAAAGTTTGGATGATTTTTCTCTTTGGTGCATTTGGTGCATTGTACAACTCTACATTGAGTTTTGCTGCTGACAATAAATAACTGGTTTTTTTAATACCTAGTGCTGCTCTCTGAACTGCTTCAGAATCTGTAATTTTGTCCTTAATGAACAACTCAGCAACTCAATGTACATCCTAGGTTCACTGCAGTCACACAACTTTGTTGGCCACGATTTCATCCTTTATCTTTAACAATTACATTTATTTTAGAAAACTAAAGGTATGCCACTTAAGTGATAATGTTGAGAAGTGAAGGGGAAAAAAGAAAAATATTAAATCTATTAATAGCCATCAGTGTTAACAGGCCGTATAATCCCTAATTTTGACTTAAGACACAGCAAATGAAAATACAGAAAACACTGTACCATCCTTAAGCATGCTACAGGCATTTTGCCACTTGTTATCTCACCTTGAATTTTTACAAAGAAAAGCTATTTCTGAGGTATACTGAATGAGATTTGCTGCTTATTATCACTAGGTCATATTTATTTGCCCTCTGGACACAGCATGTTTACCTATTTCCTCTATTTGCAAGCCATCACAGTCATAATCAAGAATGAGACTGCACTTGTCCAGCTGCAACATTCTACTCCTCTGGCAAAATGAGGATGTCTAAAGAGATAGTAATTATTTATGACACTGTTTACATCTTTCATTTCTAGGGGCTATCTAATCATGTCTTCCAAGTAGAGTCTCATGAGTGACAGGTTTGAGAACTTCCCCAGGTGAGTACACAAATAACCTCACTAAGATGCTAGGAAAAAAAAAAAAAAGTTAAAAATGCCTCTCCCAGTTAAAGCATGAAATCCAAATATCTTCTTAGTTCATCTGGAACAGCCAGGATAGTGTGAAAGGCCTGACACAGATCATGAAAGATATTTTAACAGCTGAGATCCAGGAGACTGTAAAGTCTGTCTATATGCTTTCCTTTGGCAACAAAGCATCATTATCACTACATGGGATCTACTCTTCCTACTCTCCCAGGAGAGCTAAATGATGGTTGTCTACAGGCATCCATAGTGTTTTCTAAAGCTACAAAAAACAATGTAAAAATATAGCATGTGGTGAACCTTTCAGACCTCGTGAGTTACATTTGACAACATTTCAGGCATCTTAGAACTGTTCTTCAAAAAAAAAAAATCAGCGGAAAAAATAAAAACAAATGTATGAAAACTCACATTTTTGCCTACTACACTGCACAGAAATTTTCCTATCTTTCAGCCTTGTCCTGTCATTCTGAATATTTTTATTTCATTACTAATTGTTGCGGCAGCCCTCTTGTTAGAGGGTAGAAGTGAGCTGAGACACAGACTTCTTGTTTATCACAGCATGAAAAGGGTCCTGGTTTATTTCTCTTTACAGCTTGGCCATCCTGACTCCAACCATTCACTGACTCTGGCTGCAGCAAGCCCCTGTTGTAGGTTTCCCTTGCAGCCTCTGACTGCTGGTTATTTCCTGCTAAACTATGACTGCAGGTATTAGTGTGCAGACTCTGACTGCAGGCTTTTACCCAGCTAGACTGTGGCTGCGGGTTCCAACAATAGGCTCTAACTGCAGACCCAGACTGACCTCTGTTTTTTTTAACCATGTTGATGAATACAACAATATAAACAAAGAGACCAATCTGAATGATGATGGGTATCACATTTTGGTGTGTACTGTGAAATTCTGAAGTGCTCAAAGAACTGTGCTGTTTAGTCAACTGACTGCTTCACTGTAATTAAGGTGTGTTCTAAAATGACCTCAAATGGACCATAAATTCCTGACTTTATCCAATATGTATTACAGTTACATTAATTATAATACAGTTCTGTGTTTTAGACCCTTTACATTTGCTACGAAGTTTTCTGTATGTGAATTCACAAATGTTTTAAATTTGAATACCTTGACTTTTTCTGATTCTTTCCTCTTATTTTTTTTTCTGACTCTCTTTCATAAACTGTCATGAAGGGGGAAAGTGGGAAGAACATTTGGAGAAGATTAAAGACATGAGAATATTTTGGTTTGAGAGGAAACTCTAAAATGTTGCTATTTTTATATGCAGCTCTTTTTAGCTGTTCCTGGGACATGTTTTCAACTACTGTTGTGAAGGCAAACTTACATCATCGTAAAACGGGCATGAACCAATACTGGTGTCCATGAAGCACTTGGAGGGTCCAGTTGTCCGTGTTTTATTGACAGGGAAGGCCAAGCACGCACTCCTGGTTGACCTGGGCACAGCTTTTTTGTAGACGTAGACTTTTTTTGTAGAGGCTGACATTTGCATATGCAAACCCCTAATGAATTAGCAGAGGAAACTGGTGTACAGAAGGCTAATTGAGGAACAGCTCCTAGTACACAAAACATTCAAGAGAGTCAATGTTTTCTGTCAAATTTTAACTCAGAATGGATATGAATTTATACACAGTTCCAGATGGCTGAAAAAAGAATTTAAAGGAAGAGTAAAAAAAAAAAATATATAATTGTATGGTTTGCAGTCCAAGATGTAGTTTACAATTGTATTCAACTCAGGCCATGATGACACAAGATGACGCACAGCGCAATATGAAGAGTCCATCTGCTTCTTAGCCAAGTTTTACAACCTCTGCTAAGCTCTTTATTGCTAAGGACAAGATTAAGATGACCCAACAGCTTTAAAATTATTCATGATGTATTGTCTTCTTTAACATTAACCTAAAATCCTACTTCTAATGGAAAAGTTAACATTAGAAATACACTGGAATAGAAAATAAATTTTTAATCTAAAGAGAAAATAAATTTTTAATTTAAAGACGTGGCACATAGAGCTACCATCTAGCAAGACAGAATTTCTTTCCAAATTAACTTTTTTTTATTACAGTCTAGACTGAAATAAAGTAAGTTAAGACAAAAAAGAACAGACCATCTTGTAGATCTGAGACTGAGAATATCTGTTTATGTAACTTTTAAGGGAGGATAATGAAATAAATATCCCCTGGTTGATTTGAAAGAAAAAAAATCAATTTAATACTATGCAGAGTCAACCCATATGTTTTATTACCCTTCTGTAGCAACTCTAACATGTCACTAGCCTAGAGGAACTAGACTAAATAAGTGTGCAGTAGACATCTCCTTACGCAAATGAGACAAGAAAAAAACTAAAGCAGCAATAAACATTAATACATTTGATTAACAATTTGTCCTGAAGGCATAAGGGACAGACATGCTTACGATGAAGTCCTACAGCAGCTCTCTGCACTTAAGATTTCTTATAATATTTATGACATTTCTGTCTTGGGGTGATTTAATGATAGTGTATTCCCTGATGGTCTGCTTTACGCCCAAAAATGGTTGCTGCATCTTTAAGGGGGGGATGGCGGGGTGGGAAGCCTTGGGTTTCTTCAGCAGCTATTTATCCCTGGATTTTTTTTTTTTAATTTTTTTTGGTGTGTGTGTGTGTGAAGGTTCTGACAGTTCAGTAACTAGCAATTATTTACCTTTTTCCCGTGCCATGTGGGCATTTGTCAATAAACAGTTGGGGTTTTTTCTCACCTTCATCCATAGTATTCATTCCTTATTGGTGGAAAGGGATTAATGGAACCCTTTTTAGAGGAAGCACTCATTCCAGAGTGTTTTGCTCCTAAACTTGTCTCTAAACTGAGACAATTTCTTATAGGGAAGGAAAAATATTTGTAGAAAATCTAGTAATTTACATTCACACTATAACTTATATAATTTAAATATCACCTCCATCTCTCTTTCCTTACCAATACATGTTTGAACTTTTTCTCTATGACCTTAGCTTAGGCCCATTTTTTTGGTACTCAGGAGAAATGAATCACTATATAAAGGTACCTGAATTCCCTGAATGGACAAAACAAAACAAAACAAAACAAGAGAGAGAGAGAGGCAGCAACTGGATATTCTGGATCAACTATCAGCATTGCTTGGGGTTCTTTGATATTTCCATTAACAACTGGAAGAATCAAAATTCTTCCCAAATCATGATATTCAGGCTGAACATCTCTGTCTCTCAGGTGCTGTAGAAAAAGGGAAACAATATTACTGCTTATATATAAAATGGCAGCTCATCAGGATGAAATAATCTAAACCAGTTATAAATGCTACAGGCTTAAAGCAGGCAACCAGAACAAACATACAAGAAACCTCAGTCCTTTTCAAAGCACTTGTGTCTATCCAATATTTCTGTAATTTAGCTGCCTGACAATTTTCTTAGTTTTCCCAAGCATGAAGTAAGTGTATTCCTTTTCCTTATCTGCTCTTAAGTTCTTCCATCATGCCTATCACTGTGAGACAAATGGTGCTGTGTAAAACCAATGCAAACAATACAGAGCATCCTCAAATCAACCAGTTGCATCTGTGGCCAGAAAGCCTGACCACAGATCTGCTCCTGGTAAAGAGTAATGCAATATGTGTCAAAATAATGCCACCTTGGGTGCAATTCAACTCCAGCTTACAAATTCCAGTGCTGGATTCATCTGCCTAAATACAGGCATGTAGTCCTGCTCAAGAGGTCCTGGAATACCAGAGGCACACATGACAGAGTTACAATGTGAGCACCAAGACTTTCTAGACTGGCATCTGGACACTAGCTATGATGTTCCAGGGAACTGAAATGGCATTAGACTGCATATTTCAGTGGCTGACCAACATATTCAGAGGAGACATCTTGCACACACACATTGTATAAGTGTGCAATTTTATACATATGTTTATGCATACATTTTAAACATATTACAATTTGTACACATTTTATAGATATATCTAAGTATTTTACCTTTCCATTAGTCATTTTATCTAAGTTAAATAAGCTTGAATGATTGGTTTTAATGGAATAAGGGAAAGCAAAAAAATTAGCAGTTGAAAATAAATACCGTTCAGTACTGTCATAAAAAGTTCCATGAATAAAGTATTTGCTGCTCTGTTACAGCATGCATGGTAATTTCATTTGGCATATGAACCACTGAGGCATACAAAATATTGAAGGATGATTTTTCAAAGAACTTACTGCATTGGCAGTTCTGTAACAATATTACAAGGCAAGAGGTCTTCAGAAAGTAATATGCTGAGATAGCGTTTTTGTGTCAAGGCATTTTAATACAATTATGTTTATGTAACTGCTGTGATGTCTTTAGAACCAGACTGTATAATTTAGAATACTTCTTAATGTCTCTTGATTTCATGCTTGTATTTCTTCTGATCAGTCCATTGTAAATCTCAAAACATGTCACCTTCCACTTAATGGGTTTTACTTCTTGATTTAGGAAAGTATGTTTAAGTGTATATATATCTGTAGTGGGCAAGAAATGTGTATATAATATACATTATATATGTGTTTGCATATATACAGACACATTTTAAAAGTAGGGAAAATTACATATAAAGATTGAATTCTGATACCATATTGCTTCTTTTTCTTTCTGATGATCAACATGTACTTTGAGAAGGTGATCCACCAATCTGCTCTAACATGAAAGGAAATCCAGCCCTTTCAAAACATTTTTATTCTTTTCAAGGATTTGCTTGTGTATCTAGTTATGCTATCACTTTACAACTTACAAAAGGAATCTGATAATCAGTATTACAGATCAAATAATTTCAAATATGTAGCACATTTCTTTACTGTGTAGCTGAATTACAGCTGCTGACACAGCTTCAGTGACAATTTGTCATGAATGTGGTCGAAACTTATCAAAAGTCTTTGCTTTATGCCAAGCTTTTCAAGAAACTGCCAAGTTTAGACAATGCTGATAATAGCTACTCCACTGGGATAGATACTATATTTTACTCTTGTCCTCCAAAATAAAATACAAGCTGCTTATGTTAGCAGTAGAGATAAAGCTCTACAACAGCTGGACTTAGGCACTGACCATTGGGCCAATGCTGAAAGGAAACAGTGACTCAGAATCTGGCCCTGCATCAGAATCACAGTAAGTCCCAAAACCTTGTATGAGGTCACCTGCAGCATCATTTGTCTTACCTAGGTCACTGTACCTGGTCAAAAGTGACAAGGCATTTTATTACTTTTCAAAGATTGCTTCAGAGAAAAGCACACCAACTTTTCCAAAATCTCTACAAGATGTACGGAAGCTACAGAAAAATTTCATGAATAGTCAAGCTCTGATTTAAAAAAAAAAAAAAAAAAAAAAAAGCTACAAGTCATGTCAGGTCTTTTGAACTCTCTTGGTTATACATAACAGTAATTATTTTGTGATCTAACTGGATAGTCAAAGACAGGATTTTCATTAAGTAAGTAAACAATAATGAGTTTACAGAACAAACACACTTTTTACTGTTATCATTAACACATTTAGCCTTTCTCTTTGAAAGTCAGTTACTTATAGAGCTACTTTTGTCACTAAGTCACTCCTTCCATTAGTGAGATTTTTGCCCTTCTATTGTACATTTTATGGCTGAAAAAAGTTAGAATAAAGCAAAACCATTTTCAGAATATGAGCTTTGAGACTTTTTATAAAACACCTCTATCTTAGAATTAACAAAACTTCTTAAATCTAACATACTGTGAGCACAGCAGTATGTTCTACAATTATTCTGATTTAATGTCTTTCTAGACCTATTTTTCAAGATCATGTTTGTCTTTTTCAGCTTACAAGCATCAGCAGACCCTTTGATAAGCTTTTATCATAACCCCTTTTCCACTCCATTATGTGTGCTAGTGTCCTTTTTTTCCAAAAACAATCAGTGTTATTCAAATAGATGACCCCTAATTTCATTATCTTGCAATTTATGTATTAAACAGACTATGTAATTTTCTATAATTACAGGAAATTTAGTTTTAGTTGCTGAGGTGTGTTCATATGGTTTTGTTATAATTTCATTTTCAGATTAATGGTTTTGCGTTATACAAACCTCTGATGCTTTCCTAATTAAAACCTTTTCAGGTAAAATATGCCTCATTACACTTATACCAAACACATTAATTCATCAGGATTACCTGATAGTCCAATGTTCCTCGACAACCAACAATTTGTCTAGAGTATTTTTAAAGTACTAATATGGAACATTGCAACTGAGGTTTACAAATTGTGTTTGTAATGCAATGTAAAAGTACAATATGCAGCAATTGAATCAGTACAGTATGAGATGAAACAATTTTCAGGGGTTACTCTTATAGCTGTTTTGACCAAAAAAATGCTTGTTTGCAGCTGGGCAGTTGACGTACACTGATCACTGATAAGAAGATGCCAGCTGAGATGGCTGAATTGACAACAAGCAGGTTTATTTTAAGCACAACTGCCACTAATTCTCTGAAAGAAGAGAAATGAGTACTAATGCTCTGGTAAAACACGGCACTGTTTCTAGTTATTTTTGACAATGGTCTGTGTTTCTGCCTTTGGAGCAGTGTGCAGCCTAGAGAGACAAAAAAGTTTTGGGTGGTTTTGAGCCTAGGGAGTTCAAAGCATTTCTAATCCACACGATTAGCATCCTTCCTTTACTGAGGAACCAAACACTCACTGAGGAATACCAGGAATCAGCAAGCAAAAGAGAGCAGATTTGAGACCTGGTTTCATGTCCTGGAGACTCCTTGGTAATACCCAACTGCCTCTGAGGACCCTGCAGGACCAGAGGCATTCCCAGGGCTCTGGGGGTCCCACCAGAACAGCAGAGGAATCAGCACATGGAGACAGTCTGGTGTGCTGGCTGCTGAAGCGTGTTTGTAAACCAACTCAGCAAGCATGACTTAGAGATTCCAGTAGCAGAGAAACAGACTACAGCTTTCCTTCTGAGGCAGGGAAAAAGCTGCCAACCAAATTATAAAAAGCTCTTCACAGAGTGAAGCTTGCAAGGGAAGCAGCACTGAATACAAGAATGTCATCCCACACATCACATATTCAGAAATATCATTTTTACAGTATCTCTGCCTTTTTTGTTAAGAATTTACCTATCATTTACAGATATTTGAAAAATTCATGGTTTAATGCCATTAATAGTTTGAGTTTGTGAGGCAATTCATGTTTCCTTGTCACTGGAAACCTACTTTGGTTATTACTGACCTCTCTCCTGGAATCAACTGGTACTGTCTGCTATGAAAACACATCACTGCCTCTAGCAACTGCTTGGAATAGGCAGGGATGTGCAAAAAACAGTTGCAATCTCATTTATTCCAGAAAAAAAAAGAAAAAAAAAAAAAAAGAAAAAAAAAAAAGGTGCAAAAGCAGAGAGGATCACAATATGCAAGCAGTAGGGTACTTTTTTCTTCCCATTAAAATATATATTGCTCTCACAGTCTGAATAATAACTTATTAATCTCTTTGTACTTTCATATTTGTTAATAATATGTTTAAAGCAGAATAATGGAGATAAATATCTTTAATTTTCTACTTCATTTTGCCTTCAGAATACTCAGGCAACCTGCACCTTTCTTCTTTTTGCTACTAATTCTTAACACGTCGTAATCGGAATACAAAACTTGAGCAAGGAAACCATTTAAACATTTAGAAAGACCACAGACACTTAGAAAGAAGAAATTTTAAAACTGCACAGAGGCACAATCTTTGAGCAGTGAAATTGCACCCAGATTCACTGGCCTAACTCTCAGATTCACCAAATACCCCACCAACTGCACTTTGAGATTAGAAACAACCTTTCATTTGAAGTCACCGTCTCACCCAAGGCTGCACTGAAACCTCTGACAGCAATGTGTACTTGCATTAGCTAATTTGGTCCTTGTATTCCTCAACTGAAATTTGTCCATCTGGTAGTTGTCTTTTGCATATTTTGGGGACCTGCATTTCCCATCTGTGTTTTTACAGCACCAAATAAAATTGGATCATGATGCTCAGTTCATGCTATTAAACACTCTGAAAATACAGATACAAATTTAGTATACTAAATAGTCTTAGAGAATGAGGTCAGGTTTCCCAATGGATTTTAAAAAAGGAAAAAAGGGATTTGGGGAGTGGGTAATAATTTCCACAAAACAACATTTTTGAACAAGCACTTGAACAAACACTTGCTGAGCAAGGAAAGAAACCTCCCTAACTACCTTGAAATACTAAATGCATTTTGACCTAAAATATCCCGTCTGCCAAGATTTAAGAGAGATGAGAATTCCAAAGCAAAGGTAGAAGGGAGAAGACAGTACCTACACTTTAAGGCATTGACACTGTGAGATCTTTTGCATCCCAGCAGACACCTTCCTCCTTCTGAGCCCTCATAAAACAGAGTTTGAGCATCACGGTTTGGGGAGACACCAAGAGAGGATTTAATATGATAAGAAAACAAATGGACATTTCACATATACTAACTTCTATGCATTTTTCAGGCAGGCACTTTCCAAACTCATCAACATTGCAGTGCTGGAAAGAAGATGCAGAACCGGGGTCTGAATATGAAGGGTTTTATTGGACCTTACAAAGCTTGAAATTTATGATACCAGCCTCTAGGATATGAAATGTTTACCTAGCCTTTCCTCCTCTGATGTCAGAGAAAAATATCTGGATGGATTTTAAATTGTATTACTCAAAATAAAGTAAAATGGAAACATGAAAACAACCTTAGATAAATTGCTTCAGTGACCAGTTAAACTTGACAGCATAGCAAATACTTTACAGCCAGATTTGGTTCTCTGATCCATTGCCTGAGAGCCTCTTTCTTTTTCTTTATTTTCTAAATTTTAAATGTACATTTTTGACTTTTACAGGGAAAAAATATTAAAAATAAAATATACAGCTTCTCCTGGATTGGCACAGTTGTTTCCAAAGAGACTTCCTGCTTTATACTCACATTTGTGTTCTCAGAAACCCATTTTTCTCCCACCCTGCCTTTTTCTTTTTTAATAGTTTCTTGCAAATACATATGTATAATTATATTAAAATTACACTACAATCTCTTGTTCTTTATATATCCAAGTTTTCTTTTTAAATACACAAATAAATGGCTACTTCAAAAGCACATTGATTTTTTATTTTGGTAAGTCTTCACTGTACTTATATTAACTTATCTGAACACCTGCATTAACTAAAGCAAGCTACAGCTACATCCTCTTACTATTAAAAGCAGAGCAGCAGCTCATCTTATGAGGCAACAAATTAAAGTTGGTTTCAGCCCTTCTCCGTTCACGTTTTTTAGAGCAGGTACTCTCCCTGTCAGTGTACTCCATGTTTACTGTTGTGCTCTGGAAACTGCAGCTACACCTTCATTTACTGTCTCCTCGATCCATGGCTAATTGTATCTATCCATCTTGTTGTCTGTCGCAATCATTTTCCAGCTTCTAGTGAACCAGCTTTCTCAGAAACCTTCATTGCATGAAATACGTTTTTAGAATTCTAATCTGAAAATTTCTTTTTCTCTTTTTTGGCCATTTTTTTTTTTTTCACAGCTCCCATGACTACCACATTAGTCCAGGCCTTCTGAAAAGAAGTCCAGATATATTAGTTGTGAACACATGAAATGTCAATTGTTATCACAATTTGTTGAAAATGCTTGTAACATGACTTTATGGATTACTTTACACTCACATCATGCCTTCTTTAACTCTCAAGAGCACTTTAGAGTACTTATGATTAAGTACTCTAACACTTAAGAGCCTTAGAAGGCTTATGATTATTTTGTTGGTCCTACAGTGGCAACCATAAAAACACATCTTGATGCCTAACTACTGAGGAAAACTTGGAACAAGATTTTCTTACCAACCTTTCTGAAGTCAGCTGCATGTCCTCTACTGAAAAAAATACAAAGCAATTATGTCCTCAATAAAACATTTGATTTTCAGGTGTGCTGTACTATTCCCCATAGTGTTATGACAAATAATTCAGGATATTTCAGAATTCATGAATATAAGGTACTTTGACTTATTCTTTTTCATCTTTTGGGATGGCAAGGTCTATGGCTGCAAGCTGGCCTTGGCTGTAAACTTATTTCACTTTTATACTTTAGTCAATAATGAACATTACATAAAACATTACAGAAAAAGTATTATTTAAATCTACAACTGCTACCACAATTAATTTATTTAGAAGTTTATTAACAAATATTATGAGTTAAAGGATGTCCTGTATTTTCCACATTATAACTGAGATACTTGATTTAAAGCAAAAGACACATAGAGAAATGTTTTCCTGAAATTCAATCCCAAGAATAAGATTGTTAGTTGTTCCATGTTCCATAAAATCTGTGTCCCTTTACCTTTCCTCTTCTTGAACACATTTTATATCTTCTGGAAACCAGATTTTCACTTTTGCTGCCCAAGGGCATACTAGAGTAGTTACTGACCAATTGCCGCTTTCCCAGTGTGTGCTCCTCATTTAAATCCCCACAAGTACATCTTTTTTGACTCATTTAAGCACCCCTCTGTTCCCAGAGAAAACTGAGAAATACAGTTTCAAAATTCTGAAGCCTTTTCAGTACAGCCCTCAGGTTTGCCCTTTTCCTAAATAATTACTGTGGTATCTTCCTCTGGATCATGTAGATAAGGAGTTCCCTTTTAAATTCAGCAAAAAACAAACATAGGTAACAAAGGTCACTTCAACCTGAAGAACCAAAAGACACAGGAGAAAACCTTGACACAGCTGAGCACAGCAACATAACCACTCTATTTAGCCCTATAAGCTGTATCCAGCAATGTCCAAAATCAAAGTAGATGGCTCAGGAAAGCACACAGGGAGACACTGGTAACAGTCAGTCCTCGTGCTTCTGCAGCACAGAGGTTTCCCTATTCTGGGATGACACCTCTGCATTTAGAAACTCTTGATGGAATACATTTCATCAACTTTTTAATGAAATTGCCCCTTGCACTCTTGCACAGTCTTGGTATACATAATGGCCCGTGGCAAGTTTTACAGTTTATAGGCTAATCCACAAAGAGCAATCTCTTTTTTGGTTTATGTTTTCTTTGAGGTTGTCTGTTTGTTTGTTTGTTTGTTTGTTTGTTTGCTTTTTATCTTTAACTTCCACTGAGACCCCCTTTTGTCAGTGAAGTCAATGGCATCTCCCCTTTTCCAGTCCTGGAGGACAGATAGCTGGGATAGTAAATGTGGCTCCTTTGCTCTGTCCACTGCACTTTGAAGTTTTACCACCAGACCTTGAGCCACTGCCCTACTCAGGACACATCCCAAGACAGACAAGGCAGAATTGACCATTCCATGAAGAAAACAACACTTTCCTGAGCTGCAATTAGGCCTCAACTTTATTTCAGGGACTTCAAGAAACATCCATGAGATAGTCATTGCACCCAAACACAAAGGTCCCAGGGCACAGATGCCACTTCTGCAGCAGCAACACAGTCCTGGTCAAACTCAGTGGGCACACAAAGGCTCCCTGTATCCCTTGTCTAGAGAACAAAGATCTCTTCCCAATGCAGAAAGCTGTGGAAATTGAGAGGAATTTGGGGGAACTCAGAGAAAATAAAAACAGACTGATAAAGTTCTCCCTTTTACCAATCACGTTGAACTGCTGTGCTCTCTTGTATCATTTTACAACTATTTCTTGGAAAAGGAACCCAAATAATTTCCAGTTTTGACATACAATCGCTAAAATAAATATTGGATTTTTGCTTTCAGTATTTCCATTTACATTATACTTTCTGGAATTGCATCATGTAGATGCAACTTTTTACACTAAAAGATTAAATTCTTTTGCCTTATTTTTCAAAACAATGTAATTTTAAACACCTTCTAATAGTCTGCAAACACACATGAAGGTGGTCTTGTGAGATTCAGCAGCTGGGGGGCAGACCCAAATACTTTATAGAAAAGTATTTCCTCTAACAAATGTAGCTGATTATTAGTTTATTGCACCAGGTACATAACTTACACAACACAAACTATCCCCAGTGCATTTATATGGCTTCATCTTAAAATCATACTGAGACTCATTTCTCTCTACCTGTCTGAAAAGAAAACAGAACTTACTCCCAGGTCATATAAAAATTACATGTAAAGCATGACATTTTTCAGTTTTGTTTTTACCTTTTTATTTATGCCAGGGTCATTAGAGTGAAGCACAAAAGTCTTTTGCTTTACTATATGAAAATCTTTTTGTCAGTGATCATTTGTACTTTTTAGACAAGCCAGTCCATAATCTGTATTCTCTTTGAAGAATTTATCTTCAATGCCTACTCACATTCCCCTCTCATTCAGCATTTTCTCAGCTTTCATGGTTTATAAACCACAGAGATAAAGTGACTCCAAAGGAGACACTCTGTTTTTTCACCATGCAAGGTGTTCCAACTATGCTTTGGATTGTGATGACATTGCAGATAGCACTTCTAAATCTGTCCTCGCTTCATGATGCCTATGCTTCAAAAAAACCAAAAAACAACAAAATACTATTTCAACATTATTTCAGTGAATTAATTACTATGCTTTGTGTTAAAAGATAGAAGCACTGAGTGACACTTAACAAGAATACAATCTATAACACAGCAATGTAACAACAGGATTTTTCTGATACTTTTTCAGTAAACCAACATGCGGGTTCTCCATGATTGATCAGTCAGATCTGTTGATTTTTCAGAGCCAACAACATCTCATGTACCATTGCTAATTTTTTAATCAGTCTGAAATAACTTATTTTTCTTTGGACTGAATTTTTTCTGTTATGGACCAGTTTTCATCTGTGCTATTAGGAACAAAAAAAAGCAGCATGTTTTCAAGAGAACTGTTAAAAACAAATACTGTTTGTTCAATGTCTGGGGTTCACTTAAATAACATGACAAAATATCTTCTCATTATAAATCGTGACACAAACATGCAGACTTCCAATTTACCTAAAAAGACAGAGAGACATGGTTTTTGAATCTTCATAAGTGAATTATATGATGGTGTTTAAGCCATTTTTAATTTTTGAAATATCTGCAGTCATGAAAGCATTTATTACCCTTTTGAGGTTAGTCAGCTGAGGAGGTGGGAATACAAAAAACCAGCTCTATTTCCAAAGAATAAAAGGTTAAATTTTCAATATTGAAATCTCCAGTTAAATTGAAATTTACAAGCAACAAAAGAGACTTAGAAATTCTATTAATCCATAGTATCAGAAGAGAAAAAAAATCTAAGAATGCTCTAACAGTAATGTAATAGTAGGACTGATGAAAACTGTTCTATTAGGCTGAGTGTGAAAATCAATCATTGTGTATGAAGTAAGCTGAATGAACTGTTTCATTTAGTATTCAGTTTAATTACAGTTCCATGCCAGGTCTTTGGGCTATGAGCTTCCCAATATGTAACTACCTCTTTCACCAATAAAGCTTGCTTTATGAATAGCACAATAGATAGATCTCCAATAAATGACAGAGGCATAGGCATTTTTTCATTGGCTTCTTACTTCTGTTAAATGACATGAACTAGCTATCAGAACAATTGTGGATATATTTGGGTGTGTATGAAGGTTGCTTCATCCCTAACCATGCCACAGTTTTTATTGCATATAAAATACCATTGTGGAAAAAAAGGACACTTTCTTCATTAGTCTTATTTTTTTTACTTGTAGGGAATTTATTTCTGGTCTTACTCTTGATTTCAAACGGTGATCAGCTGTGGAAGACCTACAGAATGTAACCTATACATTATTTTTAAAGAGGCTTTCAGCTGACTACCCAGAGAAGCTGTTAAAATTGGCAGACGGTAACAAAAATAGTATTTGAGCAGAGTGTTTTGGTGCTCCCACAATCAATTATGTGGTCAGGAATGTATTGATCTCCCTGAATTGCCCACACCTGAATTAATAAACTTCTAACTCTTCACTCTTCAATGGGAGTGCTCTATGCCCATTCTTAGTTAACACTCCAGTGGATAAACTCCATACAAATACTAGAGCCAGGTGCACCTCTGTGATACTTCTGAAAAAACAGTACAGAAGAGTAACATGTTGTTTGCATGCAGTAGGAACTACAGAATATTTGTCATTTTCTCCTTCAGCACAGCAAGCTTTACCTCCTTCTCTGTGTCCACTGGTGTGCTGTGGAGATGGCAAAATTGCAGAGCCAGACTGAATTCTGTTCAATATTGCACCAATATAATAAATTTTGCATTATCCCCTTATTTTATACCACTGCATTTCCCCCCAAATTTGTGAATTTGACTGTGAGACCTCTGCTATACTTTAAACTCATGTGGAAATTAGCAAGTGGGATTCAGACACAAGTGTGAAAACTCTGGGACTGCATAAACCTCCTTTCAGAGTTCTCTAAAATCAGGTTATCATCTTAAATCCACCAAGATTTTACTAAAATGAAGCAACAAATGCATCATCAAGCAAGATTTTTGAAGGTGGCTGAAGCTTCTAACAGGCACAAAAAATACTGTTGCTACTAATATGCCAAGAATATTGCAGAAGACTCTCTGCCTAGATGTTGTTTTGCAGTGAAACAAAAGAACATATTAGCTAACTGACATGTAATTGCATCAGAGATTATTCTGAACAGCTAAATTGTGCCGTGTGGATCTTACTTAAAGATATGGCTCTGAAAAAGCTTTAAGAACAAAGGTAAATTAGCCTTTGAGTAGCTTAAAAGAAAAATAAATGTTAGCCATAAACTAATTTTTTCCCATTACCTTACATGCCTTAGTCTTCACACACTACCAAAGTCCAGAATACGACAACAGAGGACATGATTTAATTGTTTTTTCCCTCATATGGCAGCTGGATGAAAGATCTCTACAAACAACAGTTACACACAGAAATAAGGTTTGCTTAACTAAGCTCTTCTCACAGTAGAACACAATTTACAAGTTTCTATAACTCTGCAGCTATATTTTGTATGTGTTGTACTCTTGGACCCACTTTTCTCTCCTGCCTTTGCCAACATTGTGTGCTGAGAGATCACACAGTCAAGTGTAATACCTGTATTACTGGTAAGATAAATGACAGCTTTTATTTGCAAGCATCAAGCCTAATTGAGAAATAAGATGAATAATGAGTATAGAAAATAGTTAAGAGAGAATGTTCAGCAGTGCAATGTGGGCAGTCAGTTACTAGTTACTTTTACATATGTAACTTCTGATTAGTGCCTTAAAGACCAAATGTCTGGTCACAGATTTTTTTTTTTTATTATTTTATTTTTTTTCTTAGGGTTTTTTTTTTTAGGGTTTTGGGGTTTTTTTTATGTGCATGCCTTTGCCTGAAGATGCTGGCAAAGTAGGTTTTAAAAAGACAGAACACGAGGTTTTCTCCCCTGCTTCTGAGAGTTTGGAAAAAACCTCTGCACAAAATTTGTCCCAGGCAGAAACTGCCCTCAGGAGGTAGATCTAATGTCTCATTAGAGATTTCCTTGATTTCTTTTGTGTTTTTAGATTTTTAATACTTGGTTATTTTAAGAGATCTTTGGTGGAATTAATATAATTGCAATTAAATCCTCACTAGATGCACTGAGATCTGCTAATTGAACAGTCTGGGTAAGAGCTCGATGTATTAAGTATTGTGATTCTAAAACTAGGAAAAAACAAGCACTGCTTAACTTTCATTGCAGTATGATGATTGCTTTGTCTTCAGTTTCACGACTAAAATCCTTTTCAGCATTCTTCATTTCCAATCAGCATCTTGTATACTGATTTCCCTAAAAGGTTTTGTGTAAAGATTTTTAATGAAGTAAAACTAGTTAGTTCATTAGTTAGTGGCTAAAAATACTTTGATATGGAACTTCAAGATGTCTTTAGAAAATGAGGGGGTTTTAATTCTTTTTATGTCTTGGGGAAAACTGCTCACCAGTTTTGACCCATATTTGTGAATTCTTTCACTGAGCTCAAAATGCCTATTTAAGAAAAATAAAAATTAAGCACCCCAAAAAGTTTGGCTTAGTTACAGATATTATTAATTATCTACCTGTGAATAAATAGTTTTCTATTTCCATATATTTTTATAGTATAGCAAAACCCAGAAGCACACCAGAACAGATTTAGATTAAAAACTATTTATTTCAAATAAATAAAAGATATATCTTCATCACTAATTTTATGAGAATGCTTACTGGTTAGAATAAAAAAAAAAAAGAAGTTCAAAATTGTCTAATAACTAAAAAAGTATCAATAATAATTGTCATCATTTGCTACAATGGGCATGTTACCTTCTCTACTTTTGTAAGAGTGTTCAAATAGCAATGTCATTCATAAATATATCTGTCTTTAATCACTTTATAAATTCTTCTAGAACAGCAAATAAAATTATTCAAGAATCTTATTGCACTTGTATCTTAAACTTTTACCTCACAGCACTAAAGCCATATGGTCCTGGACAGAGACTTCTGGCACCATTGTGAAAATAAAAATTCTTATAACATTTCCTTCAAAAATTAACAGTAAAAAGGAATATTAATCTCTAATATTTGAAAGCTGAATCTATTTAAATAATTAACTATTTTAAGCTTTTCTCTTGAGTTACAAGAAAGATTTCAGCAAGGGCTATAATCTCAAATATAAAAACTAGTAGTTTTGAGGGTTTTTTTTTCCTTGATATTCCCCTCTAAAATTAATTAACTACTAAACACAGATTTCCATAGCACCATTTTGAAATTTGCTTTTTTAATGGCGATGACAACTACTTCATTCATAACCCACTATTCCCTAGTGATGAGAAAGAATCTCTGAAGACAGTAGGCATGGCATTAAAATGACCCAGCTTATCTTCTTGGCCTCCCAAGATCTCTGTGTGGCAATCCCTACACAGCCCCTCTGTGCACATCTTGGCAGCATTGCTGACATCAGAAATGACCAGGAGTGTCTGACACCTCTACTTTGTAAATACTTAAGTATGCACTATCTGTTTCTGCTGACATTTTACTCCCTTCTTGCACAATGAACTACCCTGTGTTTCAATTTTTTACAGTTGCAGCACTCTTGCTGCTTTTATTGGCTCAATTATTTGCAGTGATATGAGTTTGGTTTTGTTGTTTTTGTTTTTTTTACAGAAGTAAGTTTACACTTTAGTCTCAAGTCAATTACAGACGTTAGAAAATTCAGGTGTGTCTTTGAAAATAGCAATCCATTCTTGACCAAGTTATTGCTCAGCTAAAAAGAAATGAACAGAAGGATGCCATTCATCAAGCAGTGATTAATTAACTAAGCATATCTGACTGCTCATATTGGCTGTATTTTCATGATAGGAGCACAGTTCAATTTAGTTTATTGTCGTTTGCTTCCAGGAAGTTTTTCAGCTGTATGACAGCAATGCTCCTCTAGGCACTTAAAAGAAATAGAGTCAGCAAGCTGTTTATCTGAGATAACTTTCTGCAGCAGTGAGAGGAAACCATTACTGCTGACCAGTGGCAGGTCTTGCTTGTGTTTTCTGCAGGGCCTGGGTGGACTTGCCAACAGAGACTGGAAGGACTGTAACGTATAATTCTGGTCTCAGTGGACAAGCACAAACCATTCATTTCAGTATCCCAGCACAGGGGACAAGAGTGATGTAGAATCCGTGCATAATCTCAGAGTCACTAATTTCACTTATGCATAAACATGAGTACTAAAATAGGCTTGAAGGACAGTCTCCTCTAGGAAATTAAACTCTACGTTAATACCCAAATCTCAGGAACATCTCCACCCTAGATATTCTGTAATCAGAAACCAGTGCAAAAGCAAAATTTAACTCCTTTTCATAGGATCCCATGATAATTCAGTTTGGAAGGGAACATTAAAGATCTGTCCAACCACCTGCCCAAAGCAGTGTCAGCTGCAAACTGAGCACTCCTGGACCTCAAGGGTCGCTCCTTTTCCTCAGTATTAATCAAGAGTTCAATTCACTTCCTTGCACATTCATGTCCCGTGCACGTCCCAGGGAACCAAACCCTCACGGCCTCCAGCTACTGATCCCAGAAAACTGTGTCTCCTGAATGTAACCAGCAGCTTTCCTAAATGCCCAAATTGAATCTATAGGACTACAAAGTGCTGCACACAGACTCCAGTGCCTCTGGGTTGCTTGATGTGCAAGGTGTGTGTAGAAACAGCACGCACACAGTATCATGACCCTGCGTGCTTCTCTCATCTGAAAGACTAATAAAAAGTGCAATGAATAAATAAATAGATTAAATATTCTTTGAGATAAGGAGATAAGATGTAGTGGTTTTTAGTTTGTTTTGGTTTTTTTTCATCAGAAGACTAATTTCCATTTGGCCAGACAAATTGTTTCTTCTGAGAAACTCATACCATAATAATCAATAAGCAAATAATATTAGAAGACGATACTTCTATTAATTATTCTCATCACTTATTCCATTTTACTCCTTCTTTTTCCTCCTTATTTCTAACTATTACATTTATTACTAATTACATACAATGCATGGTAGTTTCAATATTGCAAGTCAATGCTTCCTTCACTGATTATAATTGCCTTCTTCATACAAAGGAGCAAACACGCTTGCTGGGATTGAACTAAGTAAGGCATTTATTAATAGTGAGCTATTGTCTCAACTGCAAATTTGCCTTTATCTGTTTGCAGGATATAATCACCACATCTATGTTATAGAATCACAGAAATATATAATCATTTTAGGTTGGAAACAGCCTCCAAGATCATGAAGTTCAACCGTTAACCCAGGACTTCCAGGAATATTTGTGCAGTGTTTCCAGTTAAGTATTACCTGTGCCTTTCAATCTGGTGATGTTAGCTTTATTTGTAACACTGGAAGAAGATTCACAATGCAAACTGCAGTAGGGGCAGCAACAGAAGAAAAATCTGTGTCTTTGTTGTCAATGTAACTTGTCATTTAACCAAGCCATGTGCAAGCCTCTATGTGTTATCATAGGTGCCGTGAACAGAGGTGGCTTTTGTTGAATAATTTTTGCAGTTCTCAGACATCTCTCCAGTGTGTGAGTCTACACATGTTTTTTGAAAGGATTGTGAAGAGTCAAGGAGACACCAGAGGAATTTTCTAAACCACTGGATGCCTCAAACAAACAACTATGTCATCTGGAAAAGCAGAAGCAGGCTGTGATAGCAGCTGAACAGTCCCTTTGTCTCAACATGATCTCCATAGATTTTTGTTCCCAACTCACATAAACATTTTGGCTGCAGCATGGCCAAATTCTGAGCAGAAGGATCAATCTTCTTGCAAAGGGGTTTCACTGTTTTTTCTAAGCACAGAAGTAATGGTGGAAAAGTTGTCTATGCTGGCATTATCCCTAGGGAGAATCTGGGAAGGAATAGCAGCAAAGCAGCTGTTTCTGAATTCTACACATAAATAATCTTTTTCTCTCTTCTCTTCTCTTCTCTTCTCTTCTCTTCTCTTCTCTTCTCTTCTCTTCTCTTCTCTTCTCTTCTCTTCTCTTCTCTTCTCTTCTCTTCTCTTCTCTTCTCTTCTCTTCTCTTCTCTTCTCTTCTCTCTTTCCTTTCCTTTCTCCTTTCCTTTCCTTTCCTTTCCTTTCCTTTCCTTTCCTTTCCTTTCCTTTCCTTTCCTTTCCTTTCCTTTCCTTTCCTTTCCTTTCCTTTCCTTTCCTTTCCTTTCCTTTCCTTTCCTTTCCTTTCCTTTCCTTTCCTTTCCTTTCCTTTCCTTTCCTTTCCTTTCCTTTCCTTTCCTTTCCTTTCCTTTCCTTTCCTTTCCTTTCCTTTCCTTTCCTTTCCTTTCCTTTCCTTTCCTTTCCTTTCCTTTCCTTTCCTTTCCTTTCCTTTCCTTATAGGCAGTCATTAATGTTAAAATTAGATGGTTACCCGTAACCCAAAGTATAAAAGAACCCAAACAAATATCTGAAAAATCTTAAAATTTGCAAAATTTTTCTTGAAAATTCTGAGAAGTGTGGTTGAAAAATGCTTGAGATTCTTGGTTAGTAATAACAGTAATAGTAGTAGTAACAGTAATAGTAGTAATAGTAATAACAGTAATAACTGTTAAAGAAAAGCAAAATATTTTCCAATATTTCATAATTATTTATTAATTTGTATTTTTATGGTTTAAAAGTGAAAGAGAAGATTTTCATTTACCAAAGTAAAAAAGAATGACCAACTTATTTTATTTTTTCTCAATTATCTTTCATAGGTAAATGCAGCATTTTCTAATAAACTCATTTTATAAAAATAAAAATTGGAATTTTCTAACCATAGCTGGCCAACTTTGGGCCATAATTAGTAGCACTATGTAGAAAAGGAAAACAATTATATTTTTCTCTAAGAATATTTGATTTAAAAAATTTGCAATCTATAACTATTCCCCATTTTTTACATCTTTTTATAATAGTGTAATTCAATAGGCAGGAATCACTTATAATGTCTGCCTTTTGAAACCTGTCTTGCACTGCATTTTTTCCTAGAACAATAACAATAAAAACAATTATGAAAATTCACCAGCATTTGTGCATATCTAGAAGGTAGAAGTATTTAATTTCTCACAGCATAATAATGCTAACATTTTCAATTTAATTTAATTTAAAGTAAATTGTAGTTTAGCTCTCTAATGCCATTGTTTTATTTAATGGCCTTAATTCAGACCTGATGTTCAGAGTAGTAGCTTTGATTATTCTGTTTATATCAGCAACTGCTTCAGTTTACATACAAAGGACTCCGGAGCTTGGGGAAATAAAATTCATGATTCACTACACTTATCACATTAGATTATTATAAATAGGGAAATGATATCATTAGGATCAAAGCAAATGAATACATATTTATATAGATAGCAGATGCAAAATATAAAGACTGCAGTTCAAAAATAATTTTCTTTGGAATAACTTTTTAAAGAAGAAATAACTTTAGAAGCTTTCTAGTTTCTTGCTTTGTGTTCTATTGAACTGCATGAACTTATGTATTCATAGTTGAAGCAACTTTCTTTTTTTAAGTTCCTTTGTTTGGCTACAACATCAAAATAAGAAAACTAACCTGAACATGTTCTAGAAAATGCTTTTCTGTTTCCTTTTTGCCTAGTAGACAATTTTTTCTTTTTAAGCATCAACACCCACACACTTCTGTGCATTGCCTTCATTCTTGATAGCTGCTTTACACCAAAACTTCAGGACTAAGCTTGATAAACACTACTAAAAGGTCACAGAGGTCCCTGATTGCTAGTAGGGAGCTGCAATATACCCATGGTGGCTCTAAAGTGCTACATTAAACATGCCTCACCATCCACAGAAAATCTTTTCTAAGATACTGCTTTAGCAACAATTTTAAGCAGATTTAAGAAAATTTTAGCAGGCCAACTTGTAGCCCACTGCTGCATAGTAGTCAAAAACCTGCTAGTACATCTGTAAGAAAATAAAGTGTTTCAAAATTAGCTTAGTATTATAATTAATACAATAATTAAAATACTGATAATGCATGTAAGTCAAGAGCTGGCAGCCATTCTGAAGATCAAACTTCAACACCCTGAGTACTGCTACTCATTCTCTGATACTATTTTAAGTAGCAGTGACTGCTGCTTTAAGAGTCAGTGGCTTTTTTTTTCCTTGCAGTTGTAACCGAAAATCAGTCCATTTCTCATTAAAATTTGGAGGTTATAAGTCTACAGTGATCCTGTAACAACATCTAATTCCAATATCCTAGATAATACTCCATTAACTGCAAATAGTTAAACTGGCATCACCAACTTGAATAGTCAATTGGGACAAGTCATTCATTTAAGGACTAGTATGTTCTTTTGAAAACTAAATGTGGTTTTGTGAGAATATTGGAAGGTTATGTTAGTGTAGTGGAATGGGATTATAAAATAATTTAGTAAATGGTAGTATCACAGATTCACAGAATTACAGAATTAATTAGGTTAGAAAAGAACTTTGAGATTATGGAGTCCAACCTATGACCAATGCACCTAGACCGTGTCATCAAGTGCCGTGTCCAGTCATTTCTTGAACACCTTCAAGGACAATGACTCCACCACTTCTCTGGGCAGCCCATCCCAATCACACTTCTGTGTAGAAATTTTTCCTGATGTCCAACATAACCCTCCCCTAGCACAGCTTGAGTCTATGTCCTCTCATCCTGTCATCGATTGCCTGGGAGAAGAGGCTGACCCTCACCTGGCTACAACTAGGTAGTTTTAGAATGTGATAAGGTCTTCCCTGGGCCTCTTTTTCTGCAGGCTAAACAACCCCAGCTCCCTCAGTCACTCCTCACAGGACTTCCCTCCAGACCCCTCACCAGCTTTGTTTCCCTTCTCTGGACTCACTCCACCACCTCAATGTCCTTACTGATTTGAGGGGCCCAGAACTGGACACATAATTTGACACCTGTCTAGACATCTGCAGCAGAATCTGTGCCTTACAAGTGAAGGGTTCATTTTCATGACTGGTATGTATAGCCTAGAAAGCCAGAAATGTACCTGTGTTTTGAAATGTCCATCAGAAGTGTCTGGATAGTTTACCGTGGAATTCGAATCATGTCTTATTGTGAAAATGAGAGGTTAAATTTACACTGGATGGGATATACTAGGAGCTGTCTGAATGGGTGATCCAGCGCCTCTTACAGGAAGAAAAAGCTAAGGCTACAAAGCTGAAATGCCTGTAGTTTGCAAAAGAGAAATAAATATATATATATATATATCCAGAAAGGTATTTATCATTAATATGATTGTCTGTTTTTTTCTGCCTTGTTTGCTTTTATGTGTTGCTATGTGGTAAAATATGTTCCACAAACCACTCATTTGAACATGAAGCCCTAATTGTAAAGTAAGTCTAGATGCAAATGTCTATAGGGCACATTTAATACAGAAAAGCCTTCAAACCTCTCCAAAGTATGGAAGAATTTAAAAAGGTACACTTCTCCTTTGTAAGGTGAATCAAAAGTGATCAGAGTAGTGGCTTGTCCCTGTATTTTCTTTCAAGGGCAAAGACATAGAACATAAACAGGAAAAGATTACAGACACAGGAGGAAGTGTTGCCAGGCAGAGCTAAAGGGCAACAGAAAAAAAGCTTCAAGTGAGACGTTTCTATTCCTAAAATTCAGGTAGAACTCACTGAAGCATGTACAAAATGACAACAGGTTTAATATGTCTGCTACTTGTTAGACTAATAAAGCTGAATTTGAAAAAATCCTGTATGCATACATTTTTTAAGAGAGGTTGCACTATTGATGTAGTAGGAGCAGAAGGACAGTAACCTTCATTAAAACTGGGTTATGTGGTCATCTGCATAGCTGTTGGCTGCAGTGCAATGTGTGTTTTCTGCAAAAAAAAAGACTTCTGTGAGAGCACGACCTTTCTGAAGAATAGACTGGCATCCTGCAGAGCCAGGATCTGTGGTCAAGAATCAATAGAGGCTTCTGGAGGTGTCTCATTTGGTTTAATGGAGAGCGAACAAAACAGCACGATGAGCGGCATAAATCCATAAACACTATTCAAATGTCATTTAAGGTGCCTTCAAGGTTAACAATCATTGCTATCAAATAAGCTGTCAGAATGGCAGGAAGCTTTCATTTGCTGAGAGGTCTAAGGTCTAATGCGGTAATTAAACCCAGAATACAAAATAAACTGTTCCCATGCAGTGTACCAGTGAGCTGGAGAATCCTAATGAATAGGCAGCATTACTGCTGCTAATGGTCACAAAACCTTCTCTTCTGCTCCAGCAACTTTGCCTTCCTATGCATATGGTGCAGTAAGTGCTTTATCATGTTTCTAGCACTGTTCCTTTGCAGTTTTTCGACAAAAATTCACTAAAAGTAGTATATTTTTTGCCTTGTCACAAACTGTACCTGGATGAAGTACATCCACTTTTCAGCCAGCTCAGAGTGATTTAGAGGCTGTAACACTGATGGGAAGAGAAACAAGTGTTACAGCACAGATCACCCTCTTATGTGTTGTATCTTGTGAGTCTGAGTGTGGGAGTGTTGGCACACTCTGAGTCTACAGGCCTGCACAACCCTGAAAACACATCAAACACCTTCTCTACCCTGGAAATCACACTAGTCATTTATGAAAAGGCTACAAAACAGACTAAAAGCTACTGCTGCTCTTTCCCTACTACATTTCCTGGGGAAAAGGAAAAAAATAATAATAATAAAAAAGCCAAAATAAAAAGCAAAACAAACCACAGCAAAAAAGCATCTGCTATATAGATGGCTGTGTGGAGAATATTATGAATAGGACTGCTTGGTGCATTCCCAAATTTAAAGCTGCTGGTAATAAAGAAAGACATCTTCTGTAAAGGCAAGTCCAAGCACCCCTTTCTGCCCAACAGCTGTTAATGGAAGCAAGGACTGGTTGGTGTCTCCTATGCCCGAACTCCAATCATCACACTCACTGAAGGGCCAGCAACAGAAGGATACAGGATACTGCCAAATGTCTAAATGCTAGAAGGACAAAGGACTAGTGAATAAGCCTTTGCTGAGCCCTGTTTTGCTGCCTATCATCTTTATGTTAATAAATCAGGCTGAATTTCCAGAGTGTCACAAACCTGGCTGCAACCCCTAGGAGGACCAAGGAGTATCAGGAATTATTTTTCAGAGCTGAGGCAGTGCTAGTCAGTGACAGAAGGGGACACTGAAAGGATTTCTGAACCTGAGACTTGGCTTCATAGACCTAAAAATGCACACGGTATCCAGACACAGTTAGCTTAAAAGCTTTTGTGATTGAATAATTGAGTACATTCATATTGCAAACTACAAGAGGGCAAGGAGAAAGCTCAGTCACAAGAACTCTCAAGCCCCATTTAATTGCTTAATTGTTAGTTCACTCCTGGCTCTGGTCATATAGAGAGCACTTGATACAGCAACTGGGTTTAGTCACAACTCTGGTGGATATCAGACTAGAGTCTAACAAATACCCTGAAATACAGCACTCCAAGAAAAAAAAGAACTTTCATATTTCTGGTCTTTGGCCTAATAAACTGTATTTGCCTTAGGTCCTAAACCAACTACAGCATTATTTAGTTCCTCAAGAATTTATTAAAAAACAAGAGGAAAAAAATTTACAATATTCTGGACTAGACATTATATTTCCTTGAAACAAACAAAGTCTCAAAGTTGGAGAATGCTAAGCTTTTAGAGAAAATGATTTAATAGTCTCTTAACTATGGAATATACAGAGCAATAATTCTGACAAAAGGTGACTTATCTTTCTGGGACACCTATCAAATTGATTGTGCAGATTAAATACATGCTCCAAACTGTATGCATGCAGGTACTAAAATCACAAAGTACTGCTGAAAACGTCCAAAATCATCCCTTGTGTAACTCTATTGAAGCCAGGGGAATGATGCCTGGGAGACATTTGTCACGTTTATAGGCAGGTTTCAGTCTCAGTGACATCAGAACAAAGGCCCCTGTCAGCAGGAGCTCTGCTCTCTTACAGAGTGAGCAAGTGTAAGGCGTAGGCACGGAAGCCCCATTACTGACTAGTTCAGGCCCAAAACGAGATTGAACCAGAGTTAGTAGGAAAGGTTCAACCTCCTGCCTCTTCCCTACATGTGATACATCCCTGTCGGATCCCAGGTGGCTTTTAAGGTTCCTCTCCTGGTGTGCCTTAGAAATATTAGTGCAACCTACACTACTTCCATCGATTCAACAGATGTAAATGTCATGACTCATGACTCATGATCAGCCATATATATACTGGCATGAGGTAAAGAAAGAAATAACTGGTTAAGGCATTAAACTGTCCAGTTATTTTTCATACAGTTCTCCCCTTCATCCATCCCAGTTAGGACACCTTAAACAGAAAAAGTAAACCAAAAAAAAAAAAAAGGAGCTCTGAGTAGAATAATTCTCACATTAGTTTCATATAATTTGGGCAAGAGGCTTGCAATTTCTATCTAAAGATTTCTGATGATGCCTGGTTTTGAGTGACCATTAGGAAGTCAATGATAACAAACTGCATATACATCCAGAGTTGCTCCCATTGTAAGAAAAGGTACTGTTCCAAATAGAGGAAATTATATCTGAAATGAACTGATAACTTAAAAAGTGAAAGATGGAAGTATGATGACTACTAAAAGCAACTACTGCACATGCTTTTACCTTACTCTGTTCCTCTCTTAGTAAGGAGTTTGCTGCTGAGCACTGAAAAAACTGGCCTCCCTTCCTATTTCCTTCACCTTAAAACCACTGTGCAGGCTGAAATTCTTAATGAGCCCCAGAGTGGAAAGGAGAAAGTAAAACTGTGCAGACATGTGGATTCATGAAGAGCAATGAAGATCACAGAAAATGGATGTCACAGATTACTATATTTAATAAACAATAAGACAAAACTAATGACAAAGTAAGTTTGAGAGTTTTTTATATACAACTGGGGAAAAACAGTAAGTGACATTCAAATGAAGAAATATTTATCTAAAAGAGATGGTTAACAAGCACAGTGGCTTTTTTTTTTTTTTTCCTGTCAGTCATCAACAGTGGGAGAGGAGTTGTATGCTCTCTTAAAGACATTTTTCAGGAACTGATCCTTAGAAACTGAAATCCCTAGGGAGAATCTTAAGTACAGCAAATCACTGAGTACAGATCAGGTACCTGGATAGCTCTGCAAAAAGATTATTCACTACAGATTCGGTTATGCCATGAAGCCACAAATCATGGAAGGAATATAAGGTCAACATCATTACAAAGGGGAAGTGTCCACAGTTCCTGAAACAGGACATTGGAACAAATTAGAGCAGTCCTTGCATTTACAGTTGCAAAAAACCTAAAATCAAACCAAACCAAAACCACACATCTTGATTCATGCAACTACCATGGATTAAGGGCCCTATTTCATTAAAAGTCCTTTTTGTCTATCTATTCAGCACAAGGAAAAATTATTTTTCCTTTGCAGTGAGTATATACTGTACTGTAGATTCCAGAGTCAAAAGCAGAGTGCCTGCTTCTTTTTAGAAAAAGATGCAAACAAAATGTGGCCTAGCATGCAAGAGATTATTAAAAATCATAATCTTGTGAGAAAGTAACTTATCAAGTAAATAAAAAAAATAAATTAAAATCATGTGGTATTTAATAAAGACAGTTCTTCTGAAAGAGACAGTAAATGTCAATATGCTAAGTAGATCTATTCATTAGTGTACTGCGAGAGAAAGTTGACTAAATAGTTGAAGCCTGCAGGTAATCATTTCAGTTAATGAAGTATGGAAGATTGTAAATAACTTCACACAGATTTGCACAAGATAGAAGACTAAATGAGAAACACCAATTTCGGGTAAATGATCATTTCATTATCAGAAAAAATGCCTAATACTTCTAGCTTGAGATAGGACATTTATCCAGAAATTACATTAAACTTATCAGTAAACAACATGTGTAAGTTAAAAAAAAAAAAGTATATTTTGTGGAATTAAGCTGTATTGGTATGATTTTTCTACAAAACTTCAGTGCAATTTCAGGTTTCCACAATTTTTTAAAAATGCAAGAGAAGAATTTGAAAGATCCAAATTTTGTACTGATTTTTGATTCAATCTTTAACTAGTTACCAAATCTTTCACTAACATTGTTTGCAATAGGATTTTTTTTTTTTTTTTTTTTATAATTTGCATGCTTTGAGGCTCTTTTCTCTGTAGCTTGTTTTGGTTCTTACACATATAAAGATGCAAGATAACACAAATGGGATGAAAACAAACCCCGTATATCTTCCTCATTTTATTAGGAAATTAGTTAGGAGAAAAATTTGCATAAAGGAAAACTATTCATTAAGGATAGTTAATGAATTAATTAAGAGACTGGAAATAAACACCAATATTGTAAATGTAACTCCCAAATATCCAGAGAATGCAATATTACTGAAGCCCCTCCTGTTCCCTGCTTTAAAAGAAAAATGGATATGAACATCACATATATACTTATATGAGAGTTTAAGTACTTCATTAGAATGTTCACGTTTTATTATCACAACCAATTTAAAAGCCCCACACCGTTAAAACAATTATTCATATATTGTGAGTTATTTTACTGATATTCAGAGGGATCCATCTAGGTCACAAGACTCCTACTTCTGTATCTTCGAGAATTCAAACATACTGACGATCCACCACAGCAATCCTTAGCATGAGAGTCCCTGGGGCACATGTTTTAATAATGCCTATTCTAAAAACACTCCTATTTTTTTCTCTGCAGTGATAAAGAAAACACAAAATGTAATGTTTACATTTAAGCATGAAATGTCTGTTAAAAATTACTGTCTCTCTCAGCTATTACTAAGCAGGCCTGGGGCAGATAACCTCCTCATTTGAGAATATCAAAAATATTCCTAAAGCCAGGTGTGATGTAAAGTTCTATTAAGACAACAAGTAGAGGAGAAAGCTAAGTAAACCAAGTCACATATTCTCAAGGCTTATCTCCAAGTAGCCTGAACTCCAATATCACTGATGATCTAGGCAGTCCTCCACATTATGGTTATCTTGGTGGGTGATCATACATTTATGACTGTAAATGGTGATCCAAGGACTTAGAACCTGGAAGTCCCAACACGGTCTGTTTTACAAACACACAGCAGTACAGGAGAGCGTGAACTGTACCAGCAAGCGGGGCTAGAAACTTGTGAGAACAATTGAACATTCAACAACGGGAAAAGAAATTAGGGGAGCTAGAGGATTCTTTCCCCAGACTCATATTTAGACAAAATGACTCCAACATGGAACTCTTACTTTGGACAGATGCGTCCAACAGTACTTCAGACTGAACAGTCCCTCTTCCCATTTTTAGTGTCAAGCAATTGAAGTTCTGTTCTGTAACTAAATGGGTGCATGTGGGTTGCATGCCAGGACAAATTGTGCCCTCAGTCTCTCCCACAGAGACAGAAAAATCGCAGACAGATTGCTTTCATCATGCCTTGCCATCAATATCACCTGCCCTTCTAACTGTACCTTCCCAGAGCCCGCTAGTCCTACTGAGGGCATGACTAAAACCTATTGTTCTCATGCCCATCCATCAAGTGCAGTGAGTGTAACCCTGCTTTTACAGGAACTGCAGAAAACAAACCCTTCAGTGAAGGTTACCCATGGCTGGGTGGTGGTAAATAGGGGTGGTGAGCAGTAGGTGGCTAAAGGGGCTTCTGCTGGGATACCAGAGCTGAGGAAGCATCAATAGTGTTGCCAGGTCTAGAAGAGTAAGATTTCTTCACTCTCCACCTAAGCATGTTTTAGCTGAAAAATCTGGGAGACACATGAAATATGGAGGTCTACAATGCCATTCTTGCAAAGTCACTGCCAAGGTCAAAATCATAATTTCAAAGATCTGTCCTTTATGGTATTATTATGCAGGTTCTTTTTTACCCTGGTAAATTTCTCTCTATAATCCCTTCGTGGAGAGCTGAACCCTTACTATCTCCCCAATGTATCACTGTATGGATAAAACATTAAGAAAGAAAACAGTGGGATTCAGGAGCAAGGGGTGCTATACCACTGATTTGATAGACTCAAAAGGTTAATCTTCAGCTACATCTTGTTCATTAGTCTAAATATACATTTAAAACATCAATGTGCTTTAAAGTACTTTGTCAGTACCCATTAAGAATGTGCATTACATATTTCAGACATCTTGATAGTAATAGGTACTGAAAAGCAGGCAGTGTTCATCTTTTTAATGAGTGGTTTTCCCTCTGAGTGCACTATGGGGCTATGATGCACCATAAAGTGACACTGGTATGCCCTGTGGACATGCAAGAGCAACCCATCCTGTGAAAATCAGGCAATTAAAAGGCGTAATGTGTGAGCACGACTTCAAAGCAGCTATTCTTTCAGGTCTTGATTGCAAGCCCTACTTCTTCCCACTTATATAAGGGGGGTGAGGAGGTCTAAGAAGATCTTTCTAATACTGGCCACCTACATTGGAATGTGGACAGCTGAAAAAAAAGGAGCCCCTGTAAGGCTATTATTCCCCCTCTGATACATGATACACTTTTTCACATCATTCTGCCAACAGAGCTACACTGTGCAAGTAAATATCCTGCAGCAGATAGATTAATTGCATCTGCCAGTTAGGGACAAAACTACATCTATTCTGCTAAACATCCCTGTGCCCCAGGCCATGCAGTGAATAAACTTCTTGGTTGGGCTGGAAGTACGACAGCCTGCAGTCCAGTCCCACCTGCTCATGTTGTCTTTCTGCCTCTTAGAAATAATTGCTTGGGCTTTAAGATGTTTCAGTTTGGATACCTGAAATAACAGGAAGGCTGTCATGCAATCTGTCAGCACAGAACGGTGTGCACACAGCATGCTGCTAAGGGAACCAAGGATATGGCACTGGAACATATGGTGTGTTTCAAAGAACATGGCCCGTTGGGACGGCATAGAGGACTGTGCAGGGCAGGAGAAACCAAACCTGGCATGGTCCTGGTTAAGGAATGATTTGTCCTCAGGAAGCAGCATCTCCTGAACTGCACCTGGGCTCACCTTGGAGGGAGGAAACACTTGATTTGCTTCACCAGAGAGCCTAAGAATCAAGTAACATTATCATCACAAAGAAACATTTGATTTATTTGACAATGCCAACAGATACAAGGCATCCTTTTCCACTGAAGCTGCAGGAACCAGTTGTGTACCTAACGCATCTGTTCTGCCAGCACCTCTGTAAAATGTGAGGCTAGGCACAGAAAGTTTCACAACCAAGGTCAGGGACAGCAGCAGGTAATGGTGCCATGGTAGGAATATTGTGGTTGCTGGTAATGATGGCAGTGAGCTTCACCCAACAGCTCCAACAGTGCTAGAACTCTTACTGGGGAAATGCCATCTCCTGTTGCACTTAATCACACCCTATGGGAGTGAGAGTATGTAAAGTATGTAAAGGAGAGCCTACCTGGGAAATATGAGCATGAATACCAGCAGTACACTGCTGTTTACTTAAAAACATAAGTACCAGGAAAGCAACTCAGTGCCTCTAGCAGGGGTTATGCCCAATGCACAGTAGCACATGAGCAACTGGATTCTACTTTCAACATATGAAACAAGAGGACTACCAGGCTTTTAGCATGGTACCTTTTACATGTTGCTATGTTGAAACAATACTTGAAACTGAAAAGAGCTTTTCCCTCCCACGTGCACACATGCTTATGCATGGGTAAGTGTAATGTTAGCAGGATCATGGGGCACCACGTGGGGCTCAGACAGTCCCCACTGCTAAGCACTGTTTCACACAGTATCACCACTCCCCTTCAGTGGAGCCCAGCCATGATTGGCATGGGCCAGATCACCCTGCATTCCTCCTCTGAGGAGTTGGGAATGCTTCAGGCACATGTGCATTTACCCTTGCAGGTGTAGCCTGCAAATGACAACAGCTGAACAAATGAATATGTGAAAGGTAAGCTCAGACTCATGATGACTTGGGAGTGTCAGATAATGCCTGATCATATGTTTAGAGGTTTCTCTTTTCTTCTCCCATTTGCTACAATTTGATCATTTGCCATTAGGTTAGCACATTGCTCACTGAGGAATTGCACTTCACCAGAACTGAACACAGAGGATAACAGCTTCATAAATACCTTTTGGCAACTGTTTGCCACAGAGAGTTTGGGCTAGAATTAAAAAACACCAGAATAACCTTTCCACTGATAATTCATGGTTGGCAAATGACTGTTGCTTGTCCTTTGGAAGATCACGTAATTTAAATTTTTAAATGGGTATCATTCTACCTTTGTCTATACCTCCTGTTTCTGTTCCATAAACTGCCTTCTAGGCTACATGTTACATCACAAGAAACCTCTGCTAATGCTACTAGAAATACTTTAAAATACTGCAAATGAAAGAAGAAAGGAAAACTAGAAAAAAAGAAGAATGGAAATGTATGCCTTAAAAACCAGTGGTTGAAAGAAATGTTTTAAACAATGTCTAGGTACTTATAAAAGAAATAAATGCATGCCTTGTGGAAATATCCAATTGAAAAGTTTATATTAATTATTTCTTCTTAATAAACTAACTAAGAGAAAAAAATCAGTGCCAGAATCTTTGTAATTCACTGGATGCAGTTGACCATTTCATAAAATGCTTGGGACTGTGTACTTCTGTCTGGACTAGAAGATTTGGTATATCAACCTCATTAAGAGTTCATGTTATAACTGTGGAGCATTGTTGGACAGGAAATATATCTATGAACAAGAATATTTTGTGTATCTGGAAACTTTTTTTTTTTTTCCCCAGATGAATGTCAGCAGAGACTTAGCTAGAATTTTTGAGAATTCAGATTCATTCAGTAATATTCCAACAATGCTACACTTTTCAGGAGGGAAGGCATTATTTGAATTCTGAGAGCAAACCTTATAGTGAATAAAGAGACATTCATCTAAAAATTCCCACTTTGATAAAGTATTAGAAGGAATGGGTTAGTTGGTATAAGTGTACACAATTGTACTGCAATTGCCAATTTATATTTACTTGTGTATATAGTATCAATGTCACAATAAGATCCCATATATTTAGACTACTGAGTGGTAACCAAAGTAACATCAAGAGAAATACATGACTCAGACCTAGCTCTAGATGACCATTTAAAATCACTGCCTGTCTTTGTATCTGAAAACTTTTTTTTTTCCAGATACTTTCATATTCATCTGTGCGTTTTAATTTTCTTTCTCTGAGACATTTGCATTTGCATTTCCTGGTAAGGAAATTGCATGCCTATAAAGCGGATCAAATTCAAGGATTAATTTCACTTAGAATAAATAAAATACGCTCCTCAAACACTTCTGTATCACAACACATCCACAGGATATGTGAATTACATAAGAGTACTGGTGACAAGAGGAGCAAAGGCAACAAAAAACAGTCTAGGGAGATGTACTGAGAAACAATAAACATAGTATTAAAAAGATTGCAAAAGGAGAATTACCCACTTTGAAGCACACAACCTCTACCATACTGCACCCACCTTTTATTCAAAGGTAAATAAATCCTCCATGACAGCTCCTAATGGTCTCCACAGTTGTTCACTGAATGTGCCCTCAAGTTACAGGGTAATAAAGGGATAACAACCCTTGGCTGACTAAATGAGGAGGTGGGTCCTCTCATCAAAGCCCATCTTTCATTACTTGCCCTTTTCTTTCATTCATCCAGTGAAGTAGTATTTCATAACTACAAGTAAACCACCAACAATTAATAGCCTAATATATCTTTATTCCAGTTAAATCCCTCTGTGGAGCATCACTGTGATAATTCTCCAAAACTAGGTTATAGTTTGATTAAAAGTCAGCAATGTAGTAATAACAACAACCCTTACTTCAACTAAGCATATGGAGGCAATTGGTATTACTATCCCTATAGCATCATTCTCTCAGGCTTCTTTTTCCAAATTATTAAAAATTTTACACAACATGTAATTGCATTTCTGCTGAATGCCACTTTTCTTATTCATCTGTTATTATCTTGTTAAATTTTGGTCCCCCTCATAGGAGGCCACCTACATACATCCTGAAAATTTGAGAATTACATCTGTGAATACATGTTCTGACCTGCTTTCAGCTTGATATCCCACAAAGAGGAATATAATCTAAATTTATTCGATACAAACAGACAAGAATTTGCCTGGATAACCATATTGCTACCGCGAATTTCTGCCAAAAATAACTATTAAATTTAGCTGAAATACTATTGTATTCTGTTCTGTTTTCATGTATGCAAGCTTCTTTAATGGACTTTGAGTATAAGCTGGGAATCTGATCCCTCTGAATTCTGAAGTCAAAGATGATGTGACCAGTTTTTAAGGGTGCTGGTGTCTATTGCACTTCAATATCACTTCAAAAAGCCTCTCAATGCACTGAGCACCAGCCGAAAACTTAAGAGATATTGAAGGCAACCACACAGCCTCTAATCTCACTGGACACAACATTCTTACCACAGCTGTGTTAAACCAGTTCTACAAAAGTGATGAAACTCCTGTTTAAAATGGTTATTACACAATTGTATATTGTTATTGCCTAACATGTATAGAAGCTGACTCACTGTAAGCCAAAACCAAGCCAAAATTGGGCCGAAGTCAATAGCCAGGAAAGCAGAATAAATAGAGTTAAAATCATTACAGATTCCTCATAAGAAGAAAGGAACTTCCTTATGCACAGTCCTTGACACAGGAAAATAAGGGAAATGCTCCTTCTCTCCAGGCATCCACTAACTGGGATTTTTCTATTTTATATAGTTAACAGCTCGACAGGAAATTTAGAGAAGGAAAACCTACATTGCATGATTTCTAAAATGGCAAACAACCTGAGAAATCAAATTTCACTAAGCCTTGATGATGCTGATTTTGTTCTCATGTTGATGAAGTCAGCATGTTGATGTTGATTTCATTTACCCACACAGATCATTGATTTCACCACATCCTCTGCATATTAATGGCAATGAGATTAATTATAAGTATACGATCTAGCTAATAACTTTAGTGTTTTCCTCTAATTAGTTAGTATGTGAATAAAGATATTTTTTAGGCTTTCTGCAATTAATATTCTACGACAAGTGGTCCCTTCTGTGGGTAAAAACTAGACCTGTTTTTATTTCAGGATGGGAAGATTTTCATGTATATATGCTTCCTTCTACACAGACACCTCAACTCAGGGATTTACAAAGGTATTTCACTGAGCTAACATGTGAAACATGTTTCATTTATTCTGTCAACTATTTGATGTATGTTGCAAAAATAATTCTGAGACCAAGACCACTCAATTTCCGTTTTCATTTCCTTTCATTTTGTTTTGTTTTCTTTGAGATTTTCCTTGGGTTTTTTGTTTGTTTGGTTGATTGTTGTCCTCCTCTCTGAAATACCAGAGAGTCCTTTTTGCACAAGAGTAACAGGGCTTGCTATACCAAACTTGTAAGGAAATTCAAATTTCACAGGAGTAATTTTTTTTATTGGTAGATGCTGATCAGCTTTGTCATTGGAGTGTGCATATAGCTTTTCTCAATATGTTTTAAAACAGAGTCTCTGACACATTTTATAGCCAGGATAGTAAGATGGGACATTTGTTTCTAATTTACAATTCTTTTCTGTAACTGTTTATTGAACTCAAATGTCTTTAAAACTCCTTTAACTAAAATACCATTTTCATTCTACTTTCTATTACATGAACTCACATGAACAAAGAAAAGAATATTGCCCTAAATCTTCCACACTCCAGGAGTAACTACACTCCTTAGTGGTGTTAAGGAGTATAGGCTGGATTATATGTACTGATTGATCTTGTTTTACTGACTGTAAAACAGTGTGTTGTAAAATGCACATATGATGGTTATTAAGATATTTTGACAAGCTCTAGATACATCACAAAATTTATTAAAAAACCCCATCAAATGAACAAAATCAACAGAAAATATGAGTCATTTGGGGGAATTTTTGAGTCAGTTCCAAGGAAATTCCCATACTGATGTTCTGTGTTGCTGGAGGCAGTCCTTCATATCAGATATGGAACTTTAGTCTTGGTTGCTCATAATTAGATGGTCCTAGAACACTTTTTTTTTTTGAGGAATTCAAGGAAATAAAGGCCCAGAATCCTGGCAAGATTCCAGTGCTGGTAATTACATTATATCTCTAATTTTTTTCCTTTAAACTGTAGCTGGGGGAAAAGAGTCCATGTTCTTTCGAATAGGGAGAAAAACCAAAACCCCACTGTTCTCATGCTGCTAATGGGAAAGGATGTAGTGCTTCTAATTCAAAAGAAGTGTGTATGAAGGACCTGCAATTGCACTTTGGGCAGCGTGCAGGAGAAGTGTGAGGTGCTGCTTTTAATCAAGAAGAGAAAACCTGGTTTTTTTCCCGTAACACAGTTATATTACTCATTTACTTTAAAAAAGTAGCATGCATTTATCACAGCAGAAGAAGCAGCTAAGATTTAGCAGACTCTTCATAAAAATCATGTACCCATTATAGGTCTGGTAATTCCTACAGAAGAGATTTAATTTTACTTTATACTTAAAGTATTTGCCAGCTCTTAGAAGAAGTACATTCCTGGGGTTCAGGTCTTCACTGCTTTTAATGTAGTGAAAATACTGTGGATAGTCACCCTAAGAGAGCTGGCAAAACTAAATTTGAGTAAGAGATGGAAATCTTCCTTCGTTCAGTTCCTTTTAGGGTTACTGTATCCAGCAGCTACCTTTCTTTACTGTGTGTTTCATTTCAACACTTCTTCCAAAGCACTTTGTGCTTTCCACCAACCTGGATTTCTGATACAATTCTCCAGGAACTAATGAGAGCTAAGAAGTGAGTGCAATTAAAACACGCCACTTTGAGCAGCCGACGCATTTTTCAGCAAAACTTTGGTAATTTTTCTTTGAGGAATATGAAGAAAAAGGAGAATGGAATTGGAAGGCAAAGTTATGCCACAGCTCTGGATTCAGCATCAAGGGACATGCCCTGGCCTGAAAGGCACCTTAAGAAGAAATTATCCACACCGTCCACATGAATAAAGACTCAGGTCAGTTTTCATCCTGAATAAAATCTAGTACTTTCCAGCATTCCAGATGGTATTATTACAAATCCCAGAAATACAGAGAGATTGTGTACACCTCCTTTACAAATGTGTCAGCAACCTCTAGGTTTCTCTGCATCCTCCATGGGTGGAAGTGTAAGGGTAGCAGGGAGAGCCCAACCTTGCTACAAGAGATAATTACTACTAGAATCAGCAGAAAATCACTGAAAAGCACAAATATACAAAGACAGAGTCTTACTTTGTCACCTCTACTTAGGTATTTCTGTCCTGAATTATTTTTAATGGGTACAACTCCCACCCTTTTGCTTTCTCGGTAGGTCTCTGTATTATTTGAGGGCTATAAGGACACAAAAGTCATCTGTGCAGTTTCAAGCACTTGAGAAGAGAACAAATGCATTTTTAAAGCAGAAAAATCTGAAGCTTGTTATTCTAGAGGTAAATTGTTAACCTTTTCACTATGTAATGGTCCATGGAGTTGAAGAAAAGAATAGGTGTGGAACACGGTTCCTTTTATTTTTCTCTCTTTATTCTTTGGATATTCAATTCATCTCAGATTAAACTGAAGTTCTTTCTTTGTCATTAAGTTTCCCAAAAATAGATCCTAGGGTTTAAATATCATTTACATCACAGTCAAAAGAATAATCACATAAATAAGAATTTATGAATAATTAATCACAACTGCTGTTACATTAGCACAGTATTATTTCTAGTTTATGGGGCCCACAATGGCATTTTTACTAACCTGACAAGGGGCAAGGAGCAATTAAATAAGCACACTGATTAACTGATGAGGCATAGGCATACAGAGATGGATTGACTGATTGATTGATTGATTGATTGATTGATGAATCCTTCCACTGCAATCATGCCACAGCATACCTGAATGACAAGGAAACTCCTGTGTGACAAACAGTGTTCTCAACAACAAAGAGATTATAGAAGTATCACAAATATAGAGAAGTATTGTTAATGCTATTTTTGCTGAAAGGGAACTATTTTGCTTTCAACAAAAGGGATGAAATCTAGACCCTGCTTGCAGCTGCCATAATCTGCTGAGTGCTTTCAATTCAACGGGGAGAAAAGAGCTGTGCTGAAGTGCTCCGGTAATGATCCTTCTGCCTGAAGAGTAACTGAAACTTTCAAAACACTCAAGATGTGCCCATTTTTACACTCCTGATAGTGAAAGGAAACCCAGTGTTTTTCTTCTGAAAATGTCAGATAAGATAGGTGCTCTGGTGTTGTACCTCTTTTCTTGTTTCCCTACCCAGATGTCTACTAATTCATACAGCTCCATGGAAACAGAACAACTGACTAAAACCAGTTAAAGACTGGGGAGAAGCTACAAAAGGGAATTTGAAGGAGCAGCTTTTGGTTTTGTCTTTCTTTCAGGTACTATGATGTGAAACTGATACTTAGAAAGCAACAAAAGATAAAAGCATGGATGTCCATTTTTCTATGATAAATTAGGCTGGCATTTCAAAGGAAGATATTGCAGATGAAAGCAGTTGGAATTTTCAATCAAAATTCAGTTCTCATTTGGCTTGGAAAACCAAAACTCCAGAGAGATGAGATGTTGCTTTTAGCAAAGTTACAATCACCTGTGAAAGAGAGCACACACAGACCTACAGCCAGTTATCAGCTGGTCACAGACCTCATATGTGATGTTTGAGACAGGTTGATACTGCTGTTTTCCCTGATTCAGACATATAACTTCAACTTCATACTCTTATTTCCATTCCGAAGATAATGGTTTTACTCCAGTGTAGTACTGGGAAAAGCTTTGAAATACCAAAGTGCCTTAGGAGTGCAAAATTTCTTTCTTCCTTGCTTTGCTTTCAAGACTTAAATATTATCTACAGGTACAGAAAAAAAATTATATAACTTACAATCTGCTTTCTATTCTCAAATTACCAAGATAAGGTATGATGAAAAAGAAATTCATGTTATGAATATTCTTCTAAACTATGTAAGTTTATGCTCTAAATTGTCTATTAAAGATAGAGCATATCTTTATTCTAACATTCAACAGATTATTCAGTATTTGCTTTTTATTTTGTACTCAAACCAACTAAAACAATTTCTTAATACCAAAAGACGTGTAGAATACCAGAAACAGAAAACAAATGTTCTACCAGAAAAGACATAAGTTCAGTTATGAAGGAGGGAATGAAGATATATTTATTTAGTCATCAGACCAGATGAGAAGATAAATTAATATAGACAGCTCCTAGGTCCACTGTTTCATAGTGTAATTGGAACCGTTCAAACATGTCTTTTAAAATCAGAGGTCCCTTCAAATTAATGCAGATATAATACTCCAAAACCTACATCTATACCTGGAGATCAAGGGAGAGTCATACAACCTAAATGAAGTGCTGACAGGGACAGAGCTGGGACATTTCCACTGCTGTCAACACGGAAGAAGGAAGTGTTTTGCTAAGAGCAATCAGATCTTCAGTAGGTCATTGTCTGGAGATGTGTGTCTGGTTCCACTTTTTATGGGGATAACTGAGAGCCACGTTTCCCACTTCCCTACAGTGTTTGATCGCAATCCCAGTTAGAGATTTGTTGAGGTTGGAAGGGACCTTTGCAGGTCATCTTGCCCAATCCCAAAATAAGTTCTCAGGTAGGTTATGCTTTGGTGAAATGACTTGGGAATGGAGAGCTCTTCTGAAAGCTCTGTTTCCCTGACAGCTGGGACAGGTCCTGAGCAGTTCCTGGGAAGGAGAGTGCTGAAACAGGAGATTCAGGGCACAACAAACCCAGGCCACTTCCCTGTGCAAAAGCAAGTGCCAGGCAGAGATGCTTCAACAGCTCTGTTGGATGGTACGAAGGTCTGCCCATCTCTGAGGTAGGGTGATTAAAAAAATGCAGAGTGAAGCAGAGGCAGCAGGCAACAAAGCAGCCAGGTGGAAGAATGGAATCTGTGAATAAAAGCACATCTCCTTACACACTGTGCTTCAGGAACAGTACTTTGACACAACCCTATTTATTTCACAAAGGAAGTACAAAGAGAGATTCAACCTCATTGTCATTTTCTCCTCTAACACAAAGGATCCTCGGGATTCTAATTACTAGCTAGCTTCTCACATCAAGAAAGGGAAATGCTAGTAGGAGACATGGAATTTATTTTTAAGAAGATAAAATTATGAGCAGGTTTTTCTGATGAACCACAAAAGAGCAGATGCCAGCATGTTTAAAAAACTCCGAAACAGACACAGTAATTTTAAATAAGACTAAAAGACAAGAGGTGCAAAAGGGGATCAAAGCTGCATCTGGTGATTTCTGAGAAAAAGAGAAGCTGACTTTAACAACAGCATTAAACCTTTGTTGGATTAGCTGTTATCAAAGGCATCAGTAGAAAAGCATCAGAGGAACTGATGAAGTGACCAACAGACTGCCTGTCATAACTTAAAAAGTTTTCTGTGAAGTAACCAATGCCAGTCAAACTTTTGTTCTGAATTTGCTAATGGAAGTGACCTATAACTTGAACTTCAAAGCTCAGAAATCATGTTTCATGAATACAGTGTAAGTCAGTCATCTGGATACAAAATTGAGCTTGCCATAGTTCTTTAACAGATTTTATATTTATAAAAGACATCTATTCATAATATACTGACACTCAAAGGAAGAGACATGAGGCTGTTCCAACTGAAACTTTTTTTTTTTTTTCATTTTTTTCTTTTGCCAGAGGAAGAGCTTTCTTTGAATTACAGCCAGAACAAATGGTTTTAAGGATTAGGAATGGGGTTCCTAACAGTCACTCTTAATCAGCTAAACATGTTAGACCTCTAGGGCACAAGGCGGTCTCCAAAAATTTGCCAATACTATGCAGATCTGGCACAGTCCTTGTAATAGATGCCTTAGTCTAAGCAGTTAATTTGAGTTGGCCAAAGACCAAGCAAGAGAATGAAGCTGCTGTCAGGCAAGAGAAATGAATGCGAAGGCTGTACTAACAAATTCAGCATGGTATACTTGCTAGCAGACTATGTGCACTCAAAAAATTAAATGAAGACTCACTGGATGATTTTCTACTTTTAGCCTGGTTAGTAATGCCTAGACAAAGCTTATGTACACTATCTATACTAGAAGCATCATATTTAAAAAATATGTGAGGCTCTTTACCCATCTTCAAACTGAATGGAAACAGACTCAGTTTGTTTCGAAGCAGTGATTCACACTGACTTCACCCTTACAAAATGAACACTGAGGTGGTACAAAATTACTAGATTCAGTGGATCCTTGCAGAAATGAAGATCTTTACATATTCTAGTCTTACTAGTGTAGATCTGAGTTTGCCATACTTGCACCAATTTCAGCACAGACTGCATGAGAAACCACTTCTGTTACGAGCAGAGAAAATTCATTCCTGAAGACAACTCTTGCAGGTGCTCTGTTTCAGCATTCCTGCTTTTCAGACCTTTCTACAGCTGAACAAATGCTCTAGAGAATGAAAAAAGAGCACAGGGAAGGAGTGATTAGATTTGAGTGTAGATTTTTTGTTTTGTTGGGGGATTTTTGTTGTTTTGGGGGGTTTTCTGGGTGGTGCAGTTTTTTTAGTTCTTTTTTTTGAGAAGAAAATCCAACACAAGATGATGGTAATGCTTAAGTTAATACAATGCTTCACTGCTTTCAGTGGGAGAAGCTTGGGGCCAGGGTGAGCGTTATTCCCTTTCAAGAGCTCTCCTGACTGAAGACCCTAACCAAAACCTCAAAACTCTGATAGATTTGTTAGTAAATATATTTTAAAAAAAACCAGAGAAATGCTTAGGAAACACAGTGACTTTCATCTACCATGAGTAACACAACCAAAATTTCAAACAGGGAAAGGAGAGTGTACTAGGGATCTTTAAATGAACTGCTTAATCCACTCTTAGATTCCCTGAAGTGTCTTAAAATTTGTCTTGCATTGTTTTAAAAGGTCTCTATCTGACTTTCATATGGAGAGCAGCTTTCTGGTTTTCCAGAAGTATTGAGTAAATGCACAAGATCCTTCTCGGTATAACATGCTGAAGATACAATTTCTCAAAGGCCTTTTCATTTTAAATGCTATGAATGTATTTTCTCTCTCCTACTTTTACAATGCCATCAAACTCATCAGCAAGTTCTTAACCACATAATTTTGTCTGTCTTTTTTAAGGGTTTAATATGAGATAAATTGTAATAGCTGGATGGAAAGTTTTAATGATTTATGACGCATCAGGAGAAAGCTTAAAGCAGAACTAAATATTAAGAAGTCTTATCTAGGAGTAGGTGAGAGGAAGCTCTGTTTAGGTCCATGGGTACTGCCATATGCAATGAAAAAATTGTTTGAACAAAGAAAGTTACGAACTTGTATTATGATTTAAAAATTGCTGGTGACTTAGTCCTTCCAAAAGCCATACTCAGGCTTTAGGATAAACACATTTTTCTGTTGCATGAAATGCTAACAGAAAGTTGATTATGAAGACACAGACTGTTATCACTAAAGATTTTGCTGCATTCAGTGTTATTAAACACTAATTTATACAACAAGCTTTCAGACACTTTCGTCTAGCCTGTCACCCCTATGCTACCTTATAATCAATAGAGATAAATTAGCTCCTCCAGAGGGTTATTAATTTTATTTCGTCTGAGAAATGTGAGATGACTTAACAGCTTAAGACAGAAGTAAGAACTGATGTAAGAGAGTGATCTAGACTTTCTACAACATGGCTCACAATAAATGAAGTGTGAACAGAATTGCTAAATTTTCACAATGACTGAGAAAACAGGAATTTTACAGACACCATCAAAGGTCTGCTCTGCTTTCAAAAATTAGGTAATATCCTGGGTTTCAAGTCCCAGTTGAGTTTAATTCTCAGGAATGCAATGCCACTGAGCACTTCAACTGAAATTCAGATTCAGATTTAACAACATAAATGAGTTGACTTTTTGTCTAAGAACAAAGTGACAGATCCATAGTCTGTTGATGATCTTCGACTGAGACCAGGTCATTCTTTATATATCAAATTAAGGTGTTTAATCAAACTCATCTATTTTTCAACTACAAAAATCTGCCCAGGTACCTCCTAACAGTCAGACACCTATTGGTGTAGCTAAGACCACAAAGAATTTCAGCTAAATCCTCCTAAAAAGTTGAAAAAATAATAAATTTAACTGGAGAATGTATTTCTCTTTATATAAAGAATATTAAAGAAGAGCTTATTTCTGACTTAGAGCCTTGCTGGTGTTTAACCACAATGTCGTTCTCTGCTGTGATGCTATTATATCTCAATGAGAAGCTTTGGAAGAAACTGATATTTCACTGAAGTTGTACATCAGTGTATGTGGTATATTGCAAAGGGAAATGTGCTCTTTTGCATTTAAATGGGCAAGGAGATGAAAACATTAAATTGAGGTTCATTACAAACAAACATAAGACTGTCCATTTGTTATACTCTCTTACCCTGACTCAGCTGATGAGCAACCAAATCACTAATACAAGCTTGATACCATTTGATAGGTTTGTGCCTTTACCACACTTACAGAAAGATGTTGATTTGCATCCTGCAGAGTAACTAATATTCTGTAGCTAATTGTGTGCACTGCCATGACAGGATATCTAAAGAAGGACATTACCACATACATCTCAGAGGGAATAGGAAGATACTTCATTTATAGCCACCCATCTGTCTAGTCACAGCAGAACTACATATAAACACAATGCACAGATCACTATGTCCTTCAGGAACCACTCTCCCATCACAAAAGGCTAGCTCTCTGCACAGCTCAATTCACATACCAGTTCACTGTGTTGCAAGATTCTGTATATTGCATGCTTGATGACAGGCAGAGAAATCTGAATTAGAGAATTAGAGGGGAGAAGATAAATGCAAAGCATGATATCAACATAAGGAGAAACAATTTAGCTTTATTTTTTTTCCCAGTACAGTATTTATGTTGCTGATGTCTCCCAGTGGGACACTGTCCTGTGAAAGTGAAAAATACTGCAGAGGTCTTGTCAAAATGCAGTTGAGCAAAGATGAATGTTCTGCTGGAGAACAGAAAATAAGTTTCTTTTTAGATTTAGATGACTCAGAGACTCTTAACAGCAATTAACTGTTGAGAATATTGATAACTTATAATTTATCATAAACATGAAAGTAAAGGGAAGTATTATCATGCTGACTTCTCAGTGGCACACTCAATAAACACATCTTTTTTTTGAAGACTCAGAGAAAGCACTCTAATGTATAAGCAAGGGACTCCACAGGGCATCTTTCCACCACGCTGCAAATCACTGAGGTCCTGAAGCTAATGCTGACCAAGCTCCTGTATCTGCACAAGGCAGCTCAGCATGGTGCATGTCCTAACAAAATTGTAACATTACACCTAAGATAGAAGATTTCTCAGCAGGAACACAGTTTTGATGTGGCATCATACAAATTCAGTTGCATTGCTTTTAAATTACTTAGTTGTATGTTATATCCCATGACTTGAGAATTGGTGAGAGATGCTGCCAGCTTCAGCATTTCTGCAGTGGCTACCATTATGCAGTGTAGTTGCACAGTGCTGTCAATGCAAGATTAGATTAGGGTTGGAAAAATGTCTTTATTGCATTTAAGATAATCTGTATTCTGAGCAACTGCCCTACCATCAATTAAAAATCCCAAAGTTTCTTCTGTTCTATATGCTGACATATTTGCTTTGGTGTATTTGCAAGTATGGATGTGTTTGTGGGAGGCATTTTCATGTTTATGTCTCTGGCAATAAGTATCAGATCAATTCCTATCACCCTATATGGATTTCTGCTTTATGCAGTTTTAATCTACTCCGTGTCTTCCTCTGGCTGTTCAATCCAGACCAGATTTCCAACATTTCTTTATAAAAAACAACTGCAATTTCATTCAAATATTATTACTCTCATGATGTTATTCAGTGAAAAAAGCTTTACCAAAATATACACAGACAGAAAATAAAACCCTCATTTTTGCTCATATTTCCAAAATTTTCATGACTTTTAAGAACTTACTATACAGATTCATCAGTTATACCTCAAATTTTTTGCCTATAATGTGAATATTTTTGATGATCTTTGTTTAGATAAAAAAAGTTCTGTTCAATAAGGAAAACTGTCTTAGGTAAAACTAGAAGGCACTATCACAGACTTTGGTCTCCCCTTCCCAGTGGAAAAAGTGTCAGAAAAGAAGGAGTTGTCCAAAGAAAACCTTTTATCACACAGAATTAGTTAAATGAAACTTTAGAGATTGCTCTACATGGACTCCTCCACTAAGCAGATGGGGAATAGCAGATTTCCACATGACACAAGGGAGGGAGACTCAGGAATTTGCGTCAGGGAAAGTTGTATGGAGATACATCTGAGTTTTTGGACATCCCAACAAGGAGCAAAGAAGGCCCCTGAAAAGAGGTGGGGAGGTTGAAAATAGAAGGGGAGGGGTTTAAACAGCATTGGGAGGAAGGATTCATACATGGAACTCCTTGGCTTGGTGATGGGACCACCAAGGGAAAGAAAGGTGGGAATGGAGGAGCGAGAGGTGGGAAATCAGGAGATGCTGGATTTCAGCAGGATAAAACCTGGTGGTGAGTTGGAGGGGTGACACACGAGGGCCCCAACCATATGAAACAGGGGAGGAGGAGGGGAAAAAATGAACGCAAGGAGGTCTGGCTGCAGGCTGTGAACTTGAAACTGCTTATGAGAAGTTATTATCCAAGAGGAAATGTGGGACACTCTGGAAACATTTTGTATAAAATGTTGCATAACCCAGCCACTGAGATTTAATATTGCTACACTGCCAGTCATTAGAAGTACCTATACAAAAAATCAATTGTGAAAAAAGCCTCACAGACCAGTAAATATGTTCTGCCCTAATTCAAAAGATTTTGGCAATTAAAGGAAGAGTTTGTATAGGTTTTAAAAATGTACAGGAATAAGTCCCTAGTAATAGTGAACCATATGTGAGAGGTCCTTGTTTCAAGTACAGAATGTTTTATCTTAAATCATGTTATTTCAGCAACAAAACTAATTGGTGACAGCAAGACTGGGATCATGTATTTAAAAATGAAAATTAAAAAAAAATTATAAGGAGACTGGTCACACAAAACAACACAAAGAAAAACAAAAAAAATTACAAGTTATAGAGGCCTTTGGACCAGAAGTACAGACACAGCTAATTGCTTAAATATATCACAGACACACTCTTATAAAGACACACTCTTAATCTAGGCAAACATGTGTGGTAATTCCTATCAACTTATATTCATTGGCAGACTTTGTGTTCTTTCTCTGGCATACAAGCTACAGCATTTCCCAGGCATATCAGCCAATTAGGAAGAGGTCAACTTTCCAGGTTATGTTAAACTTTAAATTTTGTTCAGATTAAAAAAAAAAAAGCTACTGTGTCAACTAAAATTGTTGACAGCAAGGCATGCACTTAACCAGCATTCCTGTCTGAGGATAATTCAGCTGTGGCATGTTACAAGCCTCATGTTTCTGAAGCTCAGTGTAGTAAATAGGAGCTCCCATTCCCAGAGGAATACAAGGCTTGCAAGACACTTTTTGAGATAACAAATATTTCATACGTGGCATCTTATCACCAATCTAACAGTTAAAGAACCATAATTTTAAGCAGCAACTTTGAGCAAATGGGAATTTTTAGGTTTTCATAAAATCACGTATAAAATGTGGGTCAAATTTCAGTAGGAAGGCAATTGTCTGAGATAATGCTGTGGTTTAACCCCAGCCAGCAATTAAATCCCATGCAGCCATTATGTCAGGATGGGAGAGAGAATTGGAAGTGTAAGTTTGAGAAAACTCATGTGTTAAGATAAAAGGCAGTTTAATAGGTAAGCAAAAGCCTTGCAGAGAAACAAAGAAAATCAAGGAATTCATTTACCACTTCCCATGGGCAGGCAGGTGTTAGGCATCTCCAGGAAAGCTGGGTTCCATCACATGTAACGGATTATTAGGATGAGAAGAGGCCATCACTCCAAATGTCCCCTCTTTCCTCCCTCTTCCCTCAGCCTCATATGCTGAGCATGATATGGTTGGGAGTATTGTCTGTGTCAGCTGGGGTCAGCTGTCCCAGCTGTGTCCTCTCCCAGCTCCTCACACAGCCCCAGCCTGCTCATTGGTGGGAGTGGGGTGAGAGGCAGAAAAGGCTTTGGCTCTGTGTAAGCGCTGCTCAGCAACAGCTAAAATACATCTTTGTTTTTTGTGATCACAGCACTATTTTGGTCACAAATCCAAAACCCAGACTCATGTCTGTGTTACGGTGAAGAAATTTAATTCTACCCCAGCCAAAACCAGCATAAAGAATGGACATTTTATTCCAAAGCTGATATTCAAAACAAACAAGGAGACACACTCTCAGTGATGTAACAGCCCTAAAAGACTTCACTGCTGTTTCTCATACTTCCAGTTTTCTGCACCCACTAGGCTGATAACTGACAAAACTCACTTAAATTAGCAAAAAGAACTTCCAGCCATTACCTGATTTATGCCTTAAATCTGAAGTTAGACCTCCAATAACGCCAGCACAACTATTAGGAGAGGTGTTCCTTCCCATGGCAGGGAGATGGGAACTTGATGATCTTTAATGTTCCTTTCAACCCCAGCCATTCCATGATTAAGAGCAATCCAGAATTCTCCCTTAAACCAGACGGTCCTGAGGAAAGAACTCGTTGGGATATTGAGTTTTTTTATAGGCACTACAGAAAAATAGAAACACTGTCACATTAGTGAGTAGAATGGAAAAAGCCAAAGTATTTTAGGTTTGCAGAAGGACCAGCCATTTGATTGTAGATATTAGGTAACAGCTTGCAGGTGATTTGAAGGAGCAGAATGCCCTGACTGTTGCATTTCCATGTCCCTTCCTGCTGAGCCACCTCCCCTGTTGTTCTTCTGGGGCACATGCTATGGAAGTTTAAGTCCAAGTACGAAGTTCAAGTTTGTCCACTGTTGCAACATTGGTGCAGCTGGATGTCACAGCTGTGCCTTCATTCACACTCAGCAATGAATTCCCTGAGAAGCCCAGGATTTCCAAGACCAGTCCTCTACACAGATGAGCTAATGGACTGGCTGGAGACAAGGGACTGACTTCAAGCTAAGTGACTGATCTTCGAGCCACCTTCTGTCACAATTAATTATTTGACTGAAGAACTGCAGAAACGTAAGCTGTCCATGTAGGAATTTTAAATGGTTGTAGAGATTCCCCCAGGCAATTCCTTCAGTGCTTCATTCAATTTGTGAGCTTAAATGTCTTGATTAATGTCTTGAGTATAGTGTCCCAGTCAGATCCTACTGGGGAATGAACCCAATCATCTGTAGGTAAGCCACGTGAAAACAGCCTGTAGAAATTTGCTGCAGGCACAGAAATGTCCATGGAGGACAGTCTTTTGCGCATACTTTTGCAGTGGTTGGAAGATGTTTTCTATGTCATTTGAGATATCTCCTGAAAATGCACCATGCATGCACTGGGGTTACCAAGTACTACCACAAGCTAGCAGAGGAGTGGTTTGGGGAGCCTTGTCCAACCTGGCCGTGCCAAAGGCTCTTGCATTTCCACCCAGATGAATTCTTTTGGATGATTTCATTCCAAATGTAAGTATTACAGAATGCTACGGTCCAAAGTTTGGTGTTGGTTTTGTTTTTTGGTTTGGTTGGTTTTGGTTGGTTTTGGTTGGTTTTGGTTTTGGTTGTGTTGTTGTTGTTTTTCTTCTTTTTTTTTTTATAGTAAGTATTCTGTCCATTATACACGTCACAATACTTAGCATCAAAGCACAGTCATCCAGAGAAGGTGTGGATCTTGCTAAACTCTCCAAAGAGCTGGGGGAGAGTGTTAACATCATTTCTCCCACCGCACACCCAAGAAGGATGTGTTGTGGTAAGGAATCGCAGCAAGACGGGAACTGCGGAATGACTAACTCTGTTTCTCACCTTCCCATAGTTTGTGTTTCCACAGAATCCATAAAACTGTAAGATTATATACAGAAAGAGTAGGCAATGTTGTATTTAAAATCCAGCTCAAATTTGGAAACTGAGAGCTTAGTAGTATTTGTTAAACAAGATTCAGCACAAAGCTAGGAATTGGGAAATGGCAAATCCTGCATGACATCTGCCAACAAACGTAATCTCCCTAATTCTGCTTTACTCTGCATTGTTAAAAACCCCCAAACCTTAAAATCCAATAAAGTTCTTTTTTTTTTTAGTCCTTCTACTCTCATTGTTAAGTTCCAACTACATTTTCACAGGAACCATAAGACAAATGTTTCCAAAATATGAAATCTGAACAATTGAATTAAGTAATAAAGCCCCTGTCAGTCACATCAAGTTTGGAAGTGTCACTGTTTATAACACACCATGTCAGTTAATAAACTTTGGTGTATGTAAAGTAATCTTGTCCTATTTAGGTATGTGCATGTCAAAGGGAAATGTTAAGGGACTCTCTGATATCTTTTTAATTTTGAATTATCACAAAGACCACATTTGAATCATAGAGATCTGCTGTGTCTTATTCTCAAGCCTATATTTCTAGGAAGAACTATAAAGAACAGACTCACAGATGTATACACTTCCTAAATGAGCATTGCAGTATTGAGTAAACTTCCAACAAGCAATACCAGCTAATGCTTGGGAGAACTCTAGAAGCCAACAGATCTCCTTAATTCAGCTGCTTAAAATATGCAGCTTTGCCTTTTTGGATTATTAAATTTCACCTAGCATATTAGTGTTCTTTATGCTTTTCTTTACCTGGAAGTACCAAACAGTCAAGGATGCTTCAGTCTGGATAAGAGATAAATAGAGGAGAGAGATAGAATAAAGGTCTCCTAAATTCTCAGCAGTTTGAAGAAGGTGCATGCAGACTATTCATTCTTTTTTTCTCATACAGGGAGTAAGGGAATGACTTACTACCAAAACAACCAACCACCAAAAAGCAAGGAAGGAAAACAAACATAACTTGTACCACACAGCAAATTAAGTTGAGAAAGTAGTTGTAAATTTTTACAATCTTTCAAAATTGGCAGGAAAAAGTTATTGGGCAAAATGCTTGGTTGGGAATCATTAAATACAAACCTACCATTATGGCTCAGGAAGCCCTGGAAAATTTTCTGTGCAATTCTGCTTCCAGCTTAGACTCTTCCTTGAGTTGTCAAGACCCTATTACTAATCCATTTTATTCAAGATATGAATTGGCTGAATATTAGGTCTGATCTGATATGCACCTGAATGTTTTTATGACATTGTCCTGTGCTTTAAAATCTCCAAGCATTTTAAAACTATTTGTCTCCTCCTGGGTTTTGCTATTTTAAAATCATTATCTTTGCCTAATACATACAGAAACAAAATAAAACTATGAACTATTTCTATTTCAGAACCCACATGTGAAAATCTCAAAGGGATAATGGATACATCCTATAAATAAAGAGATACACTGAAATGAAAAAAAAACACCAAACCACCCAAAAAACCCCGAAACAAACACTCAAACCAAAACCCAAACCAAAACAGTCTCAAGCATCAGATGTCATATATTTAAATATGTATCTCCAGCAGCTGTTGCATCACCATCAGCTTCTCTCCTCTATCGTCACTGAATAGGAAGCATTTTCCTGAAAAATACTTTACTGGAAATTATAGAAATATAATAATATGCAAACAAAAGAGGGTTTATTTTTAAGAGGTTCTCTGCAGCTTAAGTAAGCACTGTTTAATTCCTGCACAAAGTACAACAAGGAATATTCATATCAGTAAAACTGAAGATCATAATTTGATATCAAAACCCCCTGTGTTTTGTATTTCTAGCAGTAGACTCACCAATCTACTGTTTTTTTTTCTTCCTACATGTAATACACTCACCTTCTAAAAAGAAAGTAGTGATATTACATGTTCCATTAAGTATTTTTCAGTTTTTCCTTGCCCTGTTTCTTCATTTTGATTACTTTCTCATTTCTGCTTCTTGATTACTTCTCTCCCATATTAAAACCAGCTTTTTAATGAACCATCATCTTACTCTGGCAAGCCTGCATATCATTCTGAGTACAGCACTTGGATTTGTACTTCACAAACATCCTGACACCTTTATAGGGTTCCTAAAAGAATAAACTTTGAATAAGGCTGCATTCAAAGTAGTGATGTTTAGGAGGGAGAAAAGATTTACATATGCTCATTAGAGTGCTCCTTCCAGATGTATTTAAAAAAAACCCAAAAAACACAACTGCAATGGGTCCAAGTTAATGGATTAACAAAAACCACATGAAATAGATTATTATAATATTAATATTAGTAATAGTAATAGTAATAGTAATATTAGTAATAGTAATAGTAATAGTAATAGTAATAGTAATAGTAATAGTAATAGTAATTCTATTTATTTATGGAAGTAGTGTGGCTAGGGAGCAGTGACCTGTAGAGACCTGTAGAGACAGTGACATTAAACACTGCAGATTTGCAAAACTCTACACAGGAAATGTTTGTGGGGAGCCAGGCTGTGAAAGAATGTTTCAGTAAGAAATTAAACTTCACATTTACTCCCATTTGTTAACATGCACCATCCATAGCAGTGCAATTGCATTTCACTGTTGCCTTTACGTATTTATTAGTGTGCTGAAGGCAAAGTATTTACAAAGTGTTTCCATATGCATTGTATTAAACAAACAAACAAACAACACACAAACAAACAAACCAACAAACAAAAACAAACTGGGAAAACCTTCAATTTACCATGTCAAATGAGAGACTGATACAGCCTGGAGATGCTGAGTCTCTGCACAATTTCACATCTGTGAACTTCGGACCAGGTAATCAAAAGCTACACAACTCATTCCTGCACCTATAACCATCCCTGTGGCCCCTCCAAGAAGTCGATTCCACGTACTGGTCTCAACATGATTATTTTATTGACATTGCTCTGCTGAAAGACTTTTGCAAATACCATCCAATTTTCCAGCTCTTTCTAAAAGATCAAAAGATGCACCTTGCATAGTAGACAGGAATTTACACTGATGAGTGCCTATTGTCTTGAATACAAATGCTGCTCACAGTGTTTGCCCAAAGCTAAATGTGTATGACTGTAATAACTAACTGCAGTTAGACTCTGAAAGCAGACTTGTGTTGCAGATAAAAATATGTTTGTGCTGGAGAATAGCTTTTGCTTGAACAACCCTCAGGCTAACATCTTCAGGGCCTCCTTATTAGGGAGGATGGCACTGAGCTTGAAACCTGTAATTCCAAATAAAGCAGCTGGAAAGGGCACGTAACTTCTGGTTGGAAGCAGTAACAAGTGTGCTAGGCTATTGCTGCTGGTAATAGATCCTGCAGGTTGAGATCCATTTCTGGCAGAGATCTGCAGGTAGCAAACCACCCTCGCCCATGGGTTCATTCCATGTAGTGGGAAGCAAGTTAATGGACTTCACAACCAGAGAACAACCTGGCCAGAACACTAACTTACATTTTTTCAGATTTATTTTTTTTCAAGTACAGAACTAAGTTCATACTGTGCTAAAGCACCCAGACAGTGTCCCTTTCTCAATCACCCTATTGCACAGCCTTCACTGTTTTAGCTTTCCACATGAGACAGGTTGCTGCTCTTTCACCTAAAAGTACATGTCGAGGTCAACAATAAAGCTGATTTTATCATGCCATCCACTTGAACAATATGTTTAAAATATGTGAAATGAATTCATAGTACTTCTTCAAAATTCTGCTAAGGAATAAATTATTTTCAAGTCTCTCTCATAATGTCTCATATTTTTGATTATAAAAAGGATGGACTAATTCTAAAATTACTCAAAAAGAAAAGTTGTAGGAATTCAACTATCATATGCTCACTAAATCATGAGTATATGAAAAAAATCAAAGTTACTTAAAGAAAACAAAAAATTGTATTATGGTCTCTGAGCTGCATAACATATATAGTAGAGATCCCAAGAATAAAAGAGTGAAAAAAAATTCCAACAGGATATGATTAGCAAACAAGATACTTGATTATTTCAAGTGACATGCAAAGCATGTCCTTCTTGAACAACTTACTGAAAATACCATCTCCTTCACAAGGTATGCACAAACATGTTAAACATGCTCTCATGTAGAAATGTATCTTCACAGTGATTTTAAGATTGTGTTATAAATGTCGAATCAGAAAACAGCAATACTGGAAACAGCATTTAAGCACATGGCAAACAATGAACCTACAGTGATTCTCACAGCACCACAAATATGAAAATAAATTGTAGTCACCATAATGTTTTGAGGCAATTTTAGAGGTTGGCTGATCCTCATATCTGATGTAAATATTTTACACCAGTACATTTCATTTTGAAACATCTAATTGTACTGAACTATAAAGCAATTCCCAGAAATATATGTGTTTTAAATATTCATATAATCTGAATATCTGCAGATACTGTAAAAATATATGCAGTATTGTAAAAGTAGACTTTTCTTTCAGCACATTCAGAGTAGAATAAAATAACTTTCTATTCTTGTTTTTAAACCATTGCAGAACAATTTTATCATGCAATCCCTTGCAGAACTATTTTACTTTTCATTTTAAGTTCTGATTTATTCTACTTAAAAGCATCAGTTCAGAAAAAAAATCTAAAAAATCATACAAGAGGGTATGCATAAAATATTTTAAATGGCACTTACATGGCACTAGGGAAAAAAGTATTTACCAGTTCCTGAATATGCAGAAATCAAATAATCATTCAGTTTTCTTGATGGAAATTACAACACAACTAAGTTACCTCAGAAGACAATTTCACTGCCTTGTCTCATGACCCATATCTGGGTTTGTTTGTTTTTTTTCAGATCATTGGTTTTAATAGCATTTGATAATTTTTGTGACTACAACACAAATTAGTTTGGCTTGTCTAGATACATTTGCAGTGTTTTAAGTGCTTCACCCATATATGTCCTTATATTTAAGCGCACAGGAACAATAAGGTGGCAGACAATTTTCTCAAAGCTTATCTTCTGCTTTAAGATGGAGATATAAAAGTACAAGCAATATCTAGCACTTCCACACCTGGGTGACTCTTTAATAATGTGATTTTACATTTTTAGAAAACCTGCAGGAGCAACTAAACTCATTACGTAGAAGACTTTTTTTTTTGTATTGAAAAGCCAAGCTTCATTAATGAAAGAAACAGAGAACTTATGATAGCCACAATTACGGTGCAGTAGAGTAGAGAGAGCCTGAGAATTCATCACCCTTCAAAACCAAAGCAGTGTTTCAGGGGATTGAACACTAGGATTCAGGCTTGCATGGGGAATGTTTGCAAATGGGATGTGCTGAAATGGCTGAAGCAGGGACTGTCCTGGCTGTACACTCCTCTGGCAGCTGGAAGTTACACAGGGAGCAGCAGAAAGGGAAACCTTCCTACTCCGCCAGTGTTCACTAGCGGAGTAGGTGAATTCACAGTAGTCCTGTGAATTTTCTAAGTTAAAAGTAACAGCTCTTTACATTAGTAAAGCTGAGTGTTAGGTATGGCAGCAAAGGAAGAAATAAACATTTTTAGTCATCCTGAAAAATATCTGTGAACATGAGCCAGGGGCCTTAATACCCTCCTACAGACCACTATTTTGGCTCCTGCAGATTATAAAATAATGCAAAAAGGTCATAAGCAAATACAAAATCCCCTAGAATTACAGTTTCAGATCATTCCACAAAACTGGAAAGCTGCCTGCCTTGAGGAAACAACTTACATGTGTGGTAAGAATCTTCACAGGCTTTGGCAAGTTCTTTGCTGCCTATAAGGAGTTTCCAAGTGATTTCAGGATTTCCTCAAATTGTAGGTTAGCAGGTTTACAGATTCTGTATATAGCAAAGTAAAATAATTGCTTTATACAACTCAAAAGCCCTCCAAGCAAACAGGCTATAACTGCCATGGTGCTAATAAAACAGCTAGTTATAAATCAAGCATATTCTGTGAATAAAGTACAACCAAGTGTTATCAACTTGCTTAAACTAATTTCAAGTCTTGTCTGGCAGCTAACATAAAAATACCCTAAAACATGCTGAACGGAATGAAAATGATTCAGCATCTCCAAAGAATGACCTTAAGACACATGGAAATGAATGGGTCCAAATACCACTTTTCTCATATCTACAAACATCTACTAGAGGCTCTTCAAATAACTTATACACGAGGTAGAAATTATCCATCCTTTGTTTGTGACACCTTCAGGAATTATTTTGCAATGCCTGCTACATTGCAGCTCTGATTTTTATTTCTGCTATTGGCAATGCATTTTTCCAGCTACATAGCTTGCTTGGCATTCGAATGAGTGAAAAATTTGGCTGTTGCATTTTTCATGATCACTTAAAGAAGGTCATGTTGTCCATATAGTAATCTCTAGTCCCTATATATTTTCTTAGTCGCGCTATAATTGCTTTCTCCTTACTCCTACTGTTACTGTCTATAAAAAATAAAGATTCCTACACTGAAATTACAAAAAGAGGGCTTTGATTTCTTTTAGAATGAATGAATCCCATAGCATTTCAAGCTTTTTGTGTCCTACTATATTTGTTTCTCTCATTCTGATTCAACACATTAAAGTTGGCAGTCTGGCCGTTGGTGGGAGAGAGGTATTTTTCAAACACATTTACTGTTCAAAATGGTGTTTCCCTGTATCATCTTGCTTAGGCCAAATGTTGTATACGTGGATATATAAGCCCTCTTATTTCACAACCAAATTAGTATCAAACCAAACCAAACCAGACTTCTGACTGCATTAGCCATATTAGTTCTTTGAAGAGGTGGGAACAAAGTCAAAGTTGGGAGTTTAGGGTTTCATAAACATTTCATAATCAATGTGACCAGATTTATAAATACTGAAGTGAATTTGGTAACTTCACTCAAGTACAGGCCTATCTGCTATCAATGCCATGGATTAGTGCTCTTTCTGTCACATCTTGCTCAAAAGGAATTGATTGGTTTTACGGACTTACTTTCTTTAAATTTAGCTCACTACAACATTCACCGACAAAACACAGAAGATCCTAAGCAATTCTTAAGATATTATGTCAGACTGTCAGTATATCCTGATTTTGGGAGCATTGGATGCATATTTGTTATGATTAAGCAAAGATGGCACAGCAGAGTTCCAAAAGCACACATCACTCTTTACCTCTCCAAGTCCTTACCATATAACACTTTCAATGAAATACCTCGAACTTCCCTGTAAAAAAAATAAAAATAAATAAAATAAAATAAAATAAAATAAAATAAAATAAAATATAAAATAAAATAAAATAAATAAAAAAAAGAGATCAACAAAATAAGATAGAAGGAAAAATCTGCTGTTACGTGATATTCAAGCACCATGTGCTCAGAAAGAACATTAGATGCTTCACACTGTAGAATATTAGGCAGAAGAATAGACTTGAAAGCCAGTTGTTATAAGAAAAAGTAATGAGCTTGCTTTTGAAAAAAAAAAAAAAAAACACTCAGGAAGTCACTCCTGAGAAATTACTCAGCTTAAGTTTTAACAGATTTTTAAAAAATAAAACTATCTAACTAAAACTAAAGCTACTTTAAATAACAGACTAAAATCTCTCTTAAAAAAAAAACCAAAACAAAACCCCACACAAAAAACCCACCACAGCTTAAAAAACCCAAACAAACAAACAAAACCCCAAACAAACAAAAAAACCCCCACAACCACGAGATTCATTTTTTTTCAGACCAGAGCAATATGATGTGTCTTACATCATTCAACAGTTTAGGGGTTATATTCTGAGATCTGAGATTTGAGGAATATGTTTTAAAGTCCGACACTAAAATATTGATTCTCAGACCAAATCTTTGAAATCTGACAGGAATTTAGCTGTGCAACTACAGTTATTAAAGTCCAAAGCTACAAAGATATAAAAAAAGAACAAGCAGTGACAATCTTTTCCATAAGAACTATCTCTTACTTTCTCATCTTTCACAGAACAAAGCTACGATACCCTTATCTTTTGTCACCCTTTGAAATCTTGTTGTCTCTCCTGCCTTTTCTGAACATGGCAAATCATAGTAAGTAAAAAAGAACAGTACTTTATACAAGGAAATCATGCAAAGATAAATGGACTGAGTCAACATCATTAAAAGAAAGTTCTCTGCTGCAGGAAGTTAGGGAAGACCACAAGTGAAGTAAATGTCACATTCTACCTGTAGCTATAATTTCCATAGAAAAATGGCTGGCTGTGTCAGGCTACGCCCATCATCAAATTTACTGAAATGTGAAATGCAATGCTGCCTAAATCACAGAAGAAATTAATTTAAGAAATATTAATAAAACACCAAAAACAAAACCCCAAGACCTATAACTTGCTGGAGGCTGGGCAACTACGCAAATATTGTATGCTCCCTAGATTTTCTACTCTTCGTTCAGCATCTGATAGTGGTGGCTCTCAGATATACAGAATTATAGTAAAACGTCTCTTCAGATGGATCCAGTGCTATCACTCCTATGTTCTTATTGCTGATAGAGTTGTTGTTATTATTGTTATTATTATCATCATTGTCATTATTATTAACAATAGTAGCAGTAGTAGTAGTGGTGTACTTAATAGTGCTCTGGATCCTGGAGCTGCAATAGTTATATGAAGGAAACTAAGACTTGCATAAGTTATTTTCCAGTCCTCTTCATAGCACTTGAAGACAAAAGACCAATATGGTAACTTTTTCAGGCAGAGCCTATCAGTTTTTATTAAACTGAAATGACTGAAATGCTCAGTCATTTCAGTTTGATAAAAACCCCAACAGAAACAAGTCCTAATCAACCACCTACATTCGCTGATGCCAGAACCTTAAGTATTTTCTCACAGTTATCTATAACTTCTTATTTTTCTCTAATTACACTTAGTGTCTGTAGCTCCTCTACTTCAGCATAAGTTCTGTCCTTATATTCCATGGACACAACTTTCTCAGAAAGATTCTTTATGGTTTTTCTTAGCCAGAAGCAAAACCAATGCTTAATTTTCACCTTCTTAATCTTCAAATGCTTCTGGCATAAGTTGTTTATTTTTTTTTTTTTCTTGAAATACAGTCATGTTGCAGCTTTTGGGATCACTCCTTTTGGTTTTTATTCCTACTTCTCTAATTTTGCTTTAACATAACACCAATACATTTCAAGAAGGTCTTAACTACTGGCTTAAGATAATAATGGCTCAGAGGAGAACTCTTAATTTTACTTTCTGGCCAGAGAGATCGTTGCTTTCTTTTCTCTGTATCTGTGAATAACTCCATCCTCCTCAGATATAAAGCCTATGACTTACCTCAAGCGATGTGTCTAGTTCCTTATACTCAGGATATATCTTCACCTTGCAGATTATTTCATCAAACTTTTTAAGAGATGTGGCCCTTCCTATCCAAATACACAACATGTGAATTCATCAGATTCTGACCCTGTGCCTCCACTGGTACAACTTCTTTTTCTTCATCCCTTATAAGTGCTTTTAAGTGCACCTGCTTATTCACCTCTCTAAAATATAATTTTTTTCAGTGTAAAAACCAAAAATTTATTAAAATAATTACATGCACTTTACACTAGAGAAGGAAGAGTTTGAACAGTCCATTTTTATGTATCTCAAAGTTCCTTCCACTAAAGTCCTAAAGCCCATATGTCAATTTGACAGAAGGGTAAGATGTAGCAGAAATGGTCATGAAACAGATTTTTTTTTTTTTTTTAGCTTTAGTAATCAATCTATAAAATCCTAAAATACTGCAGAGGGGAAGGGTCTCTGTGAAAACTCTCTGACAAGATACACAACATAAAATCTATCACTCCCATTACAGGCAATCAGAATGTTTATAGTCTTCCTTTAAGTACAAATTCATTCCTCTACTAAAAGCATAAAGTGAAAAGTACAGATAGAAAGCACTAGTGGAATGTGATTGACTGAATTTCTAAAGTATGCAATTTAAAAACTTGGGCACCTGATGGCATTCATGAGGATTCAAAGTAACTTTAAGAATTTAGTGAACTTTTTACCCCTCAGATCATCAGAAGTATTCCTTTCTTGCTCTCTTCATGTATAAATACGAAGCAATCATGTTTCCAACTAGTTCTAGGTTAGCTCATTCATTTTCCAGCTTTCCCGGTATAGCAAAAAGCAAAAAGTATCTTCCCAAACTTGTGGTCAGACATGATCTTTGACTGCAATCCCCATAGCTAATAACCAAATTGTCCTCAGCAAACCCAAATTAAAATCTCATCTACTACTTAGGAATGAGTACACGAGAGCCTTCTTCAAAAAAAACCCAAAAAAACGTAGTTACATTTAAAATCTAACTTTTCAAATAGGATAAATATCCATGGTATGACCTACTCAACACTTGGCCGATGGACAGCTGATGCACGTATCTCACTGGGGAAAAAGAGGTCTAGCACGGGAGCTAGGTGTGGCTCATTGACAGAGCTTCAAACAAGCTTAGAAGAGGGAAAGGGACAAAACCATGCTCTGAGTGATGGGACAAGGTGACAAACAGGCACTAATGGGATCCCTTAATCTGCCTCATGAGGTGGGCCCCAGGGCTGCACAGTGCACTACATGGATCCTCATCTTTTACCTATCTGGCTGAGGAAAAGGCAAAAAGGCAACCAGGGACGGTAGAAAAAAAAAATGCTGTAATCTCTTTCACTTTCCTGTTGAATCTTGCTGTATTTAGTGCTGTCATTCAGCGTTACTCTCCCTCATCTGTCTTGTTGAGACAACCATAGCCCTCTTCTTTACTCTCTTACTACTTAAGTTAAACTATGGCTTTATTTCACATCTAAACATTTGCGACACCTTAAGATTGAATTATGGTTATTCACATCAGCAGTATGAAAACTGCAACATGTTGTGTTACCACACATTCAAGTGTTATGAACCTTAGAGCTATCTCTTAGATTTTAGATTCATTACTGAGTTATGGGATGCAAAATGGTGTATTCAGAAAAAGTAGGGTGGAGATGGACAAGGATATAAATTGCTTGTCCTCCCAAGGTGGATAGCTACCACTGTCTAGGAACCATCACGACTCAGTAATGGCTACACACATTATTTCCCATACATGTTTGCAATAATTGCGTTCTTAGTAGATAAACTCACAGATGACATAAGTGGACATAGAAGATATTAAGTCTGTTGACTGGAAACACTTCTCAGCAGGTCACCAGACAGGAGGGCAATGCAACAGCGTGCTTTATTTACTCAGAGGTGACCATCAAACATCAGGGTTATTTTTGCTCCCTTAAGGAAACGTCTGTTTCAGTGGGAGGAAGAGTAAAACTAGGTCCTAACAAAAGCAGAAGTTATTAAAGCAGGATAAAGTGAAGGAGAACAAGTAAATCTATCCAGATGCCTACTGACATTCAAGAAAGATTAGCTAACATTCAAGAAAGAAGCTAACACTTCTGCTAGGAAGCAGTTGTCTCCCAAAAGGAACCTGAATGGCATGTAGAAAGCATAATCCACTACGTAATGCATACAGACATAGAGACATCTTTCAGTTTTAATGCTGGTTATCAAAAAACAAAGCATTTTTTCTTTTTTCACTTACTGATCAGTTTTTAGAAACATTTACAACATGTAAAATAGACAGCATGGAAACCAACTATTTTTTTAAACATTTTTAATTTACACAGATTTGAGCTAGGCATGCTTGCCAAGATTTTTCATCCAGGACTGCTTAGCAGATTTATAAGTAGATATTGTGACATGCTAACAAATGCTTTATCTCTTCCACACAATTTCAGAATATCCAAAGTACAACAAGAAAGTCTCTCCTTACCAAATACCTAGACCAGCTTCAGAGCTTCCAGCAATCAGGTTGAGGGATGAAGACATGTCTTTCAGTGACTATAAAACAGAGCTTTACACTAGGGAACCAAAAGCAGTCCAAAGAGCTGGTCTTGGACCTCTTTCTTAACAGATGGATTAAGATCTGTTCACTGCATTTCAATAATCATGGCTTTAATAATCACAGAATCATAGAATGGGTTGGAAAGGACTTTAAAGATCATCTAGTTCCAACTGCCCTGATGGAGGCAGAGTCACCTCTCACCAGACCTGGTTATTCAAAGTCCCATCCAAGTGGACAAATTATTTTGCGCTTGAAATAAAATTGTATTGGTGTGTCGGTATGTTTAGTGGTCTGAGGGTTGGGAATTCATTTCCACAAATTCCTAAAAAAAGACAATTAATTTCAAAACACATACACAAAAAAAATGCTTCTCATATTTGATAAATAAAACAAAATTGAATCATTAATTAACATAGTTAATAATAATAGTTAAGTAAGCAGCTTTCTGTGTGATCACTGAATTTTTATGTAAAACTGTTAACCTGTGCTGTAAGAAGTCTGCAGAAATATATGGCTTTTAGCAGTAGCAGCAAAAGCAAGCTACCAATGACTGTCAATAACACTTCAGAAACATTTATATACTAATAAGGCAATATTCCATCAATGCATAATCATGTAATTGCTTCAGATAGCTGACCTGGAAAACACCAGATGTGAATTTCAGATTTTAGGCAGCAATTTCAGAAGCCATGCAGTTGTGCAGTTCCACCAAGGACTTCCAGCATGACCATTGCTTATAATTGTATTCTTATTATTAGACTGGTACATATACTACCAGAGCTAAACAGAAGACTACAGGAAGAACAAAAGTCTGCTTGAGATCCACAAGCTACAGATTTTTAATCAGCCATGATAAACTAAAATGAGCAGAAAAGTAGCAAGAATTTTGGAATTTATCACTGCAATCCCACCCCCCTAAATGCTCTGCAAAAGGACAGCATGCTTTTTAACAGCACTAAATTCAACCTGACAGAGCAAGGCTGGACCTTAAACTTCTCCCTGAAACCTGTTCTGAAAGCCTGGACACTTACCTACGAGTAAAATGGCCTTATGTTTCCACTCAATATTTCCAGATGGAAAGAGAGGATCAGAATTTTTTTTTTTTTTTTTTTTTTTTTTACCTAGGCAAAGTTTGCACGAGGCAGCAAGAATTCAGAGGACAATTGAAAGAGAAACTACATTTATAAAGTTTCAGAGTGTCAAGTAGTTGAAAACACAAGCCCTTATTATAAAAAGCTACCACATTATTTCCATGTGTCATCACAGACTGTACAGTTTATAGGCCCTAATTCAACTCCCTGCAGTAAAAACTTCCTTCAAAATTGGATTCAAAGCCTAAAAATTAGTGTCAGCATTTTTGAGAGATTCAGCTCTCACACAGGCAGATTCTGTGAAACTGGAAGTCAGAACTGGAAACTGAATTTCGGACACAATCCTGAGATACAAATTAATACACATTTTTATAAACAAGCTCAAAAATAAATCCTCTTCCGTCCTAGCAGACCTCAGCATTATCTTGGTTACGCACATTAAATTGTGCATACATTTTCTTTTAATTGCACTGTTAAATTATTTCTCCAAACAATACTAAACGACTGAAGCAGGAAAATAAATGTATATTGTTTCAGCGCTCTGCTTCCAAACCATAGGATTTTTTGCATATCCCTTTGTTCAGCCAGCTACACCACTTACAGATTAATGCATAAAGCAGCAAAAACCACAGACCGACCACAAAGTGCTTGAAACTACAATGGGCTTTTTTTTTGCTTTTTTTTATTAATGAAGCTTCACCTGCATGCAGCCAAAAGCAATCTAAAAGAGATTTCTTAAGAAATTAGCACATCAGACTTCAATAAAGGGATTCAGTCCAATTCTCAGAAGACAGAGCTCCTGTGTTTGTCCGTGTTCCCCACACTTCTGAGATTGCTATTTGATTTGGATTCAAACTCCCTAGCACTACTCTTTTGCTAGGGCCACCCTCTGATTCTCAGCAAATCCTTCCCTTTTGCAGCCAGCAAGCTGATTTCATTTCTTCAGCTATTCAGAAAGATCATATGAGATCTACTTGAACAAAAGGAATCTGATGATAATTTTATGAACACAATGCAAATGCTAATACAGCATCCCTGCTGTTCTGGAAGGCTTTAATGTATTGGTGCAGGAAGATAAGGGAAGAAATGCTGCAGAGACATTATGCAAACTTAACAAAAAACCCAAGAAAATTTTCCATGCGTAAATATCTTCACTGATATTAACACCCATTTGCTGTTCCTTTAAAGCAAATGCAATCTTCAGTGAAAATGCTTCTGTTTAGCATTTAGAATCTTGTACAGAAATTAAAATCTGCTCAAAGTAAGTGTAAATGTTTAGAAGTCCAGAACTTATAACAAGCTAGACTCCAAAACTTCAGAGCTTGGATACACATATTTTGGAACAGAAGTACAATTATGTGATTACGAACAAAAAGATTTCTGCTTCCAAACTGTTTTACGGTACATTGCAAAGAAACGCCTTCTGAATTTTTTAAATAGTCATGAGGACCAGATGACAAAAATGTTTGTTGCATCCTCAGTGGTATGCAAACTTTGTAGAATATACTAACCTTGTATGTTCTATCTGTGTGGTGTACCTATAGGCACTATTTTTTATCATTTGGTTTGAGCCATTTCTCATTTGCACATTCAAAATCTCAGGTAAAAAGGTATAAACTAGCAAAAATGCATTTTATTTCCAATAAACAAATCAGCTTGGCATTTTGGAAAGCGTCTTTCAAACCCTGCCTATAAAGAACTAGAAATTAAATTACGTGTGCTCAAATTTTTCTCACAAGCTGCCCAAAGCATAGCGAGTTAAACCTGGTATCTCTGTGGTATCAGGAGCATAACCATGGGCTCTTGCATAAAATTCTCAGAGCTAACGCAACTGTGCTAAATCCCACAGCTCAGGTAAACAGGAAACCTTTGGCCCACAAAATAACAAGCACTTTATGAAGAAGAACATTGTTATTATGCAGTGACAACACTCAATTTAACTTGGTCTCCTGATCTAGAGGGCAGTACATTCAACGATCACTGGCATTTCACAGACGTGGAAGGGGAAAATCAAGAACAGATTCTTGAAAAATCTTTATCATATTTTGCGGTATGTAATTAGAATGCATGAAATTTCAGAGTTGTCTCAGACATTATTTCAGGAACCAAGTGATTTGGAAGTGTTTTAAATTAAGTGGGAGTTTCCTGTATGTTTCCCTTTTGATTGCTCCCTCCTCTCATTTTCCCCATGTCTCAACTAATACAGTGCTTGTATTGAGACTTACTGTAGCATGAGCCTGATTTTGATGCAAAATCCTCCCTCTCCAGGATATAGAGGAGGACTGTTTTCCAGGGCACTGTAGAGCACTGCTCTGTCCTCCTTTTGATTCCGTGAGATTTTTCAAGTAAAAAAGAAGACAATTGCCCCCTTTGTGAGATTCTGTATTACTTTATATTTTTGCGCTTTTTTCTTACTCTGAAACCTTATTTCTAGGTCTGCATATCTTGAGAAAAGTAGCAAGAAATATGGATTCAAACCCACAGCTGGCTAAGAAAATAACTAATTAATTTTTTTCTTGCTTTTTAGTCACTGTAGTATTCCAACTACAGTGCATAGAGAACTTAGAGCATAAAGAACATTTACATTTAGAAAGTAACTTTTCCCCACACACTAACTACATGTTGCCGAAAAGCTACAACTGAAGTTTATATTGGAAAATGGAATGAAAAAGCAACACTCAAGGACAGATCCTTACTTTATTTAAAGAGGGGGTTTTTTGTTGCTTTTGGATTTCATGAAAATAGAAGATTCTATTTGAAGAGCCTAATAACTTGATTCACAAATCAAGAGATATTGTGAAATTGCTAATTATTTCATGAAAACCAGTTGAAATTAGAATGTCCAGACAACTAATTGCATCATCCTTCCCCTTCACATCTAACTCTATTTGATTTTACTGAAAAGTAAAATCCTAACTGTAAGACCTGGAAGCCAAATCACTACTAGTTCTATGACACTCAAAAAATAGCAAGTGTCATCCACTGGGTTTACCCAAAGAGCACTCAGCAAAAGAGGCAGCAGGATAAGTACAGCACAGCTTTGTGCCACGGGGGTTGAAAGGGGTTACCTTGTGATAAATTATGGTTGCAATAAAATAAAGCAGGAAGGAAGGTGCCTACAGCAGCACACACCAGCCCATATTCTTCTTCAGTATTTCTTTTTGCCTCTTACTGTCTCTGCCTGCCTGTGAAAGCTTTACAAAAATGGAAGCAGATGGGCAAAGTCTGCTTGACCATTTGTGGAATTTGGAGATTTTGCAACACAAAGAATGCATCCGTATTATAACCTCAACTGCTGAAATCATAAAATTGATGTATGTGCCCAAAAATCCTACGTTTCATTTTTCTCCTGTTAACAAATTTTTTACGATTGATCTTTTCCGTTCCAGAATACAGAGTAATGCAACGACCCCTTTCTTGAATTTCTTTATGTGACCATTCACCTTACACCAAACCTCTATAAATATCGTGCACCTTCATTTGTCCTGTTTTATGTGTGCTATTATCAGTATGCATTTTGTGCAGCTGCAAGTACATATAGGACTATAAATGCCTGTATAATGTCAGCACGTCTTGCCTTTACGAGACGTTTGTCACTCCATCACATTTGATATATGTGGGTTGTCACTATACTAGCAAAGTCTTGTATATTGCACAGAACAACTTGTGACTACTGAGCACAGGGCTCGGCTGCACAATGCAGCCCTTAACGTTTGTATCTGCTCCATATCTAAATGCACCTGAAATTATAATGAATGTAAGCACAAACACAGGGACTTCCACTTATCACCGGTGTGCTCACACCTGTCTGCTGTTACTGCGAGACCTGTGTCCTCCTGAACTAACAGACTGGTTTGTCAAATAAAATAATCAACAAAATAATATGTTTCGATAGAAATCAAACTAATGTTAACACACTGCACACCCCAAAAAGATTAATCTTTGAAAGGAAGGAGTATTGACAACATTTGTCAGTTTAAACACTTCCTGGCAATAGCTCAGCTTGTTAACAGGCAATGAAAGACTGCTCTATTAAGCTCAGGGTGATGTTAAAATGGTTTCATATAAGACAATAGCAATTTTCCTTACCACCAAGTGAGGCTGCCTGTTGAGAAAGGCCATGGCACGCTGCAGGTCTTTGGTATTCATAGGTATTGATTGTAATGAGGAAGGCATTTTATTGCTATCCAACATCATAGTGAATTACATGAACAGCTATGTTTTTATTAAGAGCTAGGAGTCATATAAAAATGACTTAGACTGCTGCTTAATTTAATGGCATTTCCTTTTAATTTTAACTGAAGTGATGTTCCATACAAATAATAAAATAGATTACATATTCCTTTGGTTTTAATTTAAACCTTTGAAAGGGAGAGGGTTTAATAAATACTACTACCTCTATATAATAAATACTACTACCTCTAATACTAATTTAATAAATACTACTACCTCTTACAATTTACCAAGCTACCACTTCCACGAATGAAGTATTTTTCCTGATCAGAACTAGATTAAGTTTTGGTGCTTAAGTGAAATTCGTAGTTCCTGGAGGTCACACAAGTGTGTGTGAAACTGGCTTCAGTGTATATTGCAAGAAAAACCTTCTGAAGCATAAAAGAATAAAAAAGAACAACAAAAAAGTGTCCACTAACAAAGAGGGAAACATAAACCTAGTTAGTGTCCAAAGGTGAAGAGAGAAGCGGCTTTTTGAACTCATTCTGTATTCTGCAGGCTCCAGACATTGCACTGAAGAGTAGTATTTTTTATTTGGGTTTCAATGTTGCCAGTCTAACATAAACCTCTGCTGGAGGGATGTTTTAAACTCTGCAGTTTAAATATCCTGCTAGACAAAACTTTGTAAATTCAGGACATGAGTTTTACTCTATATCACAGGGCAGTTTTATTTTAGTGCCTAAATAATCTCCTCTGCTAGAGGTGGGGGAATCTCTGGTGAAAGGAAACCTCAAAAAAGAAGTTCCTGGTGGAAGACATTGAACACCAGCTCTCCTAGCTTTTGGGTCAGCTATTATTTGTCCTTTGCACATACACTTCTTGAGAACTTGTCACGAGTGCTTTAATCCTTTGCATTCAATGTCCTCCTTCTATTACAGTGCAGATTTCTGGTTGAAAGGACTCTACCAAGTCCACAATGAAAGGAAGCCTTTTCTACAGCAAGTTACACAGGTAACATTCACATCCACAGGTACAGAGAATTATGCTAAAAGATAAGCCACTCTTGGTCACTAAATAATGGTGCCCAACCATTTTCATGTTTAACATGAAGTTATCTGTTTTAATTAAGTACCTTTGTATGATTTCAAAGGACTCTGTTGGGTTGCATCGGCACTGATGCAGTTTAACTCCAGTGGTTCCATTTGATTTAGCAGAATCAGACCAGTGCAAAGCTGTTGTAATGAGAATGTGAAAGAGGGACCAGATATCTCCATAAATTAACAAGCTTCAGGGTCAATCTCAGTCTTGGTATGGCTGGATGTGCACGCTGGTTTCTCCATTCATTAGTGAGCGAAGAGATACTCTGCATTCAAGAGTAGTTGCACAGTTTTCATTAAGTCATCACTGTGTATAAAGGTACATAGTCTTGGGATTGGCAAGATTCCACCTGTATAATCATGTATTCCCTCTTTCTTGTTCCTTTCATCTCAGAGGAGAACTTATAGGAAAGAGGTGGAAAATGTAGAGAATAGAAGTTTCAGTACAGAGCCACAGAGTCTGGTGTCCCAAATGTGGCTACAATCACCAACATTTACAAAATCTGAGCCATCTAAATTGGAATCTTAAAGACCAGAAGTTCCTTCTAGGGCCAGTGAGGACGGATACACACATCTTCCTCAGAGCATCTCAGGCTATAATTCTCTCCCCTAATGGTAGAGAGCTCAGAGCAAAGTACCCTTCTAGAGATAGTGACTCAAGCAGGTGCCTTGAGTAAAGTTAAGGACAAGAATGGCCTGTGTTGGCAAGAGTTAAGGGTTCATGTTTCTTTAGCAGGTTTGGTACTAAAATTATATTTTAAATATTAATTTGTACAGGAAAAGATGAAGCAGTATATTCCCATGATTGAAGAACAAGATTAGAAAAGGAAAGATCTTGATTTACTCTTCAATTACTATTTACTACTCACTTTACTAATTCATAAATTACTAAATAGTAATCTACTATTACTATTTACTATTAAATAGTAATTCTTATTTACTATTTATTGGAACTTATTTTCTTGATTTACTGTTCATTATGGGTCTTTTTTTTTCATCACTGCAAGAAATAACTTAGTTCCAGTCTTTATCAGTGACAATCTATACACATTTAACCATGTGGTCTCTTAGACCAGATTGTGGATTTCAAATCCCAAACCCAAACATTTACTACTTCAGGTGACCAGAAGCTGTCCTCATCCAATTCCTGTCCCATTGCTGCTTTGAGCAGAGCTGGGATAAAGGGCAGTTTCTTTAAAAGTCCCTTTTTTCCTTAGTGCATTGTCTCCTCCAGTGAAAAGGCTTTTCAAATATCCCTAGTGGCACAAAAGAAGCTCCTCCAAGGCAGCATATAGTACTAGACCTCCTCACTGGTATCTCCACCTTGAGTATTACTAGAACTAGGGAATTATCTATACACAGCAATTTTTCTTCCTGCGGTGTTATTTCTATTGTATAAGACATGCTTGCACAATTTGAATCTATGGAAATGCACCCTGCATAGCAGAAGGCAGATCAGGCTCTGGTTTTTAATAAATGATCACGCTGACAATTAAGATTCCTGGTGACAGGTGAATTACTGTTAAAATCTATGACTGATTTCTATGAGAAAAATCTGGAACAGCAGGGAGTAGAGCAGCTAGTACAAAACCTTATTAAAAATCAAGGTAATAAACCTTTTGCAAATATCAATTTTAATTATTTTTTAAATTACCTTTTCCTCTTCCATCTCTTTCATATGGCCCAATCATGTGAAAAGTTAATCATATTTTATAATAAAAAAAAACATTTACTGTTCTTTTTTTCATCATCTTTAGTGGAGTTTTTCAACAATATGAGCCATTACACTAAAATGGGAATTTCTTCAGCCATCAGTGCACACAGCTGTTTCATAGTTAAACTGTTTCCATCAGTAGAGGTTTTTTGCTCAAGTATTGCAGGTTCTGGAGCATGATTTTGCTACAGGGCTTTTCTTTATAAAAAACAATTTTTTAATTTCTAACAGTATCTGTGCAATGACTGGCTAATATTTTTGCTCTTAATAGGCTTTACCAATATTTTTTGAAATAACTGAAAACAAGAAAATAAGTTTCTAAAACATGTATAAAGAAGTTGTGGAAATGACATGCCCAGCAGAAGACATGTGAAATGGAAAACTCTTAGAAGACCAATGTCATTTATTTTCATCTCTTCCTCTCCCACAGGTTGAAACAATTTGGTCAAGAAAAGGCTTTCAAGGTCTTTTTTTTTTTTTTTTGTGAGCTGAGATACAGAGCACTGCATCTTCATTTTCAGAGGTGAAATATGTAGCAAATTTTTGCAAGTGATTTGCTTAATGGAAGAAGAAAGTGTCCTAAGGGCCACTAAAAAGTGTCACAGAGCAAGGAAATATAAAAACCTGCGGATGCTTACAGTTTTAAGTTCCAGTCATCTCTCCTTCTTTCCAAAAGTCCTTTTTACTTACACTGTAATGATCTTTAAATGGGTGGTAATGAAGAATAATGTACTCTGTGATGACTGGAATTGGTCATCTCTAGCTTTTGAGTCACCATGGACAGAGTGTATATTAAACAGTTCATCACAGTCAGGGGTTGAATTCCAGCTCCTCTTATTTATTTGCCAAGAGTTTATCCTGCTCTTCTTGTGGTTTGGGGAGACTGACCTGCTTAGAGATAAAGGAGTAACTGCAGACAACAGCTGTATGATTGCTCTGACATTTTCAGGAGCTTAGTGAAAGCACTGAGCAGCCTGGTCTTTATACCATTTTTTTTTCCACAGCAAATAGGTGTTTTTTTTTTTTGTAGATGGGACATGAGGCCAATTAAGTGTATCTTTACTACATATTGAATACATAAATGCATGAAACCAGACAGATACAGACCAGTTTCTTCAGAAGAAAGACTACTTAATTGAACAAACAAGGACTTAGCATTGCCCAACTAAGGCATTTAAATTCCTACTCTTGGTTCAGCTGCTTTGGCTTTCAGTCATTTGGCTCCTTATCAGCATGGGTGGTGGGTGGGTTGTAGCCCCTTTCCTGACACACAGTGGAGGCTGTAGCAGACATCCAGCACCAGAGCTCTTAGCACTGGTGCCGATACTGAGTGTATATATATATATACATACTATATATATATATATGTGTGTGCTTGTATGTGTGCATGTACGCTGCCCAAAGCACATATGAGCAGTGAGGGCCCATAATAAAAAAGGTTATTCAATGGAATGCTGCAGCAAGCACTGACCACAGCATCCTCCGTCCTCATCTCAAGTAGCTCCCAGGAACTGGAGGATTGACTGGTTTGATGCATTAAATGAAATGTCTTCACAGAACTCAAAAACTGACGAACCTGGGCTCACAATCCTGTGCAACATGCTCACAAAGTTCAGAAAAAAAAAAAAAAGAAAAAAAAAAAAAAAAAAAAAAAACCAGCTTGAGATTGCATGAGGCAGAAAACTTGCCATTTACAGAATGAGTTTATCAGAACTGATGTTTTTTTCTAGTAAAAGCTGTTGTACATATGAGCTCAATTTGATGCTGCATTGTTTAGTGGCAGACAGAGATAATACAAAACATAATGCAATTTACCGCTTCATTTCTTCATAAAGTCTACCCTGAAACATTTATTGCTCCATGTTACAGGAGAGAAGGAGTTTGGCAAAATGAGTAAAGTAGGGAACCTGGAAAACTATAAATAGTGCTCTCTGCTTTCCTAAATAGTATTTCACACTATACCAGATCTGACCTGAATTAATTGTCTAAAATTTCTAAACTCCAGTTAGTCACCCTGGACTAGACTTGTACTGATTGTTCAATCTATTGATGAAATGGACAGTCCAGTCTGCTCTGCCCATGGACTTCGATAACAGAAAAATTTTAAAAAGCGTAATCTTAAGCTTCTACTTTTGTTTTTAATTACAACATTGCAAGCATTGAATTTTGCTCAGGTTTCTTCTCAGCTGTCAATCGCATAAGATTGACAATTGCACAATTAAAAGCAAAAGATTTCAAAAAACCCCAACACTAATGCTTTTTGGGTTTAATCTGCTTTCCAACTTTTTCAATTGCAAAATCCAGATTCTGTCACTTCAGCCCCAAAACACAGAGAACCATGTATATTCTTGCACACGCACAAACTGTAGACTTCCTTTCAAATATTGGAGAGAAAAAACTTATAATCTTTCTGTTTTCTGAGCAAAACGGCTGATAACCTCTTCTTTTTGCTTCTCTAGTACCCTCCAAAAATCCCCTTAATGACTTGCCAAGCATGAATTTTGGGGTTGACTATTTTTATATTTTTCCTCCCCTTCTCACCCTCAGTTCTGGAAAACACATTTCTCTTTTAATACCTCTGTTAGAAATGGTGGCTATTTTAGCTGTTGCAGTTAATATGCATTTTGGGATACCAGCTGGTGTCTCTGTAGAGTACTGCACTGTGACATGTGGTAGATGCAAGTCAGATTAAGGTTAGTAATCTTTCTTCTGTATTCTGTTGCACTGTGTAGATCTACCTTTAGCTAGTCTATAAAAATGGATAGAATTCAGACAAATGCATAAACTTCCCAAATCTCTAGAAATCATAAAAGACAAAAGATGAATGATGACCTTAGAGTAAAAAGTGTCACTTCACAGGAAGATCTCAAACATCACTTAAGATTTTCCAAAGCAGAAATTGAAAATATGTATTCACAAAGACTTAAATTTTCACAATCCGAGAGATGGTATTTTCAGTAAGATGTGAGAATGAGATAATCAAAAGAAGGAAGTAGATATAAAACCAATGTGCAACCATAAAGATAACCACTTGCAGCTACTACCACCACTGCTCCTTTTGATTTCAGATGATCTGAATCTACTGCCCATTGACAGGTGCTCAGTATGAAAGAAGCTGGCCCTGAATCAAAAGGACAATTTCCACAGTTTAAACATCCACATTGACCCTATGCGGCTTAGTTTCGAGACAAAGTTATTCAAAGCAAAGCAACATTCAAAAGCCCGTGGTTGGTAACTTCTGCAAAATGTAGGTAATTTAACTGTAAATGCCTCTCTCCTGCTGGCTAAACTTACCATCTCTTTATGCACAGGCATTCACTGACTTAAATAGATCTACATTAATTGATCCAGCAACTTCAATTAAGTTCCAAAGCAAACCACAAAGGACATTACACGTGGATTTCAATTTGTGCAGTAAGGATGTAGAGCCATCCCCAAATCTAAATCACGTGCCCACACCTCTGTAGTTCTGGAGCTAACTTACAACCAAGTCATCCTTACTGTGATGCTCCCAAGCTCAAAATTCATGTAGGGACATTTCAATATAATGGTCAATTAACACTGAAATCCTTTAAGTACTTCATCCATATTAATCCCAACTGAGTACTTAGTGATTAAATTTTATTAAAACAAATTCCAAAGGAATTGTCAATGATTAAGCTGTTATTGTAGAGCAACACTATTATTTTTATGTATTTTTGCGGGGGTGCTTGGTCTCTATACTGCACCTTTGAAAGATTTTTTTGAGAGACAGTGGCCAGCCTGACTTAAATGAGGTGTGATACCTTGATGACTAAAATTTGGTGATGGAATTCCAAGCCCCAGAGTCTAATCTGAATGTCCCTAATCTGACAAAATTCTTCTTGACTGTACCACTGAGCTTTTTGTTTCCCTTCATGGTTCTCTGCATATCCTGCTCAAAGATTTTTAAAAATGTTCAACTGTCTGCATGTGCATACATTCCGGAATAGGAAAGTAAGAGGGAAGTGCTTTTTTCCCCTCCCCTGGCTTCAAATATGGACCAATTAGAACTGAATGCTATGTATCTTCTTAAAAAACCATTATGGTATTTAACCAACAAATATGAAGCAGGGATAATGTGGTAAAGCCTCTTTTCTAAATTTACGATCTATTTTGAACAGAGATTTCAGAATTCTTCAGCTGACAGTTTTCTTAGTTAACTGATGTTCTGGTACAGATACCTCAGCCTCAATAAAATTTAAGATCACCAACAAGTTGTATCACTCTATTTGATGCATCTTTTTCAGTCTAGGTGAGCTGAATATGCAATTTTTACTTTCTCTTTTTGTATTGTATATCTGACATCTCTTGGAAACACACTTTGTTCAAGCCACCTGTAGTATGAAAATAAGACAAAAAATGTACTGATATTATTATATGTGTGAAAGTGGAAAAATGTAAACAATAGTCTACAATAACCACACATATAGAAATATCATTTTAATAGAATTACTGATTCAATTAGTAAAAGACTGTAATAATGTAGAAGGTTATTACAGTGTTTTACTAATGGTGAAAATTCATGCCCAAAAATTTGGGTTTGTATCCACCAGAGAGAATTTCTAGGGTATCTATTAAGATTTGATAAAAATTCTGGGCCCTTAATGTTCCTCAGGAATATATTTTAGAAAACTCTTGACTAAAAACATTATGAGAGCTGAAGTTTTTGGGGTTTTTTTGTTAGTTAGTAAAAATACTATGATGCTGTAGTTTGAACTCAGCTACTATAAACCAGACATAAAAGTTCAAGAGGAGCATGGGAAATATAATAATCTTGAAATCAAAATGTTATGAGGGTAGGATGAAAATGTACTGGATTCTAAGTTTTGGAAAAAGTCAAAGCATGTTTTGCTAAAATTCAAAAGCTTAAGCTCTACATCTATTATAGCAACAACTTGTAATAAGATCAAAATTAAGGACTTTGGAAGATCAATATGTAATTTTCCCTTACTTACCTTCATAATGAATTATGTACTTTAAATGTATTCATTTACATTACTTGAAACTTTTCTTAAAAAATGAAATGAAGAGTTATCATTACAATCATGGACATAAAATTAATGACTCTTAAAAGAGAATCCCAGGCCTTCTAAAGTTCAACTCTAAACATGTTTGTACTTGTATTTCTATCAAGATTTTTTTTCACTTAAAATAAGAACTTGCCTTTGCCATCACAGAATTGTGGTGTTTAGTGGTTTGATGTTTTTTAAAAAATTTATGAATTTTTGAATTCTCATCCAGGTTGCTGATTCAGTTTATCCTTCTCTCCCATTGATTTTGGCAGAAATTTCATTAGACTAGTCTTAATTTCACTGTTCATACCATTACTAAAAATGTACAATGGTACAAGATTGAGGGCATATTCCTAAAGGACACACATCAGTTTGACAGGGAACAGTACACTCTGCACAGCTTCCTTACTAATTATATGATCACATAATAGAATGTAATTTCTTTTTTTTTTTTAATGCTTTCTTATGAAAATGTCATGAGAAATAATGTCAGAAGATTTACTTGTCAAGACAGATGACATCTCCTGGTTCATCACCTTCTCAAAAACTTTTATTCTATCACAAAAGAATATGGGATTGGTATTACACAATTTCTCCTTGATAAACCCATTTTGGCTATAACTCATCTCCCCACTATTCTGCAGGTGCTTACAGTTCATTTGATTTATTTGTTCCAGTTGTTTGCTTGTTTTTTAATGACATTTAAATTATGCTGATGGGTCTGTAATTCCACAGCTCTTCCTTCCTCTCCTTTATAAAGGCAGGCACTGAGTCAGCTCTCCTTGAATTATCTGAAACCTTCTCCACTCTTCACAAGAGAGAACTGCTAATGGATTTTGAGAAGGTTTCATCTAGTTACTTAAATACTGTACAGTAAATTTCATTAAACCTGGATTATTTTCAAATATGCAATTGTTCTATATATTCTTCAAGGAAGCTCTTTTATCCTTCCAATCTCACATCGTAGCCCTTTCATAGACTTAGTAGTTGCATTAATGCACAGTAGCTCCAATTAAAGAAAAGTGAGAAAGATATTAAACATTTGTTTAGGTTTAATACCATTTTTCAATTTATTTCCCTCCCTGTTTGATACCATATCAACCTTTTTATTTACCTTGCTCTGATTACTCATGTGTTTATAAAATTAGTTGCCTTTTATGTCCTTTTTCTTATGCAGAATTCTGTGTCTTGGCCTTTCCAGTTTTGTCACTCTTCCTATAAGTGTTTTTAATTTGGTAATTTCACCTAGTTCCCACTTTCTGAGGGCTATTTTTTTTTTCCTGGGCATTAGGCCCCTGTAAGTCAAGGCTTACTTATGGGAGCTACTTCTTAGGCTTCACGAGTATTGAGATTGTTTGTGCTTCTCCCTTAAATATAATTTCTAGGGGGAACTGCCAGTGCTTGTAAATGTTTTTCTCTTAGATTTATTTGCAATGAGATCTGACTCATCAGCCCTACTAGTTTGTTCTCTTATAATTTATTGGTTTTATTATGATCTGCACTTTCTGTTTCTTGATGTAATAAATCATGTTATGTCCTCCCTAAGCAGGTTAAAGAAAGTGAGAGCAAACCCCCTTCATATTTTCAACTACATTTTCTAGAGGCTTCCTGCTAGCTGCCTTCAAAGAACTACAGAGAGATGGATGCTGGGAGGGACCTCTGGAAGGGATTACTCCCAAGCTTCTGCTCAAAACAGCACTTAATGGAAAAACTGGATGAGATTGCTCAGTGCTTCAAGTCAGCAGACTTGAAATTCTCCAGGGAATAGACCGAAGTTGATTTCACCACCTCCCTGTACATTTTTTTCTTTTGTTACTGTAAACCATTTTTGCTCTAAATTATTGTTATTCCCTATATTCGGCTGAAATCTTTTGCATTGCAGTTTGTGACAGCTGCTTTTTGTCCTTCCATTATGCACTGCTGAAAGTCTGTTTTCTCTGTAATGTCCTACAGGTAGCAGCAAACTGCAGTTGCATCCCAGAATCACAGATCACAGAATGGTTTGTGTTGGAAGGCACCTTAAAGATCATCTTGTTCCTGCCCCCTGCCATGGGCAGGGACACCTGAGCAATCCAGTCTAGTGAAAGCCCTCCTAAGTGTGGCCGTGCCCCCCAGCCTGCCAGCTGCCTTTCCTGCACTTGCTTAACTTGCTTCCATCAGTTGCTTAACAGGTAAACTAACATTTATTCTTGTGCACAAACACTGAATGTTGTACATTTTGGAGGCAAGTTTAAAGGGAAACAGGGATACTGCAAACCATCTACTCCCAGCTTTAAAACTTTAAAACACTTGAAAAATTTCCTCCAGGCAATTGCAATACCTGCCAGGGGCTAATATGTTTAGGATTCATAATTAAAATATTCCTGTTATGGCAAAGAAAAACTTAAATTTCTACCTAAACCATGAGTAAAGTAAGTAAGAAAGAAAACTTTATAATTGAAATATCTTTTTAAAACATAACATCTGTAGCATAATCCCACATGAAGGATGTTAAACTGAGGCACACATATCCAAAATACATAACTACTTTGCAATAAAAGATACTTTATTTTCTTTGCAATAAAAAGATGGGGTTTTCTTCTTTGTAAAACTGAATATTTACTTCTGCACCAGAACCAAAGTAAGGGACTATAAGGCCATGATATAACTGGGGATTTTTTAGGAAGCATCATATGAAGTTCATTTTTTTCCTCATCCATGGACAACTTTTAGTATTTTGCAAGGATTTTGCCAACCACTGGAAATGAGTAAATAATGGAAGTCAAAACAAATGATGGGGTGAGACTGGACCCAGCAACCTGAAGACAGCCTGTGATTTTTTTTTTTTAACTTCGTCTGGATACAGTGCATCCCAGAGGGCTCCCTACCCTACCACCACCACCACCAACTGCCTGACTCCACAGACAAAATGATTTTTTGAAACCTCTGAATACAGCAACATGAATCCACTTAATCAGTCATAAATTGCACTTTTCCACTACAGCTCACAGAATACAAATCAGGACTGGAGTCCACCAAGGCAGCCAGAAAATGTCCTTTGAACTACATTTGGTCTCTCTCTTTTTCTCCATGAATGCTTCCCCAGCACATTCTAGAAAGGTCCTCAGAATCTGCTAAAGGACAACAGTATGTTTTGGTTTGTGACTGCTGTATAGGTGCTTTAAAATGCCTGTAAACATTAATTTCTCAGGAGAAACGATAAAGACAATGCAAATAAAAATTTCAGCCATACTTTAAAACATACTAAAAAGCATGGCGTGAATTTCCCTTCAGATGTCACCCTGCTATTTTTTTTTTTTTTTTTTAGTTTACATGGAGTTTTAATTCTTGAAACAGAAGTGATTCGGGAAGGTAAAAATTTCTTTATACGGATGGTAACTTCTGATGTTTGACAAAGCTTTCTCGGGTTCAATAACAGGAGCTCATTCAAATATTTAAAAGAAACCAACTCCTAAATCTCAGCAGTATCTCTGCAGTCTATAGGTAACTCATTTAATCCTAAACATACTTTAACAACACTACTCAGTCAGAAGGAAACAATTTCACCAGAAGTAAACCAATTATTTCCATTAAAAAATGGAGAAGAAAATGAAAGTGTAGTAGGAAAAGTACTTTTTTTTCTTTTTTGATCTTTGTTTTTTCAAGCTTTATTCAGCTGCATAAGGCCAATGCAATAATAAAGGCTAATTTCTTGTGGCAATCATTGTCAGAAAGATTTTAATGCATGTATTCTGGAGCCATACTGATAAAAGAGGTTCAAACAAGCCTTATTATTTCAAATAACATTGAAAAATGAGTGGTTTTCAACTTATTTCTAGCTATTCATTTTGGATTAACACAAAATAAGCTACTTCAAGTATTACTATCCTTGTGCAATGTATTTATATCAATATGATTACTATCTTCTGTGAAAGTTTTAATATCAACATACACATAATTACTGGAAATGTTTCAATTTATATTAAGAAATTAAACTGTAATATCAGCAACAACTGCCTCAACTAAATCAAAAGATTCTTCTCACAAGCCACATATAAATTTTCTCATTTTTTGAAGTTACATCTCTTTCACAGAAAAAACTGAGCTACTCAGCTTCATTTCTAAAATTATCCTTATCAACTTTGCTGACTGTCTTAACAACACAGGGATTATACATTGTTTGAAAGGATCTCTTCTGAAACCACAAAGGTAAAGAATAATTAAAATCAGAAAAACAGAAATTTATCTTGTATTAATTATTTCAATCTTTTACAGCCCTGTGACAGCCCTGTACATAAGACATTGCAGTCTAACACTGATTCAGTTAAGTTACTTACATGTTTTGTACACAATGATTTCTCTACACAGATGAGGAGATAAAATACAAAATGTAATTCTAATACCTAGGCCAAATAATTTTTATTTTTAAATAATGTGACTCTAAGAAATTAACGGAATAATAGAAAAGCTTCACCAGTTGATCTTAACAAAATGTGTAAGAAAAGAAATCTGGAGCAAAGGCTTTTTTATCCACTTTTGAGGAAATTAAGAAAGTATGCCAAATCTCTCTAATTATACATATGTATATTTTGACACTGTGAGAAAACAAAAGCCCATTCACAGCAAATATTATTTGTCAGGTATCCTGAGACATGTTAAGTCTCCAGATACAAGACAAGGCTCGCAGTATGACACAGACCTACTAGGAGCAGCCTACCCTGCTTGGCCACAAGATCTAGCATTTGGAAGCCAGGCAGAAAACACAGGACATCTCAAAGACATGAAATGTCTAACATGGTACAAGTGAGTGTGGGCTCAGATCACAGTGTGTTTCAAAACACATTGAAAAACAACACATGAAATGTTGCTGTTGTTTCTTTATTGAGCTGTGGTCAATGGGCAACCACAACTACCCAAGTCTGCCCTGAACCCAGCTTCATTCAGCAGTGGTGCACAGGAGACTTGGCTTACAGTGCCCAATGACTCTGGGAAGGTTCTACAAAACTGTGCAGACAATGAGAATGCCAAGTGAACATGGTGAGCCTAATAAGTCTACTGCCATAGCCCCAAGCGTGATACTAAAGACAAGGGGGTAGGGGCAGGGTGTCAAGTATAATACCAAACAACCAAATGACAACAGCCTGGACACTCAGCAGAAGATAGGAAGGGTCTGGGGATTTAAAATGGCTCCCTGAATATATGACTCATCACTACCTGTACATGCCACTGCTGCAGAACAAAAGCAGGATCACTTTGGCTTTGTTAACTAACAAGTATTTCATGTGACACACTGGAAATACATACTTTTAATTATCACTTGTGGAACTTTTCCAGAGAACTGTTAGTGTTTTGGGGCAAATTAGCCTAAACAAATTGAAGAGCCCGAATGAAAACAAGAAGATATTAAAAGACCAAAACCTGCAATTTTAATGAAGGAAAGCCAAATGAAGCCCATGAGGAAGTGGCAGCAGGAAGGAGCAAGGGGAGAGGTGTTTGAGTAAAGTAGGCAGAAGCTGGAGTAGAAAACGCAGTGATCAATTGTTCCTTGCGACCATGGCAGATAACAAGAGATTATCTTAATTTGCAGCAAAGAAGATTGATGTTTGATCTCAGGAAAAGCTTTCTCACTTTAAGAACAGAATATACGCCAGCATCTTTCACATATGGATGTACTTGATCCTGCTTCCAGTAGAGGTGATGAATTAGATGATTTCTTCAAGACAGTTTGAGCTTTAGATTCCTGTGATTTAATGATCTCAGCTGCCTGAGAAATTTATGAGTTGCAATACGAATATTTGCTTACAAACAATAGCTTCTATGGCAAATTAGCCAAAATCCAAAATTATATGATACCAACAAGAGGTACTGATAATACAACATTCATGAATTATGAATGCAAAGCTTACTGTTCCTTATCCCATTTCTAATCCTGTGAGCCACTCCACCTGACACCTGTCTGGATGCATCAAAGCAGGATTTCTGTTGACAAATATTGTAAGTACTGTCATCACAAATGTTCAACTCACGATTTATAAAGTAACATCACTATGAAGTTTATTATGGAAGTCTAATAAACTATTATTACTGTGTGGATGGGGATAAACAATTATCCCCTTCATTGGAGCTGCACATAATTTCCGATGTGCTTTCTTTCCTTTTTTATTACTGCAGTAAGTTTTTGTCCAAAGTGGAATTTCCACAGAAGTATCTTAAATACTAGAACAATATCAAATAAAACTCATACATTTTCCTATTCCTCTGAGAGAGAGATGATGGGGGATTTACAGTACTGCAGTTTCTTGAATTTAGTGGGAGCAGTAGCTGAGGTTAGCACCTTGAGAACTCCTAAAGGAGGAGAGTTTTTCAGGAGTTACTTGCATAAATTAGGTATGGTGTTGACTGGCATGTTTTTTTCCACAAAAGAGAGTGGAGTAGGTTCAGAAAAAAAACATAAAAAGCTTTTGAAGACCAAGACATACACAGCGTAGGTTAAATCATTATGAAGGAAATTAACTGGTTTTCATTATGTGCCACTGAATTAGGGACTTGCACTGTACCAGAGGCTGGATGTATACATTCCAGCAGGTTCTCCTCCCTGTCCTAGGACATCTTCTAATCCCTTTGTAGATTGGTGCCAACTAAGTAGACTCGCTTTTTCTTCTGCTTCAGGGCTGAGTATGTTTTAACTCTTCTTCTCGTATGTGATCTCAGAAGAGAAATAATAATAAAAATGAAAAAAAAAAGTTAAAATCTATCGTTCTCTCTGGGAATAAGTACTGTTTCTGAGTTGCCTCTTTTTCTCCAGCCAGTGTTTCTCTGCTTCTCAGGTGTTGCTGCTGGCCACCACACCAGCACTACCACTGCCCCTGCTCTGCTGAGGAGCTGACAATCATTGGTATAGATGACACTCTTCTGCCAGTGGATCAGCACATTTCCTCTGCAATAACCTAAATTTAATTCTGAAATTCATACCCATATGGAAACGAGAGGACGTAATAGCCATTTTACTGCCCACTGCCAGCAGCTAATTGCACAAATATACATGCAAAGCATATATACACACCAGTAAAATCTGTTAAAGGAAGTATGGTTTATTGCTATTTCCCAAACCATTTGGAGAATTAGAGTAATAAGTATAAAATAAATGATATATTTTCATCTTATCAGGCAAAATTAAGGTCTGCTTTCTACCATATTTGTCATCTTCTTTGAGGAGGAAAGCCTATTCATTTCAGTAAAATGGCCTGAGAATTAAGGCAGCGTTCATCTGAAGCAGAGGAAGTATTCAGCTGTTAATAAAACCAACAAGCTTTTATCAATGAGATCAGATGCTCCTTTCAATCCTTAACCCACTTTATCATCAGGGCCTATATGAACAAGATCCATGCTTGAACCTTTACACAAATCAAGTGAAGAAGTGCACAGTTACATGCAAACAATTATTAGGAAGCACATCTGATTCTATAAAAAATGTTTAGCCTTTGATTGATGTTGGGAGAGGGGGTGAGAATGATCCTTAAGCAGGTGCATTTTTCATTCAGTAGCCCAAACTGATGAAGAAAACTTTATTTGTATCCTGTTCATTAATGACATAATCAAGAAATAAAATTAAAAGTAAACATATATTTTAATATCTTAGAAATTGTTTTCTCCATCAGAGAGCACCAGTCTTTTCATTTCAGTTCCCAAAGAGTTTTGTGCTGAATATTTTTGTTTGTATTAAGGATTTGGGGAATGTTCTATTTAGCAGGCATAAGTGTTCCACAATGATTTGTTGGTAAACGATACTGATAAAACATAGTATTTTTCATAATCTAAAATAATTGTTCAGTTTGCAACTCAATTCAATAAATCCATCTTTCTTATTCATAGATTAGTCACCACAAAAAATAGTTATTTTTCTGTAATTCATTTAAAGAAATATTGACCACATTTATGTTTATGCAATGAATAAAACCACACAAAAATAAATAACATGTAAGAAAGAGGATCTGAATAACCTCTGAAAGTTACTTCCATAAAATATTGTTTTGCACTTTACATATTCTATGGAGATATTCCCCAAAACTATGTATGGAGCATATTACAGCCACCAGAACGTCACACTAATCACAAGAAACAACACTATTAGATATCGTTTACTCTTTAGACTTTGCCTTGCTGGATCAAAATCCTATATTTTATGGTAAACATAAGCTTAATAATCACCTTTCTCTTGTACAGCTTTCTGTTTGTGACTAGTGTGATATTTCCTATTTCAACATTCATTTGTTTTAAATGAATAGTTAGCCACAAACTGGTTTTATACCTATTTTCAAATATAGATACTGTAAGGAATTTCAGATTTGTTAATTTTTCTCTGGTCTTTTACTTCAACTGAAAACTTCTCTGGGATGCATTATAAACGTTTCCTGTGTTAACTGGATCCTAGATATAGGTCTGTCAAAGACTTGCAGTGTCATAATTTATGTAATAAATTTATGTATGTCATTTATGTATGTTACAATTTATATAAGATTGTCAGTTTACAGTACATAATTGCTAATGAAAATAATAGTGTCTTAGAAGAAGATCAGCAGTAAAAGCAACATGCAAATAGACAGATGGACAGATAGAGAGAGACAGATGCTTGAGCACACCTCAAATGAGCAAACCTCTTAGGAGCTGAAGGCAGACGTGAGCTAAAGGTACAGGTATCAAGGAAGACACAATGACCGGTTCAAGCCAGGTGCCAAATGAGTCACACAAGGTGCAGTGCCAGAAGTGGAATGGTTTTACAACCAGAGTGCTGCAACTGCAACAATCTGCCTGGGGAGACCAGCAATGGAGAACTAAAGCTTATCAGCTGGGGCACAAGACTGACCCAACAAAGGCTTCAGATTGATGGTGGCGTGGCTACGTGCTGCTACACAATCTTGTACGAGCTACCAACTCATGCTGGGTCAGGTTCGTGTGGAAAATCACCATGCTGGGATTCTGTGACTGTGAAAAGAACCTCAGTGATGCTCCAGAGAGCAGTCTCAGTCTTTTCAACAAGTGGTAGTTAAAAACCAGTCAATAGGAGTGTTTATGGTAAGGATCAGTATTACAGGTCTACAGAGATCAAGTGAAGCAATCTGTGATTCTGCTAAAAATTGGACCAAATGATCTTTTGAGGTCCCTTCCAACCTGTGCTGTTGTACTATTCTGTGATTTAAGAGAAAAAATCAAACATGAACCATTAATGTCAGGTTTAATTTAGATACCTAAGCTCCTTCCCAACCCAGAAGCTTGTCATATGGCAACCAGAAGGCCAAGGAATGTCCAAATGAAATAGAGAAGTAAGACTGCACATTCATCTATTCCTTTTTCGAAAAGCTGACACATCCCAGTCTGATGAGAAAAGCAATGCCTACATCAGCACTACAACCATTTTGCTTGGCATGGAAATAGCTCCTGGAAGATGAAAAACACAGCGTGATTTGGACAGGAAAGGAGGCCATACTGAAGAAGTAATGCTGCTACTTTCTCTTCTCCATTGCACAGAAAGGCCTCTTGCCATTGAATAAACTTTAATTAAACATGCAGCTAGTTCTGATGAGTCGAGAGGCAGCAAGCCAAATCCAACGTGACGAGGTACAAGGGGATCCTTCTGATAACTTCCATGGGTTTTAGCTCATACCTTGTTTATCCTGGACAGCCAGGAAGACCAGGAGGTTTTTTTTCCCTGCAGAAGGGGTTCTGATGATTCTCGATAGATTAGAAATATTCTATGAAGAACTCTTAATCATTGATATGTGAGGCTTTACCATAGCTTCACACTTAGCCAGACGACATTTTGAAAATTGCTGCTCTTAGAACTTGTCAACTTGCAAAAAAAAATTTAAACTCAACAACTTGTTGAAGAAATTTCAAATTGTTGGACATTCTACTAAACTAAATTTACTTTAAAAACATGATCTTTCTGGTATCTATATGAATGGCTTTGCCAATAAGCTTAAGAGTTTTCCTAAAACATGTTTTGGTTTACAGTCTTTGTTTGAAGTGTATGATTACTACCTTTTGTAATAAGAGATAGTATCACAAAATTTAATTTGTTGCATTTGATTCAAACATTCAAGTTTTAAATATTCCATATAAAAAACACTTCTTTTTCTCAAAAAAGTATGGAAAAAGAAAAGCGATTTAAAATAAAAGATAAAAATTTTCAAATTCAAAGATAAACATGTAATTTTCTCCACATATATTTTGACACATGGCCATAAATTTTCAGAAGATGCAAGTAGTATAAACTTTGCTAATTTGTTTACATTCATACTGCATTTAACTTGATATATACATTCTTGAAAATCAGGAGCTTGTAATCTTTTATGTATTCTGGAAAACAGTTTGGATCTTGATTTAGTTCCCTGTCCATACTCTGTCACTTAATCCCTAGTGCTTCTGTGTCACTAAAACACTTCCATTTCATTTAATAGTAACTTCCTTTTGCATCCCAATCATATTTAAAGTACTTTAGGAAGTAGGCTTAGTTTGAAATTAAAATATTACAACTTTACGTTATTCTGACATTAAATGCAGAATCCGTTCAACTCAATCAATCCTCCCATAAACAAGCTGAAAACTGATTTTCAGAAGCACTCATCTTTAAATAGAATTTTTAGTAAGAAGAAAAATATCTCCTAAATTACATAAAAATATAGGTTATGCATGTCTATTTGCCTCTATTTATGCAAAATATAATTTAGCATTAATGAAGTGTCATGAAGTTTGGAATGGGAATTTATCTGTCCCAATATTTATGCCATACACATCTACCTTTAAGGAATTCATTGTAGGCACTTCTTCTAGTCACAGAAGAGAAGAAGGCATCCCATCCTAATGCTGACCACATCAGCAGAGATCAACTGGAGCAATCTGGAATTCTGCTAAAAATGAGAGGTTATTTCTTTCTATTACATGTCATTTAAAGTTCATCTCTGATGCAGCCATCTAAAGTAAGGTGAAAAGAGATCTTTTGGGGTTCCTTTGTGACCATTACTGCTCAGCCAACAGAAGCTGAACTTCTGGCAAAGGTAGTGTTCATCTGAAGAGCACTGTATAAACTAATATACTGGGAATATTTTGTGAAGATAGAATTTAAAATTTAACCCGCTTATCAAAATACAAGAAGAAAAATCAAGGCTTCAGCTTACTGTCAGTTCCTAGTAGACTTTCATCCCTGCTAAAAATGTTTACATTTTCTGAGAACTTTAGACCTTTGTTGCAAGGTTTACAATGTAGAACATAAAACAAGCAACAAAGGTATTCGCTGAACAACAGTTAATGGACCTAGCATCTTCGGGGGGGGAAAGAAAAATAGGTAAACCAAGAAGTGCATCACCAATTCAGAAAAATCAAATTCAACAAAGCAGCTCTTTGTTGACAAGGAGTAATAGGAATTACCCCTATGGGACACAATTTAGACAGACCAGCAACCAGATGCTAAGCAATAGTTTCACTGATCTTTTCTTTCTAAAAGGGTCTGTGAACAGGGAAAAGCATAATCTGCATTCTTACTGTCCTGCAAACCTCCTTGCATCCTAGGGCCTCACAGTGCAGTGCCCTTGGAAAGTCCAAGGATCCTCTGAAGTGCTATTCTTAAAAAGCAAAAAGCCTAAGCCATAACAATAATTAATTTCAAAATATTGTCTTTGGAGAGCTTCCTGTGAAACATATACAGTACACTGGAGGAAGCGTAGTGAATAAATGGAATGCAGTGGTAATTAACAAGTACACTTTTTCTTCATCTGTGCTTATAAAATATAATTAAACCCATCTTATCTTACAAAACATCATCATTGATAATGCTTCCAATTTTACTTCTGCCAGAAGTTGTCGTACTCCAGGCTTTTAGTATACAACAATGACCACATCACTAGATTTTATTACCCTACTTAAAACCCCTGTAACAAAAGCTGAAAACGATCCTTACAAGAAGATTCAGCATTATCCTTAAGAGCAAAATTATGTTCAAGAAGTGAGGAGGGATTATAAACAGATAACCTTGTAAAGCTACTGATGGGAAAATCCTGCTGATGTGAAAAGTAAATGATCAAAGTTCTCTGTATTATCTCTTGAGAGAATGGAGAAAATGCCAGTTATCATTTGAGACCATGGGCTGTATCCTGGTATGAACAACTATATTACTGATGCTGAAATACCCTAGTGCAAAATGAAAATATGTATTTTGAAGCACAACCAGCAAGTATTCTATAGCTGTATTCACATGGTTGGTTTGGGTTTTCCCCCCCCTCTAGATTAAAATTGAAGGGTTTTATACCTTTTCCCACATGTACATAAACAAACTATTGTTCTCAGCAAGCCAACGTAATGCAATAAAGAAGATGATTAAACATGCAAACTATTCTAGTACTCAGTATTGCATATATATTCAAGAATCTGAAATTTAAAGTTTTAAACAGAGGATTAAAAAAATCTAGCTCTGTCTTACATTTCTTTTTTTTCTCAAAAGGTACTTTGTATGTAAATACAAAATCCTTCCACAGACAAACTGCATAAATATAGGAACGTGCTTTAAAGAAACACACCTAAATTATACACAAGCACCTTCAAAAGAGATCATTAATAATAATTTTCCACTGCCGTACTGATAAAGAAACATCATATTCTTCTGTCAATGTGAACCTGACTTAGGACTCCCCACAAAGATGCAAGGCAGGGCTCAAAATCCAATATGGTTATTGTCATGATGAAGTAGATTTTCAAAAATACTCTGTATCTAAGGCCCATCAAAATTGGCCTTTGCTTTCTGTTAATTCTGGCAGAGAAAATCTACAAATGCTGCGAAACAGACAAGACTGTTAACGGATAAAAGTTCAGAAAAACTATTTGTCTGTAATTTTTCTTTTTTTTTTTAATTTCAGCATCTGTTTCAGTATCTCTTGTGGGAGTAATTTGTTGCTCTGTGTTTAGAGAAAACAACCCCAAATTTCCCTTTTTCTTCTAACTGGTAGTGAGCAATTGCTTCATGGAATATGATTATGGCCAGCACAACACAGGACAGTAAGAAGAGGAGAGTAAGTCTGGACACGTGGGATGTACCTGTCACGACGATTTCACTTTCCCTTCCATTCTTGCACATAGTGTGTCACCCCTCATCTCACTCAGTAATTTCCTTGTCTCTTTTCTTTAGTTCACCAAACACTACACACTCACACCACTTCCTCACCTCAAAAAAGCAAGGTCAAAAACTAAGTAGAGATAAAAGAGTAAGCAGAGAAAGGGTTAATTCTGGCCATCAGGACAGTTTTCAAATAACTACAAGGAACAGAGGGAAGAAGAGGTATTTCCTGCATCAGCACAAAAAGGAATATACTATTTCTGACTGTACTGGGTGTAGGTCCCAAGGCTTGTGTAGATGTGAGAGGCTGTGTAGATGTGAGAGGCTGCAGGGGATGGACTCTGTGGCAAGAGAACAGGGTGGGCATCTGACTGCTGGCTAAAGTTAACCCACCATAGTCAGTGTCACCTGACAATGTCACAATCTGAACTAAAATATCCTGAAGCCTCTAGAAAAAAACAAAGAAAGAATATTTAACAATGTTAACCTCAATTCTGCCCTCTTTAATAATGGGGTCAGAACACTTCCACTACAGATGCTGAAGAATGCTTTAGAAAAATCATGGGAAAAGAAATCATTACGTGAAATCAAGAGGCGTGCATTAGGCATAAACTAAAAGAAAGCCACCCTCTTATGTATGGTTTCCACTCTAAATCTAATGCTCATCAAACAGCCCTTGCAAACTTCATCACTTCTCCTTTGCTCAAGAATATTTTCCTTAACTGCCTCTACGTTATTGCAGAGATCTGAATCATTTCTATCACTACTTTGTTTTCCATCCCAATTTATACATGCCACCCTACTTTTATCAGTGATATGGAATATTAGCACTGAAAGTAGTTCTTCACTGATATACATTTAGGTGTCTAAATATGAACAAGTTCCCACCATTATAAACAATTGTGGACAGAATTGACTACTTCAATACAGGTATCTGAAATAATTTGAGAATCTGTGTGGCACCCTTAACACATGCACAGAGATAATAGAACACAGGCTCTGCAAAGACCTGTAAGCTTCATTAGTATTTATTAGATACCTATCATCAGGATAAACTGGGCTACCTCAACTACGACTCACAATAAAAATTCTGCCCCAGATGTTCTTGAAGACAGAGGGGAAAGCATGGTTCCACTACTCCAGTCTCCATCTGGGCCCTGTCACATTCACTAGCCCTACACTCCTGCCTCAGACATGGCAGGACAGCTCAAATAGTATTCGACACCTAAAAGAGGTAACTGAGTCCATTTCTACCCTTTCTCCTGAAGCTCACTTGCAGACTCTCATATTTAGGTGACAATAACTTGAAGCCTCAGGCTTCCACATTCATTCACAACACTGGCAAGCTCCTTCAACCAATCCCCCACACTTCAGTACATTTGAACTCAATGCTGTGATGGAAGCTGGTTAACAAACAAGGCATATGCTGAACTGAAAAGCTTGACATGCAACACAAATAATTCCACTGCTGTTTAAGTGTACCATTGTACAACTACTGCTTTTTCCAGTAACTACCTGTCTATTCAGGAGGGCAGCCTTAGATTATTTTGGGGCATACCTGCAAGTGCTTTTCATACGCCGAAGTCAACATTACTTTAATTCATCATTTTCTGGTGTTATAAAATATACTACTATATTGTATGAGAGTTTAAAGTAATTGAACACAAGAGCTGAAAGTGCCCTTGGCAACCTTAACTCCGAGCAGACTTTTGGACTGCTAATGTAGACTTGCTAAGAATCACAAATAAACACCGCCACTGTAAAAGTCCAATTTTGCCAAAAGGTAGAGGAATGCAAGACAAACTCTCTTGCTGCTTCTATTGTTTTTGGGGTTTTTTTTTTCCCACTGCTGCCTGTACACAGTCCTAAATAGCATCTCAGTTGACAACCATACAGCTCACCAACTCAAAACCCAGGACTTGTTCACACAAGGAGAAACAGGACCTCAAAAACCATTCATTACCATAATGTCTTAAGACATCACAGAGTGGTTTTACAAATCAGCCAGCCATCTGGAATATTACATTTATATATAAATTCTGCCCATTCTCTTGTTCATTATCTGGTGGTTTAGTTTTTAGTCAACAGGTTTTTGGTGAACAGTTAGAGCTAGCTTTGCAGAGAACAAAATGGTACACATGCAAAACTATCTAACAAGCAAGCAGGAAAAAAAAAGTTTCAGGAAAAAGGCTGTGGCAAGTGGAAGTGCAGACAGAAGGGATAAAGTACAGTGAGACCTCGGAGAAAGATGAGACATGGCAGGAAAGGAGACCAATGGAAATGAAACAAAAGTGTGAGAGAACTCTGTGATGGCAGAAATGACAAAGTTTGTCAGAAAGTATGTATTTCACACGAACAGAAGCAACTATCCTACTCATAGCATCTGGGTAACTGAAAATACTGGCAGTGGCTAGAATGGCAGGCAAAAAATGGCTGAGAACCCAGTAAATCCAAGTTCATCCAAGATTCTTGAAGACAGATGACAACAGCACACAAAAAAGTTACGTGGAAGTACTGGGTGTATGAATAACAAGACAGTGCCAGAAATCTTGACAGAAACTTAGCAAATGCAAAGCAATTTGTTGATCATATCACTGTCTATGAATTACATTTATAACTCTACTTGTAATAGAAACATTCTGAGAGAAGTAAACTAAAGAACCAAAGGGAGCAGGGATGAAAGATGGAGAGATGAAGCCTTCCTATAGGAAGATGTAGGCCCTTTTTACTATTGGCCTATGCATTTATTATTTCTCTTCTTGATACTTTTCAAGGTGCACCACACTGCTATGAATTTACTGATTTTAACTGGCACAGGGACTTTGTAATGGAAGCAATAACCCCAACACACATCTGGAGAATTAGTCATACAGTCATAGAATCATTTAGGTTGGAAAAGACCTTTAAGACCACTGAATCCAAATGTTAACCCAGTACTGCCAAGTCTATCACTAAATTACTACTAAGTGCTGCATCTGCATGTCTTTTAATACCTCCAGGGATGTATTTAAAAGTCACACATTACAACTGTCAAAGGTATATTTTTCAGGGGTCAGTGTATTTCAGTTAAAGATTACCTTTTAATTAATTAACTAAGAATGATAGCAAGCTAACATCCTGAAGTTTACTGCTTTTTAAAACTTTAAGAGGTTATTAGAAACATGAAGATCTATTATTTTGTTGTGCTGTTACTGTCCATACATTTAATTCAGATCCCAAAATACAGAATTCAGGCTGATATTATTTTTCTGTCACTTACATTATCTTAGTGTATCTCCACAAGAAAAACAGAACTTTTAGAATATTTCTACAAGTGAGATATCTATTTTCTTTTTCTTAAAATGAAGGAAATGGAAGTATTGACCCACTGTTAAATAAGAGAGGTGAATTAATCACCAACAATGCTGCAAAGGAAGAGGTTCTCAACACTTCCTTCACTTCTGTCTTTACCGGCTCTGCTGGGCCCCAGACCTTGGGATCAAAAATCCTGGATGACACAAACACAGACCCACCATCGTGAAGGAGGAGTTTGTTTGTCAGCTGCTATGGAAGCTTGTCCCCTAGAAATTGACAATTAGGGCCCTGACAATACTGCCCAACAGTTTTACACATAGAACAATCAGACATTGGAATAATTTCCCCAGGGAAGTGGGGGATTCCCCAACATTGGGCACTTCCAAGATGAACAGGGTGCTGGGCCATCTGGTATAGATTCTGCTTTTGCCAAGAAAGGTTGGACCAGATGATCCATGAAGTTCCTTCCAACCTGTATTCTGTTATTCTACAATTCTATGAAAATGTAAAAATTTCTAAAAAACCCAAACCTAGGGGAAAAAACTTATTCCACCTAAATAAAACTTATTTAATGTATTTCTTAATTCATAAAACTGTTTCTTTAAACAAAGGAAAAGTACTAAAACCTTAATATTTTTACTTCTTTTTCTTTTTCTAAATAAAGTAAAAGAAAGAATACAATATCACTCGAAAAAATATACTTCAGTGCAAACTAAGACTAAGAGAGCTCAGGATGACAGGATTCAAGCTCCAGTCTGCAAAGCACTTCAACATCTGCCTAATTTTAACCCCTTGCTTTGGCTCCATCTGCTCCAAATAAAGACATGCTTATATGCATTGTTGCAAAGAACTGATCCAAAGCACACAGTTAAAAATTAATATGTTAATCATAGATTATAAAGCCACAAAGATCTCAGTGATCCTCTAATCTGACCTGCTGCATAATAAAGGACAGAGGATTATCCTGACTTTATTCTAGTTCTTCATTCAAAGTGCTTCATTCAAAAGCATTCTAGTGCTTCCAAATGCTTTTTTCAGGGCTTAGAAACCCTTTTCTTCTTCAAGTGGAAGTTGTTTAGATGATGTTTAAGATAAGTTTTGTTCCCTTCTAAATACACAGCAGCCACTTGTAAAGAAAAAGCATTAAAAATGAAAATAGTATCATTAGTATAAATCGGAACAAACTAACCATGGCTCTTTATGTCTTCCTTTGATATTTAAAGCGCCTTTCTATATGAGATGCTATATATATACACACAAAGGTTTAAGTACTTATAAACATCTATAGATTTTCCAAACACTCAATATTTCAATTTTCTTCAGATGGAAGCAGAGGAACTTGGAATTATTCTGGTAATACTGACTTCAAAATAATGTTATTCAAAGGATATGCAGGGCTTTTCTGTCCACAAAGGATGCTTGCTCTTTGTCAAGAGTGCCAAACTATGTTGTTATGCAATACAATGGTATTAAAGGCATTGTCAGTCCTGATGAGCCTACTGCACCTGTTTGACATACAGACATCCTGAATGAAATAGGCAGTCTTCTCCAAAGAACTGTTTATCTTCATCCTGGTTGTGGGGAAGACAGCCCAGCATAGTTGGGATAAGGAGCTCCAGCCTTCCCACTTTACCAGCAGCAATTTTTGCTTTGATAATAAACAAAGACTGAATTATACCAAACATACTTATAAATTAAGCATGTGCATAATTCATTCTTAGTGGACAGCAGTAGAGGGGTAGAAATAAATTATAAGACATTGCTTTAGCTTTACTTAAAAACTGTATGCATAGTGAGATAGATACTACTCAGAATGTCTAGAAATTTGTAACCCAACCCTAGGAGTGACTCAGCTGACCAAAGGCAATGGCTTTAGCTGCCTCCTCTGGAGTTTTGTTCTAAGGTTTTATAGCAATCCAAACCACTCCAATGCAGCTGATGCAGGTAGGACACACGTAACCTGCTAAACTAGAATCTGTAAACCATCAGGGCACCTCAAATGGGACCACTGCAGCCAGATGAATCATATTCAGTGTGTTACTTTTACTGTGGCCCAATTAGTGCTCCCAGCCATGCTCACTGGTTTGCCTAAAAGTGTGCTTTCTAAACAAGTGGACCTCTGGTTCACACTCAGATTTCTGTTCTGAGGCTGAATAAAGTCTTTACTGAATTTTCAATCGTGTGCTAAGAGGCACAGCAGAAAACTGAACTGCTCCTGGCAAGGGAAAATGCCATATGCACCAGTGCACGCAGAATGTACAAGGGTACTACAGAGGCACAGTACACACACCAAAGTACTGGGGATTTGTAGTCGATAGCACTCCTTAAAACAATTTTAGAGCTCTCTACTTGTACTCACTATGCCTATATTCCAGATGCTAGCACGAGTTCTTTCCCAGCTCGGTCAGACCCTGCAGGGAAGTACAAGAAAGCTGGGTGTCTTCACACACTGTGAGTCCTCTAGTGGGCTTTACTATTTTCTGTAAGGCAAAGCCATACCAACTTCAGGGACCAGTCATCAAAACATCATCCTGGTCCTGCATGTTGGTGCACCTTTGTGCTAAGCATGATAGCTTGAAATACCATGCACACGTCAAATGTCCATTTCAACAAGTGTGTTTGATTGCAGCTGGGGAAAAAGGAAAACCTGCAACAATTCTAATCAATTCAAGAAAATCAGTGTTTATTTTATTTTTATACAACCAAACCTAACAAGGGGGATTTGAGAGGTTAAATTCCTTCTGTATAGTTCATAGGAACTGAAACTACAAATTTTAACTTCCCTCCGGTTACTGGAAGTAACAGTTGTGCTCTCAGCCTTACACCAAACCAACAGAGATGCTGGCAGATCAGTGTTTGCTGCCTAAGAGCATTAACTGCAACCAACAACTACTGTTATTGTACTACACAATGAAAGTAACCGAACTGAACTTGCAGTTATAGGCTTTTTAATTGGCCTTGCTAGGGGGCATTTTTCGTGCCTTTTGTTTTCTTTTTCTTTGAAGCCATAAGACACAAATCGTGAAGAAGTGAAAGATAACAGGAGATATCAGCAGTGTATTTATTTACCCTGCTACCACTTCAGGTAATACAATCCTCCCCCACCCCCAATGTAATTTCCTCTTAATCATGTTATAAAATCTGTTTTGTGTTGTACAGGTCAAATTGAGTCTGAGGTAAAAATAAGTAGAAGGGGCAGCAAGGGATGGGTCAGCGCAATGGGTCAATACTTTCAGAATAATTGGTTCTTAAACAATGTAATCTAAATTCCTGGAAAATCAGTAGAATCTCCAAGAAAAGTCTGGGTTTGATATAATTGAATAGAAAGTATCACAAAAATATAAACATAAGGCATCAGTCTTGAAACTAGATTTGCTGCATTTTATTTGTTCACCTTTCAGAGATAACATACTTAAAGCAATAACATCTACATAGTATCAGGTTTTAAACATTTTTTAAAAATATTGTTTCAGGGTTCCAATTTACACTTTGAAAAATAATACTTGCACACATTTACCAAAGAAGATTGGAAATAATTCAATTTTTTTTTGCTTCAATTGCACACAGCAGAGGATTCTGTTTAATTACATGTTTAAGGTACCTAGTCAGTTTGAGTAAATGCAATAAATCAAATGTAAATGAAAATACAGCAATAGAGTAATACAATTCTATAAATAGCAGTATTTATGAAAAAAAAAATCCCAGAAAAATCTAGACCAGCATATAACTAGAGTACATTTTAGCAAGTATGCTATGCCTATGTAAAAACACTCAACAGTAACTTGTTGAAACGAAATTCATGATAGTATATCATAAAATAACCAATTCAAAATTTAAAATTTTACCTTGGCTTCTCCCTCTTATATTATCAAAAGTTAATGTGTTTATGTATTCATTATTATCAAAGTAAACATACAAAACAAAGGAGCATTTAAGAAAACCTTGGCCTTTAGTGCCAACAGATCAACAGTCCTTTCCTTAACAGATAAAAACATGGGCCTTCTTCCACTATGCCTCATATGCAATAAAAATTTTAGTACAATTTCATGATTAGGACATTCTGATTTTTAACTTTTGTTTATATTTTTTCATCCCAAAAAAACTACAATCTAAGAAAATACAAAAAACGTAAAAAGAATAGATCGGAAAGAAGAAACCACAAAGCACATAATGTTGCAATGAAAGATTTTACAAGTCTTGTAATGAATTTGAAGACAATAATTTGCAGTGCAAAGGATGCTTTAAAGAGTAGATTTTTTTTTTCCTGATAGATACTGTTCTGGAGGAACAAACACATGAAGAAAGAATACTACATTTGAATAAAGGTTAATACAGCTAACAATAGGGATGAGTACTGGAAATACAGGAACAATCACTCCGGTTTGCCAAGATTAGTCCCAGATCAGGTATCATATACGACCTGTCCTGGTTTTGCTTGCAGGTGCTGAACTGGGGAACAGCCTAGAACTATATGGGTGTGGCTATATTGCTATTCTAAACCACCCACCCATCCCTGGGGCATAGCTTCAGGGGGGAGAAAAGGTGAGCACACCCTGGAAGTGGTGCCATTTTATTCCATTTTCTTCCAAGGGGAAGTTGCCAGGACCCCTCCTTTTCCTACTGCTGACACCCCTGCAGACTCCCTCCTTTTCCTGCTGCTGCCCATCCTTTCCTTTCCCTTGGGAAGAACACAGCTCCAAGTGGCAAACACAGCTGAGCCCAGGGGAGTGCTGGGGTATCAGTGTGGGAAACAGCTGTGGGGAACAGAGTGCAGTGGAGACAAACCCAACCCCAGCCGAGCCCAAGGCGAGTGGAGACGAGCCAAGACAAATACTGCCAACCACAGCCAAGCCCAGTTGTCCAGGAGCAGGTGGTGCAGCAAGGACAAACTGGCTCTTTTTTATACTTTTTTATATTACTGCTGATTCTGTGTGTTTCTCAACCCATTGCTGTTTGTTCCCAGTAAATGGTTATCTCAACCTATAGTCTCTGCCTTTGTCCCTCTCTCACCAGAGGGGTGAGGGGAAGAAGAACAGCTGATTTGGAGTTGAATTACCATTTGTTTTTTTTAAACCACCACAGACCTAATCACAGACTTATAATTACAGAATTATTAAGGTTGGGAAAGCCTTCCTAGAACTTCAAGTCCAACCTTGACAATAACATAAGGCATAAAATTGAGAAACATGGCATTTGTGGCGTCCTAGGATTTGTTTGGAACAAACTTCTCTGCCATCAATTGAAGAAGGCATATCACCAACCTTCTCCATGACACCCATATGCAAGTACAAGAAGGGTAGAAGAGCCCTGCAAGTAGACCTCTGTACTATGGGAACTGTGGCCTCTTTCATCAATCTCTTCTTCAGCTACACTGAAGCCACTGCCGTTTTGACTACAGGACCCAAAATACCTGCTATAGTTGAATCTCACTATAATCTGAAACCATGGATGGCTAGTAGATTATGAAGACAGAAGAGAACACTCCTTGGACTCTTATCTCCCCCAACTTTTACATGCATTTTACACCCCAAATTATGAGAATTACATTACCAGAAGTGACTGCAAAAATTGAAACAAAAACTATTTCCAAATACTTTTCTCATGAAGACAGCTAAACTATTCATATTCTACTCCTGCAGTCCTCTCTGTTATTGCTGATGCAAACCTCAGTACGATGACAGTTCTGTATCAGTTTTTCTCTTCCCAAAGTGGTGAAAGACATATCTGCTTTTTTTAAAGCACGTCCGTAAATTAATCATATGTGCTTAATTTATATCACACAGTTACTTTGCTCTGGGAGAGCTCGTAGCGAGGTCCATGGGCCTTCCTGCAGGTGATACAACACCTCTCTTTGTTCATTACAAGAAGACTTTTAGAGTGCACTGATGTAATGTCCTTCCACAAAAGTAATGTTGAACGATCCCTACTATTTTATATTTCTTCATATCTCTAAGTTCTATATCACACTTACCAGTAATTTGCCTGCTCATCCACTTGGAGCAAAGCACAAACAAGCACTCTGCAGCTTCACCAATGTCAGTGTCCAGAGCCTTCCCTTATAGGGTTGTTTCTATACTTTATTTATCTTTGTTAGGTTTTTAAACTGTTTCCAACAGTTTCCCAAGATCTCTTGAGAATACTCTCAGTCATCTGAACAGACACACTGGATTACCCAAAACATGCAATACTTCAGCTTTTTTAAGAAAAAAAAAAAAAAAAAAAAAAAAGTGGTTCTATCTGCATGGCTATACTTACACTTTTCTCTCTAAAACCAAACTAAACATAACTTAAATATTCTTCCTGAAAAGACATGCAACATATCTTTATGTCTCCAGCTTCACCCTGGGGCTCAAATGGATTAAAAAAATAAAAAAGCAGAGGCAAATGCATGAAATTATTTTACTGTGCATAATTATGAATGATGACTAAGTAGCTGATTAATCCAAGTACAAGTACTCTCACATTTCCATGAAACAGCAGTACAGAATAATGTATGTTATAGACATGATCGAAAATAAAAATTATAAAAAAAGACGAGTAGTACATGGAACGTACCAGTTCTCTTTTCAAAGCACGAAAGGAATTAGGACTTTCAAAAGAAATTTTAAAAAGCATACCCTGGTACAGGCACAGCTTTTTAACTGCACATAGCAAAGGTCAGTTACAACAGAAAGATTCTAAACTTGTGTAAAACTTAAAAAAATAATTTCTCATACAGAAACTGCAGAACAGTTTTTGATAACCTCCTACAAATACCAATTATTCATCAACAAAAACAATACTCTCCACCACTATGAAAGACAAACTGATGACCCATGACTGGGAACAGAGCATTTGTACACTGCTCTCCTTACAGTCGGGACAGGAATGCTCATATTACCTTTAATCCAGGTGACCCTGTAGCAACAGTAGTAATAAAATAATAACCATGAGATCAGCACTGCCAGGAAAGCCCAGAAGGTAGAGATCCCACTGGCCTCAAAAAGCTCACATTAAATCTCATGCCAACACATTTAACATACAATAAAAAGACTGAGGTTTGAATGAATCTCTTCACTGTTTATTTGTGGGTGGTCTTGTGCAAGGCCAGGAGTTAAAACTTTGATGATCCTTGTGGGTCCCTTCCGACTCAGGATATTCTACGAGTGAACAGCACAAGACACCACACAAAAATGCCTGGCAGCAGATGCTGGCACATGCAAAGTGATGGAAAGGCAGAAAAAAATGGGTGTCAAACTTTAAAGTTAAAACTGACACCACCTACTCCAAAGGGGTTTAAGCGAACACCCAAATAATGAAATATTTACCATATTTTATGGCCATTAGAACATCTCTAGCTCTTCAGCTTTCTTCTTCTGCCCTAGTTTCTACTAATGTTGTTCACCTAATGGGTGCCTCTTGACAGAAGTCACTAGGGCCCTATAATAAGCATTGTCTGCCTAATTAGAAATGTTGAGTTCCCCTGATATAAGGTTTTGTATTTTACTTCACAAGTGCAGATGACTATGGTTACGGAGACATCATGATTTCCCACAGCTCACTTGACAGGCAAGAGTCATGAAGCTTTGGTGTCTTGATCCCCTGCCATCATCTGGCCACAAAAGATTCAAGAAACATAGCTACAGATTTTTTAACTATGTACTTGTCTTCAAGTATCTGCAAACTAGTGCAAAATTAAAATAGTACAGATAAGAGACCATTTTAATGTGGGAATGACAGCATTTTCCAGATTAAAGGGAAACACCAGCACATCATTATTTCTTGTTACTACATGATAGATAGGACATATTTTTGGTTGTTACGTAAGAAATAAGTTTATTCTTATAAGTGCTGATTTCTAAAGTTACCTTATCATGAGCTTCTATAAGGCTAACATTTAAGATGTACTCGTTTGTATGTGTACAACTTTTAGATAACCTAGACGTAATATTCCCTGAAAGAATTATATTCTCTATTCAAATCCTACAGTACTAAGAGTTTTTATCTGCAATATTATATTTCTACAGGAATTCTTCCTATATCTAATGAATGCTTCAATACTGAGATAAAAAATTCTTGCTTCTAGCAGCAAATTCTAAAACAGCAATACTTTATAATGTCATCATCAAGTACAAAGAAGACTGTTCTCTGTATAGAACCTGCAAGGTCATTTCACGTCATAACTGGTTATAAATTTAGTATCAGCATTTAACTATCAAGTGCTGATTTTAATTGGGAAGTTAGTTAATCATCTGGCAGTGTTTGAACAAGCTGACAGGCTCATAAAGACAAGAATGAGCTCTCCAAGAGTTAAAAAAAATAAAATTTTCAGTAACTTATTTGATATTTGCCAATGTTATAACTTTATTTTACACAGTCTAACAATTATTTAACCTTAAAAGAGTATATTTTAAGTTGGTAATAATATATAAATCATTAGGGAAAACTCATAAATGTTTCTGCAGTACTAAGACTGGAAATTTTGAAAACTGTGAAAATCATCAGAGAGTTCTGGATGCAGATTCTTTGTATTAAATTCAGTTATTCAGAATGATGGTAGCATTCTATCTTCCCATGTATCCCTTTGCAGGCTGTCATGTTAGGTTAAATCCACCACTTTATCCCAAGACTAATCTTGGAGGGAAGCTCTATATACAGAAAAATTTATTTTATTAGAAGAGTGGTGCGCTATTTCAAAATCTGACAGTAATCATGTTTTCAGTAGACTGACACTTAATTCCAGCATTGCTGGTGCTGCTCGGCCTTTTGAAGAGGGAATAGAGATGCAAGAATAGAGGTAATGATGCCCTGGCTCTTGCATAACCTTTTTGCTTGGCAGAATACTTTACACAGGTATATTTATTGCCTTGCACAAGCCAGCTCTCTTTGTGACCAAGAGAAGCAAGAAGAAGTCTTTGTGTTCAAGTGATCAGAGACCACCACACATAACTGATCCAGTTCAGACATCTAAAAGATGTCTAGCCTCAGCCAGTCATAAAGGATTTCTCTGCATTTAGTGGAGAATATCTTTAGCTCATGATTCATACTGAATTAAAACCAAAATCTGAGGTGGGATGAATCACACGTACTAGATGTCCGTCTTTTTCTCTCCACTTCAACTACTCTTTTAGAGAGGATGCTCACCTTTTAGGTGACTCATTATGAAATCCAGCCCAGAAGATTAGGACATGACAACACGATTGTGAAGCAAAAGAAAAAAAATAAGAAAAGTTAGCCAAACAAAAGCTAAGAGTACCTGAGGAGTACCTGAACCAGAAATCAAATTGAAGCCTGTACTCTTTCATAATGCATCCGGTTTGGAATACTTTTGCCTAACAGCCACATGGGTTGAATGGATGTCTTCATTTCAGCCAAGGACAGGGTGAGGAGGCATGATGGAGCCCTCTGGACATGGCCAAGATATTGTGTCATGAAGGCAGCATCTTGCGTCATGGGCAGGAGAAAGGCACTCTCCCACTTCCAAGAAGAAACTGCATGGATTACAACTGACCATGCAGAGCCTGTCCACCATCATTTTTCATTGTCCCGGGCTTGGTGAGCCTTTTTTTGCATGTAAATCACCCTCTCCTTGTATACTTTTGTTATAATATTGTTGCTATTACGGTTCCTTTTCTTATCTCATTGCTGCTTCCAGTAAGTTGCTGTTATCTCAATCCATAATCTCTGCCTTTTGTGTCCCACAGGAGGGTAGGAGAGCAGCAGCTTGTGTCTCAGAGTGTCATTCCTAAACCATGACAATGGGGTAAGCATGAAGGATAAATTGTAAGTGGGCAAAATGTGCTCATTGAAAATATGGCAGTATATTTACAAAAGGGACTGCAAAATCTTCCTACTGTGGTAGATACTGGACATGCTTGATCAGGAGGTAAGAACTAGTAATACAGTGTTTTAACAAATGTCTAAAATTCTCTTTGTCCCTCATATGCATTCCCTATATTTCTCTGAATAGCAACAAACTATTAACAAAAATGCTTTGAAGGACTCTGTATTTCCATTTAAAAACAGGTTTGCATGAGAAAAATTGTGTTTTCTCACTAAAGAATTACCAGTTTATTATACCTTTTCATATAAAGTATCACTTTGGTGGGGATAGGTAAAAATTACTGCATTATTTAGTACTAGTTTTTCAATAAGGCTTTTAAAACTTTCTGCTGGGTTTCTGAACTCTGCCTGGAAAACAGAAGTTTGAACACAGACTGGTAGAGGCTAATGGTAGCTAAAAAATACTGGTTTCTAAAGGATTCAGGGAATTACTAACAACTAAATTAAAATTCTGCAAGGAAACATCTGAGAAAAGCATTTCCATGTTTATTAAAAAACATCTATCCTGTATTATACTGAATACATTAAAAAATTATATCCTAGATCAGTGCTGGAGGACATGTGACTACCAAATACAAACTGTGCAATATTAGAGCCACCTGTCTCTCTTACTCTGTCTCTCCCCAGCAATTCTAAGAAACCAGGAAAGATTTTACTAATACCAATTTATATGTGCATATCCACATGTTAAAAGCAAGTTCAAAGGAGTTGGAAAGTGGACTAACCATCAACAGAAGCCTTGTAATAATCTTGTTAGAACTGATAGACTTTGTTCCTAAGAGTGATTTGGCATGCAGTAATTTTACAAATGTCTTTAACATGTAAGATACAAAAGGGTTTTTTATTGGGGTACTACTCTGAAATTTTTATAAGTGTATAAACAGAAAATGAAATAACAGCAGTCTGCATAAAAGAAGAACATTTTTTGTTTCACTTCTCTCTGTTAAATCTTGGTAAACCTATGATAAATATGTCACAGAAAGCAACTAATTGCCATGGTAAACCTTTTTAAAATTCAAAAATTCTAAACCTATAATAATCCTAATCTGAACAGCTAACCACAAGTGTGAAGCTATTCTAATGTCTATCCAATTATAATCAGCACTGTGATAATGGCACTGTCATTAATCTTCTGTGCTATTTCTCATTATTTCTAGAGACACTGCTAAAAGAAAATTTGTGGAGCTATTTAACGGTAATGGGAAGTTTCAGCCTTTGTAGTGCTCAAAATTTTCTATGCCATTCCTTATTTTCAGGAATTTTAAATTTTGGTAATAAACTTTCAAAAAAAAAAAAAAATCTTTAACCTAGTATCTGGTTGAGGTCTGTCGTTGAAGTATGCAACAATTTTCCAGATATTCCATTCCAGACTGAAATCAGATAAGAAAAGGCAGAAAAGATTTGCTATGCAATAGCTTTATGAATTTCTTCTCTAGTCTCATCAGATAACATGTCACTTTACACTCTGGAGCAGCAGCAAACTGAAATGTGTCAACAAAGCTGCTTTTTGTGGTCCCTAGGAAAAAAACTACTGCCTCTGAACAAAAAACAAACTCTTCTGGCAGATTTCTCTCCTGACACACACTGTGGAGATGGATTTGACAACTAGATGCTCCAAGAAGACCCTCAATGCCTGAATGTGCCCTCGTTCAAAGCCACTGTGTTTAAACAGGATATTACTAGGCCTGTAACAATAGAACAAGGAGCAAGTTTTAAATGAAAAGAGAGTTGATTCAGACTAGATAGAAGAAAAAAAATTGATAATGAGGTGGTGAAGACTTAAACAAGTTACCCAGAGAAATTGTGGATCCCTCATACCTGGGAACATTTAGGCTATCTACATCCATACCCAACACATCCACCTTCATCCATAATCATCCTGGACCTCTCCTCAGGCCTGGAGAGACCTTGGCTCAAAATGATCATAACTTTCCCTCTCCTCTTCCAGGTGTGGAGAGCCAAGGATGAAGATGCAAATGAACTGAAAATATTAATGAGTTTTCAAAAAGAAAAATTGGCGATAGGCAAGAAGCATCACTACAAAACTGCAAGGCTTTTTCTGGTCTTGCAGCTTTCTGTCACTGGTACTGGCTGGTTCCTTTTCTTTTGCCCTGCATCCAGGCTCAGCTGAGGAGAGGGGATGATTTCTGCTTGGCCTCTGTGGCAGGGCAGACTGGTAATGTGGACGCAGAAAGCACTGGGAGAGGCTGAAATAACAGAATGGTCCTGTAATAATGGCTGGTGTGCTGCCTAAGGACAGAAATCTTCCAGTGCCTCATGGTCCCACAAAAACCAGTGAGGCATGTATAACACAAACAGCAGTGACAGCCTGGCTCTCCACTGCAAGACAGTCTTTCAGAAGACTTATTTGAAGATTTAAATACAGTCAACTTGGCATTGATTCAATGGGATATATTTTAAATGCATAAAGCAGGTTTCAAGATTGGAACATAATGCAATTGTTTTGAAACCCAGTGCTGAAACAGTTAATATATTCTGCATTACAGTCTATCCTCTAAAGAAAATAGGTGAGGGAAACAGTTGTTGACCTTCATTTATCAACATGAATTTAAATGGTTTAATTTGTTCTCCACACTACAACTGGCATTTGAGAGGAAAACAACATGTGTCAAGAATATATACCTGAAACTCATAAATATATATATATAAAAAGATGAATTATTGAGAAAAAGAAAAATGTCAGGTTGAACTGATAGAAAAAGTTTGGATAAGGAGATTGAGATCTCCCTAGAAGACAGGGAAAAAGAGTGACAGGAACGGAAGAGGATAAAGAATAAAATACTGTGGTTAAAAATATATGAAATAATTTTATAGACAAATAGGGCAGATGTGATATTGACAGTGTCACTACTTGGAGAAATTTCAAGCCTGTGGGTTTGGTGGTTGATTTTGCTTTGGGTTCTTTTAAATTATTCTTATTATAACTGTTAAGACTGGAATGATACTGATCTTTCAGTATGTTCTTACTTTTAAGATACAATACCATCAACTAAGTAAAACTTATTTCTGTTCTTGTTATTCATGGAATTTGGAATATTTAAATGAACCCATCAGTAAGTTGGGACTAGCAGACTAGACTTCCTGGGTAGCTGTTATACTGCATGAATAAATGCAGGTTTTAGCCTACACAATACAGCTGAACTGTAATTCTTTTAGATGTGATTAATTCCACCGACTGTTTTACACCCCATAAATTCAAGAAGCAAGATACCAAACCAAGGGAAGGGTTGTTTCAGGACAAGCTCTTAGGACAGTAACACACATCTGCAGTTGTACTGCAATATACTAAAGTTTATGTATTTCAGTTCAATATCAATAACTGGCATACCAGACCATTAGAAACTGCACACCAAGGGAATACAACCCCATAAGAGCTGAGTGATAAACCTGAAAAATTACATACATACTGATTTGATAGACGAACACAGTTGTCTCTTAATGGATACAAAGAAGCAAGGGCCTGTAATCTTTCAGTAAAGTCTGAAAAATAATTTAAAATGGCACACAGATAAGTAAATTAATAAAAAGATGGATGTGATACTTCTGCACAGCGCTAGTTTTCATGGCTTTGTTTCCCTGATACTGGAAGCCTCCTGCCCTCAGTTGTCCTCCTAGGAGCATTTCCTACCTCTTTAATAACATCTTAAATTAGACTGCAATGTAAACATCTTTGCTTTCTGATCAGCACCTCCCACCTCTCCAAACAGTGGACCCCTGACCATACAGAGTGTAACCAGTGAGCACCAACAAATTCCATGAACACGTGCTTTCCACGAACAGATGCCACATACCTTCCTTGGGTGACGATGGCAAATCATTTCTGGCTGCAAGCCAGCATGGCATTGCAGTCTCATATTATTGCACCACAAGTCCTTGATCAAGCACAGATTTACTAAAACAGTTAAAAAATTCAAAACATTACTACTTCCATAGCCTGTAAAAATTATGTACTTCTTTCAGATGTTTTGCCTTTCTGTATTTTTCCTACTGCACAGTGTCTATACTGTAAGACATGGAAAAAGCTTTCATATCACACAGCTCATTAGAGGCTTAAATGAACCAGTTTTAGATGTATGATTTTGACCTCATTACTGTCCTCAATCAATGAAATAAAAATGGCGGCTGTCATAACATCATCTCTTGGATACATTACTGTGGGAATCAGCAATCAGAGTCTGCTCCTCAGATGGTAAAACTGCTATTGAATATATCTGCTAGTACCAAGCTTGATTAAATAATAATAGAGAAAAAGGCTTTTTTGAACTCAATAAGCCAATCAAACTATCTTTGAGCAAACTGGAGAGAAAGCTATATGCTACCTGCATCTTGTCATAACCTTGGTCTATTTTACAAAATGCTGTAGGAAAAAAAAACCTTACCTGACACAGTTCCTATGCCACTGCCTAAACACATCTTAACGTGCTTGTATGTGACACACTGCAAATGTCACAAGGAAACTCACCACGTGTCTGAAGTCCAGCTCTGAAGGTGAAACATAAGCTTTAAGATCAGTGACAAATGTTTAAAATCTTCAGAATGAGATTATCTCTCTTTTTCACTTTTCCCCACATTCATGCCAGACACACACTCGGCACAGGATGAGCCACACTCTGGAGATGCCCCTTTCTCTCCACTGCCTACAGAAGGAGCTGAGGTAACTGTAGTCACTTGAGGCTTGATGCTTAACCCTTAAACAACCCTTAAACAACCAGCTGCACTCAGCCCATCCAATACCAATCAGGTGGATTATCTATGGCTGCATTCAATTTAAGAGAGCTTTCACTTATATGTACTAGGTCATTGTCAGAACTTTATACTTTGAATGTATTACTATATAAACAATCTTTATCTGAATTCCTAAAAATATAGGGTTCATTTCAGCTTACTAAGCCTTTAGTTTGCATGTGTTTGTGGGTAGTAAGCTGATCTATGTATAACTTGCCTGCTACATGTACTGGACATAAAATCTATGCTTTTTTTGTGAGATCTGAGTGACCAATACTTACCCCAAAGACTCAATAACTCACTACCAGACCAGAAAAAAGATGTTTTACCCAGAAAGAAATACAGAACCAATTAGTACTTAGACAAGTTTCCATCAAGCCTGCCAAGCCAAAAGTCTTCAAATTTTGCAGTGTTCAAGTTATTTATTTATTGATTTATTTGTACTTGGCAAATGGACTTTGGCTGCTTTTTAATTCAGTTTCCTTTTTACCATTAAAACAGTGGTAATTTTTTTCCCGAAAATATGATGTGAGATGCCCAAAGTCATATTATTAAACAATTCAACACTGTTTTGTATGTAATATTATTTTGAGGTGAAATTATTCTTAGAAGTTCCTGTTTCCTGAATCATGCATCTCTATGGGACGTTGAGTTTTGAAAGGTCTTTTATGATTAGGCAAACATTCCTTCTTTCATTTTGACATGTGTATCGTATTAAATTCTACAACCAAGGCTTCTCCTTGCTGCAGAATAAAACTGGAAGGCTGTACCTTCGATTTCTTTCCTCGTGTACTTCCAATTAGTTTAATAATGTTCCCTGCACACCTGTAGAGAAATGGAGCTTTGAACAGAGGCAGAGTGCAGGCAGAAGAAAAGCCTTATCTGTATCTTCAACAGCAGCTAGGGAAGAAACAATCTTTTACCTTTCTGTAGTCCTCTTCCCCCTTCCTTCATCTACTTTTCCTGCTCATAAATGCATGTAACAAGATGTCAGCCTTCATCCATAGGAGACAGCATGGAAAGGTTTAGGCAGAAAAGGCTCTCCATAGCTGGATTACTCCTACCTACTCCTGGTCAGGTGAAATGTTTCTTTCTAACAGAAGGTCATTCTGTTAGATTAGGCATACAATAAGAGTAATTTACCTTAAAGTAATTTCTTCTGAGTATCCTCAACTATCCTATGATCTACAGCATTAAAATTGGGAGGGGATGTATTTATTTTTTTTTTAGCAAAAGATAAAGCTGACTTTTTTTAGGCTGTTTTTAGCCTGGTTTCCTATGGAAACAAGACTGAGCAACAATATAACGGTCTGTGTGTCCTCTCCTTGTAATTTCTGAACTAAGTAGTCTGATTTCAACTAAATGAAAGTGACTGAGGAGATAGAAATCTCAAAGATAGTTACACTCTTATAAATTTTGAAAGCAGCAGCTGCTGGAGAGAAGAGAGACCAGGATCCTTGTATTAACATGCAGGGTGCTAACAATCTTATCAGCCCATTTCTGCTGTCAAGTGTGGCAGCCAGCATACCATCACCAGAATATATGCATATTCAGAGATAAAAGAAGACCTCTACAATTCAATTATTAACCAAGGGACATAATCCACAAGAAATTGGTCCTCTCCAATTTTAGTTTTTTTAGACCTTTTCTCTTTTAACTAGACAGCCAAGACGCCGGGCTGATGAGGGGAAAAAATTAAACAAAAAGGAGGAACAGTTTAAATGAAAACCAAAAGCATACAAAATCCATACTGCAGCAAAAGAGAAGAGTGAATAGGCAGAACAGAGAGTCCATCAGTTACTATTTTATAAGGATGGACAGTTTTTAAGGTTATGTCCTACATTTAAATTCATTTATAATTTTACCAGGTTCAGAAGTCCTACACATACACACAGGCAAACACAGATACAGGAAGGAGATTATAAGCATCACATTTAGCTGCAACTAACTAACATATTGAATGATTCAGCTTTTTCATGCAGATAAAAATGACATAAGGCTGAAAATCATTTTCATTTCCTATATTCCGCAGCCAAGGAAACACATAATGGTTAAAGAACTGGGACTCCCCCACCAAAACCATTTTTACATCTCTTGAGTGATTAGTTTGAGATGGTCTAGCATAATTATCTATGCCATAATTTCTCTTTGCCTGTATCAAAAATACTTCAAAAAACACCACCAAATACTCACTGATTCACTGTCAAAATCCATCATTGAGTAGAGAAAGTGGTATGAAAAGTTATTTGTTACACAAAGTAATAAATATATAATTTTTCATTATATATCCCATGTTCTGTCTGTGTTTATTATAAATAAGACTGTTCTGTTCCAAGATTTCACTAGAAAAATACAAATTCCGAGTTTTCTGCCAAAAAAATTCAAAATCTAGAAAGTATTTCTCAGCTAGCAGCTCCTGAAATATAGTTAATGTTTGATCACTACCTAATAATTATCAGGGGGAAAAAATAAAGAATGGGAAAAAATTACCTTTTTTTTTTTTTTTTTTTTGGTCAGATCTCTTTTCCCTTGCATCCCCTCTGCGCATGCTGGGAATCAGGTGCATGCTGCCAGCAGGACTTGTTAATTCAAGGAGCTGCTGCTGTCCAATTAAGCTTGCTGCTAGATCACAGGCAACCAGACACTAAGGTACCTAATTCTCCTTCCTAGTTCAGCAGTAAATGCAACACCATTAGCAGCATAGTCTAGGTATTAAATCACTCATTTGTAGGCACGCTCTAAGGTTAATTCATGTCACTCCAAATGGAAAAAAAAACGAAAAGAAGTGAAGAAGGATATCAAGCACTTAAATTAGCCTCAGCAAAAAAACAGAGTTGTCATTAGTCAAGAAAGTAATCCAGAAGAAGACCTGAACTCAGATGAAAGTTTACTCAAGTGATCGACTTTTAGTATTTGGAAGTTCCTGGGTGCCTAAAATGTCCCTTTAATACATCCATAGATATTTCCCAGGTTTGGGAATGCTGAAAAGCCAGCATTTAGCTAAAACGAAACAAAAATCAAGTTCATAATCTCCTGCCTACCTTCCATGAAAAACTGAATTCATTAGATATTTTTACAACACACTGGATCATGATCAAGCACATCTGAAGTACAGTGTTAACCAACACTTAAAATGTAACACAAAGTGCTGGTTCCTCTTTTTTTTTTTCAGTAGCTGAATGTAGCTGAGCCTATTTTCAATTTGTAGTCTACAGGCATTATACAAGAATAGACTGTCTTGGTGTAATCCATAAAGAATAACTAAGAGCATCCCAATGATCAGTAAGACTTTGGTTTGCTATGGATGGATATACATCTCAGCCAGAAAAGCATTTTTTAAAAAATCAGAATCTTTATTCAGTAGATATACTCTGATTCGAGGATATACTCAGGATATTTTCAGACTTAACAGTTCAGCTCCTTTCTTTGGCTACTGCAATTCAAGCCCCTGTCTCCTACTACTCTGCAGGTTATGCAAAGCATCAGGCTATGTGACCTGAGAGAGAAATCAGGTATGGGACACACAGCTCCTTACACTGTACACTGTATTATGATAGTAGATACTCAATCCGGGCTGATGGAGGATCCAATTAACCTCATAGAACTGTGCTGAAGTAGCCCCAAAGTAGCCAGCAATTAGCAAAGGAGACCCATATATATCTTAAGTGTTATCTCTCTCTAGATCTCTACAGAGATATGAAAGCAACTTTCCTAAAATGAAGAAACTCCTCCTTTTAAAAATGTGCTTGGGATCACTCTTTTGCTTCACGCAGCACTGCTAAAAACCCATCTGATGTTTTCAGGTCCCCTACATACACTTGTCTAATGGATTCACTGCTTCTTTTAGGTGGGAGAGCTGAAGTTTTATCTGCAACATCTAATTTCCCTGGAAAGTGTCCTTACAAATGGGTTGTACATTATTCTGGCTGGGAAAGAGCTCCCTCCAGCCTTTCCTTAGTCAAGAGGAGAAAGAAAAAAGAGCATGATTCTGTAGCTTTGAGGGTAGAGCAGCTGTGTGAGAGAGAAGTATGCTGTACATCCTTCTGCGATAACTGTTTATGAAATGTATTCAGTAATTGGTTAGCATAAGGAACTAGACAGATCCTAGAGGCAGGTTTAAAGCCCTCAACTCTGTGTTCTCATCCTTGCAGCCTATACTTTCTCGAGTACAAGATAAAGAGCTGCTAAACAAAATTTCTAATCTTGACATTTAAATATTAGTCAGTGGCTGTACTCAGCATCCAGTAGGCAAATCTTCCTTTTATTTGTGGGTGTTTTGGTTTCTTGGGTTTTTTAAATTCTCCTCATGCCTGCAAAGGCAACTTTATTTCCAGCCTCCTTAAAAAAGCTATCCAAAGAAATAGATGATATAACATTATAAAAGAGACAAAATTAGCAGTCATGAGAAGTACAGAAGGCTTGGAATAAAATATATATTTGCTGGGAATAAAAGCAGTAGCATTGCCAGTGGCACTTGAAAGAGAGATCTGCAGGCAGAGTTTTCACAGACACCGAGGCCTGTAGGATACCATGATTAAGTTGCTGAGTACTCAAGTCTGACCCTGCTTAGAAAAGAAGGTTAGGTGAGAGATAGGTGCTGATGTGCAGTCCACAGCCAGCATCATTCCCCCATGATTACACAACAGGTCTACTGAGGTCCACGGAACCTCCTCTGCACTTTGTGGATCCCATTTGAGCACTGGAGCCCATGTATCTGCTCCTCAGAGTTAGAGTGTTCTCCAGTCTAGAAAGAGCAAATAAGCAGAAAGAGCATGAACAACATTAGAAATATTAACTAGAAAGCTTGTATGTTTATAAAATATTTAAACAGTTATTAATATAGTATTTTAAAGCCAATATATAATGCAGGAGATAAAATACTTCAGGTCATGTGAGAAGGAATTAAAAGGTAAGTAGAAAGCATAATGTAGCGATGAAAGATGCCACCAGTACAAAATCCATGTAACAGGTGCCTATTGCTCCTTTCATTGTGTGATGCATTTATTATCTAGAACTTGATGAAACCTAGTTTCACTGACCAAAGCTCCAGGTTTTATCAGGCTGGGAGAAACAGCAACACATTCATGCGGCTTTTATGATGCATACAGAAAATGAGAGACAACAGTTGGATCCAGCAGTCAGAAAAATGGAATTTAAGCACTGACTCAAGAGTTACTGCACCCTAGTAAGTATGTTTCTCTTGATAGTATTTTAATCAAGTGCTCTTGAACTTGGGCAATACATCTGCTGTATTTCCTAAGCTATCATACACAAAGATTCTCAAGCTGCTATAATTTATAAATGGACCTCACACTGTCCTCCCAGATATTATTAAATCCAACCACAAGTGGCCATTCCGCTATGCACTCCACTGCCTCTATAGCAATGACCACATTTCAAGTTAGAAAAAGGATACTGAGAAATTTAACTAAGAAAAAAATATCACAAATGAACAAATGAAAGCAAATAAAAACAACTGAACCAGAATTAAAAAAATCATAAATACAGCCCAGGGCTGCCCAAGAGATGAGACTCAGGAAGGAGGAATGACAGTTTGCAATATTTTGAGGAGGCACAGTAAGCTTGTGCGATTATGCTAATAATAAATACAAATTTAGAAAAGACCACAACTTCAACTTTTTCCCAGGGCTTTTTTGAATGTCTGCATCTCCCTGAATGTCTAATATGGCAGTGGTTTTATTCTATATGGCTAGTGATCTAGTACCATTTAATTAAAGCAATTACATTAGAAATTCATTTTCATGAAGGAATAACACGCTTTGCTTGTTAGACAGAAGCAGACAACTGAAAACTGAGTTGATTCCACATGAGTTCAATTGCTAGTTTTTAATTTTATGACAGTCCTTGAATGCTGTGGCAACTTCCATCTCTGCGCTGCTTGCAGAATGCAGAAATGCCCCACAACAGAGTAAGGGCATATCAGCAGTGGTCACACAGGCTTTTCTTGGGCACAAGACAGCCCAATCACATTCTTCCACAGCATCTGGAAAGCTCACATGTTTAGGGCAGATTTTCAAAAGAGAATTACTTTTGTTCCCACAAGTTTTATGGAGGTCCCAAACAAAAGCTTTTGAAAACTCCATCCTGAAAGCACAGCTTTCAGGTCACCAGTAATGGTTCATCAACCATTTCTTTCAAAGCCTCTCAGTACCTGAAAACCTTTTCAAGAAACTACTTGATATAGAGACATTGCTTTTTTTGGGAGCTACACATGTATATGAAGGGACAGAGTTTTTTCCCATTTAAAAGCAGTGCAGTTCTACTCACAGCAAGCAATCACAGAAAATGCTGTTGAAATTACATATATTCTCTAGCAGTTTTGAAAGGGATCTAAAGGTAGACCTAGGGTATGTTTTATCCCCTGTCTTGTTGCAAAAACTGCCATTAGATCATCACTTCAATTTTGTGAGAAATCTTTGCTCCTGAATGGTTTTTGCTGGTGGAGAAGGAGAAGTTTGCTTGTTTTGCCTTGTTTTAATATTGCTTGTCTGTTGACATTGCCATTTAAAGACCCACTGGCTGAAACTGAAGCCTTTAAAACACTCATGCAATTCTTCTCCATTTACTGCAATCAGCTGAACTGTACCAGCATCTGCCTAACCTAAATAAATACAGAGGGGAACGCAAGGTGGGTTTCCCAAGTGGCTTATTACGACATGCACTAACTCAATGGACTCAAGGGTCTTCCTCATGTATTCTTGGACTTGCTGGTTTTGAAGAGTTGCCAGACAAAAATGGATTAACTTTTATGACCTAATTTACTAAACCACTCTTAAGAAATATACAGAAGGAAAACAATGGATGAAGGTGAGGGTTCTCAATTGCTAAAATGATTTATCAATATTCAGAAATAAAATATGGAAAGATGCAACACCTGCATCACCAATAGTTAATCGAGAATATTTTTTCCACATTTATGTACATATCGCAAATTTTTACACCTTCAGACCTTCTTGGTTTTGCAATTACATTATTTTTTTTAGTTTTCCAGTCTGAGATTTTGCACTTGCTTTAACATTTTTGTTTTCTAAGGTGCATAAAAGCTAAAGGTATATAATCTTAAAGACCTAAAGAAACCTCAAACCCACGTATTATGCTAAGTTTTAAACCTCTGTTGAGTCATTATATTTTTCATACAAAAGAAAAGGCACAAAATTCACTTTTCTGTGAATGAGAGGCATACTATTAAGTCCATTGACTCCAGGAAAATCTTTATAAATTGTCTCAGCAATGGTTCTGTTACAAATTATGCACACATATCTCCATCAGGCACTGCTCTGTTCACAACTCTAAAGTAAGCAGATAGCAGAGGAGGAAAGCAGTAGGTTTTACTTGGAGACAATTTCTTCCATGTAAGCAAACTAGAAAGGGTCTGCAAGTAAGCTTCAATTCATAGGAGAGTCTGTATTGACAAAAAGCAAGAGCAATAAAATCTTCAGAGAGGCTGTAACAGGCAAGAAGGATTGTTCTTATTAAGCATAGTCTTAATTCTGAATATAATTAATGTATCATTCTGTATTTAGGTCCCATTTCTGAAAATTTATATTTTAAAGACATTCTATTTAGTCCTTAGAACAGAAACACTGTCTGGGTGACCTGACAAACAAGAAGAAATTCCTGATGAAAGAATACAGTACAAATATACTGAACCACTTAAGAGAGTCCAGCACCATAATGGACTATTTCAAGAGCATCCAGGGAATAAAAAAATATATTTTTTTAGAATGGGATATTTTAAGAATCAGCACCAAAAAAAAAAAAAAAAAGCATTTTCCAACAGTTTCCTGTCAATAGGGAGGAAAATCTCTCCAGCACATTGCACAGAAATAGAGAACATACTTAAAAGCTGAGCTAGCTTATGACAGAAGATTTAAAACAAGCTAATAAAATTCTGTAATGTGTACAACTTCCACTGCCCCTCTACCCCCCAAGAATTTTAAATCTTGTCCAGCCTTTTAGCAAGAAACTGGCCTAACTAGATTTACTTTTTTCTGATCTCAGTCCCATTACCTGACCTCAGACATTTCACTCAGTTTTTAACCTCACACTCCTCTGCAGTCACCAGCTGTAGCATCCCTCCTGCTGCTCCAGTGTATGAAGCACTGTTACACTGAGAACACAACACATCCTGTACTCACTCTGCCTGCACAGTCCCTATCACAGGTATGCATTTTGCTGCTCACAAGTTCGCTGCTGCAGCTAAAAACCATTTCTTCTCAAAGAATTTATGTACTTGAAAATTGGTAATTTTGTTACTAAAAAGAATCCATCCTCCACAGTTAACTGGCTTTCAGTAATGGTCAGTGAAGCACTGCACCTGTGCTCCTCAAAGAAGTTTGGGAACCAGCCAGCTTTGATCCTACAGCAAACCCTTTGCTGGTTTGAGGAATCAGCACTGACTGCCTGCTAAGAAAACTGCAAGGGACCAGCATCAGAGAAAGAGGCAGAGAAGATTTCTCTGTAAAAAAGTTTTGTTAGGAGAAAGAAGGAAAGAATGAGGAGTTTCTCAGATATATTTCCTACCTTAAAAAAAAAAAAAAAAAAAAAAAAAGGAGGTTAGTCATTTATTTTCCAAGCTTGATGAGTGAGGTCCTTCCTAATGTGTCTGATCTGTGGCCAGAGGCACCCCAGGTGAAAACACTATCCTTTGATGATGAATATATCACAGAAACATAGGAATTATTTGCGTTGGAAGGAACCTTAAAGTCCATTTAATTCCAACCCCTCCTGCCATGGACTGAGGCATCTTCCACAAGACCAGACTGGTCAAAGTTCCATCCAGCACAGTCTTGAACACTCCCAGTGATGGTGTTGTCAAACAAGTTGCATGTCTTTTAAAAAAGAGCCCATGCAGCACTGGGGGAAAATGCTGGGGCCTAACCAACAAGAACGAAAATTTAGTCCATGAAACTGATGGCAACTAATAAAGCAACCTCAAAGTGATGTCCATGTGCTACAAAAACAAATTCAAGTTTAGGACTTGACATGCTCCAGCAACCTGAGACCTGGGGCAGGAGGTTAACATAGTTAGGAAGAAGGATGCAACTCTGATAATGGACAGAAAGAATGGAGAATTTATGGGCAACAAGGACATTTGGCAGGACTCCCAAAATAGGGAAGAAACTCATCTGAAATCAGCTCCAAGTGGGTAAAGGTAATTCTGACAGGCGGGATCTGCAACCACCAACCCACAGATCACTGACCCAGGAAACCCACCAACCCAAAAGAAGAGAGAAACTGAGCATGCAAACTAATTAGCATGAGAAGTAAGAGAATCATTAACCAATCAATAGAAGATAGAATACTACATACCAAGAGAATTTGTAACTTGTATGCAGTGAACACTAATTCCAGTGGACATTAATTCCTTTGTTTGCTAAAATGTATATATAATTAAAACTTTTGACAATCCCCATGTACCTCAGGGTTGAATAAAGTAATGTCAGCTTTCTAACCTAACAGTCTGGTTGAAGAGTCTATTTTCCAGTTTTTGGTGACAACAGGGCATCCATAGTTTCTCTTTCCAGTGTCTCACTACCCTCAGAGCAACAAATTTCTTCCTAATATATGATCTGAATATACCCATTTTCAGCCTAAAATCACTCCCCTTGCCCTATCACTACATGCCCTTGTAAGAAGTACCTTTCCAGCTTTCCTATGGCCTCCATTTAGGTAATGGAACACTGCCTTAGGGTCTTCCCAGAGCCTTCTCTTCTTCAGGCTGAACAATCCCTATTTGCTCAGCCTGTCTTGATAGAAGAGGTACAATTCTATGATTCTATACACACTTGGATATATAGGTATATGTAGATATCTATATATGTGTGTGTGTGTGTATGTATGTATGTATGTACATATGTATATATATATTCATGTGCAAACCTATAGGTATCTATGCCTAAGTTTCAGTGACCAGCTCAGAGTATTTTAACCACAGAGTTATGTGGTCCTGCTGGCTAGGACTAGGGTTAGAATATTTTGGTTCAGGACAAGTGTTTATACAAGGGCTGTCTAGTGGTCCCAAGACCTTACAGATTGGGGGTGAGTGTGAAGATTCCACCCACTAGGGATATCTAGTCCCACTCTATGACCCCTTTTACCCTCATAAATATGGGGAAAATGAAGTTAACTGTTCCACAGTGCCTGAAGAATGATTTTAGAATCATTTTAGACTATGAAGAAGGCACAATGAGCTGTTTTTATGAGCTAGTATTAAAGAAGTCTCTTTGGAAATGAACTGACTGGATGCTGATCAAGGTTATATTTACTGGAGGGTAGAAAAGAGGCCCAAGAAAGGAGAGACTGCGGGGGAAGCATTAATGCAAACAAACAAACAAAAAACCCCCCCAAAAATCAAAACAAAAACAAAACAAAAAACACCAAAAAAAACCAAACCAAACAAAACAAAATAAAAAAAAAACACGAAAAACCACACACCAAAAAAAAAAAAAAAAAAAACACAAAAAAACCAACCAAACAAAAGAAAACCCAAACAAACAATAAGGAGAGGTATTTCCTCCTGAAAGGGAAGGAGCGTTCAGCTGATGTCAAAGGGGGAGAGGGGAAGCACTATCCCGATGTTGAGGAAGGAGGATAAATTTCAATGCTGGTGCTAGGGGAAAAGATTTAAGGCCACTAAATCACCCAGCAGTGTTCTCTATATATTTGGGACTTAGCATTTATAGTAAAATAAAATAAAATAAAATAAAATAAAATAAAATAAAATAAAATAAAATAAAATAAAATAAAATAATTTTAAAACTAAAATAGAGGGCTATGTAATGAAGCAAAGCAACAGTTATACAGTGCTTAAATAGCATCTTGCTCCAAGACTATTTTAAACTGCCTTAACTAGACTCCTTCATGACAAACCTTTCTGGGTTAGGCTAAGACACATCCCTGACTGTTGTACTAGGATGCAGGCAGGGCACAGCAACTGCTTTTCAGTAATCTCTGGTAGGCGTGGTAGCTTTTTAGCTGGTTTGTGCTGCAGTACTGCTGAGAAAGGCTCACCTGGAGCCCAGATCACCATGATAGCTGTTGTAGTACCTACAGAAGTGGGTCTCCCTTTTACTCCTTTACTGTGTCTTATGACATTCATAAGTATTTAAAACCCCTGGTAGATGATGACCAGGTAAAAAGGATTACATCTGTCAAATCTGTCAGAATTACTTTGGGAAACACTCTTTAAAAATACTGGGTCTTATGGCACATAATGATAGTGTCCTTGATTCAGATAATATTGTGGTTAAAAGACTAGGAGGTAGAGGATTGAATTTTGCATCTTTTATGTCCTCATCTTGTGGAACTCGTAACTTTTTATCAGCACTTCAGATGTGGCCACATAAAAACACAGTGAAAGCAGATTATCATTAATGCTGGCTAACAAAATCCCCAGCTTAACATTCTGCATTACTGAGTAAGGATGGAAAGTGTAAGTCCAGGGGAAAAAATACCATTACATGCAAACCATGTAATAAAAACTTCAACAAAGCAAGCACACCACGGCTGGATAGTGTCATACAGTTCCCTCAGAAACAGGGAAGGCAGATATACAAGTTTCATACATTTGAAAGTTGCATATGTCTTCTAGTGCCAACATTCCAGACACTAAAAAGAATTAGAGTGATACAGGGCTATTCAATATGCCTCACATACCTGTGGTGGTTTTTTTGTTTGTTTGTTTGTTTGTTTGTGGGGTTTTTTGTTGGGGTTTTGGGGGTTTTTTGTTGGGGTTTTGGGGGGTGTTTTTAGTTGTTTGGTTGGTTGGTTGGTTGGTTTTAATTAACATGTTAAAGTATGGAAACCTTAAGTCACAGAAAACCAATGAAATTTCCCTTTCTTAGAAAATCACAAGCCTCTAAAGACTGACACAGATTGGCCCCCACAAGGAGAGGGCAAAATCAAACAAGTGATACAATGTCTCACTTCCTGAAGTTTTGCCTGGTATCAGCACTTTCACAGCTAAGTTACTTCAATGCTACTAAATAACAAAAGAACTGGGGAAAAAGGAAAATATTTCTAATACTTCAGAACATAAATCTCTATATTTCTACACAGCAATTCTAGAATATTCTGATCTGAGGACTTTTGTTGCTGAAGAAAGGAAATCTCCAAGTAAGCACAGTTATACACTTCTACCTTCCATCACACTATGGTCCATAAATCAACCATGGAACAATTTTTCACAGTTATGAGCTTGGAAAGATTTATCTTGCTTGGAAAGCAAGTTCCTACTCTAGTATGAAAATTTGAAACAAACTTTCTATATAATATACAATTTCTATTTTTCTCTGCCTGGTATGACCAATAGCAGAACAGTAAATTGCTGTACTGGTAGCCATGTATTCACTCTCATTGATCTCCAAATAGAAGTCATGACTCCTCTGCCTCAGATTGATGGTGCTGTTACAAAAGCTCTGACGCTTACTTGAAAGGAGGAAAGCTATTTGGATTTACTTTGAAAATGAATGTCAAATTAGTTATAGCAAGTATTCATCTGACTTAATAATGTGATCCCATATTTTTTTGGTAAATGCTTCTAGCTTCTAAAAAGACTCTGCTCTTCACAGGTCTATAAGAATAATGTTCCAAGTTTTTAACTTTTCTGGTTTGAAATAAAAGAAGCAACCCTAAGACCAAACTTAATATTGACAATTCTAAGAAAGAAGAAAAAAAAAAAAAAAGCTTTTTTTTAAAAATATGCTTGGAAGACAAGGTGGCAATTTCACTTACTACTCCTGTGCTAACTCATGTAGCTATAACAAGTCCTTCCCACTGGTCTTCTAAAAACTATGTTTCTGTTTATTTTTCACAGTGATTAGTGAATGGTTCTGGCTTTTCTAAAAAGTGTTGCATTGCTTATGCCTAATCACAATTAGGATGAATTCAGCTTCCTGTTTGACATAGGTTTCCCCTGAATGAAGAATGAGACCTCAGTCCACAAAACAGTGGTTTCCTAATTCTTCAGACATCTCTGATTCTCTCTCCTGTAACTTGGACTGCACTCCAAACTAGTCTTAGAACATGTGAAAGCATAATACAACTGGTTTTGTCAGTAAAATGAAGCTCTGTGTCAGAGGAAGGCTGCAGATCTAGGAGAGGTGGCTCTTCAATCTCCCTCAGAATTTAATAAACACTAAAAGATGAATCCCAACCTCTGTAGCAGTTATATCAACAGAAGTTTGCCTAATGAACCAAATGAACAGAACATTATAGAATGCATGATAATAAGTCCTGTCTCACAAGTTACTACTTCTCTGGAGGAGTAAATAAAGTTTGTATAAGATGCAACTGATTTGCAAAAAGCAGTTGAATTTCCAAAACCCTTCTTTCAGGTAGCATACTTAAAAGAGCCTTAGACCTGACTATCATGGGAGGAAAGAGTGTCTTCTAGCCTGGTAACTGGCTAGCAGACAGGAAGAGTGTTAGGAATAAAGTGGTCAATATTCACAACAGAGAAGGAAGCATTCCCATCAACTTCTCTCAGGTCTCATGACACTGAACTTTATTTTTTTTGCATCTGAGAAATGAGAATGGTAAGCAAAGAGAAAGACTGATAGTAAAGAATCAATCAGAACAGGAGTAAATAAAACTGCCTGTGAAGAGCTGTATGAGGATCTTACAATACTCAATCACTTGGCAAAGAAATTACAGATAAAATTCAAAGTAGTTACTTGCGAAGTACTGCATATGCAGAGCAAGAAAGGACAGGCCTAACCACAGACAGTCATGGACTGCTGTAACTTTCATTAGTATTAATAGTCAATTTAAACCCTTTGAATACTGCTCTTCATGCCCAGTAGCTGTTAAAAACAAAATATAATTTTAAGAATTATTAAGCAAAAACAAACAAGACCAAAAGAGAAAATTATTTACTAGGTAACCTTACAATGCAAAACATCTGCACAATTTCAACAGGATGCATGCTTAGCATAGAGAAGACCACAATGAGTTAATTTCATCTTTGAAAAGATTAAAAAGATTAAGAAACTTGAATTAAAAGAACAAAAACACAGATAGCTTTATATTTTATTTTAGGAATTCTGTCTGTTGTATGCATGTCTTGGAGTAAACCATGTAGTTCTGATTTAGTTCTGCCTTTTCAGGATATCTGCCTATATTCAGTTGTATACGATTATAGGGATTAAGGATGGAAACTAAATGGGAAAAACATATTAGGGTGTTATTTTATTTTGTTTTGCTCTGCTTCTCTGTTTGTGTTTTTGCCTCTAGTATGCTCCTTGAAATCTGCTGGGGCAGCAGCTACTACAATTATGTCAGAAGACAGGGGAGGGAGAAGACAGAAGATGAAATTTTTTCAGCACACAGGGAAGGCACAAATGGAATTAGATGTGGGCAGCGCACACATTTTAGAATTATAATTTGAAATTAAGCCTTCAAGACGAAAGCTCTGCTTCTGGGAAATCCATCTGAGCTATCAGTTTCTGTGGGGACAGGTAAAATTATGAAGGAGGAGCATCTGTTGTGAATGAGTGACACCTGTTACTGACAGCACATTGTTGGCTGGTACAAGGTCATGGTACTACAGATAGAAGTGGCATTACATGCTGCAAACTTCACTATAAGGAAAGACGTTCCCGAGAACATTGAAAACAAAAACTTAACAAGGCTGAAAAAATAATAGGGAAAAATGCTTCTTAAGCAGATATGTGAAATGAGAAAAGTGCTAATCAGTAATATAGGAGAGTTTTGAACCAAGTCAAAGGTATTAAGGTGAGGGGGATCACACTATGGTTAGTCTCCTAAACCTTGACAATTGCTCATCTCATGTAATTCAGTCATAGCTGTAACCTCACTAAACAGCAAGGAGAAGGAGATAAGCCAAGTTTCCCTCTCTCTTGGAATTTTCAAGGAAGTTCTGAACATCGCAGTACAATATCCAAAGCAACCCTCAGAAGGAAACAGAAACAATAATAAACTACGCAATAGTAAACCAAGAGTCTAGTCTACTAAATCGTTCCAAGAGAAACATTTGAAATAAATGAATGCTTTAGCTTTCAACTTTGAAGAACTGTTCTCATTTTCATGGAGTGTTTAAAATTAGTCTGTGTCCCGTATGAACCTGGCACTTGATTACACTTACAGCAGTACTTCAGCAGCTGCCACTTGATCTGAACAAACTGTGGTTTACCCCTCTCTGGAAGAGCTCAGACATAAACCAAACATTCGTTTTTCAACTGTGCCTTGCCTAGACTTTCTGCTGACAAGTCCGCTCCACATGCAGACTCTGTGTTCACATTAGTTGTCCCTTGGGTCCTCAATGACAAACACTCTTGCAGCAGAATAGGCTTCATGAAGAAGAGGACCTGTGAGTCAAATCCAAACCCATCTTCTTCATGCATTTATGGACCTGAATCCAAGTCACATGCTCAAAAGAATCAAACTCTACACCAGGTGTTTGGGGTTTTTTCTCTGTAAATGTCCTTCTATGGTTCCTCCTAACCTTGCTAGGGCAAGAGTGCTGTAGTGTATCCGCTGTTTTGGGTATCACTTGAAGCATCTTCCAATCCTATCGACCACTCAAAGTCACAGAACACTTAAGTGTGCATCTGATCTCACATTTTTCAATGAACGCCATCAGATTTCCTGTCCATTTTAATACAATTCTTTTAAGCTGCTATTATATGAATACCAGGAAAATTTATCACAGTACAAAAGGTCCATAAAGGACTTTTTTAATAGGAACCAAGATGTGTTTTGGGCAGAACAAAGACCACAGGGAAACAGATGCAGAGTGAATTTTATACAAAAAGCTGACATGGCAATAAGAAAGTCTAAATCCAGGCACCTGAACTGTAACTTTCACATGCATCTAAGGACTCTTGTTTAAAGGTCGTGAAGACAGTTAGGAAAGGAAATATTCATACGATAAATTCATACCTATAGTCTTGAATGCATTTGCATCACAATGGTGGATGGTGTAGGTTTAGTGTAAGCAAGATTGGGTAGTGTTCAGTCTGTAGGACAAAAGCCTTTTTCTTTTTGCCAAACTTGGAAAGTGCTTAGTGAATGGAGATGAGAGCAGCATCCAGAGAAAGGATAATCTCATGAGTATCATGGCAAGAGCATTTCCATGGAGAGCTGCTTAGTAGCTTTCTTCCTCCTATAGGTTTCTGTATCTCAGCCAGACTTTCACAAATGATTCTCCATTTACATTAATCACTTTCTGGTGTCCAAAAACAGACACAATAGAGCCTGCTATGCAGAAGATCTGCTTGGAGACTGCAGCTAAAGCCAGTTAGTGATACTCTGAAAACACAAAGTGCTTTTACACAGTGTACTTCTACAATACAAACTGCTCATGTGAATCTTTAAAAATGTATTTCTTTATCACATGTAAAAGGAAAAATAATAGCTCAGAACAAATTATGCTAATAAAATGATTTAATTAAGTTTCTAGATATAGTCGTTGTAAGAGAAGAGGCTATAAGAATATTTACAGCTTATCTTCAGAACAGTATTTGAATAAGATCTAATATAAGACAGAGAAAATAATTAGTTGTCTAAGTGCAGTAAGTGATCATGAATCACAATTTGTGCATGTGTATACTTCTAGGACTATCTTTACTCATAGGTACAAGTGAGCCAAACAAAGCTCCTGCAACAATCACAACTACATAGATTTTTAATGTTTGATGTTAGAATTCTAAATTTCTAATAGTACATTAGCATCTAGTCTTTTTGGGTTTTTTCTTGATCTTAGCTATGAGCTACTATTTTTTCGTGTTTTAAGTAGAAATATATGCTACAAATGATGTGAGAATCAGAAAGTTATACAAAAGTATATGACTAAAGTCTGCAGAAGTCCATACTTGTTTTATTATGGCCTTGATATGAGAAATGTGTACTCATAAATTATTCTTTGAATGAACTGAGAGGTCTGTGTGTTCTGGGAGGGAGAAACAAAATCTAAATTGACAGTGAAACAAGATTTACCAAACAGTTTTTGAAAGAACATGCTAGAAAATGGGAGTTAAGGCTACTAACAATTTAGCTGGTTTACCTAGTAGTCCTAGTACAAGACCTTGAACAAGCCTAGATACAGATAAGCCTGTATCTAGGCTAGATACGAGTAAGTATCTAGCCTAGATACAGATAAGATACAGACTAGATTACGAACAGCTGAATGCAAGTGTGGGGAAGGGTGTATTCCAAAAAAAAAAGGAGGGTTTTGCCTATTTTCTACTGTTTCATTTTTTTGTAATATTATCATGTCTTTCTAAAACAACAGTCAAGAGCTGGATTAGCACAGATGGGGTACAATCCCCATCACATCCTGCCCAAGGGAGAATAACTCACCAGAGGGGACTGAAGTAAGAACTGATGCACAGCTGCTGCCTGCACTGTTTTATGATATAAACACTACAAACAGTATTTATATCACCTACTTTTAGACACCTCATACGAGTTTTCAGTGCCTCAAATTTAGGCACCTTCCTGCAGCAGGGTGATTCTGCCTGCCTCGGCTGAGGACCCAGACTCACCCTGTAGCTAAAAGAGAGAAAGCTTTGAAGAAATTCATGCTTGCACCTACAGAAGCAAGCAGAGGAGTTCAATAGAAGCAACTCCTTAGGGAAATGCATGGCTGATGAGAAACTGACAACCACACTATACTTATTAAAGGGTTTTGATTTATTTTGATCCGGGACTAGGAATTTGATTATCTGGAAGTGGTTGGAACACATTGTCTGGTTACCCCCAGAAAAGTCCATCTTGTGTTCTCCAAGACCACTTTATAACGTGAATCCAAGCACAGCAAGTAGATACAATGGGGAGCTTTACTTCAAAAGCACGTTCCTAATTCATACTGAAATGGTAATACAGGTATGTTCCGTGAATGCTCCCAGGGAATGATGCAGAACATCTTAATTAGAAGTCTTCCCTTCTCCATTTACTACAAGTAACTACAAGAGGGAAAAAAAAGAAAAAGAAAAAAAAATACACATATTATATATTTTCTTGTCATGTACTATAACAAGAAAAAAGAAAACATAAAGACCATAGAAACCTATACATTTCCAAGGGAAACTGCAGGGTATCCATACATCAGAATATCAGGCTCATAAACCTGAATAAGCGGATGCCTAAATCCAGCTGGATTCAAAATTCCAAACACTTCTTTTTGAGTGATGAACATACACAGGAGAATAGCACTCCTCTCCCATGGCTAGCAAGTTGAAGTTTCTGCCCCAAAACAGCCAATACAACTTCTTGGGGCAGGGGAGATGTTTTTGATTTTTTTTTTTACAGAGGTCTTGGGGTTCTTAAGAAGACATTGCCTCAAATTTCTCTCCAAGATTTTAGTATCTAAATCCATCATAAAATCCTTCTAGGACCTTTTGGAGATCTGCATATTCATAATTTCTGGATTTGCATGCAATAAAATACTTGCAATATAGCCTTCACTTCTGAGTAGAACAATACCTCTCACTTCATTTACTTTTCTGTTCACTAGAATCACACATCACTTCCTACACTGAGACCCTCTAATGTCACACATATAGTAAAAAAAAATTGTTTCACAAATGACAGACAATTAACAGCTTTGCTTTAATCACCTCTAGATAGACAGATTAATAGATAGATAGAGGGATAGATAGATATATAAATATGCACCTCACAAATAAGATACAGACTTGTATCTTTCATAAATCAATTCCAAGTTTTTCAAGTATTTGGTATGCTAATACCTTAAGAAGGTATAAAAAAAATGCCCTAAACTATCCTAAAATGGAAGTATCTTGGAGTCTGGCTCTTTGTTCTTTCTCACATAATCATGTTCCTTTCTTAGCTAGAACATATCGTGAATCAAAACCTTTAAAATTGTCTTTTCATTATGGGATCATGAAGAATTTATATTTTATGATTTCAGTCCTTGAGAAATATACTTGATTGAGAGTGACTAATTATGAAAATCAAAGCAACAGCAGGGAATATTTATTGAAGGAACTAATGACAAGTATGAAGTTCAAACACTAGGAATATTGTCAGAAATACTCCAACAAGCACTTGTGCCTGATGAAATTTTGAAAGCAAATAAAATTCTACAGAATTCATGTGCAAAAAATGCAAAAAAAGATTAAAGACTCACATCTGAAGGGAAGCTACCACACGACATTTCCTTCACCTCCACTTCCCTCCGCAGGCTGCCGCACATTGTTACGGAGCACCTCTTTGTTCCATCACTCTCCTCTTTATTTCCCATTTGCTTTCCTTTTGATCTTATTGCCAATGGGCTTTCAAGTACATTTCTTTTTGGATCCATCCCTTTTACTTTTCCCTAGCATCATACAAAAATACAAAGTAATCTCTGGTTTTATCAAACCAAGGTCTCAGCCCAAATTCACCGACTTCTCTCTCCTGGCTTTTTATCCAGCTCTAGTTCTGTTCAAAGTAAAGCTTTTTCTACCAGTATCTGCTCATGAATTACAGTGCAAGAAATAAGTTTTAAGCAACAGTCATCACAATACCTGGTTCATTAAGTGTATTGTTTCATTTATGTCCAGGATCTGCATCACTGGTAACTACCAACTTTCTGTAAAGAATGAGCAAGTGGATTTTTCATTTTTAATAAAACTATTTCCTTGCTCTACAGCATGATGCCAAAGAAAAAAACTCCAGGCTGTTCTGCCTACCTGAGTTACTAAAATAGCTTGACCATGTGGGGTTTTTATATCATGATTATAAAGGCAAATTAGTCATGCGCAAAAACAGTGGCAAGGATCACTATTTACATACAGGAACATGAACAATTTGTATTTCACAATTTTAGTCCTTGAGTCCTTACCACTATTTAATGTTAACCCCAGAATACAACGTAAGAATAATTTTGCTGATATAATACTTTTCACATCAGGTTATAGTCACAACATGCTACCATGTTAAATTACATTTTATTTACACTGCTAAGAAACCTGTTTTGGTGTTTCTTTCCTAATTTTGGATTTATTTGCTGCTACCAAAAGCACAGTTAACATAAAAAATGTCAACAAACAAAATTTGTGCCTTTTGGCCATGTACAGGCCAGTAAAAGAGATTAAAGCAGCAGTAAATATATCAGTAAGCCCTGTGGTGCCACACACTGTGTGCTTCCTCAGTTCTGATTTAGACTGAAGTTGCATTTACCTCTGGTGTTCCACACTTTTAGGTAGCAGCAACTTATTCCATGCATTACTCTGAAACTGTACCCTTTTTTAAATTATTTTTTTAATTAGAAAAACTTCTTTCTCAAAGCCTGTGTATTCGTTTAAATCAAAACAAAACAAAAAAAAGCCAAATCATTAGCAATTTCATATTAATTTTGTATTTGGATTTAATTATGTTGATTCCTTTTCAGTGCTGTTCGATAAGATGAAAAAGCTGCTAGCAATGCTAAATATCTCTACTCTAAACTTTGTGGAGTAATTATGAAATGATGACATTAAAAATTGCCATGCTAATGAAAAAAATTAATTTTCCACTCCCCAAATACAGTATCACTCTTTTCATCGTAAGAGTCAACAGCATGGTAAATGGTAGATAAGCAGTGGTTTGCTTGGAGCCAGCTTATATTCACTGCAATTTTGTCAGGCTTCAGTCTAGAAGACTGTCATTTTTCATTCCTGTATTCTGATGTGGATTTTGACTTTTCTGACTATAGCAGAATGGCAAAGGCAGTGCTTTTCAGCACATCCCGCCACTTCTATCTTGCGGCTGCTTTTTTCTTGTTTTCTTGTTTTGTCCTTTGCCTCTATTCTTCCCAAAGTGCTGATGATTGAGAAGCAAAAATACATCCTTACTGCTATTTGCTAGTAATGTTTCTCCCTCCTCCAAAAGTGATGAAGAAAAAATGCAATAAACCTCTCCTTCCTAACATCTTTATTTGAAGTCATGTCCTACACCCAAATCCAAACCAATCTAACACCTTCTTCCTCTCCACACAGTATTAAATTACTTCATAAGACAACAGGTGCTGTTACTTAATGTAAGTCAAGTCAGGTAGGGCATCCTGACCCACCTGGTCCACACCACATCATTTGTAGGTGGGCTGCAAGGCACTGGTGCCTGGAGTGCAGCCACTTGGACTCGAGATACCAGGGAAGCTCACCAGAGTAATGACTCATAAGAAGGACATGGATTTGCTGGAGCACGTCCAGAGTCAGCCGTGAAAATAATCATAGAGCTGGAGCACCCCTCTCTCCTGTGAAAACAGGCTGAGAGGCTTGGGGTTGTTCAATGTGAAGGAGAGAAAGCTTCTTATAGCAGCTTTCCAGTACCTAAAGAGGGCCTATAGAAAAGCTAGAGAGGGAAATTTTACATTGATATGTAGAAATAGGACAAGGGGGGAATGTCTTTAAATTAAAATATCTAATTTTAGGGTGGTGAGACTCTTGAACAGTGTGTTGAGACACTGGAACAGGTCATCCCAGAGAAGCTGTGACTGTCTTATCCCTCAAACTGTTCAAGGACGGTTTAGTTTGGGCTCTGAGCAACCTGGTCTACTGGAAGGTGTCCCAGCCCAAGAAAGGCAGGCTGGAACCAGATGATTTTTATGTTGCCTTCAAACGCAAAACATTCCGTGATTTTAATTACTCACCTCATGGCAGAGCAAGGAGACCACTGTGAAGCTGTTGTCATCTCCTCCTACCTGAAGCCCTCACAGAGACACCCCATCTGCTGGCTCACAAAGGATGCCCCTGCAGCTCTTGTGAGTATATGGGAATTTCAGCAGAAACTCCTGGGATGTCTGCTTTGGCAGGAGTATGGATGGAAAGCTAGTGGTTTTCCATTTTTAAAAAGGAACTCCACGAGGTTTGACTTCCATGGTCTAAGAATAAGATATTCATTACAGATGGGCCATAAAATTACAGTTTGTAAACAAGGTTCTGATACTGTCCAAATTTAAGCAAAATTGCTGCATTAAGACACACAAAAATTACAAAAAATTACTTTAGTTATTATGCCTTTTGTTCCAGCAGATATTGCTAAACTCAGCCTGTGTTTATTTTTACATAGCTCTGCAGAAGCAAACTTTTGTGCCTCATGCTTTTGTTGCCCACTGCTTTGTTCCTTCTCAAAGACTGAACTGACTGGACTCCTTCATATCCCCAGGAGTTTCTTACATATGGTTTAACTTTCAAGAAAGGGATCTTCCAAAATAAATAGTTCAGGAAGTAAAATTCTGAGCAAAGAAAGAAGTCCTGGCCCTTCTAAAATCCAACAGTTTTGACAGTCTTTAATCAGAAAGTGCTCCAAGAGAAGGCTGACAGAAAATTCACTGAAAGGAGGTTAAATCCTAAATATAGGAAGACCACACTAAATGGTATCTTCTTTTGAGTAACTGGCAGATAAAACTGCAGTCTGAAGTTGCAGAAGCGCAATACTAAGAGCAATATAAAAAAAAAACCAGGAAGGGTAGGGAGAGGAGAGGGGGCAGGGCCAGGACACAAACATGCACCAAAAAAAAAAAAAAAAAAAAAAAAAAAACAACAAAAAGATCAAGCAACTGGGAAAAAAGCAACATGGAGTGAAGCTGTTGGAAATTTACTTTCAGGTTATCTTAATAATAAAGGCAACACAAATTAAATACTAATTCCTGGCAAGGACCAAAGAAACAATAAAGGTGGAAAAATTCTTGTAGCCTAGTCAGTGAAAACTAGAGGACACTGAGTCAGCTACTCATGAGTGCCCAAGGAAAAAGATTTCTTGATGAAATTGTTGTATCAGATATGAAACAAAAAACAGAAGTCAAAAAAAGAAACCCTCTCCCCAGCATGCTGTGCACATGGAACAAGGCAATTGTGTACAGAGGTAAAGGATTGCTGGCAGGATGGGTGTAAAGGCAAGAGCATTTTGGGACTCTGCTAAAGCTTTTGGAGATGTGCGAAAGGAGAGCTGTGGAGATGCTGAAAACCTAGGTGATGTTCAGGGAAGGACCAAAGAAGAGAAAGGCAAGACACTGAGGGGAAGGACTTTCAGAAAGACATCACACAAGACTGGTGAAGTTAGTCACTCAGGAACACACAGTCAGATAAATGATAGAAGTGTCACGCTCACTTTTGAGTTCAGTACTATCTAAGCCCCTATAAAATGACTACAAAATTCTTAGAAAGAGAGTTTTGATCCTGGTTTTCTTATTGGGATTGATGGCAACAAGGAAAGAATTTATACTGAAAGTGAAAGCAAAAAAACAATCTCAGAAAGCCTTCTAAGTCCACTCATCAGCACTCCATGAAATATCCACCTCCTCTGTCAGTTATGTCCATGTAACTGCACAAGAAATGTTTCTTTAGTTCCTACATCTTCCTACATAGACTTCTGCAGCAAGCTGAACGTAGATATGCCCTAATTTTCCCAGCCCACTCTGCATCCTCCTTTCTCTCAATATCAAATATATTATTAGTTCTGTGTCTTTTATTGCTTTTCTCATTTTGTTGTTACACAGCTCCTCTAAAAATTGCTGTGTAAGTCTTGAATGAATATAATATCCCAAATTAATATAATGTCATAAATGAATGAGAATATAACGGTGTTAATCACAAAGGAAAGCTGTTCTCATTTATTTTAACTGTTCCCTGAAATAATTTTGCCAAAATGCTTTTGGTCTTGTTAAAGTTTTATTTTAACTGCTTACTTCAGTTCACATTTATATGCCACTTAAATTGATGTTTGTGTTGTTTTTCACCTGAGAAGACGTTTGAAAAGGAGAAAGAACTCACTTGTGAGGGTCAGCAGTGTATAATCAATAGATTCATGTTATATCCTTAAACTTCATGATATTTGGAATACCTCTTGCATTTTTGATGAGCAGCCCAATTAAAAAATAATGAACCTGTTTTTTTCTAAAATTGACTCATTATCTTGGTGGTTTCCAACAGCAACCTAGAGCTCAGTTTTATATCAAATTATTTTGTGCCTGTTGGCCAGCAATACCTTTGCAACCTTCTAAGGTGCTTCAAAAGTCAAACAATTTCCCCAGGAGAAAGTTTTAAAGCTGCTACTTTTCCCAGTACCAAGTTTATATCTAGGTTCATAAAGAAAATAAAACTTGTAGTGGAAACAGACAGAACCCACAGGATGTTCAAGACCTCTCTCTTGTACCTTAACCTTAGTGGAACATCTTAGGAGAACAGCTTCATCTTGTTTGTTTTTATTGTATTAATCTTAAAATATTTTTATTCTTAAAAATATATATATTTATGGAATATAAAATGTTAAACCCCTTACCATAGTATATAAAGAACCGTTCTGCAACACCATCCACTCCCACTAACTGGAAAATAAAAACATATTCCAAGAATATTTTCTGTTTCATGCACATGTTTGAGGAATGATCAAACCATTCATGAACTACAGCCTATCCAAAACTCGACTTCAACAATAATCATGTGCACTTCCAATAGTTAACACTGATGTGCTGAAAAACAGGCACAAAAAAAAATCCTCTCTGTTTCAATGAACACAGAACCATTGAATCATGGAATTATTTGGTTTGGAAGGGACATTGAAAATTATCTAGTTCCAAGCCCCCTGCCATGGGTAGGAACACTTTTAACTAAACCAGGTTCTTCAAAGTCCCATACAGCCTGGCCATGAACACTTCCAGGGATGGAGCATATGCAACTCTCCTGGGCTACATTTTTCAGTGCCTCACCACCCTGACAGTAAGGAATTTCTTCCTAATATCTAATCTAAACCTATCCTCTTCCACCTTAAAGCCATTGCTCCTTGTCCTATCACTGCATGCATATTGTAAAACGTACCTCTCCACTCTCCTGTTATTTCTCGTTATTACGCAATACTATTTATGCACAGTGGAATTGCTTCAAAAGGAGAGACCACATGCATCCCTCCAAAAAAGGGCCTTGAAGATGTTGTCTCAAATGGTGGAGGGAGGACTCAACGCCCTCACTCATCAGCAAGCACCACACACAGGGTTTTTTCCTACATCACATTCACTGGCTGATCACTCCATTGTTCTGACTAACTTCCCTCATGCAATGTATCCTGTAGTCTTAAGCAACTGTATGAAAAATTATCCTGCAAGGCAGAAAGCTGCCTAAAATAAGGGACTGTATTGATAATAACAGTGATGGCCTAACTTTTTGTGGAAGCAATAAGTATTTCAGCAATGTCAAGTAACTTTAAAAACTGAATTATCTGTTATTTTTTCTTATTTTGAAATGGGGATGTATGTATGTGTCTGTGTAGCATAAACAAGAAGTTTTCTGGACAGAATGGAAAAGAATGATTTAGAAGAGAGAAGTTCCCCGTAAGGAACTGAGAAAATGTTCAGAATATATTCTATAACTTGCCTTTGCAAATTAACTCCTCACTGTTGAAAGACATGCCTGCAGCTCACTTGTAAAATTAGATCAACCAAGACACTTTTTCAACAAAAATTTGTTTGAATATTTTGTTTCTTTTATATCTAATGCAACTTGGTAAGTTCCTTTGCTCCAAAGGGTTCCAATGATTAGCATTTGCAGATCTCAGCAGGGTGAAATAAAAATGAGACAAATATTTGTGGAATAAATATTGGTAATGTTTACAAATTTGCCTTTCATATGAGCGTGTCAAAATTGCAAATATGTATTAATCAGAAAATGTGACTGCTAGCAGCTAATACCAACTTCCCAAAATGCTTATTGTTGAAAATTTTAAACAGCTCATCTCATATTTGTCCATTTCAACTAATTAAGATTTTGCCTCTATAACTCTATATGGGATTAACATAAAGGTATAGAAACCTTAAGATCCATTTTGAGAAGTTTTAATTTGCTACACTAGTTCCTTTCTTATGATTCATATGGATAGTCACTGGGTGCAACAGGTTGATCAGCTCCAAACATCAGGCAGGCCCAAAGTGGAACAAAAAGATGAGCACTTAGGTAACAGCCATTAAAATTATGATGATCCTAATTTTCCAATGCCATTACTCTTTCTAGAAAGGTTTATTGACTATGCTGTACAATAAATGCTAAAATGATGGTGAAAGGACTATAAAAATAACCTAAAAGTTTATAAATCAATAGCAAAGTGACACACGATTCTTTAACCCAACTGAAGTTTATGGACAGATATCAGTCCATATGATAACTGTTCGGCATTACAGAATAAAATCTGGATGAATCCGTTGTTAAGTATAGAATTTGCTTCATCTGCTCTTCTTGCAGTCAAAAAGGACAGGGAACTTCTGTAGGGTTTCTTTGGTCAAAACCGAATTTAGCTGGAGGCATGGAGGTAATGGCTATGACCATCCTGTCACTGAAAAATGGAAATTATTCTAGAACACTCAAAGAAAAAAACTAACAATGACAGCTATTAAAAAGACAATCGGACCTCACTTATAATCCAAATTTGTAATCCACTCATTATCCCCAGTGTTACACATACCTCAGAATGTGAGCAGACTTTTTGAATGCAAGGAGCTGTTTGGGTACAGAAGTTTATGAATGTATATACATATGTCCATACACTGTGGACATAATACTTCCATGTATTTCTCTAGGTTGAAGAGAGAATTAGTCAATTGGGCAGACTCTGAGAGGAGCAATTTAAATGCATTCATCAGATACGGGAAAGCTTTGCCTCAGCAGTGATCGGTATTTATGTGTTTAAGCATTCGCCAGCAACCAGACTTTGGTATAGGAGGTGGAAAGATTTTGTGGTTTGGCCAGTTTCTGTACTGAGCATAGACTGTGCTCTAGACAATGATTTACAGTGTCCAGCTGGAGCTGCTTTAAAAAGCAAACTCAAACTCTAAATTACTAATTAACAAGTTACAAAGATGCATCCACAAACGATCCATCAATTACTGTTGAATCTCACCAGGATATGAAGCTGGCATCTTTTACAAGGACAACTAAAAAATTAAGAAGCAGATTTATTTGTATTATGTTTCATGTCTATGTAACGAGAAAGGTTTAAAGACTAAGTACATAACTATGACATTATGATTTTGTAAGTCTCATGAAGAAATACTGACATAAATGTAAAATGGAACCTCTTTGCAGACTGTTTCTTCATTGTATTTCTTCAGTGCTTCTCACAATCAAATTGCAATTTTGAATTTTGGTAATTTACTGCTCTATTTACTTTTGTAAAAAAAAAACCCTACAATTAATTCTCAATCTAATTCCTCCATTGCCTGCATTCAATGGAGACAGATACGCAAAAATCAGGTTTGGGGGTCTTTAACTCAAAAACTAGTACCAGAAGTGTGCACGTGCCTCAGAGCCAATCTGACTACAATCAATTCACACACAACTTTTAGTATGCTGTCTCAGTAGTTAAAGAAAAAAGAGGCTTTGGAGTTCTCATTCAAAGAACAGTACAGGACTTCTGAAGATCAGCTTTTAAGAACAAGCTAATCACTGTTTCAGCATTCAGTTTCAGGAAGTCCTTTCTGGGAGTCTTTCCACTTCCTCAGCCATGCTACATGGCAAAGACAGGTGTTTTGTCTTTAATCAGTGAATATTAGTTATGTTCCAGGTATTCCATTAACAGTGCTTATTGCCAGGCCATAGTCAGCACAAAGACCATCTCTGGGAATAGCAATGGTTAAAGAATACTGCTCCTGCTTGTCACCAATTCAATAAATGAACATGCCATTCTTTTAAATATCTTCATTCTTAAATTAGATTTTGACTTTCTGCTCAAAACCACCTAAACCTCTGTTGAGCCAACCCGACTTACTTTGCAATTTTGATTTGCATTATCTGTCCTCCCCGCTTTATTTTGCAATAGGACTGCTAGCCAAGGATAGACTACTTCACAAAATAAAAACTGTTTTATTAAGGAAGGTTTTACTGTCAGTCATCTTTGGCATCACTTTTTTTAAACAGTTTTAAATACATGCATGCTATGCAAAGATTGGACCGGGTAAGAATATTGTAACTCACAATGAATGACTCTAACTGGTTAAAGGGAAAATGGCCTGAGTGAGAAACTGTTCAAGAGGTATTTTCCATTTCCCTACAACAAAGATAGTGCTGACAGATTAAATGATATGTAGCTATTCTCATCCAAGGAGCCTAAATTGCTCATATGCAGTGTCAACTTATATGTTAAAGTTGTAATACCAAAAGCTAATATCAGAGAACTAAATATGCATATTTTGTGTTTATGCTGTGAATCAATTCTGTGTAACTAAAGACGATGAAGTTCCTATTTGTATTTACAGCTCCTTTCCCTCTGAAGCACTACATCAGTTTAAGAGAAAAGACAGAAAACAGATCAAGTTCAGCCACTGGACACTGCTGTTCATCAGCCCTTACCCTTGATTTGTCACTGTATTGTTTAAGCTTCTTAAGGACAAGCACTCATTTAAAAACAAGGGTACTTAGAATCTGTTGAACATTTAGAAATTGTTCAACATCTGAAGTCTGATGGCTGACAATTGGATACTTAGGACATACAAGGAAGCATTTTGCCACTGCTTTTAATAATCTCTATTTCAGTGCTACTGTGAGCATAACTCTAAGGTCAAAGGTGCACAGAGTTGGGAATGGACACTCTCAGGTGTAGGAAAGATTTGAAACATGAAAACAGTGATAAATAACAGTATACAAACATGAAGTCTAGCAACCTCATCCATTTGCCTCCTAACCCTCAAATTCAACATGCCATACAATCAGCAGACACACACTGAGCATATTAACTATCACACACTGACATGGTAACAAACAAGAGTTTTCCTAAGGTAGTAAAATCCTCTCAGTACTTTTCCTCATCCCAGGCAAGTGTTAAGCTCCATCAGTTTTGGAGAACAGATGACTTTGCTAGTATGGCTTGTAAAGTTGATGGTGATGCAGTTAGAAAGCCAAGCACAGAAGTGGGGATAATAGCCAAGAATGTTCAGCTGCTAATAGTTTCTTCTGAACTATACTGCAAAGAACACTATACTACTGCCACGCTGCGTTTCAGTGACACATGAGAAAAGATGGACAATTTTTCTCTAGCAGTTTCGACAGAATTGTGAGTCATCTACCTGAAAGACACCATTGGTTTGTGAGCCCCATGTTCTCATCATGACTCAGGTACACATTGCCACATACCATCTTGAGCATCTTCAAAATTATTTTTGATGGAGTTGCTATCAGATCAGTTTTCTAGTTCAGGTCAGCATCTCAAAGAAACATTTCCTGAAGATGGGAAACCTGAATCCTGGACTGAAAAGAACTTACAGGAAATGTACACAGGATCTGACAAGAGCCTCCTTGGCCATGTGACCATCAATCACAAACTTTTGGTAGGATAACTGCACATAACGATCTGTTTCCCACTGCTGTGCTTCGCTTCTTAAAATACAAATTCTGTTTAAGAAAGCCATTTTAGTTTCCTGTATTAATTACTGCTCTCAAAGACAAACTCCAAGGTCCTAGGGGATAACCAACAAGAACTCAAAAGCTATCCACAGACATTTGACATGAGAACCATAGTGAGGCATTTACAGACTGTACAGGTCTGGAGTACTTCCACATACCTCTACACACTCCACACTTCTCCAGCCACACCGGTATCCACATACATCCTCCCACTATAGCACATGACAACCTGAGATGTATGAAAGCCTCACCCCATGCATTGACTTCCCCCCAAGGCCAAGTCACACAAACGCCAGAAAGATGCTCCTGCAGTCTCTAGCATGTTAGAAACTCAACACACGAGCCAGAGGGACATGGCTGAAATCATCAGATAAATATGTTGCTACCATTATAAACACATCAAGAGCTGCACAGACTGACAAAAAAAAGCCTGCTTCTGGCAACAGAGAAGTCCAGGTTTTGACTTACAGGGCAGGTTATAGGACGTAGTGCTTAGTCAAGCATCAAGCTTGAACTAAACGGACTTTCCAAACAGTAGGACTAGCATGGTTGACTTAACCTTCGATCTTTCTGACATATATGAAGTGAGTCCTGTGTAGTTTTTTATTGTGCATATGTTTGCATTCACGTGTTGGTCAAATGGGCCCATAAAACAAAGTTTCAACCTGTTTTGCAAGCACCTACTCTGGTAATGTGCAACTTCTCTAGCTCTTTCGGTCCTTAAATGTGACTTTGAAGCCACTCCAGGTAAAAGCTCTAACTTTACCTCTGCATGCACACACAAGCACACACAGAGATACTGTGTGTTACTCTGTAAGCAAAGTTATTTAATGTCACTACACAGCACTTGTTGAAAGTAGTCAACATTTCCACTTATTTTGGGGAGATTTGCCCTGCTATTTTAAACCCAACAGGTCAGTGAGCAGATTCAAAGCTCCACTCTTTGTCGAGCATCTGTAGAAATGCTTCTTTCAGGAGAAAAAAAAAAAAAAAAAAGCTCGAGATGCTCAGTACCCTTTACATCTGCTGCTCAGCTGGAGACTTAGTTAAAAGGCCATTAGAAGCACAAGGTGACAGACCTCACAGGCCAGACAAGTGGGAGAGCAATTTGCTGTTTGCATTAGGAGTATCAGCCCTGGCTGCTTCCTTTTGATGCACCAAAAGCATCTCCTGTACCCAAATCAGGAAAAAATCAGGACCAGGACGGGTGGCCAGCAGGTCTGCATCCCATCTCAGAGCTGGAGTTCTGCTGCAGAGCCTCTCCCTGCACATTCAGATTTCACAGTGGGTGGAGGGAACAGCACTACCCACGACCCCTGACTTTGCCCACAGAGACTGGCTCTGCTGGGCACGTGCCACAGTAGGACCCAAATTGCTGTCACCTGTGCAGTCAGAGGGAACCTCTTCAGGCACATCTTTGGCAGCACCTGCCTCCAAATGCCACGTGTCTTCTGCGTTCCACAATCTCTCAATAGAATAAAGTGCTGCTGTTCCGCTTTGCCGGAAGGAAAAGGTCACGTTAGCCGAAAGAAACTCGTCAGAGAGAGCTGGTGGTCCTTGTGACAGCCTCCTATAACAAGAGCTAGAAATGTTCTTATTAGGGAAGCTCATTTTTTTTGATGTGCGCTGGAGCTCCAGAGAAATAAGTAGTGAAGAAAGCAAATCTTGATTTCAGTATGTTTTAGGCCTTTTTTACATACAGAGGAATAAAGTGCTATGAATTTTACCAGCATATGTTTTCTTGCCATCTGCAACATATTTTAAATTCCTTTTACATCTTATAATGTATTCTCTCTCTTTAGCATAATAACAATTTTGCCTTTAAACACCAACCTTTATATGCTGTTCTTAGGAATTTCTGAAGAAGTCTTAATTCTTTTACACATATTTAAGCTGCTAAAATAATTATGCCTGGTAGCATGAGCAGTCAAAAGCACAGAATCTGGGTTCCCTTCACAGGGAGATAGCACCCATTAACCAGGTACAAAACAGGGCATACAGTCATAGTTCACTAGAAAAGTAATTTCATTTTGCTAGTAATGGGAGTGCTGATACTTTGATACCATAATGGAGTTTTAAGCACCAAGCCTGTTATTTCAACTAGGAATTTTAATGTAATTATGCATTTTTACTTTACTAAGCAGAAAGGAAGATTAGTATGCACAGTTTTCTTACATGTATCATGGGGAATAAGACAGAGATCTCCAAGTGATACTGCAAGATGCTCAAGTCATTCAAAAGAAATGGCAGGTAGTAGTTTTAAAGACAAATTACCCAGAAAAGCTTTTATTGTTGATCGCTTGTTATAAGATTTGCCATTTGCAAGTAATTGTACATTCAGCTGAAACTGACCTTTTATGAGAGCCAAGTGGTAATATAAATGAAATGAATATATTCTTTATTGCAGTAATATAAAAAAGAATGGCCTGAGCTTTTAACATAGTGCTTGACCTCTAGTGTCTGAACACCACCTAATCTCAGGAGTATTTCACAACAGCATCCTATGAAACAAATACTAATGCAGCTTTAGAACAGTTTAACACATTAGCACTTAGAAGTGTAGAAAATATTATTGCTTTAGGTATGATTTTGATTATAAATCAGACTGACAACAGAAAGAAGAGAGATTAGAGACAATACACTGAAGTTCATCATAGTATTAATTATTAAAGCATTGCCTTTTTTATTTTAAAGTCTTTCTCTCCAAGATACTCTAGCATCAAGTCACACTGGGAAGCTCCAGATGCTGAGATTTAAAATTCTCATTAAAAATTGAATTATTTATACATATTAAAAACATGCTATTTCTTCTCAAAGGCCCTGATCTTACAAACATCACCTTTAGGTTTTAGATGTGCATACGAAGGTTGTATTCCCTTTAATGGCATCAGTCACATACAAACCAATAAATATGTACAGAAGTGACAGCAAAGACAGGTCTTAGGAAAGCTGCACTTCCCCCTACCTACATGCACATGCCAATTTACTAGCATGCACTATGCACCCACAACTGGAAAATAAGGGAGGCAATAAGGAGAGGTGACCAGAGAGACTCATGACACTGCAATTACTGCAGCTGCAAACAGAGGTGAGAGAGGGCTACACAGCATGGAGGATACAACAGTGCTAAAACAAAAATGAAGTATAAAGTTTACATGAAATTTCATGTCCATCTTCACTGCCACCATGGAGATCAGGAGTGAATTAATGTCTAATGGCCCAAAACAGATTTCACAAATTTGCACTGAATATAGTATTTATTTTAGTAAGGCTATTTTTTTTTTTTTAACACCGCTGAGGCAACCACACAAGGTGTCTGTGAATCCCCATCTACCTCCCGTTCTACAGGCACTTTCTTCACACAGCTCCCAGTGACAGCAGCAGACAAAGAGTAAAAGAAGGTATTAATGAACAAGTACTTGGATACAGACTCAGTCAGGAGGATTTTCCCTATTCTGTCAATCTGCTACTGCATTCTGGAGTATGAAAACAAAATATTCAGAAAGAGTATCTTGGGAACATCTGACATGTACTAATAGCTCAACATCTGACATGTACTAATAGCTCAACTGCATGGGTGACCACTGAGGTATTATTATTATTATTATTATTATTATTATTATTATTATTATTATCGCTGTTATATTACCACTTAGGAGCTACAAGCAACTCTACGCTTGCTCGCTTCAGTCAACGCCTCTGTATTATGCCAGTATAAAGCCTACTCATTAAAGAACAATTTCAGGTGACTCCTGACCTTCAAAATGAAGGCTTTGCTTCTGCTTTCATTTTGGTTACTTTGACTATGGTGACTCTGCTGCCAGATTCTCACCTCGTCCATCATCTGTGCAGGAGAACAAAGTTCACATACTTCTGGCACAGCATTTAGAATTCAATATCATTACTGTTGGATGCTTTACCAGAACAGTTCTAGTCTTTATCTAAATAAACTATTACTCAGCAAATAGTAAACCCCCCCCCAAACAAAACAAAACAAATCCCAAGCAAAATCACAACACACAAAAGCCCCACACCCTTCACCTTGGAAGTAGAAAGGCATAAAGCAGACGCATCCACTACTTTAAACAGTCAGATATTCACTTTCTTTCAGAAAACTCTGAGGCAAGGGCACAATGCAACTTTAACTTTGACATTTCATTTTCATGGCTTCCTCTAAGACGATGTAAGCTACTGAAGGCATGGTTGGAGTTAAACAAGTATTGCCAAAAGATATGTTTTATGATTTTTTCTCTTGTGTGTTGACTTTCAAATGGCAGAATTTCCTACAGCAAAACATTTCCTGCAAAGTCCTCAGGAGCTCCACTAACATTCATGAATGCTGGGTCACGGCAACCTGAATCTCACAGAACTCTTTTTAACACACAGGATGCTCCACAGCAGCTCTCAGAGAGGAGCCCTTTTACAAGGACAGCCCAGCACACACTGCAAGCTCCTGCTACCCGCCCTGCATGTGACTGATGTACAGAATTAAGCCCTCAGCAGCATATCACGTATACTTCAAATTTTCTTCCTCTGCTCCCCATTCCCAGGTAAAGTCCCTCTATTGAGGATTTACTTTGCTAAAAGATGTCAGAAAACAGCTTTATGTGCTGTACCCCAGTGAAGGTCAGAGCACCAGAATGTGGTGATCAGACAAGACGTCAGACACAGAAGGGTGATTACAAATATGTTCTATACAATCACATAGAACAATTTAGCGTTGTTGTAAAAGTACAGTGAACAACTGTAGTCACATTACTGCCAACTTCAATGCATTTCACATGCAACAAAATACTGTAGGAAAACTCTCCCTGACAGAGCAAAAATTGACAACTTTTTTAATCTGTAACTTTTACCTTCTCTGTGCAAAAGTGAGTGACAGTATAAATAATGTTACAGAAGTCATCTAACAAGTCTCTTGCATTGCATTCCATTCAACAGAGATGCCTCTATGCCTATAGCTTCTATAATTTAAACAGATTCTTCACAGCTCTTTACATCAGTACATACACATTTTGTCTCAGAACATACACACGGTCTTGAGTTTATCCATTTCAACAGTCGTAGCTAGAAAATAGCTTTTAAACAAATTACAACAAAAAACATGACTACTGTTAAATCAAAACACATAAACCACCCTGTGCATTACTATTTATCACCATATTATTAAGACATTGATGCAAAATCTTTTCAAAACACCTTTGTTCAGAAATAAGGCTGTAATAAAGTTCTTTGAACTCCTTAAAACATGAGGCGTTTGACAGACTTCACTTCTGTAACACTAACAAATTTCTTCCTTAAGCAAGTCAGAATGATGAAAAAAAACAGAATTTAAAAAAAAAAAAGGAAGAGAAAACCTTCTCAAACCTGTATATTGATTGCTTTAACTACACTTCCAACATCACATCAGGTAGCAAATACAGAGTTTTAACATTAACAAAAGCCCATGCTGCTTGAACAGCTATTACCCCACCTTGCAGCACTGTACAAGAACAGCACACTTAGAAACACACTTTAAAGCAATCCTAGTCTTTCAACAACTCACTTGAACAGCTACAAACAGAACTGCTGAAAAGTTGATACACCAACTAGCAAAAAGGAAGATAAACCACAAAAAACCCAAACTACTTCAACAGGAAACTCAGAAAAAATAACTCATACCCCCACAAATCGTGTACTGAATCATAAAAGCAGATTTACTTATAAAACTTCGCAGGAAACTGTGGAGTAACTTTGGATTGAACTACTATTAAATATTTAATTACTCTGAGTCTTTCTGAACTGATACATGTCAACAGAAACTTGTAAATGCTGAGCTTAAAAATTGCATGTCGACTTTGCACTGTACATTCAGAAAATATATGAAACAATAAAACTTCTCTGTGAGCTGAAAGCAACAAGTGTTTACCCAAAGTTATTAGAAGTCTGAAATTTACTGGAATTTCTTTTTTTAGTGGAACACAGGATATCCTACCATTCTGTCTGAAAGCAGCTGGTGAAACAGTGAGCAAAGGGAAAGCATAACTGCATATTTAAAGGATCTCCTGTGGCTCACAGGAGAGATTTCATGATTTCATATAACCGATGAGCAACCTGAATATGAATTACAGGAAAAACCACAGAAAGACCAGAGAATCAGTAAGCGTGAGGGATGAAGGTGCAACATGGAACAACCTTCCTCATATCTTTGTGAACTACAGCCTCGCTGTCCTGAGATTTTCCACATTTATCATTTCTCATGTAAAGTGCTAAATGTTGCACAGTGAATAACTGTGGCATTATTTCACCTCAAGGAAGATAAATCTACTGCTTCCAACTTTCAAGAGGAAGCGAGCAAACCGAGGAGCATCTAATTCACTCTACTAATAGCAGGACCTAACAGCAAAGTGCCAGTGGCGAAGCATAAACCTTTTTTGAAAGCTCAAGCAGTCCGATTTAAGCAGCCCCGGCTCACATCTTCACGTTCAGTAGCTCTCTTTTTGTGGTGCTCTCTGATTGCTAAATGAGCTTCAGCCTCAAACGTACTTTTATTCATTCAGTCTTAAAGATGCAATACTGATAAGGTTGTACGGAGAAGTAGGGAAACAGAATTACAACAAAAAACCGTTCCCAACACCTTCGTAGGCGGATTGCGATATAACCTGTTGTAGGCATGTTTCAGCAGACGGAGGAGCCAAGTAACAGGCTGCCGGGCGGGTGTGTGTGGATGTGTGTGGGTGCCTCTCCCCGGCAGCCGGTGCCTCTGCTCGATCCGTGCTGCGGCGGAGGCGTCCGGCGGCGCCTCCAAGGGGCGACCCGGCCGGCCCGGGGCCGCGGAGGGGTGCGGAGGGGAGCAGGGCTGCCCTCTTCGCCCTCCTCCGCCGCCGCCGCCGCCTCCTTCACGCCCTGTGCCCGCGGGCAGAAGGCAAAGTTTTTTCCCCTGCACAGGGCGGCAGCGGGAACAGCCGCCACTGCGGACCTGCCCGCTGCCTCTCGCCGCTCGGCTGCAACTCTCAAGAAGTTTCAGCCAGCAAACAGGAACGTGGCTGAGCCTGCCTGCCTCCCCGTCATCCTCACCTTTCTTTTTCTTTTTTTCTTTTTTTTTTTTTTTTTTTTTTTTTGTTATTACCCCCCACCCCCTTAGTTTCTGCATTTATTTAATCTTTATCTACAGGCACACACACGCTGCTCAGGGAAGCCCCCGGGTGCCACCCGGGCCGGCACAGCCGCTCCGCGCACACACCGCAGCCATCGCCGGCCCCGCTCCGGTGGGGCGTGCGCGCAGCCCGGCGGCGGCAGCGCCGGCCGCGCTCCGCGGCCCCTGCCCGCTCCCTGCCGCGCCCTTACCTGCGATCTCCTGGTAGGGCACGCTGGCCAGGCTGAAGCCCTTGGCGCTGTACGCCTGCCGCACCTCGCCGCAGCTCCGCGCCTTGCCCTCGGTCCCCGCGGCCGGCAGCACCGGCAGCAGCAGCAGAACCAGCAGCAGCAGCGGCGGCGGCGGCGACACCGGCGGCAGCGGCCCCGCCAGGGCGCAGCGCCGCGCAGCCCCCCGCGCCGCCGGCATGGCGCGGAGCGCAACTCCCGCGCGGCGCGCAAGTCCCGCGCCGCCGCCTCCGCCGCCCCGCCGCGCCTCCGCCGCGCCCCCCGGCTGCGGGGGCGGCGGCCCGGGAGCCCCCCGGCCGCCCAGGCAAACTTTTGCGAGGCGGGGGGGAGATGGGCGCGCACACACACACATGCGCGCACGGCGGGGGCAGGAGAGCGGTAGCCTTGTCCCTCCGGTTCCTTCTCCAAACGCAGAGCGCTCGCCCCACGCCAAAAGAAAAAAAAAAAAAAATTAAAAAACCAAAACCACAAGCAGATACCCCACACCCAGAAGAAAAAAAAGAAAAAAAAAAAAAAAAAAAGAAAAAAAAAGCAAAGGAAAAAAGAGGGTAAAAATCTGTCTGTAGCTTGTGAAGATTGAAACCGCGGGCGCGTTGCTGCGAGCGGAGTCCCGGGGCAGTGTCAGCGCGATCCGCCGCGGAGCTGTGCCTGCCGCCTCTGCCAGGCTGGATGGAGACGGTGGGGAAAGCAGCCGGCGTGGGGATGGACTGGACAGAGGCTCGGAGCGTGACTGTGTGCCTCTGTGTGTGTGTGGTGTGTGCGTGCGTGTGGTGCACTGGATGCGTGTGCCTGTATTTACGGGAGCCGGGGAAACCTCTGCTCCGCGCAGCGCTGGAGCAGCCTCCGGAGCCAGGCAGGGAGAAATCCTGGAGAGAAGACACAGCGAGGGAGAGCCGCACATGCACACAGACACACACACACAGATACACACGCACACACATAACACACACACATAACACACACACACAGAAACGTGCTACACATTGCATCGCCGAAATTCTGAATACAGGAGCAGAAAGCAAATCCTGGCGTGGATCGCTGTTTGCTGGCAGAAGGAAGGAAAAGCACCCTCAGCCCCAAAAACTTCCTCCTCACCACAAATCCAGCTGCTCCTAGACCCAAAATTACAAATTGCCTGCTAGCTAGACGTCAGAAAAGTACTACTCCTTGGCAGTATTGTTCTCTGTAGTACCAGGGTTGGACTGGGCCCCTTAAATACTTTTTCCCCATTAATTATTATTTGTTGCACACATAAATACCTGAGCTGACAAGACACAATGAGGATTAGTCCATCATCTAAAGGAAAGAGAAAAGGAAAGATGTTTCTGGGAATCACACAAAGAATGAGAAAACAAGAAAAATAGTCCTTGACCTGGATAATTCCTGCCAACCTAGGAGAGGAGAACAGGGGAACAAAATCATAAATTTCCTTTCTGCAAATGAGTATCTGCAAAAAGCTGAATGGGGGAAGTGAAGAAAATTCCTGCAAGGTGAATTGGTCTTGAGTTAGGGAGAGAGAAAAAATATTCTGTAAAGTATTTGATAGCAAAATCCAAACTTACAGTTTTAAAGATATTGCAGTGCTTTTTATGAGTACTGTAGAGAAGTGTAATAGCTTGTCCAAAGTATAGCGAGAGAGATGTCAGACTCAGGATGAAGTGAAGAAGGCCCAACAGAAGAAATAAAAGACCATTAACTTGAATACTGACTTATCAGTGAGGAGCCACAGAGCAGTATCATGACACTATCATAATTCAAGATACTTTCAAATGTAGACAGAAATTATTAGGTGCCAATACTGCTGTGGTGTCACATTAGCTGCAGTGTTAGTTCTGGGTCTGGGCCAGTGTACGCAGCCTGGTTGCACCTGGCTCTGTGTGTTCCTCTAACCTCCCCCTTCCTGTTTTACCCCTCCCACACTGTCATTCTGTTTTCTTCCCTCTCCTTTCCCCCGTCAACCCCTGACCGAGTGATGATGCTCTGACACTGCTTGTGCACACCACAGGTAAGTAGTGTTCGTGTGTATGTTACACAAGTGTCAAGTGCTATCACCCAGCCTCTTCCACCAGAGGATGGGTTGCTATAGACCCCTCTCTAACAACCTACAAATGGAGAACTCAGTGTCTTACCAGCCCACTACAAATAACAAGCTGTTAGTATGTGTTAGTGCTCTGTATTTGTGAAAAGTTAGACAAGGTTTGTATTTTTACTGTGAAGAAAAGTTTTGACAGATCTGTGTGTAAGATCTCAGGGTGTGTGAGATACATGAAAGATATACTTAGTTCACCCCAAGACAGGATCAGAAGGGTGTTACAAATGTTACACATACCTCATTTCTTCTGGATTGCTCCAGCTGTCTTCTGTGCTGTGGTCAAAGCCGAGCACTAGTTTACCACATACTGAGCATGACACACTCCCCCACAATCCAACCATCATCGTTTCTCCAACCCATAGGAAAGTCTGTTGACACAGATTCAAATATGCAAATAAGAAAATCAGCAAACTGTTTTCAAGTGCACAAATTGTCATAAAAGAGCAGAAGAGATCTGTGATTAATTCAGAGGTGCCTCTAGGTAATTGTACTTAAAGAAAAATGTAATTCTGCCAGAAAAAGAAAATGGAGCATGTTCACCCCTGCATTTTTTGCAAATACCAGTTGAATTCATACCATTGTTAGTATAATTAGCATTTTTACTTAAGACAATGATAGCTTGATATAACCTTTATATAACATGGGAAACTTGGAAAAGTCAGGCTCCTTTGAAAGTCAGATTCCATCTTTGAATCCTGCCTCAGATGCAAGTGGCCTAGACAGCCAGTTGTGTTGTAGTCATGAATGTGGAAGGAATGCCTGAAATGCCTGAAGGAATCTCCCAGGAGCTCACGTTTAAACACAGGTATTTCTATGGCTTCAATAAATCTCCTGCTCATCACATGGGAGAATCATTGTGTGTTCTCAGTATGCATGTAATTAATTTTCTACAAAGTGGAAGAGCTCCAAAGAAAGCCCAGGTCGGAATGCACTCTAATCCAGTGGCTTTAGCAATCCCTTAGAAACATAACACCTTCTGCCAGGCTCATAACAGGCATGAGCTAAAAGCTCTCCTATTTCAGGACTCATTCTAGGAGGCTGTTTGAGGTGGTCACATCGTACCCATCCTTTTCCAGCTGAACCTTGTAAATAAAACTGTGAAAGTGGTGTGTTTCACAACTCATGACAAGACCTCTAATTTTGCTTTAAAGTCTTCCTTCCTTCTCCTTGACATGGTGATTAGTGTCTTTCAACTTACAGAATTCTGTGGCAGAGATGAGCTTGATTTTGAGTTGGTGTGCATTGATGAGGGAGCTTAGACCGCTAAGTTGTTGGGTAAAATGCTGGCTTTTCCTACATTAATTTTGGGTAGGAACACTTTTCAACAACTCAATTCATTTACAGAAGCACGAAAATAAAACATTTTATTTCAGTTACGTGGAATATTTTGATCCCCAGAGAAAGTTTTTTGTCTTTTGTATTTCTCTGGAAAGATATAATAGCTCTTAAAAATAAACTTTTAATGGTTTTCATACTTGGCAGTCAGATTGAAAATCAGTATTTTACCCTCTTGGAGAGCCCCCTTCATCAAACATATTCAATGTGGTAACATAGATGAGTGCTTAGAATGAAGACTCTGCAATGCATCTGCTGGCCAGGTTTACCACAAATGGGCTTTTTTTCCTCAAGAGTTTCCCAATAGGTGTACATTCATTTCAAGTTCTACCAACTGATTTTTTTTTTTGCTAAGTTTTTCCTAAAGATCTGCAAAAAATGTAGAAAACATGATTCTTAACCTTTGTTTCCAAATACTTCTGTAAAAAAAAGAATTAAAACTAATCATTCACTAATCATTTGATTGAGTAGTCATAATAAAAACATCAATAGAAAGTGGAACAGTAGCCAGCATTATTTCCTTCATCCACGGGAATACCCTGCCTCACGTGGCTGAGACAGTTTTGTGGTGTGCAGTAAAGGACTTATGGAATCTCTAAACAGTAAGAAAAATAGAAGTATTGAATCGCTGCGTCATTTGCAAAGCAGCCGTCATCTTGAGCTCTGAACAATTCAAGGACATGGTGGAAAAACATGATTATAGATCTTAAACCTTATAGCGTGTAGTACATAGGCATGAGATTGAGATTGTACAAGGAATTTTTGCTCCTTTTTTCATGTTTTTGAGTTATTTCCCTTTAGAAATGGGATAAATGATGTTACTTTGAAAGACACACTGATTTATTTTCAGGTGTTATCAAGAAACTCTCCTTGTTGTCATGGGTATTAAGGGGACTGCACAGACAAAAGCATCTTTCACCTGACTTGACAATAAAGATTTGCAAATGTCAAAATGCTCCATAACTCAGCTTCACAAAAAGAGAGAAGCTGACTTCTCGGTTCTCCATTAAACCTATGCACTCCATAGATTTTCAGGTTTCACGTAATGGATTTCTAGCAAGAATGTTTCACTGGTTGAGGAAATTATCACTGAGATTCTCAGATGTCCAATAGAAGATGTTGGTGAAGTGGTTCTGATGTTCCAGATATTTCTGCAGGCAGACAGCAGCCTCTGTATGCACCACCAGCCCCTGCATCACTGCAGAAGCTCTGGGGGTGGGAGGGCTTCTAGGATCTTGCCTTAATTTTAGGGAAAGATCCATCCACACACAGTTTGCCAAAGTACTTAGAGTACAGATCACGTCCTTGATATGGAGGACCAAGTCACTCACACTCCAGGCCCTGCACACCAAAAGGGAAATCCAAACATGCTCCTTTTACTGTAAAAAGGAGGCACTTGTTCTTTTTTTAGGTCTACAGTGCCTACTCCAGGTGGATGTTGTTCTCAAAATGTCCACAAATGGTTAATTTTATGGTAATGAGATAACACTTTGATTGAAACTGAACTATGAGTTTGTCCCAATAAAACTTTCCAAAGAGCAGTTCAATGAAGGCACACATTGCAGCATCAAAAGGTGCCTTTAATCTGATTTTTCATGCTATGAGCCTTCATAGAAAAACTTTCTCCGCATAGCACTTCCTTATCAGTATGTACTAGAAGGGAAAACTTTGGGTTTTTCCTTTGTCCTGAATGGTATTTGCTGCAAAATTAATGCAAAGCTCAGTTCTTTCCAAAAAGTGAGCTCCAGAGGCACAGGTATGAAAAACTCATCTTGCTCTAGAAGTTGCACTCAAAAATAGAATTGTCAACACAGCTGCTACGTAAGTCCTCTTAGAAAAGGTTTTCAGATTCCTGGCCAAGAAAACAGACCTGCTAAATATAAAGAATAATGAAATATGACTAGCTTTCTTTCTTCTGAAAATTTTCAGAGACAGAAGGCAAAAAAATGATCTAAGATTCCATATGCTCAGTTATGCATAATATAGGAGGCTTAAGCTCCCATAAAAAAGGTTTATAAGTGGTAATCAGTGATGTCATATTAATTACAAGCAATAAGCAGTAGTGGTTGCTCTTGAAATCTGCAAGCTATGCTATTTTGGGCAAATAGCAGCTTTTTATATTAGCTGTTCATTTTATGAAACCTTTTGTGAACAAATATGAGAAGTTTGTGCACAGCAACTGAATGGGTAAATCAAAATATCTGGACAGAACCACTGCTCCTTTCAGGTGAGGATTACAGCAAACAATCCAGGGCTGTTGTTCATAGTGATAATTTTTTTAAAAATATGATTTTTCTATCTACTTATTTAAAGTAGTGCCATTAAATCTTCCTAAACCTGGATATATAAAATACTGAACTACAGAGTACACTGAAGCAAAATCACAGAGTTAACAATATTCAATTTGAAATACGTTATCACTAAAAAAAATCCTAGCTTTATTTATATCATAGTCCTGAGTAATGCAAAAACCCACAGGTATTCAATGGTGACAATTTTCATTCATTTTTTATCAATTTGCAGTGTCATATTTTTTTCTGTTCAGCTGAAATTTAAGGTGATAATTTGCAATAGACAGAATATGGACATTATTTCTGATATAAATGTACAGCATAATATATGCATTAAAGCTGTGAATGTAAGGTTTATAGTTGTTAAATTACCATTTCCGAGCAATGTGTTTAAAAGTATATGATATGTTCTCTGACAAAGATCAAAGGGCTTAATATATTTTGTAAGTTACAGCTATAATGATTGCATTTGCAAAAGCTGTAATTTACTGGTCTATTTCCATAATGAATGGGAGCCTAACGAGTCACACAAGCTGATACATTCAGCAAAAATACGGGACATCTTAGACTTGACTTGGAATATGCATTATGATAATAGCTGCTGTTTTACTGGAGAGTAAATTTTCTTTTATTTCTTGGCATGCTTACCTTGTCAGTCTACTTGGGTTTTTAGTTTTCTAAACCAAAATATATTTTAGGAATATCAGCAAATGAAGGGTGGGAGGAGGTTGCAATGGTGCATTCATTCCTGTACACACACGTGTTCTGGAAGGCTGTGAGAGAAGAAAAGCCACATTCTTGGGTAAGAGACCTGAGGATTAAAGGAAGATACACTCAGACACAGTAATATCATTTCACTTTCCTTGGTACTCTAAATGTCATCACTTTGCTGTCATGAGGTGGGCATGACATGTCATAATCAAAATAGAGTATTGTAAAGCATGTTAAGGAATTGCTACCATGGTGTCTTTCCTGTGGATATTTAATACAGATTTACGTGGGTTCATGGGGAAATTAGACAAAGCCATGGAAATGAAATTATCTAAGATTTGCTAAATACACAGCCAAATTCTGGCTCAGGAATAACTTGAGCAACCAAGTGGTCAAAATGAGAGATTATCTGTAAAAACTTGCCCTTTCCTGTACTTTCCATTGGCATATGCTTTGGGCCACTGCTGGAGAAGGAACAGCCTGTTAGGTCTACCTTTTGGTCAGAACCAATTCAACCATTCAAATGTTAAATCCTTAATTTGGTTTTGATCTTAGGTACCCACAACAGAGGATAACCTAAATATAAAATGAATGCTTATATATTTGGATCTGGAAAAATGTATCAGTTTATAAAGTGCCTTCAATGAATTCAGACCTCCAGCAGGAAGCAGTGTAGAGCTCCAATGAGTGTGCATGCCTTGTAAATCCCTCATAAACCTCCAGTTTACCAGCTATACCCTGCAAGTGTTACTGAGATTGTCAAAACCTATCTTTTTCCACTTCCCACAGTCAGGGCAGTTCACAGGAATTACCATATTCTACAAGATCACTGGCTCAACAAATACAGTAATTTCCTTCTTAAAATATGTTTTGCTTCATGGGAAAGCTCAGTTCCTCCCTCTCATCCCTCCTTTTCAAGCCCCTCTGACTTGTTACTGAGTAGTATTCCATAGAAGGGAAATTTTCCTAAGTCCCAGAAGTATTTTGTAGTTCGATTCAACACAGTTCACAGTTCTGTTTGACCTTTAAATGGCAAAATTCGGAAGGTTCTATTAATATTGGTGTAAAAGTCGTAGTTTTGTGGTTTTTTCTGTCCTCAGGACACTAAATCTCACATATGTTATTAAACAGAAGAATCGCTTCTCCTAAGGAAAGCTCACAAAAACTCTTTTATATTTACCTTCACACTGTTCAGATAAATAACCTTATGTTCCTTTTCTGCAAGCTACAAATCCAATCGTAGGGAGGGAAAAAAATTCATGCAAAGTTTACCCCACTTTCTTCAGAAAACTTTTTGCAGATATTACAAAGAAAAGGACTGTATTCTCTTAACAATGCTTATGGTCAGGGAGTTCTGTTGATTTACAATTCTGATACAGAAAAATCAGTTATGGGTATTGATCTGTCCTTATTCAATTCTTTGTTGGTTAATTTAGTGGCAGCTAGCTTTTCCTGTACTGCTTCAGTGCTGCTTTGTAGTTTCCAACACTACCTTTAACTCTTCTGTGAAACTTAGATATTGTATTCAGCCTCCCTCCAATCTTCACATAGCAGCTGGCTTTAATTATAAAATGTGTATTTGTTAAACAACTTAGATGCTTTATCTTTATTTCCAGGCTCACAGGTTTTAGGAGAATGCCTTTTTCTCTGGAGATTATTTTCATTATCCTCACATGAACCCTTCATCAAAATGCTTCAGCTTATCTTCCTTTGATAATTTTCACTTCTGTCAGCAAAATTATCATTAGTGTAACCATATCACCACCTTTTTTTTTTTTCTAGAGCTCAGAGTCTTAATGTTAAGATTTCAAAAAAGTGCTAAGAGTGGGAAGGGCAGGAGTTTATTTGCAGAATGCAAGAAGGAAAAAAAAAAAAAAAAAAAAAGGACTGTTTGATTTCCCAGTGCAGTTTCCTCTGCAGCAAGTACAAAATTGTGACCCTTAAAAATACATTAGTTCTGAAGCAGATAAAACACAGTAGAGGGATTGTGGGAACCCAGAAGATAAAGGGATGAATATTTGTATAGGAGCCATCAATCTACCTACTTCTTATGGATGGTTTGTTCCCCAGTGACACCTAAGGAGCAGAAGACCCCCGTGAGCATGTAAGGCAGCATGGCAGGTGGCCAGTTGCCTCCAGGAAGCCTTTGAAAGACCATTTGCCTAACCTGACAAGGCACAGATAATTGACTAACACACTTCAGTTATCTGACAAAGTCTTAGGGTTGTGTCTTTGTGAAGACAACAGGATTGCACACTTCCTTCCCTAGTAAAGAGAAGATGCTGAAGAGAGAGCCTGGAAACTGGTGGCTGTGGAGTCACTTTCAGTCTCCAATCTTTGAAGATAAGCTTCCCTGCAGTCAGAAAGTCAGGTATCATTTCCTTAAGAAGAAACAGAAAAAAATGCAAAAGAGATTTTTCTGTGTTATCTGTAATTCCAGTGGGAGTTTTGTATATGAAGATTGATGAATATGCAGAAAGTCATTAAGCCTATTTGTATAGTTTTCCATGATTGTTAGAAAAAAATTTGGAAATCTTACTTCAGTATTGCTATTTTCTGTAGGGGTGAGGCCAGATGACTTTGTGAGATCCCTCACAACATATATTATTCTATAACGCTGAGTCCTCAATGTGGTATTCTAATTCTTGGGTGAGAAATAAAGCTCTACAAAGAAAAAAAATCTGAAAATTTCCAAAATGAACTTGTCACCCAGCTCTATATTTCTTTGTTCTTCCATAGGACAGGTCTTGGCTGTAGGAGTCGCGAGCACGACAGCAATGGCTCCTTTCTTGTTGCTTGTGAAACTGGAACAATGAAACTGGCTTGGGATGGCTGGAATTGGTGCATGCTTTTTTTGAGGTTGAGCAGAAGAGCAGTGTGGTGATGCCTACACCTAGAATCCAGTATTCTGTGATTTTCTTTCTTTTTTTTTTTCTTTTTGGACTTTTTTTATTGGATCCTGTTGTCTTTCAGTGCACATGTAGTGACTGGACTCTTCTCAGCTCAAGAAAAAGCATTAGCTCATACCCTTATGCTTCCTTAATAAGAATGTTCTTCTGTCTACTTAAAAAGGCTTCCTGCTGCTTACTTTCAAGTTAAAATGAGTATAAAACCTACCACAATAAATATTTGCAAAATACACAGCTGACAAAATTCACAATTCTTGAGTGCCTTTGGAGACCTCCTTAGAAACCACAGGTGTCTTAATGTCAGTTTAAGTGAGCCTTGGTATCTTGGCAAATACACTATGCAGATCCTTTTTTAAATTTGTTATTTCCAGAGAAGAGTTACAGAATAGTCTTATGCTTTTCCTTCATCATTTTTTTTATGCAAAGTTCAAAAAAAAAAAAAAAAACAAGCAAATCCTGAAAAACCAAGCAAAGCTCTTCCATAAACCATGAGTTAAAAAAAAACCAAAATTCAAATTACTCTAATCTCAGTAGAACTATGGCAATTGATTTCCTCACAGATACTGTCCCTGCTTGTAATTTTCTAGATGTATGCAAATTGTATATGTTTAAATGAATATGCTAAATGTTGCGTAGTTAGTCTGGCCACGTGCAGTAGATCGTATTTGGGCGTGCGTAAACCATCCACGTGCAGAGTCCTTTTGTCTGGATTTCAGATTTACTGAAGTCTTAAGACTCCAGCTGCTGAAAAACTCCAGATCAATAGCCAGAGGAAAAAAACTCAGATAAATAATAACAGGCCAAAACATATTGCCAAACAGTGGATACTAACAACTAGAACAATTGACACATATAGAATGGACTAATGCACCTTTGATATTTAACCAGACAATAGAGCAAAAAATGTGAAGAACAAAAATGAAGGAAAATGCAAAAAGATTCCTTGCTATTGCTAGAATTTGCACATTCCTCTTCCTAAAGATTCAGTGCACTCTTTCAAATTATTTGAAACCAATATTCCAAACCAGTCCAGCCCTTGTTTCTGGTAGGGAAGAAGTGTCGCGCCCCTAATCCCCAGGGCTACAGCCAAGAGCTTTGAAAAGCCCCTGAAGTTGTGTTTGTCCGTGTCCTGTTTGAGTCCTAGTAATTCCCCTCTGTGCATCAACTCAAGGACTAAATCTGCATGCAACCTAAAAACTTCATACCATCTTGTCAGAGAAGCTTAGGGCAGAGCCTCGCCGCATTATATCTGTAATCTACAAGTCAGAACATCACTTGAATACCAAACCATGCACACCTTGCAAAAAGGCAGGGATTAAGCAAGAGACTTAAATAACATAAGTCAAAACACCTGGGACGTGTAAGGCACATGCAAATATTTAGCTGAAGAGCACATTTCCATACCCCTTACGCTATCTGTCCACCACATGATCTTCTCATTTTTTGTCAGTTGGTAATAAAGCTACACTGGCATTTTGAAATACAAGGTGATTACTGGAGTGAAAATGAGCATGAGGAATACCATGCAGTGTACATTTTCTGCTGTGGTGGGTAAGAAAGATTTCAGTCACTAACTCCATTGTCATCCTGAATTTATCCCTGAAATACCTTTGCAGAGCTCCTAGAAATATGTTTATGTGCTCTCATAAAAGTGGCAGATCATCTGAGTTTGAAAACCACAACTTACTTCATATTTTTTAAAGTATATGTGGATGTAAGCACAGATAACATGAGAAAGAGTTCTGCTTTGCACCTGCAGAGGTAGTGTATGGTTCCTGAATATTAAAATATATAGGATATTCTTTTAAAGATAATTAATAACAAAATATTGAATACTGCCTTGAATACTGCAAATATGCCTGTAACTGTCTTTATAGAAACTATGCTCATCCCTAAGAAGTTTATGCTCAAATTGCTAGCTTAGATTATCAATGATAAATTGTTTTCAGAAAAGAATGACAGTTTACCATGAATTTATGAAGCTATAGATATATTTATCATATTTTTATTCTATTCTATAAAAAATTAGGAGTTATGAACCAAATCATCAAGAGAAATAATGCCATACCCTGGTTTCAAAGTTGATTTGAATGATAATTTACTTCTTTAAAATGATGCTTTAGGTTTAGAGTTTACAAACATGTATTCTATACATGATGCATGTATACTTTATATTATGATCTGAGTTTGGGCGTTTGTTACATAGAGAGATTTATTACTAAATTTTTGGCTAATGAAGATGTTGAACTTAAGACATGTATCCATTTTTCTTTCCCTGAAAATCCTTGACAGTTGCATGCAACTTTTATGAAAAAAAAAAAAAAAAAAAAAAAAAAAAAAAGAGTTGTAAGTCAAAATCTCGTTTACCACATTTAATACATGGGAGTTTCATTTGACTCTATTGTTGTTGTTATTTGGGGTTGGGATTTCTTTTCTCCAAGACTTACCAAAAAATGAGTGAAGAAAAAGAAATTTTAGGCTTAAGAAAACATAAGGAAGTTGAATGGTTTTATAAATTGTGGGGAATTGTGATCTTACATAAAGTTTATGTACTGTAACAGTCAGGATAAAAAAAAAAAATATTAATTGAAAAGCAAAACAAATATGCAATATCCTTGTTAAATGAAAGTAATTGATCACTTTCTCGAAAGGCTTTGAGTTATGTGGTTACCTGAAATGTTAAATTACAATAAACTTATAGTGAGGAATGATGCAAGTTTCGAATTAGCGTGCATAAATCATTTGTCTACCAAATGATCCCATGGTAAGAAGTGAAGGAATACATACAGAAAAAAGATACATCAAGTAAGTAAGTTCTAAGAAACATAGCTTAGAGGATCTATTTTATTAGGTTTTTTTTCCTTTGCAATGTTTGTCAATAATTGGCCACTCAGTTCTGCTGGGTAGTGCTGCAGGTAAAGAAGATAACAGCCTGAAGTCTTGATGAGAAATAATCACCAGATTTTATCAATAGACTTTTAGTCCCCACCTATATTTCTTCATAGTATCTGCAATTTCATTGATTACATTTCTCTGTTTATTGCAGAATCTGTGATTAAAGATCCAGCTGGCAAAGGTGACCAGTGTTAATCAGACCCTATCTCTCCTGACAGTGATCACTGCAAAAATATTCTCAGTGTGAAATAACCATCAGCCCTGTACCAGGGAGATATTTATGAAGGTATTAGTTTAGCAGTAGGTGAGATGCTCTGCAGCTAGCAAATCTTGGCTAAAGAATTAACATTTGGGAATTTTACAGGATAGTTATTTTCCAAAGGAACTAGGATATTTAGGCTCAGCAGGGGAGGATGATGTTTACAAAGTATCTAAATAGGAAGACAGTGACCTCAGTTTAAATGATTGCTAACAAAACTTTAGTGACATATTCTACAACCCCACACTGTGACCCCATATATTCCCACTTCACCTTACCTATTAAGTCACAAAATACGTCTTAATCTCCAAGTGGTCAAATCCAGAATGTTAGTGATTTTGGGTGATGAGTGAAGCCAAACATTTTCACCTAAATCATCACACCAAATATGAAACTGATAAATCTTTCATTGACTAAAGCTCCCAGTATCTGTTATCCGCTCTTGTACTTTGTGAAGGAAAAGACTTCATGTCATGTATGTGGAACTAATATTCCTCCTGGGGGCCACCCTTCATCATCTCACAGTTACCTCCTCTTCTGGATTGCTTATATATGGTATTCTGTGAATGCCATAAAGCATAAGGTACAGAGCACACCTGTTTCATCAACATCAGCTTAAAAAACAAAAATAGCTTTTCTTTTCAGGAAGAAAAAAAATCCTTTTAAAACTAACTGTCTTAAATTCACTCAAGATACTACTTCTCACTAAGGAGGATGCTGATGAAATGAAGTGTTGACAGACTAATAACAATATTCATTTTAATATTACAATTGAAAATATATAAAATTAATATTCACAGCAAGAGATCAAAACCTTGGATAGTAGGAAGAAAATAGAGAAAAAATATTTATTCCTCAGAAGTAATATTATACAGGATGAATAAATCCTTCATTTAAAAAAAATCAAAGGAAGAGATAATCTTATTTGGAATAAAAAAAGTGCTTAAGCTAGATGTTCTTTTGATTCAACTTTTAGCATCCTGGCAATAGAAATGTTCCTCTAACACATTTATTACTAGAATATGTTTTCATCATCTTAATCTCTGTGATCTCTGAGAAAAAACATTCTGTGGGTGAATAGAATAATGCCATTTGAGTCACAGCATATTTCTGCAGATGCTGGAAAAGGACAGTTTTACTGACAAATATTTACTTATTTAAAGCAGCCAACAAAAGTACATAGCGTTAAATCATCTCAATTTTATTACTCGTCTGAGGTGGTTTAGTACACCAAATCCCAACTTACAAATCATTCAAAGTTCCAACACAGGAACAAGTGTCAATGATTACATCCCATCTCTATGATACAGGAGATACAGAATGTAAATTTTACAGTGGCAACACTCTTCTTGCTTTCACTTTTCTAAGCCTTTATTTGCATATAACTGATCTGTGGCAGAAACTGCCAGTAGTAGTAGTCCTCTTTACAGACAGAAAACAGAATTTCTCATATACATGTGATGTATCAGGGTGGATGTAAGCCCCTTCTCTCTCCCTGATGCAGTGAAGTCTTCTGACACGCTCACAGCAGGCAGGTGAGAGCATCAGTGACTGAAAACATTACCACAGCAGCAGAACACTCTGCTCTGTTACCACAGCATTGTTTTTTGTACCTGTTCAATCCACATACATACAAAGTGATTGTCATGCAAAAAAAAGAGTGCAGTGTCCTTTCTGATACTTTTTGCCTGGCACACATAGTATGGTTTATTCTGGAAGATGTCCGACTTTTTAATGTCTTTTATAAGAGGTGTTTTATATTTTTTTCATACTGTGTATGCTTTAGAGAACTTGGACAAATTCTGCTAGGTATGGCTTTTTAGATATTTAAATCTTTCTGAACATCCCTTTTTCATCCTTCCTGAGGATGCAGTCATATATCTCACTGTGCCTCAAGGTGAAGATTAATCAAAGGTGTTGTCATTACTTCTACCCCCTTTACTTTCATGCCCTTTCCACTCTGTGGATCACCAGCATATGTTGCTCTCTCAGCTGTTGTCCTTCTCCAGTTCCATAATGTCACAAAACAAATTTTGATCATGCTTTGGAAAAAAAGAAGTGGTGGCAACACAACTATGTAAGAACAAGGAAAAGAGCTACTAAGACAGCAAGTGGTGGGCCTGCATCCCATTTTTCTACCCAGGAAAGCTTGGGTGAAAATACAGACTCGTGCATACGCCCCACTGAAGGGAATGCATCTTCATTAAGTAAGCTGGATTTCCACACACAGCCAGAAAGGCCAAGCTCCTCTTTTGTCAACAAATGCCAAGTAGTAGCTAAACGTGATAGCCAGTAGCCATTATAATGGGAGAGGAAACAATTCCTCTTCCCACCCAGCTCTGTACCATGTTTACTTCTCCTGCCCTGGGTGGTCTGGCAAAGGGAGCATCCTCTTGACACACACACTCCCTCTCTAACCTTTTCCCCACAAGGCAGCATCTGCTGTAACCTCAGTGGCTGCAGCTTGCAGTACCAGGTTGTATTAATGTGTCACATCTTAATGTACTAACCTTTTCAGACTTAAAGATAATAATTAAAATAGGTTAAAAAATAGAGTACTTGTGCTTTACAAAACAGATTTTATCAGAATAATTTGTTTATGAAATATGGTTTTACAAAGCATTCCAGTAGCTGAAGTGTAGTAATCAGTGCATTAAAAATTTACAGGAAAGATTTTTTAGAGAGATCAGTGATCCCAAATCAGAGAATTTGTTATACATCTTTCCACACCTACTCCTTATTATCCTAAACTGTAACACTTCCCTTTTGTCTGCTGAGAAGAGACAAACTTGAACCACCTGGTCAGCCTCAGGTTCCCTGCTTTTTTGAGACATTTTTTCCAGACAATATCCAGTACTTTTTGAAGCTGGGATTTCTTTATCCTATTCTTACAATTTGGGGTTCAAATATGTGGTCAGTAAAACAAAACCAACAAAGAGACTATTCACTTACCCGACGCAGTCTGACATGATAAAATTTTGACTCAGCATTTGCTATGTTTCAGTCAGTAATAAGAAGATAACAGAAAACAACTCACTGGGCAGTACATTGTGTAAAAATACATTGGTAGCATAAGACAACACACAGCAGCAAACCCTTGAGAGAAACATCAGTAACTCACTCTTGCCATAACAGAACGGTATTTCAAATCAATTTACTTCATATCCATGTAACTTTTTATCCTTGACTGTATTGTGAGGTTGTAAAGACTGTCACTTATTGACATAAAATACGTTGTGGATTCAGTTAAATAGACTGAGGGGATTTAAGAGATATAACCAGTATACTTTGAAATACTTCCCTTTACTGACAGTTCAGAGTTGATCTAGTAAATGGGGAGATAGAATGTTAATCAAGTAACAATGAAAAATACGAGCTGACCTTAATAAAAATCAGCACGTAAAGTTATGAAGTAGTTTAATTAATAGGAATTTAATATTAGCTGATTCAGATAATTCACTATGCTGACCATTCAAGCTGATTTCAGTAAAGGAGAAAAAGAATAAAAAAGGATGCAGTACAGCACAAAACTTTAGCATAATTTCATGATTTTTCCAAACCCCTTTAGCAAATCACGTATCTTCAGATGAATTTCCATTTTTTGTTCACACAACAGGATTCAAACAGCACAGAAACTTTGAGGTTATTGCTGACCTACTTGCATAATGCAAATTCTGTAAAAATACACAGGCTCTGTAATGAGTAAAACCAAGGACTTGATTTTTCATTGGGACAGGTAAGAAACCTGGAAACACCAAGCTATGTTTTTCATTCTTGTAATTGCAAACATACATTATTAAATCATCTCATTACACCAAGTAAGCCTCTCAAACTTTGTAAATCAAACATACTGATGATTTTTCTAAAGCTGAAGGTTCACTCTGGTTGCCACACTTGCAGCCTCCCCAACATACACCAAGTCATAGGAAATAACTTGTCAACAAGTTGACAACACAATTTCTGCCTAAATTCCAAGTAAATGCATATGTACAAGCCACACAGTGCATGCATGAGATTATCACAATGGAACAAAGAAATTAGTCACTAATGGGTGCCTCATGTTTTTAAGACTGGAAGACTGCTCAAAAAAATTAATTTTGTAATTCTTTTGTCTTTTTCTCTTGAAAGAATACTTAATAGATGTGTTTGAAAAGCTTACATGTACATTATTTCTCATGGTCTAAGCAGTCTTCAAGTTTTATATAATTCATTTGAATTTTCTCGCTTTTTTTTTCTTATTCTGAGCAAATGAAATGAAAAGTAAGGCAGTATAAAGTATGAAGTTAACACTGTTGTTCTTGCTTTATTAGTTTTGACTCAGCTTCTCATTCAAAGACAAAAAGACCAAAGCACTTTTTCTGGCTTTCGGACACATAATTCCTGCTTCATCCCTAGGAAATTTAGCATCTCAAAGCCTTCTACAAATTTTCGTTGCAGCTACTGCTCAGTGATGCTCATGACTCCACTGTCCACACTGAAATGCTGAGCATTATTTGCTGGCATAGTGGATTTGCATTCTTGAGAGCAGTTGCAGTCCAACCAACACGGGTAATTGTAGGAGAAGGGAATACAGGTGACCTTGCCCCGATAAGTAACAGCTGTGTTAATTACCCAATTCAGCCTCACCCCTGATGAGCCACAGCTACAGCCAATAAAGATAAGTATGATAAAAAAGGAGTGGGTTAACTGGTAAGGATTATGAAGAAGGATCCTGGGAGGAGAGAATCACTGCTGTAAGGTCAGTCTGGGTCTGCAGTTAGAGCCTGTTGTTGGAACCTGCAGGCATACTCTATCTAGGTAAAAGCCTGCAGTCAGAGTCTGCAAACTAATACATGCAGTCATAGTTTAGTAGGAAATAACTAGCAGTCGGAGGCTGCAAGGGAAACCTACAGCAGGAGCTTGCTGTAGCCACAGTCAGTCAATAGCTGGAGTCAGGAGACCTAAGCTGTAAAGAGGGATAAACCAGGACCCTTTTCATGCTGTGATAAACAAGAAGTCTGTGTCTCAGCTCATTTCTATCCTCTAACAAGAGGACTGCTGCAACAGGTAATGATAAGTTCCAGAAATGTGTGGCAACATCAGGATTGTCACAGAGAGTTTAGAGAACTGCCTGAAGGTCTAACCTGCCTTGGTTACTGTGCTGCTATGTAGTACCCTGAAGTAACCTTAAGGCTCAAAACAGGACAAAACTCAGAGAGCATAATGATTTAGCATTAAAAAAAACCCCAAAAACTACATGACTAACACGTTCGTAGTTCCTTGAAGGAGTCATGGGGCTGTGATTTGGTTGGATATTGTCATTGTTTGTTGTTGTTGGTTGGTTGTTACTTTTTTCAAGTAATATTATTTTATAAACATGACAAATGTAGGATTCTTCCTTTTGGTGCTTTATTTTAGCATATAATGTAGAAAAGGACCAAAAATTTAAATTTCTAATAAACTAAGCCATAACTAAAACTATGGTTAAAAATAACAGGAAAAGATTAATCTTACTAAAGATTAATCTTATTCTGCCCTGTTGGTATTTGACAATATACTGTTCATCTTCTTATTCTGACTTCAAATGCTTTGGTTTTTTTCCTTGTAGTCCAGGCTGAAGCTTCACAGAGGTACTTGTGGGTTAGGAATGGCATTCTCCAACTTAATAGTTCTGCTTAAAGAAACCTCATGCCAGCATTCACTTCCTCTCCTGCTCCAGTTGGAAGCAAAAAGGCAAAGATAACAGGTTGAAATAAAAAGTGTTTACTGGAAACAGTGATAAGATAGGAAAACAAACAGTAGCAGCAACAATATTAATAACAAAAGTGTACAAAGAAAGAATGTGGAGCTTAACCCTACCACAGCCACACCACTCAAACCGCTCTCTCCAGTCAGGACCAGTGTTACCCCATTGCTCTGTTCGGCCTGCTTGCTCCACCAGGAATGCTCTTCTTGGAAGGGAGAGAGAGTGCCTTTCCCAATCCCCTGGCAGCGACATAAGGTGAAATCAAATAACAGTAGGGTCTTGGCCATTCCCACATGGCTCCAGCCTCCACCCCTTCACAGCTACTGCAAAAAAGTCACTCTGTCCTTAGCTGAAATCAGGACACTACTTAAGACACAAGCAGCAGACCAATAAGCAAGCTGAGACAATTCTCCAGAGTTAAGTCTTTACACAACAGATGAATGTAAAATATATCTGCTGCATGAGAAGGCATTGCTTATTAATAAAGCCAATCTTAGGACATCTTAAAATCCTTGCTGCAGTTTTATTCCAATAAAACAATCTTCAATTATTCTAAACCAAAGCAATTTTAGCTTTTTTTCATTCAACATTAAACTAAATGAAAAATCATTAGTAAATTATACCAATAAGACAAGATAATAGCTTCTTTATAAACATGGAGCTATTCCACAATTCCACATGGAAAAATTATTAACTAGAAAACTAGTTTATTTGCAACATAATTGCCCAAACCTGATCATTCTTCCATCACGTCCTACCCCTCTGAGTATTAGTCCGTCAGAAACAATGCAGCATACCTATTAATTCAGGAACCTGTTCCTGCTGAAAACTTCTCTCCTCACTTTCCTTCTGAAAAAATGCCAGCAAAAGAAAGCAGTCTGGGAAAATTTGGGGCAAGGGAGGAAAAAACAGGCAGAAGAGTGCAGCACCGCTGAAGGATCAAAACTGAAATGCCATGGTAGTGTACATGGTATTGGAGGGAGCCCATGGAATTTTCAGAAAAGCAACAGGAATTATAAACTGCAGGTTGAAAAATGGTGTACAGTAAAACACTTCTGATGTTTTTAAAGGCAAGAAAAATGGCAAAGAGATGATTTGTGCTTAATTGTCCAGAATGCCATATGAACTAGAATGGGAAAAAAAAGTATGTTGTCTAAAGAATAAGTTCACTTTAAGGAAAGATAAAGTAGGCATGCACGTTTGCCTTCTTTTCATGGCCTTAGAAAACCTTGTTTCTGCTGGCATTAGGAAAGAGGTCTCGTCAGTCTGCTCCAGCATCCTTCTGGAATCTCAGGGGCCAGACCCAGACCATCACAGTAACCTTGAGGATGTACAGTACAGTACAAGAGACAGTAGAGAAGGTCTGACCCAAAAATAACAGAACTGTGCAATCTTGTCCAGGTAGGCAAAACCAAGAAACTTGACACTAAGGGAAGTATACCTGGTGCCACTGCAAACAGTACTGGATGCAGCTTAGGCCTGTGCAACTAACTGTTCCATTTCTCCAGCACGATAAAATTGCTGGTTGCTTTGTATCTGTGAGACGCAGCAATGGCCAAAAATCAGGAAAAGTTACTTATTCAGACATAGTGATTCTATTATTCCTGGGAAAGCAGTGAGAGATCCCGTAAACCCACAAGACAATGTGACCTGTGTACCAATGGAAAAAGGTTGCACCACATGTAACAGGAGAATTGAGTTATATTAACTTGCACCCACATTTTAAACTCAAGTAACTACACACAGGAAGTCTATAGAAATTCTGTCCTTGCCATTTTCCTTTCAGTTTGGATGTCAATAGGAGAATACAGCAAAGTAGGCTGTTAACTCCTTTTTTGTTATTTTATTGACACATCAAATCCCCTGAAAAAATCTCTGCTGTTTTGATGTTTAATAGTTGTAAATAATTTATGTACTCCTTTTTATTTTTGTTTTTGTTTTCATGTGTGTTGCCTGAGGACGAAACTCAGGGTTATTATTGCTGATACTGGGACAAGCAATCCTTTGGGTATGATCTTTGTTTTCACTCTCTCTGAAACCCTCTAGCTCACTGACTGCAGTTATGCTGAATGCGAAGAAGGTATCTGTCAATCACCCAAGGATTTAAATCTATCAAACCCCGCTTTTTCACTCACACAAATTTTAATATAGTCTTGCACCTTCTTTTTGAAAAATGTGAATATAGAGATAGTCAGAGGCACAAAAGTAGGAGAAAAAAATAAAGGAGAAATTCAGTTTTCAAAGGCAAACACAGCAGTGGGGTTAACCTGTTCCACAGATTTCTCATTTATGAGCATGTGAGAATATAAGACCAAAAGGAGGCTATTTATAGTGCCGAGAGTGCTCAGGACTCCAAGATTTCATTTTCATCTGAATGGGTGCCTCACATCAGTCAATATCCAGGGAATATAATCACAGAATAATCCATTTTGGGGGAATTGAACCTTATCTTTGAAAACTTCAAACAACAATGCTTATTAGAACACAATTCTGTAAGGGTACAGTGTGAATCTTAAAAAAAAAGAAAAGGCACTTTATTATGGTTAAAAAAAGGAAAAAATAGAAAATACGCTCAGGTAGCAATCCTTATCCTCATGTAAATTAGATTAATTAGTATTTTTGTAATCTTTTGGGAAAAGCTGATAATAGGAGCTACATTGTTTATGCAAATAGAATCCAAATATGCAAAATGGACATCAGCAGATTATAAATCAAACTTCAGCAAGCTGATTAGCCTGATTCTATTTTTAGAAAGCAGAAAACATCATTAAAACAGTCACTCAATATTAAAAAAATTATAATTTTTTTTTCTTCTAATATTAGGGGACAGAAAATTAATCTTAACATAATTTTAAATCTTTGTTTTTCTCCCATTTGGAATTGTTTTTGAATCATTGGAAGTTCTTTGACAAAACCCATCTTCCAAAGGACAAGCACACTTTACTCTTTAAATAAAATAAACCAAATCTTTAGAGCAGTAAGAAGTCATCTGTATTCTGAGTTCAGTATGTAGCAATATCCTTCTTTTTGAATAAAAACATGAAAAAATATCTATATTGGAATAATTCTATGGTTTAATAGAACAAAATCATCAGGAAATATTCACAGAAGTTTGTCAGCTTATTTACTCATTCATTGCCTTTAGGTAGAAGTGCAGAAAAACTGGGAGATAACATTTTACTCAACTAAGAATTTTTGTGCATATGTGTTAAATTGTTTAACGAGTAATGGTCTTGGCTTCTGAATCTTGAGCTTCGTATAAACTGACTGCCCTTCAGAAATCAGTACAAAATCTTCATTCTTTTCAAGATTTGAATCAAAACTTCAAAATCAAGACACATTATTGAAAATCGAAATGACTATACTATCTACCTTCAAAATCAAACTTACTTTCCTGCTTTCCTATGTCTATTATTTTAGTTTTATAAATTCCCTATTCATCATAATTCATAAACCAAAAAAAGATTAAATATACAGGAGTAAATACATCACATCATGATTTGAAGGAGCTGGGAAAAAAATCAGCATGACCAAGTATGTTTGACACAGGGAACAATTAAAGAGCCACGCAAACTTGCATCAGCAGTGTGCCACAATGAATTGTGAAATTCAGTCTGAGCATCAGTAGCTGATTTTGGAAAAATTATTGATCCTAGCTGTAAGAACTGCCAAAACTCTTCAACAAGAAAAGTGCAAAGCACAGCTTGATCCCCTTCATGTAATCTCATAGATGTAACCTAGGAATTTTATTTTCATTTTTCTAAGAGAAAATAGAATGAGGTTTTCACAAAGCTATAAATAGAAGAAATGATAAACCAGTACACCAGCAAGAAAGTTGTTCTTTCCTATATCTGACAGTTTTATATTTCCAAATAGAGCCCTAGTGGTATCAGTGGATACCACTTCCTTGTTCAAAAAGTTACTTCAAAAAGTATTAATAAAAAAATTGTAGTCTGCTGTAATATTTCTGCAAGCTTCTAAGGTTAGCAGGTTTAATATAGAGTGGAAAAGTTCTACATCTCAGTAAAAGGAAAATAATAAAAAAATTTAAAAACAAATTTATACCTATGATAAGGTACACCTTATTTCAGTTTTCCATTTTTCTCAACTCTGGAAAATTAGTTCTGAGTTTCTGGGCTTTTGCTACTCACAGTCCAGCATTGATTTTACCCCTAACTAATACTTAAAAAATTTTAGCTTGAGAGTGACTTATTTTCAGTTTGTCAACCTAACAATATTTGAAATCATGTTTTTCTTTATTTTTTGTGCAGTCTGCATATGCACATTTTATTATTAGAACAAGAGTGTTTTATTTAGACATCCATGAAATGTTGCTATTTCAGGTTTGTTTTTTTTTTTCATCTTGAACTGTGAAACAAACCAAGACTACCTGCCCCAAATCAAACTGGGGGTGGCAGAGATCTTTTCCTATCTAAACACGTTTCCTAGAATGATTATAGTACTTAAGAATTTGGAAGAAAGAATCAATATTACTGCCATTATATTTACATATGTCTTTGGAAAACACAGCTGCTTTGAAAGACACAGTAGGCAAAGAGAGAATAAAGAAGAGAATTAGATCCAAATAGGTTTCCTTTGGTGATTATGGGATGTAAGCAATAGGAACTGTTCAATGCTGCTAACCATTTCACTACCCTCTACCAATAAAACAAGAAACAGGAGTTAAAAAGGCAACATGGCAAGTAATAATACTACATCAATTAAAGCTCTCAGATGTAAGAATATGTAAGGGTTTCTCAACATAAATACAAGTTATATTTTCAGAGTTACAGCTGGATGACTAGGGATGAGAGTATTTGACTGCCTTTTCATAACTCAAGTACTCTACAGTCATACTGTCCAACTCACATAGCGTGTCGAAGTATAAACAGGGAAAGCATATCAAAAGCAAAGATCAGCCTCCACTCTGGAAAGACAACTAAACCAAATAAAGTTTTGCAGTTTATAATAAGACCATGTTTATCCTTAATATGCAAAACCAGCAAGAATTAATAGCTCCATTATACTTGGATTTAGAGGCATGGAAATAAGTACCAGACCCAGGGTCCACTGGCAGCTTTCTGAAGTTCACAGTGTCAAAGTGTCCAAGCACTAGACCAGCTGTATCCAATGCTACTACTTCAGTTATGGTCCAGGAAAACAAAAAATGTACAAATACATACTAGTAACTCCCTTACGACACAGCTTCTGATTTCTTCAGGCAACATTTCTGATCTGCATCTCTCTCCCACTTTGACCACTCTAGTATCCTCTGTGATTTTTGATAGTGGACTTTTTGATAGTCTTGACGCTACCTGCCCTGTCTGCCTGCCTGGTTTGGTAATAAGGCTCAGTAGCCCTCTGTAAATGTGTACCAACTGAGAAGAGATTGATAAAATTGATCTTCTCATATGAAGTGCTAAAAAGTTTCTCTTGAGACCCTGACATTGGTCACAAATCTCTACAACTGATAGTACCTGAGGACATCATCCAGGTAGTAGAGGGCCTTCCTTCATGTTGGAGATGGCCAGATTGACTTGGCAAACCTGCAAGATCTTTTACATAGTTCACGAGAAATATAGAACCAGACTCTGTTTCTTAAAAAAAATCGTTGACACATACAAATACAAGATCATCTAGGCATTGTGGCTTTTAGTGTTTTGGAGGCTCCTCCAAGAGTGTTTGTGAGGAGCAATTTATAAGAGAACGACGTACAGGTTCTCTCAGCCTATCTGTAGGACAGGTAGCTTTTACCAAAAGTTAGGAGCTTTATGCTTACACACAGTATCTCAGGTTATAGGGACTTGCATTTTCGGTTGTTGGTTGGATTTTTTGGTTTGGTTTGGTTTTTAATCAGTTTAAAAGTCCTAACTAGACGACTTCTTGTCAGATTGAAAGACTCCAGTGAGCTGATGAAGGATCAGGAGGACATGGTAGTGACACACTTCCCACTTTTCAGGACTTTTATTCACAAAATAATTAAACCACTCAATCACAAAATAAAAAGCCTGGATTCTATTCCCTGCTCAGTTTAAATGAAATCAGAGCATCATCTCACAGTGAATACATTGATTAACTTGTTTTCTGGCCCTTGGAACTTTATATTCTTCAACGGTCACAGCCCCTTCGACTTTATATTCTATACTGCCACAGCTTCATTGTATAGAATGGAAACTAGTTCTGCTTGATGCTTTAATAGTAGCTTTAAGATGCGGATTTATCTCTCCTTAGTTTGAAGGAGGGACAGGAAACTAGATCACCTACATCTGTTTGGTAAGCTAGTGGGTGTATTCATCCTTAGAATTTTTAAAAGAAAACAATTTGCCTTTGGTAAGATCAGTGTGCAAGATGTGTTTAAGGAACAATTTCTTTATCAGGCTTGCAGGGATCTGAAGTGCTGCTGCTACTGCAAAGCTAACTTGGTGGTGAAACCATCAGGTGTAGACAAAGTAGTGCCCAGCTGTAAGTGCTTGTAGAGGTGGACAACTCTTATTTTTGCACCTGGGTATTTAAATTTGCCTTATACTGATTGAAGAAGAATAAGCCTTTCTTGATGCTGGTCCAGATTTGTCTTCTTACTCAACTGTTTCTTGTCCAGCACGTCTTTGTCAAAGACAAACACATATGGAACAAATAGGTCAGTGCTTTGTTTGACTATCACAAGATCATTTTACATTACTTTAGATTTGCCAATGGAGCAGTAAAAAAGGCAGATTTTCTCAGCTATGTAAATTTCTTAAAAGCTTACTGGAATTGCGTATAAGATCCAATGAGAATTGTTTCAAATATGCAGAAATAACAGAGTTAACGTGCTTTAGAAAATTTTACTGTTTCTTTGGGAATAATCTGCATAGAAAGAAGGAATTAAAATCTGTAGAAAGTGCTCATCATGCAATTGCTAGCCAGTTAAGTCAGACTAGAGGCAGTGGTGTTAAGAGATGGGTAGTCAGTGATAGTCATTTATTTTTCCCAGTTTCATGATAGCTAAGGCATTAAATGGAATGGAAAAGATGCTCAGTCTTTGAGTCTTCAGATTCTGATGGGTAGGAATTTTCATTTGAAAACTACTTCAGAATCATTTATCAATAGTATAGAAAAGCATGCACGTGATGTTGAAGAAATCATGAGGGTAATTCCTACTAACTTACAAGTTTTATTACAAATGAAGTTCCATCTTTGATGAAAGTTGAGATCAAGTCCAAATTAAGAATTTGTACCTTTCAGTATTTTTATTCCATCTGAAATAATTACTTAACTGGCATCAGGGGGAGTGTGTGGTGGTCTAATACATGTTCTGCCATTGACAGTATGTTTTCTAAGCACTCGGCCACAAAGGAAATGCAAACCTCCACTTGTAAATTGAATGTGTACATGAAATTCTTAACTACTGTAAGGTTTTCACATAAAAAACACTGTAAATGCAAGAATAATTTCTTTTTTTTTCAGTGCAGTCCCCTTTCTACCTTTCCTTTTCTCAAAAGAGAAAGAAGAAAAGAACGTTGTCATAAACCAAATTTTACCAGGTTTCCTCTAGGCTGTCCATTTCTTGCTAATTAAAGATCTCAGGGGTCTCACTGACAAGTCCAGAGGCTCCACTAAGTAAAAGAGAAGCAATTGTTATAATAAGTTATTATAATATTTAAACAGAACACCAGAGCCAAGTGATTCAGTCTGTCTTGCCTCCAGACTCTTGATTCTAGCTGTCTCTACAGCAATTTTGTCTTGGAAAGGAACAGGTAACTGGAGCAGTCCATAAAAGACATGAAGGAATGGTTTAAAACATAAGTGTCACAGATGATCAAGGGTTAAGGTATAACTTCTGTCCTGACAGTGTTTGTTGGCCCAGAATTTTGACTCATGTGACATTCAGAATGGTGCCAAACTTAAAAGCACCAACCTTGTATTAAAATTTGCACTCTGTATGTGCATGGTAGGGCCTAAACCCAATAGAAGGTACAATGTTAGATAAGTTAGCACTTCATTTTCAAGTATCTGCAAATTCAATGGCATCCACATAAGCAACCCTCCCCAGAAGCATAACTAAAGACTCTCAAAGGGCATGGGGCTACAGACAGCTTCTATTCAGCTATCACACATAGTTTTTAGCCATGTGTTGTATGTGTAGACAGCATGAGACTTGAAGAAAATGAGTATGGCTGTGGCACTTACCAGGTGTCTGCATGTCTCACTTTGGTCCTTGATGCAAAGTCCCCCCTAAGAGGACTTTGGAGCTGAAACTGTCCTCTCTCTCACACACTCCATGTTTTGGTGCTTGCTCAAAGCCTGGATTGGAGACTAATTTAAACTTGAGAGCAGGTAGTCATAACGACAGAATACGAGGACTAAGCTCTGGCTTCTTGGCAGATTAGGGACACACAAATCATGTCTGACACTATTTTCATCCCCTTTTTTTCTTGAGCTCTTATGGTTATATGGCCAGAAAAGCAATTTCTTCAGGCAACTGACCTGGCTTAAAAAATATTTTTTCCAGGTTAGCTTTTGACTGACCATTTGTAATCGGATGGCAAGAATCCCAGAGATGAACTTCTTTTCACTGGGATGACTGACAAAGAGCATAATTGCTCTGCAAGGTGCATGCAGTCTCTGGACAGAAAGATCTGTTTATTGCATCGAACTTTCTTGAAAGCTAATTTTGAGGTAACAGACCTAGGAAAATGAAAGCATCAGTTTTGACATCTGAAGGTAAATTGTTAAAATACCAATATATGGAAGACTATGCAGCTAATTAACTTTTACAGCCAATATATAGGCAATTAACTTTTTCACATTTACCATATGTTTATCCTCCTGCAGGGAGTATTTCCAGGAGGAAATACTCCTGGGAAATAGCTCTGCTTTTATATGGGAATAAGATCTGTTGATGATAGCCACAAATTCTTATCTAGCTCATGGTACCTTCAAGAGAAGGTGCTGTTGAAATCTCAGAAATGAAATGTAGGAATTCAGCAATTAATTTCATGTTTTCACAGTGTTCATTTCCATAGGTGGTTAACCATAAATGGTCCTTTGTCTTTTCCTTAGAACAACTCAGAGCAGTCAGTATCAGAAGTACTCAGGAAAGAACAGAACATCAATTCAACAAGACTCCAGCCAAATTAATTGCCACACAGAGGTGCAGTGTGTTTCTAAGCTCCCAGATTGCTCCTCTCAGGAATAGCTACATTAACTATATAACTATATTAACTATCTATTATACAGCAAATGTACAGTTCCAGGTCAAGGCTAAGCCTTTATTTTTGTGGTGAAAACCTGTACTCAAGTTTGGGGGTTTTTTATGTTAAGTCTTGGCCCTTAAAATATTGATAAATATCTGCTCTTACCACACAACTAATTGTGGAAAATATTTCAGTTCTAGATAATTGTTATACTACTGACTAGTGCTCCTGCAGTCCTCTTCTCTTCACTGTAACCAGATGACTGCGGTCATCTTGCAAACATCTGAAACTATTAAATGCCTGTTCATAATGCTGTCTTGAAAGTATAAAACTAAAATGCATAAATTAATGCCTTGACTGCATTGTCTGTGACTGATTTTGAACTATGTCTAGCTCCCCAGGTCATGTTGCAGTCCTAGTCTCTCCTCAAAGGAACTGTTAGAACACACTGAAGTCTCCTTTATTGCAGCTGTGATAGCAAAAGGTGGTTGCCCAATGGCAATTGTAAGGGCCATGAGGGTGCCTAACGCTTTCCCAGCCGTGCAGCTGGGAGGTGCTGGACTCCTGGGTCTCACAGCAGGACTGCCACCTGCATGGCTGCAACACTGCTCTGGCAGGGCTTGTGGGAGGGAAAATCTCTGTTGCCATTTGCCCTCAATTCTCTGGTGGTGATAGTGGGAGATATTTGCTTGGGTGTTCAGGCAAGTTCTCAGACCAAAGCAAATGGAATGAAAGGAACAGATGATGAGGAATTGGCTACTGCTGTGGTGAATTGGTTGTTGTTTATCACTATGCTAAAGTGAACAGTCAGTCCATAATTAAATAAGACTTGCCACAAAATGTGCAGCAGTGTTTGCATCCTGGGCTGATTTTATTATATTGTTTTACAATTTATTGCAATAAAATCACTTATACATTTCTTTGATTAACTATGACATTTATCCTGAGGTAGCAGTAGCAGAATATTTATTGGGAGAACAAAGAATAAGAAAATGAAGGATTATCTTAGTTATGTCTGCCTTAATCTTTAATCCTAGAATTGAACTATATTATTAAAAAAAAATACTGTTTAAAATATATGATGTGGTTTCTGACCAGGTATATAACTCTTAAAATACTAATTTTACAATTAATAGTATTTAAAAAATGTGAATGGAAATTTTCTGATTTTGGCACTATGATGTGACAATGAAAACATATCTAGGATAAATAAGACATGTTTTTTAAAATGTTTGTATAATACAAAATGTTTCCCCAAATAGCTGTGGGAAATATGTTTCTCATGGGTCAAACTGCTGTGCCTCCTCCCTTTTCTTTTTGAAGCATGATAACTATGCTAATCTGACTAATATACACTTTCTTTTTGTCATATGAAAATATTAGTTTAATTTTCAAGTTATTAAGCTCTTTCTGGTTTTAATGGAGATAAATATTCAAAAGAAACAATATGTTAAAATTCTTAATTTAAAATATGACATATAAATTATTATTTGGATTGAATACAGAACAACTCATTCTCTGAAAATATATCTTTCAATGTTTTTATTTAAATTAGTCTAAATTAGCAAATTATTTTGACTACTCCAAAGTGTCACTTCTTGCAGAATTAAGTATTGAGCACTGACATTGATCGTATATCAACATGTTAATTCACTATTTCAGAAAAGTTATTTTCCATCTCCCTTATTTAGAATATTGTCTAAATATTTCATTTTGGAAAAATAAATTCTCGGTTAAGTATTTAAATTCGAATGTCTTGAAACACATGATAGAAGAGAATATATCTTTATCAGTTAGGAGTTTCTCAAAGCACACTGTTGGATAAGATTTAAATTCATCATTTTCTTGTTAAACTGCATAAATAATCTGGAAATGGATCTGAATTCAAACAGGGCGCAGTTGTCCAAATTCTGCATTATTTCACCAAAATAAGAATGATAGCCTTGGTAGCATTATGGAGAAACATATTAGGGTTGAAGTTAAACGACAGTGACTAATTCAATGCAACTGCAAAAAATGTAATTATGGTTATTAACAGGAAATATAAATAGGAAAACTGTCGCAATGGCACCGAATGTACCCCTTTTTTCTTTTTTGGTAGAGCTCATTTCTGTGTGGTTGTGGCAGAAATGCTTTCCAGAGAGTCCAGAAGGCTGCAATTGTAATACTCCTTTAATGAAATGCTCCCGTAATGCAGTGCAAGCATGCTAAGGTACAACTGTGAGTGCTAGATGTGAAGAAAAACATTTTCCATCTGTTTTGTACACACACTGTGTGGGATTTAATTTTAATTTAAGAGATTTACTTTACAATATGAAAATGTCCCAATTTAAACACCGAGGAAACTACAGAATCCGCATTCTGAAACTTTCAAAGGACATACATTGGTCAGGAATTTTAGGCAGGGTTTATGGAAACAACTTATTTTAATGGAAATCAAGAACAAAACCAGAAATATTTCTAAATACTTGTAACCAAATTTATTGCCACACTTTTTGTCTGTGAACATCTTTTCAAATGTAACACATTAATCACATTAACAAAACCAGGCATTTAAAACTGCCTTGAGACACACTGAGAATAATTTTTGACATTTAAGTATGTGCTTACCCTTTTGTTCCATAACAGTTACGATAAGCTTATGGTTTTCTCCTCAAGTTTCATATCTACAGTAACATAAAAGCAAAAGCATTTGTTAATTATGAATTTATTATGTGTGTTTGTTAATTAATCTTCAAAATAAAATGGCAAGGAAACTGAAGGTCTGCAATAAACATGTTTGCAAATTGGAAATGGAGCTATCAGAGAACAACTGTCTATATGACATTCAAAAGCACTCTTTTTTTCAATTTTCCAAGTTGATTTTAATGGCTGTGTCAGAATAAAACCTATTCATCTATCAAAAGTGACTGTAAGAGAACTGAATTAGTCTTTTGTCATGAATTTTCTGAAATGAACTGAATGAGAACTCAGCAGTCATGGATGTTAAGGCCCAGACAGAAAATACAATACTCAAGTTCCAAGTTCAGGAGTTGACTCTTGTTCATTTGTGAAATAATTTGGTGCAATCCTGCTTTAATGCTACATACACATTTTCGTTATGGGATGAAATCTTGCACTTCTCTGATATGGCGATTTGTTTGGCTCAAATATTCTTTATTTTTTTTGTCTCAAATCACCATTCAAGACTTCCCACTAATAAGGTAAAGTTATTTTAAAAAATGTATTTTCTACTTGTGTTTAGGCAGAAAAATATTTTGCAAAAGATAGGAATATAGCTGCAGATGACCAGTCTATTTTATTTTCACTGACATAATACTCAGTCTTTCAGAACAAAGTCATCTGTTGCATAGAACGTGCAACAAGTGACAATTCATTTTACATATTTAGCAAATATCCACATTCTTGCTGTCAAAGTGTCCCTAATTGACAATTAGCTTCCTGAAATTCTTCCACTTCACTTTGAGATTGTGTCCAGCCCTAAGTATTCAGTTGCATCAAGAGCTCATTTGTGTGCTCATTTATTTAAAACCAACTATTAATTGTATTAAGTATTAAAATTAAGTATTTTAATTGCTGGCAGCCCTTCTCACTACATTGCTTTAGGAAAAAAATGCAGAAAACAGATCACTGAATATGTCTGTTAATCACAAACTGATCACAAATATGTTCGTCAGTAATAAGGAAACACACTGCAAATGTGTATCTTTGTCTTTTGTTACACAAAACACAGGTACAACTTCATTTAGGAAAGCAAATGGCAAAGATAACTTTGGAATAAAATTAAATAGAATCCTTGGAAGTCATAGAATGTGCTAATCCACAAGGGAATCCTGATGCTGGATTTCTTTCTTGATACCTGTAGCTGAAGTACACATCTGTTTTGGTTTGTCCTTTTTCTCATTTGCACTTGGTTTGACAAAACGGAGAGATTTTAATGCTGTTGTATATTCTTTTTTCTTCAATTCAAAGCACTATAAGATTTGATGATAGAACTTCTGCTCTTCTTTGCATTTGTTTCTGAAATTCTTCCATTGACGTGTCACTCTCTTCATATGACTTTTGCTGAAAACAGTCCTCAAAACTTAATACCTTGATTTAATATTTATTACCTTCTGCTGCCTCATTCACAGAATCATGAAGCACGGAAATTTTAGAGTTGAAAAGGACTTCTGGAGATCATCTAGACCAATCCCTCTGCCAAGGCATGCTCACCTAGAGCAGAGTACACAGGAATGTGTCCAGGTGGGTTTTGAATATCTTCGGAGAGGGTCTCTGTGCCCTGCACCTTGGCAGCCTGTTCTGGTGCTCTGCTACCCTCAGAGTAAAGAAGCTCTTCCTCATTTGAGGTGAAACTTCCTGTGTTTTAGTTTATGGCCATTTCTCCTCATCCTGTTGCTGAACACCACTGAAAAGAGTCTGGCACCATCCTTTTGGCACACACCTTTGAGATATTTCATTGATGAGATCCTCTCTCAGTCTTCTCTTCTCTAGATTGAACAGGCCCAGATTCAGCAGTGTCTCCTCATAAGAGAGATGGTTCAGACTGCTCAGCAACTTTGTGGCCTCCTGCTCCAGGAGCTCCTTTTATTATTTGAACTTTCGTTCCAATGAGTTTGCAGATTAGGCAGGACTGTAGAGAGCAGTCTTTAAAAAAGGATAGAGGTGCATAGCTTTTGCACCCAAGTTTTTTTATACTGGGGGCAATTATTGTTTTAGATCTGCACATATTTTATTTATTAATTTAAGTTAAGAACTAATGAACTTAGATGTAGTATATTTAATCTTTTTTAATTTTATATTTCTTTCTTTTCCATACTTCATTTTTACTTATTAGCTTGATCATTGCTTCTATTCTATGACTTTATGGCAGTTCACTACTTATAGACTTAATAAATCAGATTTTTTTTCGTATTTAATTTAATGTAATTTTAATGTCATTATTTATAGGCGTAGTATTATTAAAGTTGTGGTGCAATTAGTTCAAACAATTTTACACCAAAGGCTGTTTTTTAATGTAAAGAAGGCTTGTCAGAGTTGTTAGTTTTTAAAATAGATAATGCACAACAGGAAACAAATCTTTGAGTTTGATTTTTCTTCAGCTCTATTGTGCACCAGCTTTCCTTTATTTCTATCATTCATTTTTGAATTAGCTGTATTTCAGCAATAATTAACAGTTATAGGCAATTTGAAACAAACATTCCTAAAAATTCTAAGAAACAGAAAACTTTTGAACAGTTTAGTGGGGGTTGCCTGAATGTATTGATGGGAAGGTATTCAAGATAGCACAAAATGCAGTTGAATGTACATATATAGTTCCTCTGAAAGACAAAGAGCTTCTATTTGAGCTATGAATGGACAGTCAGATAAGGGACTCAGAGAAGCAGAGAATTTGCAAGAGCACTTAGAATGAATATTTTTGGCCAGTCCTGCTATTTTCAAGGCAGAAAAGATAGTTAATGAAAGTGAGAGATGAAAAAATGAAATCAAGTTGTTTACTTGTTTTCTTTTGCAGATGGATAAGAAAGGCATCAGCTAAGAAACATTATGCATAAGAAATTTGTAAGTAATAAAAGCAGCCGTCTGTTTATTAGCTGTAACTGACATTATATCCACTTCCCTGGCAAAAGTTGTGTCAGTTATTTCCTGTCATACAATTGTATTACTTTCTTCCACTGCCTTTTTGTACATTTAGGTTTCATTATTCACTTCTGATCTTTTTATTGACCAAGTGACCTTCAAGGCTTGTGGCAGAGGCAGTTGGGGTGAAGTGGGAGCTGGAGATGAAATGCCGACAGGGGCAGACCTTGGAGGCACGACTGGAGCCTTAATGGGCCGGTGCCAGCATGGACTGCGCTGGCTGCATGACAATTGCCGAGGAACTGTGCAGAATGCACAGCCTCAAAATTTTCCTCGAGGTGAACCAGGAAAGTCGTTTGAAAGCAGCCTGGGAAGAGATATGGCTTAGAGTAGAAATGAAGCCTAAATCTGGTCCAGGGCATGGATTAATGCGAGGAAGAACGCATTGCTTCAAGGCTGACTGGACTGTCCCAGGGATCAAATGCCAGTCAGGGCTGTAGTCAGGCAGCTGAAGCTACATCTACAATGCTCAAGAGAGAGATTAAAGATAAGTCTGATTTATGAATTCAGTTAGGGACATGGTTATTTATAATACAACATTCTTGTTTGATGTTCCTGTCTACATTTAATTTTATTTCTGATAGTGATATCTCTTGTTGCTGTTATTCTTCCAAGCCCTGCTCATTTTTCCTTTCATAGTCATATATAACATATTTTTGCGACGTTCGGCTTAGACATAAATATTTTCATTTGGTCCATGTCCATTTTGCTTAAAGGAACAGCTACAGAAATGTTCTACAGAGGTAACACTGAAGTGCAGTTGTCTTCAAAAAATATTTTTTGATGTCATAACAGGAAGTAGTTTAAATAATGCATATTTAAAATATAGTTAGCCTAATTCTAAATCACATCTTTTAATAGCTTAGTTTTGTTGGGAAAATTCAGAACTTCTCTGGGTAGTTTATAGTTAATAGACGCCAGTTAAGGATTATTTCAGACAGAATTCCCTTTCAAAATATGATCTGAAGGTGCTTTGCATCTTGATTGAGGGATGCTAAGAGGAAGGTGCCATATATTGGAAATTTTCAGATGCAGTGGTTTGGCAGAAAAAAGTAGAAGAGACTGCATTTATGGGAGAAGAAAGTGAAGCTATAGAGATCAGTATACAAGGTACTGGCTGACTTGTCTAAATAAATTATAAAAAAATTATAAAAACAATGGGCTATTGAAAGTACAGGGACTATATATATTATAGAATGCTTACCCGAAGACCCCTTAAGGAATCGGGAGGCAGCAATGAGGTCTCTCCCTCCTTTTCTTCAGGCTGAACAACCATAGCTCTCTCAATCTCTGTTCATAAGAGAGGAGCCTCATCCCTCTAATCATCTTCATGGCCCTTCCCTGGACCTGCAATAAGGGGTCCGCATCTTTCTTTTGCTGCTGAGCCCAGAACTGTACACAGTACGGTGTCACAAGAGCAAAGCAGGGGGAAAATCCCTTTGCTCAACCTGATGCCCACGCTTCTTTTGATGCAACTCGGGTTGTGATTTGCCTTCTGGGCTGTGAATTCAGTCGGCTCATGTTCAGCTTTTCATCCGTGACAATCCCCAAAACCTTCTCTACAGGGCTGCTCTCAATCACTTGTTCTCCCAATCTGTACTCATATCTGGGACTGTTCCAACCCAGGTGCAGCATCTTGTATTTAGACACATCGAACTTCATGAGATTCTGGTGGATTCACCTCCCAAGTTTGTCCCTCCAGATGTCATCCTGTCCTTCTGTTGTGTCATTGAAGACAGCTTCATAAGGTAAAGGAGTTTTAACAGTTGTTAGAGAGCTCTTACCAAGATATCCCTTGGTTTAGTAAAATATGTGCAGCATACTTTCACTTTCTTTTGGATTTTTTTTTTCGTTTTCTTTGTCATAGGTTTAATTATGTTCCCCAGATAAACATAAAATTGTGTGATCCCACGAGTTCTTTTCTCCATCAGTATAGGTTAAAATAATGTTCATGTTTTCAGATCTGGGTAGGCTTTTTTAACTCTCTGGCTGTGATGTTTCAGTGCTGTGCATTAATCTGAAAGTTAGATATCAGGGATATGTTCAAATACATTAAAAAAGTTCCCACTGTGTACAAAGTTAATGGAACAAGGCTAAACTAGCTGGAGTTACTTCAGCATGAGCTAAGAGCCTCCATACAAGCAGCTACCACAAATCAGGTGAGATGGGTGAAACTCTTGCGCCACAACTTGTTCATGTATATAAGGCCTTTACTGTGCCTTGAAATCTGCTGTTTTGATATAGTAAGCATCATAGGTTGTAAACGTGTAATTAATACAGTATTTCCCTGCTGGATTTTACTGTTCAATTTTCTCTGCCTGAACTGCATGAAACTACTGCATTTAAAAAAAACCCCACTCGTACTCATGGCTGAGTTATGCTGCTTAAATTTAAATTTCTTAACTGGTTATTATTATTTTGTTCAGTGTTAGATTATCAACGTGTATGTACAGTAACACACTATGTTGATATAACATTGACTATTCATAATGAGTCAGCCTACAAGTAGTTAATTTAATACTCTTTACATTGTACATGACCCACATTTTCATTTTATACTTTCTTTAGCACATGGCCTGGTAAAGTTTCACATACAAGTTTTATATAACAAGTCACTAGTAGTAAAGTGAATTATTTCTTAACTCCAAGCTTGCTGCCTGAACAAAGTGTTGATCTTTAGGACGTGCCTTCTTTACAGTGCTCTGATGCTGTTTACTCAGCGTCACTTGTATATTTTCTGCTGCCTGGCTGTGCTAGACTTTGTGAACTTCCTTTGAGCCTGCCAGTTTTACCCTAAGTACCAGAGGCTAAAAAGCAATTTAAGCACCACCACTTCCACCACTGAACTGCAGCACAGCTCAAGCAAGATCATTTTCCTTAAGTGCAGCATGATTAGTTTGTTTCAAATGTCCTGGACATGGGTAGTGTTATGAAAAGAAAGACTGGACTGCCCTATAAGATATGGTTCCACAGAGTTTACATACAGTCTACATCTACGGTCTGCACTGTTCACAACTCTGTTTCCACCAGGAGTGTCTGAATTAATATAGGCCTGTGATGCAGCTCATCAGAGTGGTGTTTTAATGAGAAACTAAAGGTGTTGGTTGGATGCCTTGGGGAAGGGATAAGACTTTCAGGAATGTTTGAGACTGCAAGGTATCCTTGGATTGTGTTAGAGGATGTGAAGAGGGGAGGAAAGCAATCCTAGTATAGGTTTGTCCTTATGCTTTTGGGAATTGACTGTATCCCTCCTCCAGCTCAGGTTTAGTCTTGCAAAAAAGCTGGCTGGTACGGTTGAACAGTGAGCTAGTGGGGTGTTTTGATTATGTGGTGGGATAATCAAAAGTGAGTGCTCAAGTTTGCTCCCCAGTCTCTTGTGCTTTCCAACGCAGACAACATGTAGTTATTCTTTAGGATTCAGGAAAAACTAGGTAGCCTGAATCATGCTATTAACCTACTACCTATTTGTAAGAAGGTCTGAACTTTGCCTTTTAGGCAAATATAATTATTCCTTGGTAGCTTTTACATGCTCTTTCACACTGTTATAGAGATTATTACTGTCATCCCTCTGAGGGCCTAAGTGAGCCACAGTGCTCCTGCCACGAACCAAAAAGTAACAGATCCCAAGAAAGAGTTGCCCCATTTTGTTTACTCTTTGGTAAAACTCTCCAATATTTAATAAATAGACTTCAAGGAGCTCAGGATCCTATTCTCCTGCCAGAGCTGGTAATGAAATCACAAAGCCTCTCTTTTCCTCTTTCTCCTTCATCTCTTTCTCCTTCTCTTTCTCTGTGAGGTTTCTGGAAGATGTTATTAACAACTCTGTTAGTTTGGGAGATTTTCTCCAAACTGCCACACCTGCAATGAAGCTGGAGGAAGCTGTTCTGCCTAGCCTCAACCAGAATAGCTTATCATTAAAATTAGACTGGTATTGTCCTTGTCTAGTGAATACAGAACTGACAGGCTGTGGTGTATTACACTGTGTGCTGCTGCCTTCTCCTGTAAAACAGATGGTTTTTAAACACCAAATGAACAAAAAGTCTTTCAAAGGCAGATTCCTTTCACAACACAGTGTTTGTTAGCCTCTCTGATATCACTTCACCGAGATATGTATATATAATATGTTTAAGTTGCAGTAAAAAAATATTTCAAAATTTTAGTTATGAAGCATTAGTTATACCAGTAAATTCAGCAGACTCTGAGAACTCTCAGGAGAGGCTGAGGTCAGCTGTAGAGCACAGAATTAGGAAGGATGAATCACTCCTACCCTCCCATTTATCAAGGCTGATACCCATGACAGGCTGAAGGAGAACCAACAGTTGTGGGAGAATATTTAGCTCACTAATTAAACGAGCATTTTGAGTGTTTTCCATCCATGCCTAAGCTTCACAAAATTGCCTTTTCCCCACTCTTTCTTTTGTCAATACTGATAAAGCACCAACCCAGGTCTGTAGCACCAGTCCAGGTTTGTTTTCAGCATTACAAACTTGCTTTCTGTTTAGATATTTGAGAAGTTTTTATTTAGTCTCAGAATTACGTTAGGTACTTTTGTAAACCTTAACTTCATAGATGAGGAAGACTTGAGCTTAAATACTGCAATGAAAGGAATTTTGGTCGGTCCTATCCAGTGCAAATATAAGACCAAGTGATCAAATTCTAAAATGCAGTTACACTAGATCTTGACAGGACACAGGATTATGGTGCTGCTGCTCATGGAGTGCTGCCTGGAACATCTGTAAGCATTCAACTGCTTGGCAAGGAAATACCTTGTATCATTAAAACTGTGGAGTCATGGTATGCATGAAACTTAAAAGGAAATCCACAGAGCAGGAAAAAATATTTCAGATTTGAATTTCTAAATCTTGTTGTAATACAGGCTGGTTTGAATACTATGCAGTTGCAGGTGAATCAGGCAAGAGGGAAATAATTAACAGATTCTTTGTTTCTTTTGACCTCAGCTTCCCTGATGCTGATTAGGGAAGTTTCTTCTAGGGTAGCAGGCCAGGAGTTGTCAGATGAAAAAATATTATACACAAACATGGCATAATTATTATGTTACCAGTCACACAGTAACACACCCTCAAAGGTGAATATCTTGCAGTATTCATTTCCAAGATCTTTTAACAGTCATGTATGATAAATGTCATTTTGATTTGGTCTGGTATACTGTTTTGTCTTGAGACGATAATTCTTTGCAGCTTAATTTTATTAACGTAGCAAGTTAGAAAACGGTGTTCTGGATCCACATAGTGAATTATTCATTGCATTTCAAATATTAAGTTGCCATCAAATGCTTTCTGATCTGCATTACATAAAGTCATGCTGAATCTCTAGTGTCTGGACTGCCTGTGTAATGAAGAACCTCTCAGACAGTGTTCAATCAAAATACACTTGAGAGAAAGCAGACACAGTATTTTGATAAGCATCACAAATACCCTATAGTGTTATTTTGTTTGGGGCTTTTTGTCCCCTAAGCAGGAAGAATCCAAAGATCACCACATCTCTTCTTAGAACTACCTGCTCAAGCACAAGAGTTTTGATTTTAAAGCTGTTACAATGAAATCATTAGGAAAAATTCTAGGGCTGCTATTACTGGTAAAGCTGTTAAAATAATTATTTAAACATCTTTAATTTTATCCAACAAAAAACATACTTTCACCATTCTTTATAAGAAATGTGATAATCTGTTCGAAAAGCAAAACATATCTTCAACATGGCCTTAGAGGTGATCTTCACCATTTTTTGTGTTCTCTGAGAATGTAAAAATAAATTAAAAAAACCCCAGAACTCATATGACTTTTTAAAGTTTAAAATATATGGAGATAAATAAGAAAGTTAAGTAAAAAGTTTAGAAAGTCTAAATCAGAAGGGAGTATTTGTTATTTTTAGACATTGACTGAATTTATTCCTTGTTGTTTTAGCAGACATGCTGTCTTCCTTTTTTTGTTGTTATTTTAACGTCTGAATAGCCTGATCTCTGTTTTAGTGCTCCACACGCACAAGTGTTGGAAGAAAAAAAAAAACTGCATCATTCAGGTACACCAGATATTTTTGTTTTGCTTCTTTGTCATTGGGGGTCTGGGAGAGAAATTGCTCTCAGAGTAAAGCTGTGCTTCATGCTCTGCATTTAGCTGTTTCCACGGCCGGTTTTACATCCTTAAGCATTCAGAAGCAAGCACTTGTCCTCGTGGCACGCTGCGATTCTCGGTGCTAACGGCTTTAAAGCTGTGATTCAGTGTTAAGTCACTAGGTGGCACGTGGCAATGAAGGAGAAGGAAGTTAATATTGGGAAGTTCTGGTGAGCGCAGCTGGCACTGGGAGCCTTGGAACAAACGCGTTAGAGTTAATGTATTGCCATCTGCCTCTATTTTATTCACTTGTTGGACAACAGATCACAGTTGTCTATTGCTCAACATGCTTTTACTCATAGATGATACCAAAATCTGTTCAAATATTTTCTTTTGATAACTTCATGAGAAATCATTCTGTGTGCGTGTTTGTTGTAGATGTATAGTCTTTTCCTACTCTCCCATCCTCCGCCTTATAAAAGCAGACACAGTCTGCATCTTCTTAACAACATAACTAAAGTATATTTTTAAAAAGGGATAAATTAGGGAGATACTGAGTGTGAGGGAGAAGGACTAGAAGGAGATACCAGTACTCTAGTGAATATAATAACCATATTATTCTGTTGAACTGGTATGATTCAAATAACATATTATTGATCCAGGCATTAAGCCTAAAAAAGAAAAGTTTCTGTCCCATCTGTACATGTGATTGAAGGAAAATGGATCTTCCAGTTTATCAGAGTTCTTTATCACAGAAATCAGTGTAAAGGTGGTAGTTCTGCAGATGGAGGCATGGGTAGCATATATCTATCTCTCTATAGAAATAAGTAATAGACAGGTACAAAAAAAATTGCATTTGTTCTATCTGTCGGCCTTTAAAAGTTTCTACCCATGTTCTAGATTGACATTGATTATACAAAGATCAGAGACAAAAGATGGATTTTTATAATGTTGCCTTAGTTCATTTAAAAGTGTCAGAGGCTGTGGTGATCTATGCCAAAATATGTGGGGAAGCTGTGGACTAACATTTTGGTCATGTATGCCATCCCTTGTCTTAAGAAAAACAGGCTTCTGATTTCTAAATTTTAAGCAGTATGGGTTTGCAGGTAGCCTATGGAAGACAGTTGTTTAGTGACGGTGTCATCCTGTCCTGTGAGATGTGTTCCCTTCTCCTGAGCACTCTCTTTGGAAAGCTTTAAAGACATGAGAATCTCAGATAGTGTATGGGTGGAACAACACAGATACCTTTCCTGATTTTTTGTTTCTTCATTTGCTGCCACACCCATTTGCAGACGTAGAAGTTACAAGGCTGTGAGGTGTACAGGAGATCTGAATTTGGGGAAGTGAAATTTTGAGATACTGAGTGCAGAGTCATGATCAATTCCAAAAATTCCCTGGAGAAAAGAGGCTCAGGGGAGACCATATCGCTCTTTACAACAACCTGAAAGGAAGTTATAGTGATACAGGTGTCGGTCTCTTCTCCCAAGCCTCAAGTGACAGAATGAGAAGAAACAGCCCCAGGCTGCACCAGGGGAGATTTAGATTGTATACTAGGAAAAACTTCTTCTCTGAAAGGTTTGTCAAGCATTGGAACAGGCTGTTTAAAAGACTTGGAGATGTGGCACTTAGAGACAAGGTTTCAGGGTAAAGGTGGCAGTCATGCTAACAGTTGGACTCTATCTTGGCAGTCTTTTTCAAAGTAAATGATTCTATGATTGTATGAACCTATGATTCTACAATTCCATGATTTTGTATCTTCTCTCTGCAGAAGTTCCCATCCCTTGAGGGGGCCTCCGACAGGCAAAGAGGCAAAGGTCTGCCAAAGACCCCCAGCTGATCAGCTGGGAGTTGAATTTCTGGTGCGTCCTCTGTGATCCAAACCTTTCTTTTGAACCAGAAGAATCAAGGAGGATACTGTCTGGGCAGCTATGACTTTAATGTTAGCCCCTAGAGTCAGCCCTTCTGAAGGTATTAATGCACAAAAGGATTATGAAAAAAAGAAAGTGTCGGGGTTTGTCCAGTTTCATGGTACAACAATTCTTACCCATAATTTGGTATTTGCTTTTTAAGCACAAAATAGGATTCATTAAAAAGTTTTCTTTGGTAGCCACCTGTATGTCAGAGGGATCAAAATGTCATATGAATCCAGTATCATTAAAGAAACGTATCAGATAATGTTTGAAGACATTAAAAAAAAAAAAAAGTAACTTCCATTAGTCAGAGAGAAAGAAAATACTTGGAATTTAAGCAGTCAACTGAAGTAACTGATTATGTCTCTGTACAAGCCTTGTCATTAGCATAGCAAAAAATGAATTAAATGTTCTTCCTTTCTGGATAATTTAATTGCAGAGTGAAGAGGTCACTTAAAGTTAAGCAAGAGATTCATAAAACAGTCCTGCTCTGCCTGTGTTGAGACATAAATTACCCCTATGTCTGTGCTTTTTACTTTTACTTGGGCTGTTTGTGTGTAGTTATTTCTGTTTATGCTTGAACTGATGCATTTCATTCTGACCATGACCTTGACGGCTGCCCTGGGTTTTTATTCTATACTATGTCCCAGCTTTTGGAGATGGCTAAAATTAAATTTCTCTTTAATAAGGTAATCTGTCTCAGCAGACATTGATTATCTACTTAAACTAGTATTTAATCACTCTTAATAGGACTGCAAAGTATCTTCATAATATAGTGAGGAATAAGAATTTGTGAGGAGAGAGAAAAAGAAAAGAGAGATGCCTTCGTTTGTCACTGCAAACATTGTATCTGCAATCAGGAATGTATTTCAAATCCAAGTAAGTGAATTAGGATGTCTACATTTGATTATTTGTCCAGACTGTCTTCATAGGCGATGAGTCTGATTCAAGATGCCCATTTATCTCTATTAACTCTTAAGTAAGCATTGCAAACTACTTCAATTGTAGTTGTCTAAACTTAAGTGAGACATATCCTACCCACGAGGACAAAACGTTTCACTACTGAAAAAAGCTTCCTTGTTGGTAGGTACTCAGCAAGAGGAGCAGCCTAAACAGAACTTGTTTCAAACTCACACAGGATGAGATATATACTTCTTAATTTTGGATGTCCAAGTTCAAGATGAACACTTTTAGGAAGAATTAATCTGGTTTTGGCACTTATATAGGATGAGTTGAATCACATTACAGAGATGAAAACAGAGAGATATGTGCCATTTTATTGTCTTCACTTATAAGAACCTTCTTCGATGTGCATTGCAATGGTTGCTTGCAAGGTGTTTATCTTCAGGTGAGCAATAGTCCTGATTATTTTGACTTCAATTGTATGAGAATTGATACCCAGCAGCAGTACCAAAGGGAGTATTTCTGATATTGAGCTCCCCAAAATTTGAGCCCCTAAAGATTTGGACCAAACTTTGAAGGTTATTTTTTTTTTTTTTTTAGTTGTTAATCAGTAGCTATAGTTGAGCAGTTATGATAAAGCAGTTGCACTGTGAACATTGTATGCTGGGCTAATCTTTTGTTTTAAGGAAGAGTGAAGACAATCCCAAGATGAATGGGCTGTCTGGATGAGAGCCACCAGGAGTGTGTGGTGCAGTGTGGAGCAGAACTGATCAGTAGCTGTGGGAAAGGTAAGCTTGGAAGGGTGAGTTTGCAGCCACTGACTTATTGACTGACAACTCAAAATGGACCCCAGACTCAAATGGAAGAAAGAACTGCATGAGGACTAATTAGCATGAGAAGTTAGAGATATATCTGGCAAATAAGGGTTTGAGTACTCATTGATAACAGTTATGTACCCTGCAACCAATCAATGGTGATGCATTTGTCTGCTAAAGTGTATAAATAGTGTAAGATTTTGATGATAGGTGAGTTAGCCATTTGTTGGTTACCACCCAGCTTTGTGCCAACTAGAATGAAAAATAGAAATACCTCTCCTTGGTTTGGGAGTTGGTGCTGCCCACATTTGGGACAATGTCTCCACCATTATCAACAGGTAATGCAAAGAGATGGAAACATGGAAGTAATTCAGTGGAGACTGAAGTGCTTCTCATGCATATTTTTAAGTGTTTCCAGCATGCAATGACTTGAATTTGTACTTAGTTCAATGTAATAGTTGTTGTATTAACTTAACTTTTACTCATCTCCACTGAGACATGCTCGGGTTTTATTATTTTTATTTTCTACTCTGCTGATAGATTCTTAAAAAGTGTGCCTTTTGGCTGCAGTGAAAAGCAAAGATAGTCCAGAAAGAGCTTTGATATATAGTGTTTTTAAAGTTTGTTAAAATTTAATATTTAGAAGTAAAGTGATTGTCTCTAATATAAATGTTAACATAGGAATTTACAAATGGGACAGACTGCTACTTTTAGTATGTTCATCTTCACAGCTCTTGTTTTGACTTAGGGATATAACTGATGAAACAGCCAAAAATCATACATCACATTATATTTCTCCTTTCCATATACATTATTCCCAACTTTATTGTCTTATTTTTTCCCAGTTACAGTCATACAGACATATGCAGGGGATTTACTCCATTGTTTTTCTTTTCGTAGTCTGAAATTCCTTCCTTTAGTTAAATGCTGTTTAATTGCTTAGAAACTGACTGGGCATTAGATGTTTGAAGCCACTAAACAAATCAATATTCATTAATAAAGAGAGAAAATGTCATTCTGCTACATTTCAATTAATTGACCTTAGTTAATCATGAGCATTATCTCTTTAGAGAAAGACTATTTTTTGATGTGCAATACTATCCATCCTTACACACTCAGATTAACAGATCAACTCCAGTCAAACTGAGACATTAATAAAGTTCACAATACTGTCATAAAATATAAGCATTACCACTAACTGAAATTTTCACTTGAGATTCTTTATAAGAATATGTTTACTCTTGGGCTGAATAACACACACACAAATACACACACACACATAATTTAAAGAACCGTGTTAGAAAAGAATGATGTCTGTCTTAGTATTCTTGACAAAAAAAAAAAGAGCTGGTTAATATAAGAAGTCCTACACCAATGAATTAGTTGTAATTAACTTTTAGCACCATTAATTATATCCTTTGCATGTCTTAAGACTGAAGTGTGATTTACTTGGTATTTTATTAGATGATATCAAAAGGATCATAATTATATTATTTCCTGTGCAATTAATAGTTTAAATATTCTAAATAGAATATAATTTATATTGTAAGTTTATTCTGTTGGCACAAGATGACCTCGCTAATAGAGATGAGCAAAAATGTGCAGTAGGAGCACTTCAGGATGTCAGAATGCAATCCTGTTTCCAGTCAGAAAGAGAAACTCACTTCTGGGCAGCAGGGAGTCCTAGTTGATGCAGAACCAAGAGCTTAAAGCTAAGTCCTTGACTGCTGCAGGCTTGACATTTTGCTTCTGCTTCCCACAGCAGGTGGCTGGAAGCCATAGGCTGATATGGTGGGACACGATTATAACCTGTCTGGATAGGGTGCCTGTCTGGCAAGCAAAACTTCCCAAATTTTGCCAGTAATGATACAGTTCCACAGGACAGGTATATTGGTTGGTGAATCATGGATACGGTGACCTGGTGAATTTGTCATGTATTATAGCTTGCCTGCAGGAGCATAGATATAACCAAATGTGAAAATTTCTATGCAAGTGACCTTGCTGTTAGTGAAATGCTTATTTTCTGAAAGTAATTAGTGAGTGTCTTGACAGGATATACTAGATGGGAAAAATATGTGTAGAAAGCTTTGTATCTGTATCAGAGACATGGATTATTAAGACTTCTTATTCACATCATACATTCACCCCTGTATTTTCATATAAATGCAAAATTGAGTGCCACTGGAGAAAAATCACTTCCATCTGAAAGCAGCCTTCACCTCTCTATGTGGAATGGAATGCATATTCAGTGCAGTCCAAAATACCTGTATCACTGACTAGAAATGCATCTTATTCCCACTGTCTCAGAAGAAAACAACATCTAAAGCAGAACTTTTCAATCTTTGCAATCATGAAGGAAAACATTCAATACAGCTCCAAGTTCATAAAATCATGTTGAACATAAATTTCAGATTATAAGCTATCTTGAAAATATTTTCCATAAGCATATGCAATTAATTTACACTTGATTGGATCCTCTGGAAATGGAAGCTGTGTATTTTTTCAGCACAATACTGGTTATTTGGAAAAAATATGTTCACAGTCCTGTTTCTCTCTACATGACTGGAATAAAATTGCAGAAAGGCTTGACAATCTGAAGCAAGAAAATTCCATGCTTCGAAACGAGTCCTGTGTTCTAAAACACTCTGTTCTCATAATTTTGAAATATCCTGGATTTATCCTTTCCTTTCAGTGTCCATGATGTAGACTACTACCTTTTACCTTTACCCCCTCCCTTTGCAGGTCTATCCCTAGAAGCAGCTGCCACACAGGGCTGCCTGCACTAAGGAACCACTGAAGAACCATTCCGCAATGTGACATCATCTAGAGGCATGATTCAATTAAGTGAAAGGTCTTCTTAAGGATTAATTTGTGCTTAGAGACTCTGATCTTCATTTCCTCTTTAATAGTCAATGAAGGGAGACAAAGGCTTCTCAGCTGCTAATTTACTCTATAAAGTTGGGTTCTTCCAGAGAATGATTCAAAGCGGGATCTTGTCTTTCTCTCAATCAATTATACAAGGGACTGGACTTTGTTAGCACTACTGAGACATTCCCTGAAGTCTTGCCTTTTAACAAAAGTGAACACACAGTAAAATATGTAAGAGACTTGTCAAAAATCTTCCCCTGATTCCAGTCTTTATGTACACTTCAAGCTTTTCTCTCTTCACCTTTTATTCTGTGAGATATTACCTCCAATAAAAAAGTAAAAGTTTCTTGTATCATCATTGTACATATTCTTTCTTTTGGTATAAATAGGTGTCAACTTTTTACTGCAGAGAATCATTCAAATTTTGGGTAATTAAGGGAAAAATCATTTAAGGGAGGAAAAGAATCAGTGTATACTGGAAAATTATCAACCGTCTTAGACCACTGCCTTCTCTCTTGTATTGGCAAAAGGATTTTCATACAGCAGGGCCAGCTAACCATGTAAGCAAGCTTGTATTACTAAAACATCTTGGGTTCATCTCCTTGTCCATGTTTATCTTCTTTCTCCATGTTTTTTTTCAAGTCTAAAAGCAGAGTACTTAGATAAAATTTCTCATTAAAAATTACTGCAGAATCAAAACCTATGGTTTTAGTTCAAACCAAATGTCAATTCCTTAGCCCTGAACAACTTTTACACTTTTTTTTTTTTAAATTTTATTTCTGGTCTTCCCAATAATCAGAAGAATACAACTTTTTTTTTTTTTTTTTACAAATGTCAGAAGATTATAATATTCTGCCTCTAAAATTGATAAAAAATACATAACTCCTTTTAATCTAAAAATGAATGGTGCTTTTAAAAGATCAAATTATATTAGATTATTTATATTTTTCAGCCTGCTAGTAGCATTTTAATCACTTAGACTAAAAGCTGACACAGTGTACATACACAGTTAAAAATTAAAGATACAGAGAGCTAAAAGTTTTAATTTCAAGGAAACACATTACTCCCCTCCAAACAAGGCACATTTTTTTCAGAAGTGATTAACATTTATTTTAAATGTTCATAATGCTTTTTGGAAATAGTTCACCATGTTCCAAGGTCAACAGAGTCACTTCAGAGAATAAGGATTCTTTCAGAGTTGTTAGCCTGTGCACTTCTCTTGTAACTACCAGTTATGCACAGCTTGAAAAAAATGACAATTTTTTATCATGTTGTTTTTCTTAAGATAGCAAGGTGATAAGTTCAGAGCTGTTCTAAGTGAACAGCTAATTGCATATCAGCTCCTCTCTCTGCCAGCAGAGACTGTATAAATGGAGATTAAAGGAAAAATAGATGATCTAAAGTTCCACTAGAGAAGTCCATTGAACAGTTTTTATCTGAAAGAAAGAGGCATACATAACATACCAGTCTCACATAACAGGAGTATCAGAACAAATAGATTTTAAACAAGCACCTTATGAATATTATTGTTTAATTAAATTTCTAGATTTTAGAAGAAAAGAAAAATATATTTTCCATCCAAACTGTGAAAACTGTGTGATTTGATAATTTATTGTTCATTGGAACAATTTTTTTCTGGAAATAGAACCTACTCCAAGACTTTGAATCAACCTTTAAAACAATTTCTCTCTTATTTAGTTAATCACTAAATTAAAAAGTAAAGATTAAGCTATTCTGCTTCTGAAGAGGTAACTACTCAAAGAAAATAATTTCTTTGAAGGCTCTAGTATAGTCTTGTCACAATGACTGAGGGTCAATAGAACCTTTAGAAGGGAAATGGGTTAGATAACTTAAAAGAAAAAATAGTAATTTTATTTTATGAGTCATTCATGGTGAGAAAAAATGGGTCAAGTTAAAAATATATGGAAAATGAATGTTAAAAGGGTATAATTTTAGGATTAAGCCAAGGATTGAAGAAGGTTTAAAATCTGAAGGTAAAGAGGAAATCTTTCAGATTACATATATGATCTCATCTTTCCCATACATTTGCTTAGATAAAATGGTTGATTTCTCTGTTAGTGAAGACAGGAAAACCTTTCAGTTTTCCATACTAATGGATTTGCAGATCAAAAAAATAATTGTGGGCTTTTATTTTTTGTTTTATTTTGGGTTTATGTGGAGTTTGGTATTGTGGGGTTTTTTTGGTGCCTTTGCATAGTTTGTAATATACTTCAGTAAATAAGGGAGTTACAGATTATGAAAATTACCTTCTACAGATGGCATAATCTGATTCTTAATTTTCTTTGAAGGAAAGAAATCATGATACATTGTTTTAAGCATCATGACAAAATGTTAATAGAAATGTAAAAGAAAAATTGGAAAAATTTACAAATATCAAATTAATCAGTGAAGGTGAAATCTCTCTCACTAAGTTTTAACCCCCTGAAAATGGGGGTTTATTTATTTTAAACTGTATATGAAGGCCTAACTTCATAAGTGAGGCACAGAGAGATCATCCATATTTATGTATCCTAGTGTATCTGAAAATCATTGGATCAGGAGGATTTTCATGCTGTTATGAATATATTTGGTCTGCTTTTAATAAATAGAATGGAAGAACGATTTCAGGTGTCTGGATGCAGGTGCTCACCAAAGCAGCTCTATCACAATTTCCTAAATTGGAAAACGGAAAGAAAACATAATACAAAGCTCATGGATTGAGAAAAGGACAAGGAGAGATGACTTACCAGTTACTGTCACAGGCAAAGAAGACTTGGAGAAATTAATTTAACTAACTGTAAATTAAATCATTGTATGAGAATGAGCTGCTGGGGCACAGGTGCTTCACCATGGTCTTCACCACAGTCTGTGGGGGAATCGGCTCCAGCACCTGGAACGCCTCCTGCCCAACTTCTTTCTCTCACCTTGGTGTCTGCAGGGCCGTTGCTCTCACGTGTTCTCACTCCTCTGGCTGAATTGCACAGGGTTTTTCCCCTTCTTAGATATGTCATCCCAGGATCGCTGATGGGCTCAGCCTTCACCAGCAGTGAGTCTGTCTTAGAGCTGGATGACACTTGTTCTGTCAAACATAGGGGAAGCTTCAAGCAGCTTCTCACAGAAGCCACCCTGCTACCAAAGCTCTGCCACAAAACCCAAATACATTCCAGCCTTTGCCTGTGTGTTATCTCAAATCCCTCAAGTCCCTGTTTGTGAGCCTAAAAGGACAGTGGTATGCTCATTTTGGCTGGACCACTAATGTGTTATCGCTGCCTTCCCCATCAGGGCAGGGAGGAGGAGAAAATATGGGAAATACCACATGGTTCAAGATAAAGGCAGATTAATAAAGAAAAAACAAAGGCTGTGTGTGGAAACCACAAACAAACAAACAAACAAACAAACACAACAAACACAACAAACCAAAACCAACTCAAATAATTTGTTCTCTACTTCCCAACAGCAGGTGATGTCCAGCCACTTGTCTGGAAGCAAGGCTTCAGCACACATAACTTTTCTCCTGGAAGTCAATCGCCATAATACCAAATGCCACCCCCGCGCCTCCCAATTTCTCTCCTCCTAGTTTTTATTGCTGAGCAGACACCATAGGGTATAGAATAACTCTTTGCCCAGTTGGGATCAGATGTCCTGTCTGCGTCCTCTCATAAGATCTTGCCCACTCCCAGCCTCCTGGAGAGAGAGTAAGGCTGGAGACACAGCCTTGATGCTGTTTGTGCAAGCACTGCTCAGCCAAAGCCAAAACACTGGTGTGTGTTACCAACACCTTTCCAGCTAGCACTCCAAAGCACAGCAGGATGTGGGCTGCTATGGGGAAAATTAACTCCATCTGTCAGACCCAATACAACAGGTAAAAGACAAATTGAAAATATAATATTTACATTTTACTGAAGCATTATTCTTGCTGGCTTTGTTGCCTAAAAGAAGATGGTTTAGACAATTCAAAAGAAGTAAATAAAATCATTTACATTTAGGGTCTAAACATCCACTGTATTTATGGAAGTTCTATTTTTTATATATATTTTTAGCCTTAAAAAGTATCAGTTGTTTTATTGAGGCAGTTGGTTCAAATATTTCTTAAGTTAGTGCAATAAATTTGCACTAATTTCTGTTTTCCAGCCAGATGTCTCCACCAGACTATGGAATCCTTAAAATTTTTCTCATAGCTGTCTTCAAAGCCTGAGGTAATTGCTTTATCACAGCAGGTTAGGAAATCTATGTCTGACACGGAGGTTGAGTCCTGAAAATAGTACAGGCTTATGTTTTATGCATATTTTGAAGACAAATTAGCTTGTTTCGGGAATTTTGATCTCAAAAGATTTAGCTCTTGAAAATATGGATATTCCTTTATCACTCATTCCAATTGATGCTTCTGTTAAACGTTTCCTTTTTTCAGAAAATCTCTTGCAAGAGTCCTACTTGCCTTAGAAGCATCAGCACACAGGATATGAGAATAGTGGACAATCTTTTAATGACAAAAGAATAAAAAATACTGAAGGAGATTTTACTGTTTTGTTTTGCGAGTCTGCTCTTGTCCATTCAACTGGATACATCACAGTCATTTTGAGACTCTTTCTGTCAAAACGTTTTAAAGCCCTCCGCAACTTAGACATTTGGGAAGTCCCACACCAAAATGATCCTTTTTAACTGGATACAGATGTGCCAAGTCTCTAGAACCCTCCTTTCTCATATAAGCCTGAGAGCATGCAAAGAAATTAATTAGGCAATGACTCTTGAGCAGTGTATCAGTCCTCAACTGGAGAATGAGTTCACTGCTTACCCAGCCACCATTCTTCTTTTACCCATATGATGATGTGAGATCTCAAAAAAATTTCTCTGTGCCTGACAGGGATTAAAAATAAAAAATACTATTGTGCTAAAGAAAATATTACAAAAAGAACTTTAAGGCAATAAAATGCAAAAGCAGATAATCCTTGAAGTACTTCCTGAACTTCCTCAGTGTCTCTTAGCTAATGTAGGAATGCGTGCTGTCTCTCATTTTCTTTCTAACATATTTAAACCCAAGTATCCAACTTGCTGTTACAAGAATTTGATTCCTACTTCTCTGTTATTGGGCTTTTGGACAATCCTACTAAATTTCTTCATTTTTTAGGCTGTCTTCTAGTTTTTTCACCGGCATTTCCTGATTTACATTTTCTACAGTAATATCTGATTTGTTTACAATCTTCTCAAAGGTTTTAGGCTGTTTTCTCACTCTTATCTTTCTAAAGACATGTTTGTGAAACTGTTTCTCAAGAAACAGCAATTTTTTAATTACCATAGAAGACTTCAATATTAATTTTGCTCCAAGTGTTGTATAAAGACCTATCATCATTCAACAGATGGTGAATTGGGGACAGTATGATTACAGAAGTATTTAACTTCCTAAATACAGTGTTGGAGAACAAATGCAACTGATAATGGTATTAATATTGAATAGCCTTGGCTATTCAGATTTCTGACAGCTGGCAGATTTCATTGCTAAGTCATTTGAAATCAACAGTGCTAAGTTTATACTGATCTGGATATTAAAACCTTGTAAAGATTTAATAGAGAATAACCTTTAAAAAGTCAATTTAAATTAATTATATAAATAAAATAGGAGTTCTATAAATAATAGAAATAAATAAAATAAAAAGGGAGTTCTGTAAATGTTACCAAATGTTTTTGGTTTGAAGTAGGCAGATTTCAGTGAATTTAGGGAATTAGTGATGCTAATGGGGGAATTAAGTGTATCAATTCACAGAAATTCTGGGACTCCTTCACATTCAAAAAAGTGATCAGAGTCCTGGAAAAAATTTTTGGAAAGGCATTAAGGCCTTTCCTCACTGAAAAATCTACTGTAAGTCTGTCAGGAGCACACTTGGAAGGAGGAAGGAAGAAAGCACTAGCTAGGAAAGAAATGTAGTACATGTAGATATAAATTTTCTGCTGTAGAAACTGTCCAAGTTAGACTGCTGCAAATGGGATAAGAACAAAACCCCAAGGCCATTTTAGTTTCATAAATATCCATGAATAAAAAAAAAAACAAACACAAAAACCTGAAAAAAACTCAAAAAACCCCTTAACCCAGCTTGAAAGTCCTACCTCATGCACCAGAAACAGTCCAACTGCATTATTAGCACTGCACTTGGCCAAAGCCCATATACTGACCCCCTGCGTTTGCTCTCAGGAAGAGAACATAAAACATGTGTGGAACAGCACACAGAAATGTGAGCGTCCATGCACAAAGCCAAAGCCAAAGATGCAATGTCTAAAGTCAGAAACATTTGATCATTTTTGTCATGGGACCCTTAAAATCAGGTATCTATAAGATAAATATGTCAGATATTTGGAAACAGGTAACTTACATTGATGTACAGAGTGAGAAGAGAAATTAGTGAAAAAAAAAAATTTTTAAAAAGACCAATCACAAACATAAAAACAACCAAAAAACCCAAAAAACTCAATCCCCAAATCCCCACAAACACCCTATTCAAGTGTAAACATATTCAATGGACTTAGGTAGCATGTAAGAAATAGAAAATATCAAAACAATCATCCAAATGATGATTATTTTCAAAAATCAGTGTTACTGCATCACCTGTACATGTTTTGATCTTGGTTGCTACTAATGTCAACTGTTTACCTATCCATTTTTAATGAAAGCAGGATAATTAGGGTAAAGTGGGAAGATATCGACATATAAAACTTAAAACTGAATTTAGACATGAAGACTTTGGAAGGATGCATCTTGTCTGATAACTTGTAGAAATGGGATGACTGTTTCTTATTTTATTGTATTCAAACCTCAGTAAGAATAATTCTCTGTCTTGACCAGTATATTTAAGTAAGATACTTCCTGGATACATTCCAAACTCAACATGCATTATACAGAGATTAATGATTTTCATTTGTATCTACTGTCATCCACTGTTTTTCAAGGAAGTAAATCATTAAAGATATCCATGTAAAAGAAGAGATTAAATTATCCCTAAACTTTTTTATTGCAACAGAGCAATCTCTCTGGTAATAGAAATAAATTAGAGATCAACGAAAATTAGGAGTACTGGTCACACAGATTATATTTTTAAAAGCTACAGTGGCAAAAACTTTCTCATTCATATTTAAATCAGATTGCACTCATTACAGCCTAACCATTGGCTGTACTTGTAGTAAGGAAAAAAAGAGTTCAAGAATTAATCAAATGAAATAAATTTTCCCATCATTTCCCGATTGTACTTCCACATTAGTATTATCTTGCTTTTAGGTAATTTCTAGACAAAAACAAATAAAGTTTAAAATACAGAATAGGAGAAAAAAAGAGTAAAATTCTATAAATTGAAATAAATGATAGCATTTTATAAATAACTCTGATATTCAGCTACCTTGGATTATGCAACAGAGAAACACCCCATAGGTAACGAGGGCATGGCAGAAATGGGTTCACGAGTGATTCATGATGGGAAGTTCCTCTGTTCTCAGTCCTGCCCCTACTGCGTGTGCACTTGGTGAGTCCCCTGTGTGCCCCGAACATTCAGACCCAGATCTCTCAAAGCACCCCAGGACACTGGAGTAAAGGTACTGCTAAAAATAGAATATGAGGGAGGAAGATGTTTCTAGATGTTGTGGGAGACATGCTATTAATTTTCCTAGTTGTTTGTGATTAAGTAAATGTTTAACTATCTATTTGTTTATAAAAGATCAACTAGAACAGCACAAACCTATGTGTTAAATGTATGTCTTTATTGTAATAAAAGCCCAAACCAACATAAAAAGACTGAGTGCTTTGTTCAGGATACCATGTTCATAATGGATAAATAATGGTGTTCACAAAGTTGAACAATTATATTTACAATATTTGTCAAAGTTTTAAAGCCATTTAATGTTTTCTTTTTATACTGCTCCAGGGAGGTAAAGTTGATACATTGCATGCTTAAAAAATGTAATGGAACCTATTTAACATCTACTTTTTGTGTGTATCCTCTCTTGCTTACAGACAGACATTTAAAATGTGACTTTTGTTGTACAAACTGCCAGTTTTACGCCTTATTCCAAGACATTTGCCTTGACTGGCAAAGCTGCTGCTAACTCACATGTGAGATGAGGTTGAAAGCAAAAATAGGTTCCCTTTTACCAACATCATCAGCTGGTCTACATAAACATTGTGTACTCAGCTGATTTGGCTTCAAATAATTTCAGAGAAATATGGAATCATTTACAGTATCAACCCTTGTGTGAGCTGAATGCAGTGCACAGGATAGCCAAGTACTTTGATGAACTTTTTTTCATAGAAAATAAAATTAATGTTAACAATATGACATAGAGGAGATGGGGAAGAATTGTATAATTAATTCTGGGTAAAGGATTTTTCCAAACTTGTTACACCAACAAAGTCCATGAAAGCATTACTCAGACTCACCAGTTTTCATAAAATCAATTTTCATTTCCTGTGTTCTCACTTCTGTATTATTACCTAAGAATGTGAGCTTCTAACCAAAAACAGGCAAGAAAACATGAAATTAATAAATTACCGGATAGAAAAGCTTTAATACTCAAATCAAGAAGACTGAAGGCAAAAGCAGAACTTACAGAACTGCTTTTACTTTGTGATTCAGAATGATTTTTGAATGTCAGCATGTCAACACCAATACCAACAGCAGTAACAGATTTTTTTTATCCTGAGCTGAGAAAACAAGCAAAGATCTTCAATAAAAGGTAAAAAAAAAAAAAAAAGAAAAAAATAAAATAAAATAAAATAAAAAGTTCTGGTAAGTCATTAGGGAGAGCAAAAGTGGTCTGCAGTTTTGGACAAGTGATTTAGCTACCTGCCAGGAAGTCCACTGAGCATTCCTCATTTCATTGTTCAGGAGGAAAACTTCCCTATCCAGAAGAGGAGTGGTGAGAGCGGAAGTAGTGGCTCCTCTGAATGTTGTTGCCTCTGCCCCCTGCATTGGTGCCAGATCCAAAAAGAGGTGGACAGAGCAGTGGACTGCTCCTGGGTAGGAGAGTGCCCAGCAGTATGTGAGCAAAAAGAGCAGAGCAGGACCACTGATTGTCCCCATGGTCAGATGAGTCCTGCAGTCATGGTGATTTCTGCAGGAGCGTAGTCTGAAGTGGATAGAAGAAGTGGAGTCAGCAGGTTTGCATGGCCATACCTAAGGCATAGCTCAGGCAAAGGCCAGACTGTGGGTCTGAGCAGAGCTGCAGCTTCACTGCTGTAGGGTAGAGGCCTCCAGCAAGGCCTCTGTGAGATCCTTCTGCCACCCCAAGTCGTCTCCCAGTGATTTGTTGAAAGATTAGGCAGCTGCACCACATCAGCACTGGCTTTAAGCTCAGTCAGCCTGACCTCTAGAAGGGAAGGGAGCTAGAGAGCTCCTGTAGAAAATCAGACTTGTGATGCTGACCTTGGCCATTTCCCAATAAAGCCATTAATGAAACGATGGCTCATGTTCATGTCAGGGACAATGAACTCAGGGTAGAATTAAAGCACAGGAAGGGCACTTAACTACAGTAAGTAGACAGTACTTACCTTCTGCCCTCATTCTATGAAATCTCTAAGAACATCCAAGAAAAGAACTCAGACAAAAAAAAAAAAGAAAACAACTGCCCAAACCATTTAGATTAAAAATACTATGACCTTATTCAAAAAAACCAAGAAAAATTTAATTTTATAATAGAAATTAGACGTCAAGTAAAAATTTGGGCTCTTTGATGTATTCATTTTACTTACGGTTGTATCTACAGGCTGGTTGAAAAATATTATAAATCCCACATAAATTCTGAAAAGGTACATAAACCATTCAAAATTACTATTTCTATTAAAAAAATAAAACAGCTGAGATAATGCTATCAAACTAGATATTCAGCTTTGTGTTTAAATTTTAAGTCAGAAGTGTTAAGTCTAGCTACCTAAGACAGTACCTTTGTCTATTAGGTCCGAATTTGCTATTAGGATTGCCTTTGCTAATTAAGTCTACCTTTGCTACTAGGAATGTAAAAATACTGCAGTGTTTTTACAGAAAATTCTCAAACAGCTGCTAAATTTTACTGGCCTTCATGTTACAAACCTATTAATTTATAAACCTATTAATTTACAAACCTATTAATTTACAATTGTTTCCATGTGTGTATTTTACTCTTTTTGCTGTTGTGAGGAGTGTTAATTACACTCCTGAATCTTTCTGTAAGGCAAATAATAGAGATCATGGAATAGTTTAATTACAGACCATTGTTGCAGGTATAAATGGTTCATTTCAAAAGTGCTAAGTGAAAGATAAATTTAATTCAATGCAGAATTGGGACAGCAAGATCAAATACTGAATTTATAGTAGTAAAGAATTTTTTGTTGTCGTTCTGAGGACTTCTTATAATTGCTGGAAGAAGTTAATTATAATTATTTAATCCATAACGCATCTCATAACCTTCCAAATAACATTCACAAGAAAGACTTCGCTCTCAGTTGTCCCTGTACAAGTGGAGTTGCACAGGCTTAAATGGTTACTGTTTGATACAAAATTTTATCTCTAATTTTCAAAGAGTGTACATTTTTTTTTCAGATGTGTAAATTTTTTACTGTAGAAATAATCGGTGCATGTTTTTCCATGAAGTAGTTGATGCATATACTTACACAAGACCCTGCTACAAGCTACAGTTATTTGACTATTTTAAGTGCATGACGAAACAGCAGCTAGGGATTGCTTCAGGTGCTTTAAGGTATGTCACATTTATGATCAGGGAGCATGATGCCCAGCCTGTTGTTGCCACTCCAGAGGCACAGGCCTGCACACATCCTCTATTTTCATATTTGTCTGCCAACTGTGCAAACATTTCACGTAGTCTCAGATGATAGCAGTTGTCAATGTTTAGACATATTGAAAGAGATTCAGTTTCCTGAAAAATATTAATTTAAAGTCATATTGCATGGCATTCCAAGAAACATTTGGAAAAATTTATAAAGGTTTCAGTAGCTGCTAAGCTATTTATTGCCTGAAATTATGCATGCAAAAATCTATTATGTGATCATCAGTATCACATTTTTACACTATGGGTAGGAATTCCAGTGTCTGAAGAAAAAAGTTGTGAACTATGTTTCCAACACCAGTAATGAGAACAATACTCAGTCAGGATGAAAATAAATCAGTTACCTCTAGAAATGGAATATTTATTTAAGTAATTGTTATAAGAAATGAGAGACAGAGTATTGAAAGTAAATTGTGAAATTTTACTGTTGCAATTCAAGAAAATACTGACTGACTATCTCATGTACAGAGACTTTAACAAGGACACCATCCAGTAAACTGCGATTAGAAGATACAAATCAAAACACTCATGCAAGGCTGGCATTGTATCTGGTTGGAACAGACAGATAATGGAGTCTAATAAGGTCTAATAAATTAAATACAAAACATGCTGATGGAATGGTGATCTTACAGATACAGGCACATGAAAAAGAAACAATCTACATGTTCTTGAGAAATTACTGAAGCATAATTAAAAATCTGATTGATTGTACTCATAGGAAAGCTATTAGATGAGTTTTTATTTTCAAATTCTTATTGCACAGTGTGGAAACCGAACTTGCACTAACAGTCCTTGATTTTCAAGATTCTCCTTAATGTGGCACATTAGGGAACCAAGAGCAATGTCCATCCACAGAATTGACATTTCTACTTTCTAGAAAGAAATTGCATTCAGCAATGCTATCACACTATGGCATAACATTGTCATTGTAACCAATAGAAGTGTCAAGTATCCCAGATGAATTGACTTCAGTCCAAGCTTCCAGGGCTTTAAAGACAAGCTTATGAGAAGAAATACCACAGTGTTATGAACACCTCAGCTGGCTCTAAATGATGCAATGTGACTGCACAGTGCAGTGGCATACTCTGAATGCAGATTTATGCTACCTTAGACCTTGGAAGCAACTTAAGTACACCAAGGTAACCCCTGGCAGGCATAGGCACAGCACAAGGGTGCCTGCAGTTCAGAACTAGCTGGGACACAGCCTCTGCCTGGCATTGTGCTATGCTGTGATGTACAAATACAAATTATGCATCCTCACATGAGGAGCCCTCAGGAGGAGACTTCTGTTCAGCTCTGTTTCAGGGGATGAATAATGTATAGTATATACTCTTTGTGCTCATGTGCTTTAAAGCTGTAGCATGAGTTTCCACAGACTTCAAACACCTCGAGTGGCTGACTTAAAAACAGCCCTTCCCTTTTCCTTTTGTCCCCAGGTTCTAAAATTACTAACTCAGCCCTTGTTGTCTTTTTCTGTAATTTCAAATCTGGACCTGAAATGCAGGCCACGGCAACTTAGTGTAAATCTTGGTGCACTTGAGATTTTATTGATGTTAAAATCATGGAAAAACCTAATGAAAAGAAAGCACATATACATCCCCAAAGAAAGATTTGAAGTTTGTAAGTGCTAAGACTTTGCTAATTTAAAGTGTTGATAGACATTCCATAATTATATATTAACAATAAAAGCAGTATTATCTAAACAACTACACTAGTTAAGTACAGAGAACTAAAAAAGCCCCATTTTTAAAAAATCTAGAAATGAACATGAAAAAGATGTAAGAGAAATTACAGATTGAATATTTGCAACAGCAAAATAAAAATTTTACTAAAGACTTCTATGTATTGTATTCAAGACCATACATTTTTCTTTAAAGGCAATAATTTCTTGACAATATATTAATTTAACTAGATGAATACTACAGTTAGGTGCTTCATTAAATGACAGTCTAATGTATATTCTATCAGCCAAAGGTGAGATTCATTTATCTAACTAGACACATTCATGAGGAATCTGTTACTAGGTGATGATTTAGACCTCAGAGATTTGGTATTTAGATTATCATCTTTAGGCCAGGGAGAGACCAGGTAGCTTCCTCTGGAGAATACTGCAAATCCTCCAGCTGAGAAAGAACCTTCCACACCCAACAAAAAGGACTGGCTTATCCCAGATTAAGTATGAGAGTGGTGAAGCACTGGAACAGATTGCCCAGGGAAGCTGTGGATGCCCCATCCCTGGCAGTGGTCAGGGCCAGGTTGGATGGGGCTTTGAGCAACTTAGTCTAGTGCAAGGTGTCCCTGATCATGGTAGGGGTGTTAAATTAAATGATCCAACCCAACTTATTTCCATGCTAGCTTTGTCTAGTCTAGTCTATTCTCTACTATTTATGCTCTAGAGAATGACTGTCTGAAATAACTTGCAAAGATTCTAAGTTTCCACATTTGGTATATCAGCTTTCTCTGGAGGAGTCTCAGTATCTTCTTTCCCCTCCTAAGGCAGTACCGTAAGTGACAGAGTATTTTGAAGACTGAACTTTCCTGTTCTGCTTTTGAAAACCTCTTTACCTCTGTAACCCACGATACAAGAGACATTGAGCCAGAGATGAGCAGCAAGGAGAGAATAACTGTTTGTATGGTCTGAGTGTAAAAACAACTTCTGTACTACTAGACACTGTCTGAAACGAGGAGTCCTTAGTGAACAGGCATCAGAAGCCGGATCTGCATGTGAGTGAACCTGTGGCAGTACTGTCAAAAGACTCTCAAGAAAATAACAATGAATATAACAATACTCAGGCAATAAATATACAGTCTAGAAGAAAATACTCAAAGAAAAAAAACATTCAAGACAGAAAATCTGTAACTTACTACCCATGTGGTAAGTTCAAGTTCATAAGTTCAATCACCTAATTGCAGTAATTAAGTATATATGAATTGCAGATAAAACAGCCATGCCAAGTTAAATAAATACAAATAGTTAATACAAAACACCTGAAGTCAAAGGCAAAGAGGCAGAAAATTGAAAATTGGAGTGAGTAAAGCAATGAATCGGAAGGAATAAAGCAATGCTTTTTAATAGAACCATTGAATGTGAACTGTAATTGTGGACAATGAGGGCAAAATGCTTGAACTTTGCTAGAATTATTCCAGGGATATGTAAAGACTTAAGGAGCACAGTTGCCTGTCTCTCAAACTCTGTTACCAGAGGAGGACTTTGCCATGAGATAAGCACAGAATGGAGTGACTGCATGGCACTGACGCCAGGCCTGGTTGAGGAAAGGTCTGTCTGACACATCCTGGGTAATAGATCCTGGAAAAAATTCCCACTGTGACAAAATGCGTAAAGCAGAAACTGCTCACCTGCATATCACCACTCAAACAAAAATTACACCGAGTTATGGGACAGATGACATCTGCAGCCACTGAAGCCTCCCCACCTGAATATGCCTTCATGGATGCCTGGAACTCGGGCTGTCAGTTCAGTCACCATGAGATAAGATAAAGGTGGTTCTATTGTCCGAGTGCTATCTCAGACCTAGGGGAAGGTTAACAAATCTGGGAGAGAAGATTGTATCACTGACAATGGACATAAAGAATGCAGAATTTATGGGCCACAAGGAAAGCCGACTCAGCAACTGAGTGCTGAAATGAGCTCAGGCTGGGTAAAAGGTAATTCACCAGGAGTAGATCACAACTGCCCAGCACAGACCCACTGACTCAAAAACCCACTGACTCACAAGAGGAGAAAAATTGAGCATGGGAATTAATTAGCAATAAAAGTGAGGGAATAATTCAGCCAATAGAATAAGACAAATTTTTGGCCATTAATTCCTTTTTTACAAAAATGTATAAATAGTGAAAAATTTTGAACAACATTAGGACCACTGCCACCAGGAAGCCCAGAGTGAAGAATAGCCAACTATCTTCTCCTTGATCTATCTCTTTCTCCCCCTTTCTCTGTCTTTCTCTCTCTCCCCCTGCCCCCTCTATGTTTATATTTCTTTCTCTCTACCTCACATTTACTGTTAAATAAAATTCATACTATTAGCTTCAGCATATGGCCTCATTTGCCCCTTAATTTGGGAAGAGGTATCTCTCAACTGCATCTTAGCAGGATAGTCCACAGGCCTAAAATTAAATGTAGCATATGAGAAAAAGCTGTTTGTGAAGAAATTGTACTCTCTTGAATACAAGAGGTATTGTACAAGAGGTACAAGGCTGTATATCGGAGTATAATGGTAATTATAAACAAACACTTCACTAACTGACGTGCAAATTTTGTGGATCAGACCTTAGAGTATCTCTAATGGCATCAGAATCTGTCACTTAAGGGAGTAGAATATCAGCGTTTTTCCAGCAAAATTGCATTTTATGCTTAGCTGAATTAGTCTAAAAATTCATCTAAATCTTAGCATGTCAAGGCACGATTTACATATATATATGTATATATACACGTCTTTACATATACTATATGTAATATAGAAGTATGTAGTGTGTCTAGGTCTCTGTGTCCTGTGTACATGTTATATCATCTACATGATTTGCCCCTACTGTCACATACCCAATAAAGTACACACTTTTGGTAACAGAGAATGGAAAGATATGAAATATTATAATTTCTTATATCATTCATTATAATAATTTCTTCTTATTATTAATAATAAATTCAGTTTATACTACAGAGCACTGTTACTGACAGTGTACTTAGAGCAATGGCAACCAGCCCAGCAGTGTCCTATAGGAAGCAATGGAAAAGAACTTACATTATACAGACAATTTCCTACAAACAACTTTCCAGTATATCAAGGTACAGAAAGGGGCATCTTGATAACCACATCACAGATTAACACCATTACAGTAACAAAACACTACTTATTTCTCCCCAAACTCCTTAACATCATCTTTGAATGAGGGTGACAGGATCATGCAATTTTACAGCCCCACAAAAAAATTCAGCTTGATCCTTCTGTGGCTCACAAATCCTGCTCCTGCCATCTGAGCTTCCTTTCCAGACAGATGGAAGGGAGAAAGGGTTCTTAGACGTTTTAAGGCTGATTTCTTAGTCTTGTGCCTCAGTTGAAATTACACTCAAAATTTTAATCAGTAGAGCTTTCATAGCTGAGAGCGTGAAAAAAATCTCACTTCTTACTGACACTTACGTTAGAAAAATACCTTATGCAGAGAGATTTACGCTGACAGAGTTTTTGTCATACTTAGTTTATGTCATTGAGAGGATTAGTGGGACTATGATGGCAGAAAAGCACTTTCTGCTGCCATGCTCTGCATGGTCGCTGGGGGCTCTGCTGACAAAGTACCTGGTGTAACCAAAGCAGTGATTGAAGGCATCAGCTCAGATTTGCTGATGTCTCTCCTCTGCTCATATTTGATGTACAGTCAGCACCAAGTAAGTTTTAACCTGCTGTGGGTGCTGAAGAGTCTCACACAGAAAAGGTGAAACATAGAAACCCACAGGATATAAAAATTAAGACAGTCTGAGACTAGCTTGCCATCCTAAATCCTGTTATTTTTCAAGGAGCTCTTCATTCTTCCAGTCTTTGGACAATTTATGCATGATTGTCTCTATATAAAAAGCCAGGAAGATGAAAGAGAAACAAGATTCTTTTAGGTCTCTAAAAACATATTCATGGTACACATTATTGAAAGTGAAAGTTGACTTTTTTAATGTACTTTAGTCACTAAGAAAGCAGTGTATCTGATATCTTTTATCTAGGGATTGAATTAGCAGAAGCATTATAATGAATCCTTAGTAGTACCTGAAGCACATTCTACTTTGATTACTGCCAGGACTTGGGGCTAGTGTCTTCAGCACCTTCATTTATTTGTGTTGAAAACAAGCTCTCAAAAATCTTGCAGTCAGACAATTTAGTTTCAAAGTTCTGGCTTCCATCTCCATTTTTGTGATTTTCTTTTTACTTAAATGAAAATTATTCTGGGGATTCAATACTTGGTCTCTCCAGAGCTCTCAGGAAACTATGACTGGTAGTTGTCCACTGCAGTTAAAATACATTATTATTTGCTTTTGATAATCCATTATAAGAAAACTCTTTCAATAAACTGATTAACTTAGATACTTCCTGCTTGACATAAAAGCATCTTCTGCATCTATAACAAAGATACAATTGAATTCCCTTTTTCTCCACACTTTCACGTGTGTTCTTCCCCAGGAATCTGATCCCAGACAATTCTGCGTAATTTTTCTTTTTCTTGATTGAAAACTTTGGGAAAATCAAAGTAATATACAGATATTACATGTTTAAGATTATATATATATAATACAAATTTGATGAGCTCCACAACTCCAAATCACTGTTAGTCCTACATTTATGAAATGAATTTAAGTATAGCAATTCTTCTGAACATTCAATTTATGTTTGCATCGAAAAGACTTTCATAGGAGTTATTTAATTGACTGAAATTAGTTCCTTTCAAACAAAGTATTAACTGTAGATTTGAACCTCTCAGGTACTTAAATCATCTCAAAAATAAAGTTAGATGATGAAGCTTGAAGAAAAGCCCTCAAAAGACCTCATATAAGAAGAGGACATTTTGGTTCTAAAGCTGACAGTATGTCCTGCTACTCCTTTTAAACCGGCTTGCAACTAACTCCTCTCTCAGTACAGCTGAGCAGTAGGGGTCAGTGAAAGTTTAAGGGAAGAAATGACCCAGGGGAATTAGCATTGACCAGTCCAAAAGGTTTCCTTTTATGTACAGTAGCATTTCAGAGTTTGTCCTAGCAGACCGTACCTTACTTAAATGACCTGAACAAAGTCAACTAAGAGCCTCATAGGAAGGTGCTGATAATTCCAGGCAGTTCATGTAGTTTGTGGTCATTAGCTGAGGGAAGTTTGGCACGCAGAAGTGGTTTCAATGACAATATCAGCTCTGCCTTTTGCAGTATTTCATCTCTCAACAGGATGAACATTTTTCAGATCAATCTATTTCAAGAACCACTTACATTGCTGTGTGTGCAATGGAAACACCTGCACATGCAACAAAATGACAAATATATTGCAAATGTGAATTTACAATGTTCTCAGTTTCACTGGACACTGGCCTTGAAATTGCACACTCAATTCTGTCAGTGACAATTTATAATCACTAGTAAGCAGCTAAAGCTGTTGTTGATGGTATGGACTGTTTAGCATAGATTTTTTTGTTTTCTGTTTTCTACTCTTAACTACCCAACTCACCTATACATCACAGATACTTTGTCAGGAAAGGTTAAAAACTGTACTTCTTAGGTGCAGATAATAAAGGGAAATATATTTCACAGAGAGTAATCAGCAAACTCATTTTTGAAGATTTGGACTGTGTTGCTTAGATGAGATGAGAGGAAGATTTAGATTGCAAGCCAGTCCTAAAAACTGTCTGTTTTTGCTAGACAGCAAAGGTAAACACCTGTGAGCGAGTTCAATGCACAGATGCAAATCAGACTACATATGAATTTCTCTGTTATGATGAGTCTCAAAGGGGATTCATTAGAGCTCAATTAAGAAACAGCTTGATGTAAATTTTCTTCTTCCATTTGCTTGATAATGTTTTTCGCATATGCTGCATAGGAGAAAAAGAGGTATCTGAATTTTAGAAACTATGCCAGTCTCGCTTTGACCATTTCATTTTATGCAGCTTTCTGTTTATTTTTCTCTTGTGTATTTTTCTTGTAAGTGTGTACTTTACCTGCTAGGTCTTTACGGCAGTTTGTTGAAAAGAAAAAAATCACAACCATCAACTTCTTCCTAAATTCAGACCTTGGTGAGGTATGTGAGTATTACACAGTAAGCAAAACTGAATTATTTGGAGACTTTCTGGAATGCACAGCAACAGAATAATAGAAAGGCATTTGTTTTTGGTCTCAATTTTAATGTTGAACACAAGCATAATTGCAGATAAAGAAAAGATTTATCAAAGTGAAGTATTATTTGGATGTTTGAGAAGTGTGATCTTTTCGGTCATTTATCTTTTCAGTCATTTATCTTTTGTGACCTCTTAAGAAAGCAGCAGCTCAGTGCCTTTAAGGCAGGGTAGTGAAAACTGGTTGTAATTACTGGTGACAAGTGTTATTTGCTTTACCTTATCCTGAAGTATTTGAACTGTAGCTTGCAATTAAAGGTACTGAATAGTAATTAACTTTTACCTTGACTGTTAGTGTGAAACCTTAAGTCAATATACAACAACAAAAGAGTTTAATAAGGCAACAAAAACCTTTCTTTCCTCCTACCAAAGCAAAATCAACCCAGGGGAAAAAAAGGGTCAGAAAGGCTTCTATAAAACAGTAAACTGACAGCATTAAATATAGTTGTTTCTTTTAAACTTCATAAATTGATACTTTCTTTGCAGAGTTAATTTATATGCACATCAGATGGGATATTATTCAGTGTAAATTTAAGAACATTAAGTTTTGATGAGAGTTTATGCATCTGAAGTTAAAGTTTGAGACACAATTTTGTTGTGGACACAGAACTGCCACAACATTTTTTCAGAAACAAAACTTTTGGTCTGACTGATTTGTTATAGTTACAGAGTGAGGAACGATTCTAAATGGAAATTCTGAGTTTTACACAAAAGTATGTAATGTTAGCAAAAGAATGGGCCCTGAAGTTTTTAGAAAATTAATCTTGTCAAAAGAGACATAAAAACCTTAATCCAAATCTGCCATAAATATGCAATTTAAATAAAGGGTGAATGCACAGATGTACTGTAAGTTGAGTCCAGGAGACCAACAGGAGGAGGTAGACGAGCAACAGCCATATGTCCTAGTCATTCAATTAATCCTTCCTGCTCCATCATTTTCCAGTTCTTATTTAAGCTGCCATAAAAAACTGAACTTTCCATTAGTGTTGAGGAAGACAGTAGTAATAGAAAGAGATTTATATCCCAAATTTAATATGCTGTATTACTTTCTATAGTCTGTTCATTATTAGAGTGTAGGTAGGTCATCCAGTCATTATCACTCAAGCACCCATAACAATTTCAGAGAATCATGTTCAAGTAAGTCTGCTCCTACTAAATTAAATAATTTGGTTTACTCTTAACCAGACAGTGATGGGAAGATACAATGCAAGCAGATCAATGGGATTTAGTGTTGTTGTGCAAGATAGTAAACTATGTCCTGTTCATTGAAACAGCATAAAAATGATAGGTGCTTTAAAGGAAAAAAATTATTTCTATCCCATTCATCATGTTTTGAAATTCCAAGGGCAGATTAAAATTAAAATTAGGTCTTACTTTCTGGGTCTGAAGGATTTTTGAACCATCCACTTTTTATTAAAGAAGACAAAAGAATGCTATGAAGAGAAGGGAAAATAATCTCTCTTTATGATGCCTAGTTTCTAACTCACACAACATTAAAGAAGGTACTAAAAGCTTGTACTAAGGCCAGCCAATGCAGTGGTGCTTGCCAGGGTACTTACATATTTGGAAGTAGTAGTCTTGATTTTCAGTGGATTTGTCAGTGAAGCAACAAGTCTGGCAGCTCTTAGTAGTCCTGTCACAAGACTTTGCACTCAAGTCTGCCCTTCCTTCAACTGTGCATAAGCCCTGAATTAAGCAGGGAACAGTTGTTGATATCATTTTCCAGCTGAAAAAATTAGTCTTATAGCTCACTTTCTTGTAATCATTCTCCCCAATTTGCATGTGAGGACCATTGCATGATGTAATTTGTCTTGTTTTACTCTGATCCTTACTTTATTTCCAGGATGGGCCCTTGTGATTTGTGTTCAATTAAGTCACAAACTCCTTGAAAGATAAAACAAGATTTAGAGTCACAGATTCATAAGATTCTTTACTTGGAAAGGACCTCTGAAGGTCATTTTCTCAAAAATCCAACTCAAAGAAGGACCACATTTCACCAAGTAATAGTAAGATAACTGTTTTTTAAAGTAGCTCTTCCCAAATTTATTACAGCAGCTTCCATAATGGAATCCTGATTTTGATTTCTGTCTTGGGCTATGGAACCAAAAATATGTATTCTATTTCCTCTGTTGAAAGCAGTTGGGGAGATGTTTTTTTCTTCATCTCTTGTAACTCTGGGGGGAGGGGGGAGGATGCCTCCTGATAGTGGGCCAGCTGTTAAAACCAGGTGGGGCAGTGTTTCTTATCTCTTTCACGGCCTGTCCTCCCTCCAGGGGGATATTTTCTGCTAATGGGCTCACTTCTGCTAATTAGGCTCACTAAGGGCATGACACATTCTATCATCCCACTGTAAGATGCTCCACCCAGTGCGGGGAGCCAACCATTCCTACCTGCATAAAAACTGAGTTGTAGGAACACAAGGTATCTGGTTCCACCGGATTCCCGGAGGAAGACCAGATCCTTCTCATCGTCACTGGACCCTTTTCTCTCAGCATCATCTCTACGTCAACAGAACCACATCTGCCACTCCAGGAGGACTTACTTTGGACTGTTTCCAACACCCTGACCAACAGGGTGTCAGGTTGTACCTCTGACCCTGACAGGGTTTTTTGAAATTTTTGTTTGGTTTTTTTTTGTACTACAACTTTTGTAATTTTTTCTTTAATATTCCTAGTAAAGAACTGTTATTCCTGTTCCCATATCTTTGCCTGAAAGCCCCTAATGGCAAAATTACAATCATTTGGAGGGAGGGCATTTACATTCTCCATTCCAAGGGAAACTCCAGCTTTCCCTGGTGGATACCTGTCTTTCCAAACAAGACAATTTCTCCCGGCGTTGTGTTAGTTCATCCACTGGGTGTGAGGGGAAGAATAACTGAATTCTCAAAAACTTTAAAATCATTATAAAAAGTGTTGTCAAAACTAGAGAGATACAATTAAGATACACAATTTTATAGGCAGTTCTGTATAAAACTTTCTTTTTTAAAAGTTGTTATGAGGACAAAACAGTTTTGAACAACTTTAATTCTCATTACTGATCTACAGCTGACTACAGACTATTTTTTATGAAGGCTGTAGAGCAACCTCTCAAAATCTGAGGCCCACCTTCCTTCCAAGTGAAATGGAATTGAAGTTGAGTAAGGTAGCTTGGACTAGTTTTCCAGTGTTTCAGAGAAAAGGGATAATTTTTAGCTTTATAGTGTGCTTGGAAAAAATCTAACATGATTATTGCCTTCCGGATTCCCAGCTCTTCTCCAAACAAGATTGAAATGTCTGTAAGTTTTTTCAAGCTGTGAAATGAAGTCTTAAGAATATCAGCATAAGTTCCCTTCAGAGGAGAGGGTGTCTGGAGGAGGAACATACAATGCTAATTTAAAAACTATCAAGCAGGGGTCTTGAAAAATACCAATGGCAAAAAATCTTAACTCGGATGGGGAAATAATAAAATTAAGCTATAAGGCAGTTATAAGAAGAAAGAAGAGAAAAAACTGCTTTATCTTCTAAAATGGCCTGTGGTGGGTTTTTTTGTTGTTTTTGTTTTTTGTTGGTTTTTTTTTTTTTTTTTTTAAATTGGGCCATTGAATCAAGTGCTGTACACTTGCTAGCAGTAAAATGATCAGATGCTGACTATAACCATCTGCTACAAAACAGCTGCAGGTACTTACTGTACTTTAGTTGTGGTGCATATAAAGTGATGACTATCTAGCATAATGAATACAAGATTCACTTTCCTATCTACTTCAACTTGCTCAAGAAATTAAAAATATTAATTGATAAATTAAATTTCATATTTTGATAATTTAAAATAAAAAAGGAAAGAAGTATTTTTGCTTTTAATCCAACAGATACAAGACGCTGTTGAGCACAAATGCCAGGAGATAAAAATAAGGAGTTCTAGGCAAAGCAATTGAGAAGTTTAATGTAAAGTAACTGAGAAAGTCTCCATGTTTAATGATTCTTGTAATCTTGGATCTGTAATTAACAGTATCTCAATTTAGATTACATTACAAGGAAGCCTTTTTCTGCATAAGAGATAGTTTTAATAACAGTTTTGATTATGTTCTATTTTTCATCCTACTATAATTTTTGTCTTAAGGATAATTTTGTGTAGTGTGAGCTGATGCTGTTTTCAACTCATAGGGACTTACTATCCAATCACTGCACAACAGTAACACAAACACCATGCACTGTAGGGACATTAAATGTAATGTCTTCAATTTTAAAACAGCTGTTTTATGTTCACCTTTATAGAGAAAGTAAGACAACTCCCAATGTGGACATGCTGCAAAGATTTAGACACATATATTTAAGTGTCTATTTGCAAGCTAGTATCCAAGATACTGCTGTACTTTAGAAGACTTTGGTTTTGATTCAGATGCCCACTCAAAGGCTCTCAGTGCCTTTTGAGATGTCACACACACTGACAAATCTACACAAGGTCTGCAGAAGTCCCACGTCCTTTGCAGGAGTAAAGGATGAATAGAATAATGTATGGTATTTCAAATGGCGTCAGTCATCACTGGCTTTTCAACTACTTTACAGCCAATGGTCTACAGAACGATCCAACTGATGAAATGACACCAGCTGCCTCTGTACTGGAAAAGTAGGTGCTTAAGTGAATAGTAACTTTGGACTAAGATTTGAGTGCCTGTACACAGGCACCAAGTACCATTTTGAATATTCATGGGCCTTTCAGCTATCTACACAGGGCTAGCTGGTATGAGATCTGTGGATAGCTCATGGACTTTTGAAGCATCTGTACACAAAGGGGACTATCTCAAAGAAGCTCAAATGGCACTTGAAGTCTGGTCATCTGAACCTGATCCTAAAAATATACAGTTTGCATTTACATAAAATCTTTCAATACTGGTATTTTGGAGTTAATATCACAGAATCTGCTGAATTCAAAGGGACTCACAAGGATCATTGAGTCCAACTTCTGGCCCTGCACAGGACACCCCAAGAGCCACACTAAGTGCTTGAGAGCATTGTCCAAAGACTGCTTGGACTCTGTCAGGCTCGTGCTGTGACCACTGCCCTGGGGAGCCTGTTCCAGTGCCCAAACAACCTACCTCTGGGTGAAAAACATTTTCTAATATCCAACCTAAATCTCCCCTGACACAACTTCAGGCCATTCCCTCAGTCCTGTCACTGGTCACCACAGAGAAGAGGTCAGCGTCTGCCCCTCCCCTTCCCCTCATGAAGAAGTTGTAACTGCAATGGGGTCTCCCCTCAGTCTCCTCCAGGCTGTACAGACCAAGTGACCTCAGCCACTCCTCATACAGCTTCCCCTCCAGGCCCCTTGCCATCTTCACTGTTCTCCTTTGGACACGCTCCAAGAGCTTAATGCCTTTTTTACGTCATGGTGCCCAAAAAAATATTCAAGGTGAGGCTGTACCAGGGCAGAATAGATTGGGACAATCACCTCCTTCAACAGGCTGGCAGTGCTGTGCCTGAATATGCTACTGCATTACCCAGAATATATTCTTATTATGTTAATACAAATTTATATTTCAATATTATTTATAATGATTTTCCATACTGATTAAAGGGAATTAATTTTGATGGGAAATTAAAAAAAAAACAACATTTGAGATATATATGACTAAACATAATAAAATCTTTATTCATAGCCAAGCGAGTGTAATGCACTGTAATAAACAGAATTTCAAATGAAATTAATAAAAAGCATTTGAAAATGAGCAAAATATTCTCATAGTTGATAATTTATGTCATTTTTTTACCTTTTTTCACATGGTCATTGATTTTTTTATATGTCTATGTATATTTATATAAATATGTTGATGAAAATATCTTGAAAAATCATTATGATAACAGTATGTGAATTCATACTAATCTACTAATATAGATGAAGGCAGATGAGGGTAGTAGTTGCCTTCCAAAGAACTTATGCATGGATTGTAGGACTGATTTTCCTCTCTCTTACATTGCAGCAATTCAGGAATCACTTTATGCAAAAGTCATTATAAGGTCTTGAAGCAAGGGAATATGACAGGGAAATTTGGGACTTCATAACCATTTCACTGAACAATACTTCACTATTTTGCTGAGGTGAAAACTTTTTTTTTGTATCATACCAACCTCTATTTCTTATGGAAATTGAAGGGTATCTTCATAATGAGTCCAGCTACACTCCTCAGCAACTCACATTTTTCTGAAGAAACAGAGTGAATGACACGAATTTGACTTCCATCTGAATTACCCTTGCAGTTAACTAAAGAGAAATAATAATAATTAAAAAACTATAGTTCATTGACTTGTGTCAAACACAAATGTGGTTAATGCTCTTAACCACAGAATCACAGAAATATTGAGGTTGCAAGGGGTCTCTGAAGGGGATCTTGTGTAACTTCCCCACTCAATCAAGGTCACTCACCTAGAGCCAAGGCTTCATAACCATAGTCACTATAGCGGAAATAAAAAACTTATAAATACCTTGCCCTTACCATCTGAGATCTAATTTTGTGTTTGGAAATTTCTGTAGGACTTTTATTTTGTTATTCTTATTTTGTTTCTCATATTTTGATAGTGTGACTGCAGTAAGGATCATGTTTTATAGAATTACCAAATAAAAGTTTCACTGAAGAGCAACATGAAAATCCACTTTCCCCAAAAACATCTGTTCAACTCTTTGAGTTCTCTCAGCCTTTCTACTGGTTTCTAAATGTTCTCTGGCACCACAAATAAAATTTTAGTTATGACCAAGTAACAAAAATGTCAAAATACAATGAAACAAAAGCGTACTGAAAAGGAGCCCTAAAACATAAGGACAAACCCCATGTGATATTCACTTTTGTTTTCAGACTAATTTTTCATTCTTCTTTCAGAATTGTAATCTCTTCATCTTTATAATGAGCTCTATGGGGATTTTAACAGGGAATATTTCCCTCATGTCATGCTATTTTTTTCACAATGGTTAAAACTGTACAAAAGTCCATCTCATAATATATTGAGTATAGAATGAAATAATTGTTAGTTTCCAGTCATCTATGAATTCACATGAATGTCAATCTTTCTGCTAACCCACCTTACTCTGATATAAGAATACATTTCAGTTTCCATGAAGTCTGTAAGAAAAATCACAGATTTCATGGTTGTAGAAATAAATTTCTAAACACGGGATCAGGTGTGATACGATATGAATGCATTTTTTTAAACCCTTAGCACCCTCAAAGAGACCATTAATATCTTGGGACCAAGTCTCAAAGAGCACCTATTTAACTGATCAGCTTCCATCAAACCTCAAGAGAAAACATTGTGAAATACCTGCATGTGTATTTGTGTATCTGTGTGAGTATGAGCAGTGTACAATAACAATTTAGCAGAACACTGATCTTGCTCCCTTGCTTCATCAGACAGCTTCTGGCAAAAAGCAGAATAACTCCTATAGGTTTATAGCAGTTAATATTACTTGTGACACTTCATGTGAGTAGGACTAATCGAAAGAGGAGTAGCCAAATCTAAGGCTATTTCTCAGCTCATGATCTCTGTATTATCAGTGATCTTGAGATCTGAGCAAGTGGTTCACGAAACAGCATGTGTTCACATACAGGCAATTAAACAATTGAAATGGAAAAATGTAAAAAAAAAATTGAGCATCCCATGTTAAGTCTTTTTCATATGATGTACATAAACATTTTTCCAACATTGCCCAAGATAATTTCTGTATTTTTAGAACAGTAGTTAGCTTTCTGTTTAAAAAAGGCTGTGCTTGAGAGTCACTGGTTTAACAATTGTAGTGTAGTGTTTCTGTAGTGCCATCTTCTAATCTCTTATCACCTTTCTGTTGAGAGAATTGCATCTTGAAGTTTTCATATTGTAAATCCCTTGATGTGTAGCTTTTATAGGAAAGATCTTGCCGTTCTGCACCATTTTTACATGTTTAGTTTACTAGAGGTTCCATTTTGTTCATAACCTCTGCTCAGGTGATAGCAGCTCGTCAACAGTTGCACGTCTCTCTGCTGACTCCCTTACCTGATTTGTCTTCAGGAGTGTAAGGAGCATACTGAATTATTCAAAGAGTACAATCTAACACATATGAGCAAGCTGAATAAATGCCAAGTGTGCATAACTTCATTCATTACCTGAGAAACAACAGATGAAAATATGCTGTACACTGTGAAATTACTTTCCTCCCATGTTACCTAAGACAAAGAGAGAAAAAACATCCAGCAAACTACATGTCTTGACTGAGTAGAAAAGGAAGTGAGCTAAACAACCAAGGAAAATATAGCTGGAATTCTTATGTATTATATTACCTCCTCTTCCCCATCCCTGTATGCCCTTGTGAATCAAGGTCCTGCAGAATACTGACTAAAATTACTTTATAAAAGTTATAATCATGAGTGCTGAGCTAAGGGGAAAATGAAATGAGTTGCATGATGATAACAAAGGTTATGACTATCGTAAATTATTAACTCAGTAGGACTGAGCCACGTGGGATCCAAGTTTAAAACCTAAAGAACATATGTTATTTAACAACAGTCCCAGAATACTTTGTTGCCCCTCTTCATAACTAAAGGTCCCAAAGCATTATTAACCATTCTAATGGCTAAGAAACCCAGATGAGAGATGCTCCTTTAAACTACTATTGGTGTTTTAAAATCAGTGACTCTTAAATGTAGAACACAAAACAAGGAGCATAATCCAGGACTCCACAGCCTGGTAAAGTGTTTTAAGCACTACATTGTGAACAGAAGATCCCTCTTATCTTGCAAATCTCTTCTGCTTAGCATTTGAATGTTGCATTTTCAACAGGAAGTCTTTTCTGTGCTTGCCCTTCCTTTACAATCTTTCAAATTGAGTGTGGCGTAGAGGAAAGGACATTATTTGGGTGAATCTGGGTTCCACAAGAGCACAAGAAATCCTCTCTCAAGACAAAACAATGGCCCTGTGTTTTAATCCAAGAGCAGTAGAGTTGTCATTTGGAAAGACTCTACAAATCAGCCCATTTTGTCCAACCAGTGGTTCCCTTGTACTCCACCAGGATCCCTCTGTTGTATTAAAGGTGCTGGAGAACACTTCCTTGGCTAATTGCTGCAAAGAGTAGCTGTCATCTATGATGGTCACTTTGTTCAGGAAGTCTAGTAACACACTCTGACATTACTAAAGCCAGCCTGAATGTTGTCTTAGATACGATCTAGCAGACACCTCTGTGACGGATCCTTCCTTCAAGAATTAAAAACTCTGAAACAGTCACGTAGAATATTCAGGTAGAACGATTTTAGTGTGACTAGAACTGTATTATGGACCTTGCTATATTTTGCATTATATTCTCCTTTGTTTTCTGTTGTTACTTTTTAATGTATTGTGAGTAGGAGCAGTGAGTTCCAAAGCATTTTAGACTCAGATTATTCAAGCCAGCATAGACAAATTAAGGAATGTAAATACTGGAAGAAGCCTTTGTTCAAAAAGTCACAATAGGAGGTTAAAAAGACAGAGAAATATAAAGGAGAGGGAAAGGAGAATAGTAAATTCAGACATGTTTGCGTAAATTCAACAACAAAAGCAAAATGTTCCTTCCACAGCCATTTAAAGTGATTTGCAAGTACATCAAAAACAATTATAATACAATGAAGCCAGTTGAAATAATGAGACATTCCCTTTGTAACATGTTCTAAAGTGGGCAGATGTATTGTGTCATTGTCATGCAATCATCTCAGGTTTTGTTTCGTTTTCAGCGTTAATCTCATTAAGTGATACCCTCCAGTATAGTGTTCCACGCATAATGAGATGTGAGGACAGGGTAGCAGTTCTAACAGAATGTGACACTTTTGCAGGCTGCTCAGCAGAACTTGCTCTGTGAAGACACTTGCCAGTATCCTCTTCTAATAGAATGTGTCACATTCCTGACAAATCAAGGATGCATTCTGTTGGAAAAGAAATGTTTGAGTGCTGGAATGTCGTACTTACGACAGGGCAACTCTGTGGGCAATGTGATTGCTTTCATTTACCAAGTCCCTTGTCTCAAACTGACCTTCAAGTTCTTCAACATGTTAGTTCAGTTCCAGTACATTTTTAGAATCACTTGTTTGTCATTATAGATATAATGGTGCATATTGTCAAGCATTTGCCCTTTTATTAAACACAGCCAAGAATCCTTGTTATTTTTATTTCTGTCAAACATGTCGTAAATGCTCGTAGGCTTGGAACTTTGCTTTTCTGACTGAAAAGACACTATATTTACCAAAAAAAAAAAAAAGAAAAAAAAAGAAAAAAAAAAATTGTTTGGAAATACATGTCTCGTTTTGTCATTAGTTCTAAACTAGTGAACGTATCTGAATATATTAGTGTTGCACAGTTTGCAAAAGAAGTTAGCCCCACAAAGTTGTGCTGTGTTCTCAGTTGTCCAAAGCTACTAAAAACTGAGATACAGTGGGCTGGCCTGTGATAGAGATTAGAAACTACATTGTCAAGTTGCACTTTTATGTAAAGTAAAGAGAAATATATATCAAGATCTGGGGGTTTGGTTCAAAGCTATCATTAATTTGAATTAAACAAATGTGGAGGATGCACTTTATTTTTTAATGCATAATTCACTGGATCTTCTCAAACTGTTCAAGAAAACAATTTAAAGGTGCAAAATTTTTCTTTCCAAGGAATGGGAAGAAAAAAAATTAACGAGTTCTTCATATTTTGCTCATGGTTTTAATATTTTTTCCAGCTCTGAGGAATTAAAATGCTGGTTTTTGCAGTTATATTATTCTCCTGAGTGATCCAGTTATTGTGAGGATACTTTTCTAACTCTTTCTGATTGCATTGGGAGATGTTTTGCTGATTCAGTATATGTGTCTCCATGTCTGTATTTGAGACATATATATCCAGGAAAAAGTCTGTTTAAAATTGAGATTAGATAAATCCTTAAAAAGATAAGATACTAGAAACAAAGTAGCTTTAAGGATAAAATGAAAACAAGTTTCTACAATTAATGTTGTATTTGTGTTTCGTTCTACTTTGCTATGGCTGAAATATGAATATTGGTCTCAGTCTTGATTTGTATCAAGCACTGATGTAAGCATAAAGTATTTTTTTAAACTCTTCCAATTTTAATTTCAGATACTCATAAGGAAAACATTTATGAACTGAGGATCAGAACACAAACCACTAAGCACAAAAATGCCAGTTATTTTGTTTTAGGGGTTTTTTTAACTTGATTTGGTACAAATATTTTTACTTCTTTTTCTTCCTATAAAAAACAGAGAAGAGTCTAATAGCTGATTTCCTTGTATATTCAAATTTTGTATTTAATAATATCAAATTATGGATAGATATGACACCTAAATTCAGAGCAACGCTCTTCCGAACACTTAGCTTTTCTCCTTAATTCTTGTTGATTTTTCCTCTTACTTTGTAAAGAATAATACTGCATGATGTCAAAATTTCCATTTGCATGTCCTACCCATCAAAACCTGTGATCAATATAACGAAGTATTTAAAAACAATCAAACAGCTGAACCATTCTTGTAACTTGATCAGAACAGAAGTAAGTAATCTTTATGCAAATTCTCTTGTTTATTTAGCATTACACTTAAGGAGAGTGGAGCTTGGTTTCTGAGAAGAAGCAAACAAAAGTAAGAAGTGGCATAGTTGAATGCAAAGATATGTTTACATATGTTCATAAAATAATTTTGTTTTACAGGGTCTCAAAAAGCTGGATTCAATTTCCTAAATGTAGACTTACAGAGCTCTTTCAAGTACCCATCTGCTGCTCCTCTCCTTAAATGATTCTATCTCCATGCAACTATTTGGAAAAATATTACAGCATCTATAATGACACTAGTTGTCTACTCTTAAAGAACAAAATTAGTTTTTTTCTGAGTTGGAAATAAACACTGAATATATGAAAAATATGTCATAATGGAAGTGCAAGAAAGAAAAACATCTGTAAAGATTAATCAAAACATTCTGCTTCGGTGATTTCTAAAACATTTCTTCTCAGTTTTGGCTTTTATTTATCACTTTATAAATTCATTTATGTTTTGATATTAAAAGTATTTTTCTTCTGAAGCCCAGAAAATAGATTTTAAAAAGCTATCAAATTTTAACAGTCATAAATTTATTTTTATCCAGAAAATTCAGTGACAATTTTACTGAAATTGTTTCAATAAATCATGACTTTCTAAATTGAAAAATTTCATGTGAGAGTTTGTGACTAATTCCATTTATGATATTTCTTTCAGATGTCACAATATACAGTACTTCTATAAGACGCAAAGAAGGAACTTCTATGTCATTGAGTTGGTATTTGCTATATTAACCTAGACATCAGCTGCCTCTCATAAATCTCAATGTATTATGTGGGAAATATCCACTGGTAACATGACATTTTTAATGGAATAGTTATTATTACTTAATTATTTAATTATAAACAGAAAATGTTTGTTTGTTTGTTTTTCCCTAAAGACAGGTACTTTCTTCCCGGCTCCTGCAGTGCTTTTCTAACCACTGTGGGGGGAGGAACACCCTGATACACTACTTTGTAAGGCAATTTTGGTTTGTATTTGCCTTCTGTAGTTCTCTATAAAAAGTTGTTTGATCTTTCCTGACAGGAAATAATTTCTTTCAGTGTGCCAGGAAGTGAGTCATTGAAATAAATCTGTGTGTTCTCAGAACACATCAATTTCAGAATTGTCATAGTTTCTTTGAAACTCTTGGTGTTTCAAGATTTGGGTTAAAGATTATCTTGCTTTCTATCCTTTCTTTTGCATTAGCTGGGGGGGGGGGAAGTAAATTGTGGAGCCCAGCCTTACTATGGCTGTCACTTTCTGCCCAAAATATCTCAAAGCTGAGCTATATGATTACTTACTCCATGTACGAGAGTGTTCTAAGCTCCCAAATACAGCATTGTAACTTCTCTGTGGAGAGTCCTTCCCAGTTCCAAATGCATTGACATTCTAAGTGGCCATATGTATTTACCAAAACTCCACCTGTCTCCTGCTGTTTTTCACACAGAAACCAAATATGCAGACAGAGAAAAAAGCACAGGACTTAATGTACCCGAGACCTAAATAGCTTTAACAACCCAGTTAAGGAAGCACTATTCACTGTTGGAAACACTTTCTTCTTTTGTTACAATAGCAGCAGGATTTCCAATTATCTATCAGATATTTTGCATTTTTCAAACCTTTATACTGCAATATTATTGTTTCCATTTTTCAGACAGAAGTCTGGGATAAAGAAGAGGTAAATTCCTCGTTCCAGAGAGTTGTACCAGCTGTGGCAATCTGTCACCTTAATCATGTGCATCAGGAAACCATCCTCATTCCCTCAGTGCCTTGGTTCAGAGCCCTTTGCTTCAATTCTTTTCCTTTTAGGTCCTTTCTAAAATGAGATGGACATTTCTTCATGGGAACTGCTCCTACCTCACAGATGAATCACCAGCCCTTCCTGCTCTCAAGCCTCCCAAGAATATTCCTCAGTACCCTGAGTGCCCTGTTCCTCCAATGTGACTAAGTAATCTTCAAAGTTTTAGAATTCAAATACTGCTCAGACTATGTTTGGTTGTATCAGCACAGCCACCAAGGCCTGGTGGGGAGTGGAGGAACAATGACAGGCCAAGGACCCCAGTAACTCCAGATGCACCAGAAGGCTCTGCTTGGCCCTGAAGTTGATGAGAATGGTGGCAGTCCCCATAAGAGTGTGCTGCTGATGTGCAGCTACCTCACGGAATGTCAGAGAAGGATGTGTCAGACGTTCAGAGTACCACGTACCAAGCAGAGTCTGAAGGCAGGAAACATCTCATAGGAAGATATGAGGCACAGGAAACCTTCAGATATTGCTTTGCCTCCAGTTTCTAACTTGAGATGTTCTGTCTGTATGAAGTAAGTCAACTCTACTTTCAAACCTAAAAAATGTGCAGAAGGGACAACCTAGCAGTTGCTATGAGACATAACATTTTTGATACCTGAAATACGCTGAGATGTGTAATCAAACTAAATATTTTTGGCACTTAGATGAATAAAGTGCCAAAAAATCAAGTATATACGCAGAAGACAAAGTCTGTATGTAATGCCACTTTCTTAAAAAGAGTGCATTGCTGAGTTATATATGATTTAAAAAACTTGCTTTCCTTTAATGCATTATGCAGATTTTATATAAAATTTGAACAGTTATTACATAGGTATACATATTTTAGTGCAGCTCCTTAGACAGTAAAAATATGAAAGAACTTTCCCCTGGACTGCTTCATTCTGGAGGTGAGGAGGTTCTTGAAATGAGCTGAGGTACTGACACATCTTCAGATGTCCAAATTGTGACTGATGATTTTATTCCAAAAGTCCATTAGAAAAATACCTTCTCAGATAAGGCTACCTTTCCTTACCAATATTTCAATTTTTTTTAGTTACTCATGGCATACAATGAACAGAATTTGATTGTCTTATGTTCTGATCACGTGTTCCAAAGTTATCTGAAAAGGCTCATTCACAGAACAAAGTAGAACTTTCTGAAATACTGGCTTCTCTTTTGCAGTAGCTCTGAAGATCAGACACAATGCGTCAGGAATTCCTGCTGTATTGAAACCTATGAACTACAGGGACTAATGATGAAATCAAGAAGTTAATGATGCCCACTGATAAGAATTTTCTCCATTTTAATTCCAGTTCAAAACCATGCTTAATCTTGAAAGATGATGAAAAGGACTTTCTTTTGCACTTTTCCACAAAATGTTTCTGCATAAGAGGTTTTCATCAAAACTAGCATATTGTAGAAGACTTTGTAATACAAAGCAGAAAAAAGATAGGCTTTTCTTTCAGCTTTACTATCTTCTTCAGGAAAAAAAAGAAAGGGAAATCAAGCTTTTATATTTCATCATTTTTTAGCTTGAAAAAGTTTTTGATAGGACTTTGTTCCTGATTCTGAAATAGCTTCTGAACTTTTATTAGGTTTTAATAAAAGAGAACTTCATTATGTCAGTGCAGTGATGAATTTAAGGGAATGGAGTCTTCCCGTATACATTCTCAGATAGCTTAAATATGACCTCTGTGGTTACTGGGTCTTGTAAACCAGAAATATAAACTTGCAAATCAAGTTTGTGTTTTCTCTCTCTCTTATGGATATGATGCTAAAATTTAAATTATTTCAACTATAATAAAAGGCAATTTTTTTGGCTGTTACCTTAGCCCCTCAGAAGGCTCTCACACAGCCATTTTCACCTTGTTTGCAGGGGTGTGGTAGGAGATACAGAGTTTTTACTAGTCCCACCCCTGTCAAACAGACACTTAGACATGGTTTGCCCACGGTAAAGCCATAGGAGTTGTTCCTGATACCTTGTTCTTCAAACGCCTCGTCAATGTTTCCAAGAGAATTTAGCCCATAACTTTTCCAGGTTTTGAAGTGAGACTGCCTTTTTGTCTGCCCTAAAAAGGAGTGTGAGTGATGTCTGCCTTTTTTTTTTTTTTTTTTTTTTCCCCCAGACAGGAAAGGCAGACATCAGTGATGTTTCTGCTTTTGAATGCCTTGGATTGTTAGAGTTTAGCTTTTAAAAGTTAAATCAGTGTCTTAGACTCACCTTGCATGAAACTGCAAGTCTCTTTCTGTAGATGTAACAATGGTAACTTGTACGAAGGGCAATCAGGGTTATGATTAAAGGTTCAGAATACTCATTTCCATGAACATCATTTGCAGTCACTGAAGAACTGCCAATACGTGAAGAGAGGGAAGCATACCAGGAGAGGAAAGGTAACTATAACATTGTCTTCAAACATTTGATTGAATGATAAGTTTTCTTGGATGCTTACAGTATTGAAGATGGGAAAATATACGAAGAATACATAATGCATATATTATTTTCGACGATTTTTAATACTTCAATCCAATTGATAGTTCTGTATTGGCCTCTGGTTTCCTTATCAGCTCAAGTTCTCACAAAACTTCTGAAATATGTTTTCTGAAAACAGCTGTTGGAAGAAAACTTCTGAATTACACTTGAAACTGAATTAATGTGTAAAATAAATTGCTGCTGCGTATTTGCACCTAAGTCACATGCTGTAAATAGAACAAGCTGTAATCAACAGGACTTGTTTCAACACATACGGTTGTACATAATCATAAAACTGAGATTAGTATGTGTATTAAATTGGATAAAAGGATGCAGCATTAGCTGAACTACTTGCATTATTTTAAAGTGAAAAAAAAATTCTATTAGTGACTCTTTTGCCAAAACCTAGCCCCTGAGGCTCAGATTTTTGAAAGGGCCTGTTCAGTTGGAAACTATAGACTAATACTGATTTGAATGAAATAGCCTAGAATTAATCTGAATTAATTTGATTTGAAATCATGGACTTTGAATTTGTACTATGTTCAGTTACAGAGAAATTTATTTTGCAAACTTTCAATATTCCAATAAGAGACACTTAGAGAACCTCATGCAAAGCCTGAGAAGGGGAAGATAGTACGTGTATATGATAATTCTGGAAGCTGCCTTCTTGTTCCACCCAAAAACCTGAGATTTTAACCAGTTCTATTTGCAGTCTACAGTAGACTATCACATGGAAGCAGCTCAAATAAAAAGATTTCAGTCCTATTTGTTTGCTTCAATCTAAGACTGAGAAAAGCAAGAGCAAGCAGGTAGTGTAGTGAGATAGAATGCTCTGAAAAACACAGATATTTATAGAAACAGAAATGGGAAAAAAACCAAAAAAATACTTCATTTGTCTAATTACTTTTTACAGATTTCCTTCTTAGCACTAATCTCTCTTGACTTATGTTTTCTCTGAAAATAATACGATGGCAGTTTCTGCCGAATTAAAAAAAAGTAATCTAACATTGTATTAAATAAAATTGACAATTATATTAAAATAAAGTAAGCAGTCCATAGAATATTAGTAATTTTAAATCCTTTACTTTACTTTTTATTATTATATCTCAAAATGCACCTGTCAGTAAAAGAAAAAGCACTGAAATTCCATGGAACCTCAGAAACAGAGTGGCAGAGAAAAGGGCACAAAGAGTTTTTTCATAAATAAAGCAGTTTGATTAATTGAATGGTTTTTGGCTATCTTTCATTAGTGATTAGATATATAAATGATCATTTCAGTATGAATATTAATTATTTAAGCACCTTCAAAGCAACAGTTGTCAGAGTTTAAATAGGTATGATGTATAGAGTACAATATTTATTTAATTAAATATATATATTCAACTATGAATCATTAACTCAATATTTAGCATTCACCTTTCTCATCGACTTCAATTAACTAAGGTCTTCAAAAATTAAATATTGAGCTTTAGTACTGCGCAACTAGCTTTAGCTGTTTCTCTGATAGGAGTAGCTGCAATATAATCCCTGTGGAATAGCTGAAATACAATGTCTTCCTTCTGTACTTAATGACCTGTCCTTTCAAAACCTGAAATGAAGAAACAGGTGATTTAAAAAATGCAGTTTGCTTCTCTCCGAGGGATTTCTGACTCATGTCTGAGAAGTACTGCTTTGAAACTGCTGTGTAACCTAATGTTTCCATTATTTATTATGCTTTTTTAAATTTCTTGGTCTTGTGAAGACTTTGAGTTTGTCTCTTACTGGTTTGTCTTTGAGTTAGAGCTTTTTAATTTTGACCTTAATGGTCAGCAGAACATTTGAGGATGCATGATTTTCCTATATGAACTACACTCTTGAAACAATTTTTTGAAGAAAAGTTGAGTTGTCCTTTAATATTCAAGTTCACCAAGCTCTTGTGCCAGAAAAGTTAGATGATATTTATTTTTTCACTTCATATTGGTTTTCTAAATTAATTTCCTAGAAATTGAACTCTCCTGAGTTCTCTTGGCCAAATCTTGCCTATAGATCATACCATTGTGCATTTAATGTTCTAGGCTCCTCATTTCTGTCCAGAGAGCTGAAGAAGAGCCAAAGGCAATATTTTCTCTTAACATCAGGTTTGTGTTCCCTTCAGGCATAGTCTTGGAAAGAATCATCATCAGCTAAAGAAGGAGCACCTTGACTATCTGCCCAAAATTAGGCGGGGTGATTCTCTGCCTAGCCATCTGAAATGAGTGGATAGACATTTCATTTGCTCAAAATGACCAAGTTATCACCTGGCACTGCCTTGAGTTTCTGTCCAGTAAAGAATGTAACATAGGAAAAAAGAAATTTTGCCATTAGAGATTAGACAAAACTTGATCAAGTATACAAATAGTTTTGGTAGGTAAGCAATGTTGTCAGCATTGCTAATTTTTTTCATGTTGTTTTGTTGACGAAACTTTTTTTTACCTATTACTGAAAAGTAAAAACTTGTACCCTCAACTAATATTAGGATCTAAACCAAACTTTTCAATTTTATGTAGTTGTCTGAGCTCTCTGCACATCTTCTGATATGATAGATGATATATTTAGTATTATCAATACAATACTTAATTCAGAGTCAATACTCAGTGATTTGCATTTTAACCACTGTTCAAATTGGAGTATCATCTGGGGTATAGAACAGCTAGCAGTTTTTACCAAAATGTTGGGGGTTTTATATCTTTAAATTTTACTTTAAGGGAGGTAACAACTACAGAGGGAGAGTCAGTTAAAATAAATAAGACAACAGAAACTGTATAGTAGATTATTATGATTATGAGGGTCTACAGTCTAGATATGATTTATAAGACATCAGTAAATTATTTTATAAACCCCTTGATTTCTTGCTGCATTTCTCTGGATTAATGGATAACTCTGATACTGTTCACAGGAAAGTTACACAAATCCTACAGGAAGACTTGATGACGAGACTGATGTTTTAATTGTCTCTGTATATGGCTCACTTAAGTTGTCACAAGAACAAGACATCATAGAATGGCCTGGATTAAAAGGAGTCTTACAGACCAATCTTTTTGCCGCTCCTTTGCCATGGGCAGCGGCACCTTCCACTGGACCGTATTGCTAAAAAGTGTCCCTTTTCATGGCACGGGGTTTGAAACAGATAATATTTAAGGTCTCTTCCAACACAAATCATTCTGTGATTGTATGATTCCATTCTAAAATTTATGAAGTCTCATACCTCATAAAATATACCAAACATTCACAATCCAGAAATCTTACAAAATGAGAGTACTTTTGATTTAAAGAAATGTGGCTATTAAAATTAATTCTGATTTGTAAAAAGGAGCCATTTTTAGTTGTTTTCTGTTTTGCATTCTGTGTAGGCTAGTACAAATAATTTATTTAGTATTAGTTAATGTGTGATGCTGTAAAAAAACCCCCATTGCTTCAGTGTTTAATGCTAGAGCTAAATTTAGAAATAATGAAACTAGCCTAAGCTATAGCACTTCATTAAACTTTGGCTCCAAGGAGTCTGAGCTATTCTAGCTTACTTGCACTGAAATTAAAGGAAAATTCAAATTAAAGCTGGTCATATATGTATGTTTGTAGAGAATCATTAATTCTGCTCTATCTACGTAACAATCAGAAGAATAAAAGTATACAATATTCTGATTGTTACTAACTCAGCATAATTTATTCAAAATATTTTGTGGGACAATTTCTCCAAGAGTTTCTGTGACGTGTTGATTGTGCAATAATCAAGCATGCTTAACCCCTGTTCTGTTAGAGGCAGTGGTGAGCAGAATGTCTTTCTGGTAAACAATCCAAGAGTTAGATGAAAAGACTGAATATTTTTTTTATTTGAATTAAGAACTGCAGATGCGTTCATGTTTACACAGAATAGGCCAAGACATAAAGTGAAGACATTTTGGAGCAAGATCAGGAAGGAGATACCAGGATTGTTGAGGAGGTTGATCCGTGCACCAGGAGTGTTGATCCTGGTGAAGAGAGGCTAGGGGGGACCTACAAGCACCTCAGGCTAGAAACTAGAGAAGACAGAGCCAAAATTTTCAGCTGGGAGGATGCAAAGCAAGAGAAAACAGACACAAGCTGAAACACAGCATAAGAAAATGAAATAAAATATTTCTATGTAAGAAAAAAAAAATGCCATAAAAGTGGTCAAGCACTGTAGCAGGCTTCCCAGAGAGCCATGGAACCTGCATCTTTAGAGATATTTGAAAATCAACTGGATATGGCCTGCTGGACTTGCTCTGAGTAAGAGATTGAACCACATGACCTTTGGAGATCTTTTCTGACCCACAGAAGTGTGATTTCATCTTCCATGTAAAAAGAATCTTTGAGAAACATGGGAGATTTTAATTTTATTCCCTTTCCTGTTGCTGCAGATAGGGAAAAGAACTGTAGAAGCATCAGGCCAAAATGAGACATTGACTACTCTTTTGCTTATGTTTTTAGTCTGTCAAAAGATAAATAATACAAATCAGATTCCATGTAAATTGCTGAAGATCTTAAGAAAGGTTCAGAGCAACTCCAGATTAGCAGAAGAATTCTGAACTGTCAATTGCTTTGCTAACAAATGGATTAATTCCACTAGTCTAGATCCAGGCAAAATAGTTCCGACTTCACTGAGGTCAAATGTGGAAGGTTCAGTCGTAGGTAACAGCACAGACTGTCTACCCTTGAGACAGTGCCTGGTCTGCTTTAAAATTCTCTCATTGCTGCAGGCATTTTAAGATGTGTTCAAGTAAACTGAAGCATAGATTTTTTGGGGGTGATGACATGACTAGCAGTCTGTGACCAATGGAATTAACAGAGAGTATTCCTTACATGCCATGCACCAAAGCAGCATACCTGTATATCCCACAACAGAGAACTTGCAGTATCAAGAAGAGACCAAGATGCAGACCTTAATGGAGGAATAACATGTCCCTCACTGATGCTTTAACTCCTAAGTAATATGAAAGAACCTCTTTTACAACCATACAGAAGCAAACAAACTTTTTTCCCCCAAAATATATTATTTCAGTTTGAGATCTAATAACTTCTGGGATTTCTGAATTTTAGTCTTTTAGGGGTGTTTGCCCAGATTTTTCCATTTGAGTAATCTAATTTAGGTGCTTAGCTCCCAAAACATCCAAACATCAAAGTTATTTTTTCTCCATTTGATTTTATGAAAAACCTGGGCAGAGGAGTTAGATTAGCAGAATTGCCATGGCTCACATAAACATCAGCTTTTCAAACATGGTAGTACCTAATTTAGGAACATAAAATGGACTACACAAAGTTGTCATCACCTTGGTCCATTCTTGTAAGCAGAAAAAGAATAAAGAACATTTTTACCAATGGCCTGCACAGAAATCTACAGGTTCTACTGGACAGAAAGAGTAAATATGCAACTCAGTTGCAAATCACGTCTTTAAGTCTTGATTTTGAGGTTGAACACCAAATTTAGTTCAGGTAATCCTGTGTAAAATCTGAATGAGATAATTTTTCATACTTTTCATGGTTACTAGGCCATTTTAGGGATGTTCATAAGATAGCTCTCTCTGCTTGTTTTAGAGTTTGGTTTTACAGGTTGTGATGAACTAGGACAGTGCTTCTACTGTGATTTCTTTTCCTATAGAAAAAGTCCTAAGACATTTCTGCCCATAGCCACATTTCCTTCCGTCTTCTAGCACTAGTTATTGCAAAATTTTGCAAGACATGGGAACAGTACACCCATTGAATCCATCTTCTTTCAGAAAAAAGGAAAAACATTTTTCTGATTTTGAGTAAGTTCAGCTGCTTTTGAATCTACTGCCTAAGATGTGTCTCTTAGAATGCAGCAACTTCATTCCCATTTAACTTTTTCAACATAAAAATATAAATGAGATTGGTGGCATGATTAACACTATGGTCTCAAGTACACTTTGATGTTTATTTCTGTGTTTCTGAAGTTACTGTTTAATCTCAAATTACCCAGAATTTTGTATCCAGGCCAAACTTCTGCAGCAGGGTTCCATGGGAATGGTGGTTTTGGCTCTTTTTTTTTCTGTAAATTATTTCCCTATTGCTAGCAAACCATTTCTTTCTCTTTTTCTTCTGCATTCCTGAGCAACATCTGGAGAAAACAAGAGTCTGGGTGACTTCCAATTTTTTTTTCCATATGTTTTTTTTCTTCATGGCAAAAGTAAATGCAAAATCAAAGAAACAAAAAAATCTATATTGCATCAGGTACTCAGGCACAGTAAACGAACCAAATTTCCAAAAGAGATCTTATCTCTTTTGCATTTGCCATACTGCCCATTTAAAGGGAACAGCTTCTCTTTGCCCATCTACCATATTAATACTGCGACTGGCATTTCTGGGAGATAAAATTTAACATAAAAACAACATTCCTGAAGAAGAACAAAGTACACAGTACACACACACACAGACACACACACACACACAAAAAAAAAAAAATTTGTTTTCAGGAACAGTGATGAGTTTACACAAATTAATAATCTTGACTACTGCAATTGCATTTTGAAATCCTTTCCAGAAGAAAAGTTTGGAACTCCTCTTTCATCATCTTGAAAGTGTACATATGAATGGATTTAAAAAAAAAGTTTGGGAAAGGGAAAGAAGAGTCCTGATGTAAAATAGCACTGGGGGTGTTACTTATACTCTTTACCATTAACAAATTCAGTTTATTTGCTATCTTCCTTATTTCATTCTGCAGTGAATTTATGAGATACACATACCTTGTCATGTTTTCCCTCTCCACTGTAACTTTCACTATAAATTGTCTTTAGTGATGTAAATATCTTCCACATGACAACATCTGTTTTCATTAACAAATGCATTTTCTAAGTTTGCAATTAATAAAAAGAGATATGCATTTGTATATAATTAGTCACCACCTCTACCTTGCTTATCAGAACATTCAATGATTCATAGCATAGGATTCATAATCCTGTATTCATATACAGCTGCTGCAGTACACAGATAACTCCTCAGAAATTAATGTGGAAATAAAGTCTTCAGGTTCAGCTTCTTTCTGTCCCTTTCAAAATGTAACTGGCATACATAAATTCCCATTTAACTATAATACCTCCAGTTTGAATTATATTGCTAAAATGATATTCCATCCATGTTGTGCTGTATAGGATCTACTACAGTTTTCTTAACCTTGAAATGCACCATACAGATGTCTTATTCCTGATTTTCCCCTCTAATGAGGTCAGTGTCTTCTATAGTTGCAATTAGTACATGAAATAACATTTAGATGTATGCTAATAACGTGCAGAATTAGAAACCAAAATAGAAAAAATCCTTCCCTTTCCTCTCCTCTTCCCCTCCTTATTCCCTCCCCCCCGCCCTTCCCACACTCCCTCTCCCTCTCTTCTCTTCCTCTCTTTGTCTTGCCCCACCTCACCTCTTGCTTTAGTCGTATTCCCAGGGCACAGTTTCTCATTACTTGTCCGTCATTTCAATATTTTAAATGACATTTATTTTTGGGAGATGAAATGTAACTTAAAAATTGCATTACCAAAGAAGAGACAACACACAGCTTTTTGCCCTATTACATTTTTCTCCTGTCTGTCTCTGTCCCCAGCCCTTTATCTTTTGATTGTTTTGATATGCACGAGCCTTCTTAAAGGTAACGCAAGTTGTTCTACAAATTGTTGGTTCCATCAATTTTAGCCTCAGGTTCAAAATGCCCTCACAGAATGTGATAGGAAGATGAGATCAGAAATTGATTTGAATTTAATTTAAACTCCGTGACAAGAAATGAATGATGTTTTGAATCAAGTTCATCCAACTGTTTTTTTGTTGGCTTTTTTTTTCTTTTCTATTCTATTAAACATCTCTAAAAAAGACTTTGGATTTTATCTTTATTAGAGGTTACTGAGTTTTGAATTTCATGTGTGTATGTGTGTATTATATTAATTATATTTTTCCAAAATATTTAGGTACAGAGCACTTGTGACTTTTGTCCCTTTATGGTTTTGGAGGACTTTATTCTCTGGATTAAAGCCTGTATTTTAACATTCGATTGCTAGCAAAAATAATAAAAAAAGCATGTAGTGGATGCTGACGGGGTGATCTGCACAGAAAAATTGAACTTGAGAAGATTAAATTATTTTCTTCCAGCTGTATGATAATGAACCTTACTCTTGAAATGACCCTTTCAGTTGCAAAAAATAGCTTAAGGTTTAAACAGAAGATTTTAAGATAACCATTGGCAATCAGTGTGTATTGTACCTAAAGTTAAGTACATTATTTAAGGTGATTCATTGATAAAAGCTCCATAAATGGTAATGTAACCTGAAACGTGGGACTCTGTTCTGGGTATCATACAAACACATATATCAGAAAGGCAGAATACACAACAACAAGATAACCTGACTTGCAGCTTATTTCCCATGCCAAGTAACCTACTACAACTATGTGGAAGAATGGCTGCACATTCAATATCTTGCTGCTTCCTCAGTTGCTACAAATCTAAGATTTGGAAGTTCTAGGATTTCTGGGTACTGCTGTACTTACTAGGTGGTTTTACTGCCATTTCATGGCTCCCTCTTGGAGCTGTCATGTTTATTTGCTGACACTCATCATCTTGCCCTGCATGTTCTTGAAGCCAGAGAACATAAACATCACTGGAAAGCAATTTTCAATATTATTTTAGACACTCAAATCTGCCACTTCCAGAGTTCATCCAGTCTAAACTGTTTCCCTAATCTACTCCTCCTGCAAAGACAAATTGTCTGTCTGCTTCTTTTCAAATAATCTTTGGATTCCAGGAAGAGGAAATCAGTAAACCACTGAAGCAGAAAGACTGTTAGACTGGAAAGATTTTGCAAGTAATGAGACATTGTTTAATTGCAGCTTTGCTATGGCAAATTTGAAACTGTAGACAACACCACTCTGTCTTTTGCTGCTTCTGCCCACAAATCTTTAATATTTGCGTAGAAGAAATCTTGGCTGCATAAAAGGCTGTTTGAACTGTATTGCCCATTAATAAATCAACTGTAAATGGAAAAAGGTTTTTCAAAAAATACAAACTTTGGCACTATTAGTAAGGAAACAGGAAAGTCTCTTGCATAATTTTTATAAAACACAAAATCTCAGGTTCAAACTCCTTGGTTATATTCTTTTCTTAGTTGACTATGAGATGAATTATCTGTCCATTTTTGGTGTGCTGGTCTTAAAACAGCATTCCCAAATTTGGATGGCTTCCCAGAATTGCATTATACTGAGGCAGTGTAGCTCAGTTTTCATATACTTACATGTTTCAAAATATGAGCTGGTGTGCTGGAAAGAAAAAAAGTTATGAATTGAAGTATTGAGATTGTTTGGTATAATTTTTATTATTTTAAAAAAGCAAGAATTAAACAATTAGTTTCATTATTTTGGGCTGTAAAATTCATGTCAGGATTATCTAAATAGTTCTACATATGTTAATGACATATAAAAAAACTCCCCAAGATTATCAGTTATATAGGAGAAAAAAAGATGTTCTTGTTAGGTTTCCCTAACCTCGTTTAAAGATGAACAAAGAATTTAATAAGTCTGAAATACTTAGCTACTGGTAGACTATGACAACAGTCCCTATGCATGGTGTACACTCAAAAATTGTACTCTGCTAATGCAACATTATATTTGTCCCTGCTGTGCAGTGTTGTGCTGGTGTTGGCCACCAAACTCCAGTTTGGCTGGAGTTAGTTTTCTTCACAGTAGCTTATATGGGGCTTTGTTTTGGATTTGTGCTGAAAAAAGTGTTGATAAGACAAATCTGCTCTAGCTATTGCTGAGCAGTGCTTGTACAGAGTCATGGCCTTTTCTGTTTCCCATGCAGCCGTGCCAGTGACAAGGCTGGGGGCTCAAAAGAAGATGGGAGGGAAAAGAGCTGGGACAGCTGACCCCAACTGAAGCAAGAAATAATCCATACCATCGGATGTCATACTATTAAATCAAAGGAATATTAGTACAAAAAAGTAACAGAAGTGTTTTGGCATCTGATATGAAACAGCAGATAAATATTAGGATAAAAATTATGAAAACTGTGCTTCATTGAATAGGACAAATTTGGGCCTGGATGCAATTACTTTTCAACTAACCTCATTACAGCAAAATTAGGGATATAGGTATGACATTGATACAGTGTGTTCTCCTTTAATTTTTTTCTTACTTAATAAAAAGCATCTGAATATTTTCCACTTTTTTGTATATGGGAGACCTTCCCTGGGGAAGTCTGCACTGCAGAAATACAACAGATGTTTTTGAAGCAGTCTAAATCATTAGTTTATTAATAGGAGACAGCCCTTGGACTACAGTTCTTGACTGCATTGTAGCACAGATTGACTTCTGCTCTTTGCCACCCTATGTCCATTACTTGTTTGTTTTCAGACTGAAGATAATTAAATCTGGAGTTCTGAAGTACTCCTGCTCTCACTTTCTCCTACAGTAGACTCAAAGTGTGTATGCAGAGAAATAAGAAAGCTTTGGCTTTTTTTCAGCACAGGTCGATGTCTTTAGCTTTCTGTGGCTGTCACTGGCTTTGCTGTTGTTGCACTGCTGAGACTCATTTGTATCTTAGACAGGCAGGCCTGTACTCCTTTAACAGGAGTCCTGTGCTCCAAAGGTCCACGTTGGTGTAACTGGGAGTGCAGCAGAAGGCTTTTACATACTAATAACTCTGTCCTAATATGTGGCTGGGGTATGGCTTGGGCATTCACCAAGACACAGGAACCAGAGAAAAGCTGTCTTTTGCAGTAGTATATATATGGCTTTTATTTGTTTGACAGAGATGGAATTTGGTGATGAACTAAATGAAAAGTTTGTAGATCAAAGCCTTTATCACTATAACATAGGCAGAGGTAATTAAGATACAAAAAACAAGGGTCATGTGCAATGATCTCAATCTTGAATCAGAGAAGCAAATTTTAAAAAACATCCCATGATACAGTTTAGCTTTTTATCTTTTCTTATGTGATTACCATCAATAGTGTCAACTGTGTTTGTTACTATGTAACACATAATTTTTTAGGGTTTTTTTGAAGATCATTATAGATCACACAGATCACAGCTCGATAATTCACAACTGCTTCTTTGGAATTTTCCTCATTGAATGACTGCTATAACTTTCTGCTGTTTCAGTAGAAAAGGACTACATACCTTGTATGTATTCCACTTAAGAATTCTTTGCCTTCAGCATATTCTACATGACACTGACCAATTTGTGTTAAGCAAATTAGCTAATGGATTCAACAAATGACAGAAAACAAATAAGTAATTTTCAGAAGTGTTCAATATTGAACAGGAGACACTGATTCTTTACATACAGCCTTGTCAAAGTTCTGTGAAACCAAGCTAACACAACTAGAAAAAATTAAGATGTACACATCCAGCAAAATAATCACAGGTGAACAATGCAGTCTGAAATTATTCTCCATATTATGGATTTGTTGGGTTTTGTTTGTTTATTTGCTTGTTTGGGTTTTTTATTTGTTTTGGTGTTTTTTACTGGATAACTTATCTTAGAAGTAATAGAATATTGGTTAGGGGAAGAGTTTGGAAAAAAAGCCATACCAGGTGAAGTTGCACAAGCATTTCTACAAAAGAAATAAAAAATATGGGTTTCTCCTTCACACTAGGAAAACTCTCTTTTCACCTTTCTGTCCCCAAATGCAGTTTCACAGGTCATTCTGATCTCTATCATCCTAGTTATAATCAGTTTCCAAGGTGATTTACAGAGATCACAAGTATTTATCAAAACCTTTTTGCTGTGTAATATGAATTATTGACAGGCCTAAGGCCCACCATGCTGTTTTTTTCATTCAGAGTAAACAGGTGATGATGTGCTTATGTGTGCAGAGAGCAGACTGACAGAAATGGGAACAAAAAGATGAAGACAGTGTGGTTATGAACATCGAAAAAAATGAAATGACAGAGGGAAGACTATCAGACACAATAAGCAAAAAAAGATGTATGCTGTAAACCAAACATTAAATGGTTTTGGGGGTTGTTTTATTTTATTTTTTTAAGTATGTTACAGTTCACAAAAAATAAAACCAAAACTATTTTAAAATTTTCAACTTTAAATAAATCCCTGTTAGGGCTGGCTCCATAGGGATTACGGGGTGCCAGGCAAAATCCAGCCTGTACACATAAAACTTTATAAGACTTTTTCTTTGGCTTTTGCTGGGGCTGATTCTATAATGACCAAGTTAGGTGCCATTCACTTTGGTTGGTGTACCAGCATTTTCAGTCATTCTATCTGGTACTAAATAAATGGGGCTATTATGATTACATCTCTTAACAAAATAAATCTATATTTACCTTACCCTCCCTTTCCATGTTATTGATGCACAGTAAAACTAAGGAATTTTACTGATGGCAACAGAAAACATCACAAAACACTATAAGCATCCTATTTCACAAGAAACAAGTTTGAGTGTTCTAATTTTGCATCTTACATGTGTTTTAGAGATTGTTTCCCTTCCAGTGATTTCCTGCCATGACAGATGTTTAAAATGCACATTGGTATTCTTATTTTCCATTTCATGCCAAAAGAGCTGGTGTGTCTCTAACAAAACATCATACAAAAAATACAAAGCTCTATTTCGCAAATACTATGTCATCATAATTCAGTTCTTCAGACATTTCTTAGTGCTGCTCATTAAGTTTATTATCACAAATGAAGTTTGTACAATCCCTGTTTTGAATGCCGTGTTGACTCACGCATAATAGAGTAAGAAATGTCTAATAGTGGTGTAATCCCATGGGGAACATCTTTTTACTTTTGAAGTAATGCAAATAATATTCTGTGTTGCATTAAATTAGCATGAGGCTGATAAAGGGTAAAACCTATCAGCTGTATCCTTCTCAATTTCGCTGTTCACTGGTAGTGCTAGCAGTTGCTGCAGCAAGATCAGAATGACAGACCTGATGAAAAAGTCCTTTAATAGCAGCTCTACATCTAACAACCATCATGTCAAGCCAAAAAAATCAAGAAAATTTAAATAATTCAAAAAGTCATTTATGTATTCATCTTGATTAAGTGAAATAATAAATATAGAAATACTGTCAATCTTTAAACAATATCTGTCATAAGCCATTGATCAGCTTTTGCAAAGTACTTACTTTGGGTATTTTTGTTTAGGGTATACAAACTTTCTTTTGTAAGTATTTTGTGGGGGCTATTTTTTGGTTGATTTTTTGTTTGTTTTTAATTTTTTCTTTTACCTTAAGGTAAGTTTCATGGAATGAGGGATGAGATATACTGAAGGATGTCCATAGATTAAAAAAATTAATTATCTGTAAGGATGACAACCAGTTGTCCCATGTTGGGAGAATGAAACAGCTATATCCAAATGTCATGATTTCACATGGCTGGCAGCTAAACATCACACATTAATTTTCTTACATCCTGACCTCAAAGAGATATAGGGAGAGAATCAGAAAAAAAGAGTAAGATTTGTGGGTTGAGATAGACAGTTTAATAGGACAGAAAATTACTACTACTACTACTACTACTACTACTACTACTACTACTACTACTCCAACTAACAATAAACAATAAACAACAACAAAGGAATTATAATATACCAAAGAAGTGATGATCAACACTATTGATCACCACCTGCTGACCAGTGCCCATCCTGACACTGAGCAGCAGCTTCTGGCCAACTTTACCCCTAGTTTATTTGCTGTAATTTCCTAGGGAATATTCCTTTTGCCCATTGAGGCCAGCTGTCCTGGCTGTGGATCCTCCCAGCTTCTTGTGTCCAGTAGCCTCCTCACTGGCAGGGTAATATAATAAGCTGAAGAGCCCTTGCCTTAGAGTAAGCATTACTTGGCAACAACTAAAATATCAGTGTGTTATTGTTCTCATCCTAATGAACACAGAGCTGTACAAGTTCCTGGGAGAAAAATTAACTGTATCCGTACTGACACCAGGACACAGCTAAATAAAATCTGTTATCCAGTTATTCTTGACTTGCCTAGAATCATAAACTAGTTGTTCAAGTAGGCTTTTTATTTATAAATTTTTACATTTTCTGTCTGGCTGGTATAAAGTATCAAGGACTGTTCTTCCCAGTTTTCCCATGTTTTGGGTAAGAATAAATGAGGTTGTACTTTTCTGAACTGCTTAACTTTAAAAAGTGTACCAGCTACACTTTCTAGCATTTATAAGGTTGGTTCCTGGCCCCTTTGTATCCATTCCCTGTCAAACTCACACCATCTTCCTCACAGAGGAAAACAGAGAACCATTTCTTGAATATACCAGACCAAACCAAGAAGCAAAAATAAGCCCTCCTTGCCCTAAATATCTGTAAGAAAATGTATGCTTACTCTTACATGCATCCATAAATGCAGGAAACAATGTTATTAATGTTAATAATTTCATCACTGTGGATAAACAACTACAGTAGTCTCACCATGCTTGTCATTTCCTCTCAACTGTTTGAGTCATAATCACAGAATCAAAGAACCACAAACAATGTGCTGAGTGGAAGGGACCCTCTAGGATCATCGAGTCCAACTCTTACCCTGCACAGCACCATCCCAAAGAACCACACCACGTGCCTGAGACCATTGCCCAAACATCCTTGAGCTCTTTCAGGCTTGTCTTTCAACTCAGCATTTCAGGAGCCCAGAAATTTTCTCTTCATATCCAGAGCCAAATCATGCAATGTGTTAAGTTCTCTTTGAAAGTTATCTAATAAAATAATGGAATGAATTAAGGTTGTTTCTAAATAGCCCAATTGTACTATTTCTCAACTAGTCATCCTGATAATATCAAAATATTCCACCTGCTTTCAAAACTTGGTGAACAGTTTGGCAGAAGGTATGTCTAATTTACCTGATACCATTTCAGGTATATTTCAAATAAAATTATGTGACATGCTTCCTTTCTTCCATGTGACTTCCAAATTGTCTGTTTTTTAAATCTCCTATTATTTAATTTTTCCTGCTTATATGATCTGAATGTCATTGAGTTATTTATCATTCACTTACGTCTGTGTTGTGGGAACCCATCTACCTTTTTGTTGTTACAAAATGGAAAAGTATTAGATTGGCTTAGATTAGATAGATGGCATGCACCTGACTGTGTACAGAATCATTTGGTTGTGACTTTATTTGATCTAAATGAAGTGACTATACTTATTTCGATCAATCAGACTGAGCAATAATGATGCACTTTACAGTGACTAAAATCAGTTTTCCCAGAACAGCACCATGTGATTTCATCCTCCAAACCAGACTGGAAAAAATGCTCCACTGCTCTTACACCTGACAACTTTATTTTCCCTTGTTCAGTTTTGCAAAGCTCAAAAGGAATTCTGGAACTTGTCTGTCTCATAAAACATTAACTAGGTCTCTCTCCAGGAAATTTTTTCCACTATAATATTCCAAAAGAGTGCAAAATAAAATGGACAAGGAAAACACAGTGATTTGAATAAACAATCATATTCACTGGAGATTGCTTATAGGCACACAGGGTGCAATAAATTTCACTTTACATTCAATTTAAATAAATGATAGATATTGTGAAGGAGGAAGAAACTGTCCTAAAATATTGACCTAATGCATAAGCCTGATCTTAAATTGCTCTGAATTTAAATAGAGTTCACTTTGGGGCTTACTTTAAACTGCCTTCTGACAAAACACCAAACAAAATTACATATTCTAGTAAGAAAAGTTTCAAGGAAGGAAGGTCTACCAAATGCCAGCTCAAGCCTTGTTAAAATATGTGTATGAAAAACAAGCAGACTCATAATATTAAATTTACCTTTCCCCAAAATGCACTTTAAAACATTTATAAATATTAAAAATTTATTATATACGTTAGGAATTGATACCTGGCACAACCCTGTACTTTTTAGACAATTCTAGATTATATAAGAGGGGATCATTACAGCTAAAATCATGATGACGATTAAATTACTCACTTAAGTAATTATTTAGTTATTATCTATTAACATTTTTATTAACTATCCTTCCTCCATCCTGTTTCTTTCTCCTCTCAGCTTTTTTCCTGATGAAAAACCTCTACTTTTAGTGGGGAAACATTACAAACAGGAGCAACACTATCAGTACCAACACTTAAATAACAGCATTACTTAACAAACAGCTGAAAAGACTCAGTGGCACCACAGTGGTATATCAATAATACAGAACAGTTTTCTCCTAAAGTGTCCTAAAGTGCTGTGGTGTTAAAGTTTTTCAGTGACCGTGTTTACTAAGCATGCAGCCCATTTTATATTCTTTAGGACCTTTATAATGTCCAGTAAGTACATCCATTTCTTTAACAGGGTTTCACTCAAAATGTGGAGAGAATTGTTCCCTTCTTTTTCCTTCTCTGCTGAGATGACCTACCCTATCACATTGGTGACATGCCCAGTACACTGAGTGCAAATGTCATATCCAAAAGACAAAGTCACTGTTCATGGAAAGTAAACATAAAGTCTTAATTCAAAACTCACTGAAGCACTAAAATCCCTTGAGAAAAAAAAAAAAAAAAAAAAAAGAAAAAAAAAAAAGAAAAAAAAAAGAAAAAAAAGAAAAAAGAAAAAAATACTGATTTCAGTGACCATGGAGTAAGCCAAGACATGCAAAAAATGTATTCATTATAGTACGCTGTATAGAACATTGAGGTACATTCATTGCAATGAATGCAAGTAATGCACACTGGAAGCCTTAGCAGGCTTAGCAGGGAGAACAGTTCTCACAGAGTAAGTGGGGTTGAGGGAGCAATTTGATAAAGGAGAAGGTCACATAGCAGATTATTATCAGCTTGCTCTTGTAACACAGAATGCTGTATATTAGAACATGCACGGTGGATTGTGTCAGGACCAAGTTTCTCTGATTTTAACAGAAAGAAATAAAAATGAGAGATGGCAAAGAAGGTGGAGTTGTACAGAGTGCTTCAGAAAGGGTGAATGTAAAATTAAATTAGGGTAGTCAGTGACCATATTCCAGAAAGATAAAAAACAAGTTCTGAATGACAAAACAGAAGATAATTTTACTGTCAGCATGTCAGACTTCCAAAGATAGATGCTGATGGAAAGATCACAGTTCTGAAGACAGAAAATAGTTGTACCATTTGGAGCTTTATGGGTGGTGCATTTTCCTCTCTCTGGTTTTGAAGGAGCTCTAAAAGATATTTGTACTACATTCTACTAAGGAACTGATACGGTGAATGACAAATGAAACAAATTATAGGTGACACAGAGTTCTTGATTCTTGGAGTGAAATATTCAAATAGGGCTTTAAAAATTTTCTATAAGGCCTGACATTGAAGACTGCAGATTTTGTTGAGTAGCTAATTTCCTTATTTAATATAAATGAAGATCTCAAGTTCCACACATTGTCCAAGAAACTGCCTTCTAGGTGAAGTTATAGATATATCAGAACACCCAGCATCCTGTAGGGCTGTCAGTGTACATGTTTGTGTGTGTACATTTTTATCTCTTCAAGCCCCAGAGATGGTAAGTGTACCGTGGGTACCAGTTGACTAAACAGACTGTGGTGACAGCTGATATGTTCGCTCTTAGTTGATAATAAAGCAGCTAGAATGACTGATCTCTGAAGGACTCCTACATCTACAAACCATGAGGGTCCAATTTCATGTCTTTTAAGATCTGTGAGTGTCCTCATTATCTTAATTTTTCTGTGCATTTCTAGGTCTGAAGTGCTGCTCCTGCAAGCAGCTGGTGCCAGAGAAACTGGCACTGAGAGCAAAACCAAGTGCTGATTTGTAGCTGGTTGAATTTCCAGGGGATCAACAAATTGACCTGCCTCCCTGCTTGCTTAGCCAAAATGCAGCAGGCAGAGGGAATGTGCTGTTGCAGATATGGAGGAGTTTGGCACTTTCAGCAGGACACTGTCCCACATGGGCTTGAGGCACTCAGGGAGCCTCACTGCCAGTGGGGACAGGAAGAGAGCAGATCACACTCTATCACATTGAACAAGTGAGGAAGCGAAAAAAAGGGCAAATGAGGTAAACAGTACAACTGAAATAAAACAGCAAAGCAAATGCCAGAAGTTGGTGTATTTGAACAATGTATTTAGAAAAAAAAGTTGTGTTATGCTTTGTTGAAGAGTAACTACATAAGGGAACACATGAATGATGGGTGGATAGTTACCAGGAACAACTGTTATGGCTGCAAATAGAGGCAAGCACAAAAGATAATGTGACTCAACTTGAAATCTTTTGGTAAGAAAGCCTTACGGAGAAAAAGGAACAGAAGGAAAAATATTTTTTCTTTACGTTTGTACATCAGAAATTGAGACTTATCTGCAGTCATACATACCTTGCTATATTCTGATAAGTGAATAAAAGGAAAGGCAGAGAAGAGATTTCCTTTTACAATGTAACAGACATCCAGAAGCAGTGTAGGGGAATTCATGAATATGAAGATATACCAGTATTTGTACTAGATCCATGAACTGTTACTACCTCATTGTCTTGTTTGAAAATTAATTGTATTTGATTGACTTTTCTTGATTTGTGTCTTCTATTAAAGAATAAAATCAAATTACGTTAATTTTGCATATTGTACTGATAACATTTATTTTCTACTAAAGAAATGCTTATAATGGCAAAGGTGTTAATCTGTAGTTTTTAAACATAAAATGAACAATATATAACAGCCTCGATGCCATGTAGTTTTTTACGAAGCAGGTGCATGTGCATAATTTGAATATGTGACAAACAGGAAGTCATATTAAAAAATATTTTTTTAAAATATTTTAGTCATATTTTTTAGATGTTATATGGAAAGGGAGGTGTCCTGGAAGTCCTAAATATGATCGCTGTTTAGTTTTGATGGAAGGCAGTGTATATCCTTTGTAACAATCCATTTCTTTGTATTTTTCCACTTGCTTCTAACTTCTATCTTTACAATCAGAATGCAAATTTTCCTTCTAAATGAGTTGAAAGAAAATATTTAAAACACAAAAAGGAAGAAAAGCCCACAAATGCTACATACCTTCGTTGTTTGCAACCACGTTTTGTTTTAAATTTCATTCTTTCAGGATCTCATAAAGACAGACAGGTATCAGCAGAAAAACAGAGTAAGCAGAAAATAGAGGAAGACTGAAAGTAAATTATGCAGATAATAGAGATTAAGAATCTCTCTGCAAAATGTACACTGTCCTCATTGTTAGACCCAGACGTTTTCAGAATCAGGAAGCTGTATTAGAAAACAAATTAATAACTTGACAGAAAGACATCCTTAGATAAATTTATCTAAGATTTACTAGGAAGATGTTTAATATGCCAAGTGGTCACTTGGCTCTTCCAAGGAGCACAGATCCATAGATGAATGTGCTGAAGTGTGCTGAGCAGTGGAAAAACTGATGCCAACCCAGAGAAAGAAATGCTTCCAGTATTTTTTACCAGTGTAATGTGTGATGCATTTCCAGGTAGTCCATTTTGGCCAGGTATGCTTTCAATCAAATCAGTGATCTCCGTTTAGCTTGCTGCTTAGAGGAATCTCCAGACATCTTGGTTACACAAAATGGAGAGCACTTATAGGGTTCACTATGTTATCTTGATGCCTAAAGATACCTGGAACCTGAACCTGAAACCTGGACAGAGGCTAGACAGAATTAAAGAAATAAAGTAAGTATTTATTAAAAAGCCTTCAAAGGATACACCTTGGGCACTACAAGAGCCTGGCTGTGGTTCTGTCTGAGATGGACCCAAGATGGATGCAAAATGGATGACCTCTCACGAGTTTTCACACTTTTATAAGCTTTGGTCCATTTACATATCGAGGTTAATTGTCCAGTACAGCTTCAGGTTGTGAAGTTCCATCCTCCCAGTTTGCCCTCCTCAGTTCGCTGTTGTTTATTATACTTCTTGAGCCTGAAGCTGCAATGGTGTCCTTGGTTCTCAAGCTGGAAAAGGATCGTTTTGTCTAACTACCTGTGAAGAGAACTTATTAGCACTTTATGTGAAGTTCAGTTATATACCAATACAGAGCAGAATCTGGAAAATATGAAAGCTAAATCTTAAGGCATCAATCAAACACAGCTTGCTTGTCTCAATATATTCTAGGCAGGAAATACAAACAAAATGATTCACGAACATTTTGAAAGCCTTTAATCAAGTCAACAGAAAATAGGCAAAGCACATACTGCTTAACGTGTTGGGCAACTCAACAGAAATTTTCATTTTACTTGAAAAAAGATATTATAAGAGGCTTTTAACCCATTATCCGAGGATAAATGTTTTTATTGCAGCATTTTCTGTCAGAATTTTGTGCTTCCCTTTCATTAGGGAGCTATAGGATTTTGTGGTTGCTTTTTACAGGAGTTTGGATTATGAACTATAATACATATGCTAAATTCACCCTCAAAATATTAAATAGTCTTTCCTGCTCTGTAAAAGCTGTTAGACCTTATTTTGTATTATTTAAATGTCTTTTTTATTGCAATATGTTCTTTCAGTGCCATGTTACCTGACATCTTGCAACATTAGCCATTCACTGTAGATCCTAATGGGAAAAATGTAAAAGGTGCAAGTGAATTCTTATTAATAGGCTTATCCTGCCTTTGAAGGCTGCAGAGAAAGGAAAACGGAGGTTTACTCCCTTCTCTGACAGTGTAAATAAGTGGAGAAAATAAAAGTTACTGTTGCCTATAAAATGTCATTAAAGTCAAGGAAATAATTGTTTTGATCAAGTGGGCATTGGTCCACTTTACCATATCTCAGGTAAAAGGACAAGAAGAAATGGCATATGTTGCGCCAAGGGAGGTTCAGATTAGATTAGAGAAAAAAAATCACTGAAAGAGTGAGGCATTGTAATTAATTGCCTGGGGATGTGACAGTCACTGCTTCTGGAAGTATTCAAGAGATGTCTGGATGTGGCACTGGGGCATCAGGTTTAGGGGTGAATAGTGGTGTTAGGTTGATGGTTGGACTAGATGATCTTGAAGGTCTCTTTGAAACTTGATGAGTCTACAGTTCTCTAAAATACACTACCAACCAATAGAATTTACTGTTCAAAATAACACCAAGCCAAAATCTTAACAAAATCCAGAGAGTGGAGTGTTTATATGAACAGTATTCTGAAATAGATGGTCAAAAAAAATCTCCTCTCCTCTCCTCTCCTCTCCTCTCCTCTCCTCTCCTCTCCTCTCCTCTCCTCTCCTCTCCTCTCCTCTCCTCTCCTCTCCTCTCCTCTCCTCTCCTCTCCTCTCCTTTTTGTCCTCTTTTCTTTCCTTGCCTTTTCTTGCCTTGCCTAACCTCACCTCCTCTCTTCATTTCACCCATTTCTGCCTTTACCTATTTTGTTCTCTGCCCCATCCATTTTCTCAATTTTCCTCTCTCTCTTTCTCTCACTCCCTTCTATTCTCTCCTTCCTACCCCTCTCTTTCCTGCTCCTGCACCTCTCTCATTTGTCAACAGCTGTTAATACATGTCACAAAAAAATTTCCCCGGAGATATGGTAACTTTTATGGTAAGAAAGAAAACACATTGTCAACTGTACTTTTTGGCAGAGATAGGTCTCTAAATTTAGACTTAAAACAAGCTGTTCCAATAAAAAATCTACTGCTTAGTAGGTATCATTAAATTCACATTATGTTTGTTATACAAGCTGATCTTGATGGTTTAACAGAGTGAGATTTTTTGGAGATACAACACAGGATAATGCAAATAACTCTGCTCGTTTCTACTCTGTCCTAGTAAAACAGTTACTTGATATAAAAAAAAAAAAAATCCTTCCTGCCACTAACTTTTATATTCTTTTTTAAGGGGATTATTATTCAATACGGGTATTAATAGTTGACAAAAATATGTCTTGCAGAAATAAATGGTTTTTCATCCTTTATACTTGTAATAGTGGTGTTTTCAGGAACACTTCTGTGTTTAAAGTTGACAAGTCATTAGCTCTTGCTCCTTCACTCAAGGAATTAAACTAAAAATCATTTCAGGATATTGCAACAGTTTTGGACTGCCATGTAGTAGTCTTCTTTATTCTTCATTTCTATATCCAAGCAAACAGATTTCCTTGACTCAGTATTTTGGAAAATTTTAACTTTCGTATCTTCAATGATAAATATGAATTGCAAATATTAATAATCCTGTCACAAAAGCACTTAGAGTTATGACACTTTTACATGCCGTTTTCATAGCAATTGATATTTCCCTAGAAGCAACACTGTTGGAATTTATGAGCTATTGAATGAAGAAAAATAGCCAGCAAATTAGCAGTAATATAGAATTACTGTTAGTTTTGCCACTGGCAAATAGTGTTTTCAGTACTGGCAACAGGCTCATTAGCCTTTGTATAAAGCATCTGTGATACTGAATCATATCCTGGGGCAGCATTACTTTGTAGTCTTGCTTCAAGCAGACTTCATGAGCAAAACCCTTTTATTATTTCTGTTTTGTTTTTGTAGGTTGTGGTAGATTTGGTGCTTTTTTATATTAGATTTTTGAAAACAAAATGAGACATGTTCAGATCTTTAGATTGTTAGCCAATCTTACTTGCCAGTTGTAAATAATGTCTGAAACAAGCAAGAAGCTAATCAATCTTTCGGTAATGGACTGCTAATGTAATATTTTAGCCATTACACATTATGGCTTTGTTCATTAATTTCATTAGCAAAGACCTAAAATGCACCAACCTTCCCTTTTAGATCCAGACCATCTCAATTGATATCCTTTGGAAATGTCTTTGGGTTTTTTTGAAGTTTACAGTTAGTAGCAAAAAGCAGAATTTATATGTTCTCCCATCAAATTGGGTTTGTAGCAAAACTAATTGTTGGAAGCTGGAAGGCCAGGTTTCTGATTTTTTTTTCTTTTCCTGTTCCAATTATGGCCTCATGAATAGAACCAATCCAAAGTCCTATTACCAGGTCATTACTGCTGTGGGGCTTATATAGCTGCAGAGTTGGCTGGCTGTAATCAACAGATTGGAAAAAAACCTGTATTCATAGATGCCGTTAAGTCAATACTTTTTATTTAGCCTCTAGACCTTGGAAAGGCAGGAAAATTTTTAACCTTAACGTTTATCATTAATTTAATTTCCTTGCATCATCATCATCATCATCATCAATCATCATCATCATCATCATCATCATCATCATCATCACCTTTCTAAAAATAATTTTAATAATTAAAATTATATTTGAAATGTCTTGTGGTCATTAAGGTAGTGTTACTTCTCACACTCCTGCTGGACACCAGAGGTAGGGATGAGTCTTCTTATTTTCTATCCAAAAACTTCAGTACCTTATGTAATTTACTCATCTAAGATCTTTTTAGAGAAAGTTGAAGAAGATATGCATCTCCATTGGACAGTAATTTTTCCTGTCATATAAGGTGATATTAAATGACATGCATTACAAATGTTTCATAGATGACTAAGAGAATGTCTGGACAAGCTTGGTCCAAATACTTTTTTTTCGAAGAATGAACTTAGGTGAGATGACTCCTGTATCTTCTCCAACAAGCTCAATTTGTTTTACATTCACAGCAAGGTCTTTGACAAGGTATTCATTCAAAGATTTAAAAATACAAGTTTTGTTATGGTAGTGTTCTGTGAATGGTATGCTTCCTTTGAATAAGACAAAAACCAGTCCAAATCACTGAAATTTTGATATTTGGTGGAAAAGAAATATGAATTTTCCTTTTAGAATTGATTTCTCAAAGTCTTTGTTCAATAACTCAAATTTTTTTATCCACTGAACTCAAAATTAAGTCTTCTTAACTTCAGTGTTAGCTCTTCTCTCTGAGAAAACAAAGGCAGAAACAACCACTAAAATTTAAGATGATATATCTGTTTTGTAACTCTGGACCTTCTCACTCATTCATTTTTCAGGCATGACAGTGAAAAGTCATATGCCTTTGAAGGTTTGTATACACTGGTGTTAGAACAGACAGGCTGTGTGAGTTGGGCTGCACCTTGTGCATTGGAGGAAGCCCAGTTTAATGATATCTAGAAAGACTTAGTGTGTATGATCCAGTGTGCATAGGCTTGGGAGCCAGAATTTCACACTGATCCTGTTATTCTAAGTTATTTTCAAAGGAAGTAGAGGATAAAGTTTCTTAAAACTTACTTTTATTTCTCAAAAACCTTTTAGGTGTAGTTGGGAGTAGGGGAATATTCTGATATTCTAAAATGTTCACTCATTCACAATGCCCTAACATAAATGTAAATTGACATTGAGGTAGAGAGAAACCTTAGCATGCTTCCAGTTTTAATTAAAACATGAAATATAAAACAGATCAGGAGGTATGGTACAAATCCTGAGTACTAACTAAATGCACACTGTGTTAAGGTTTAAATATAATCTCCACTGCAGACACATAATAAATAACTTCAGTCTTTTCATGGGAGGAACCACCAAGTGCTACATACTTATGTTTAGAGACCTGATCAGTTCAGTAAAATCACAGGCCCCACACATAACATTTTAGTAACTTCACACATCTTGAAATTAATAGGACTTCATAGAACACATTGCAAGTTACAGGTACAATAATTTCCAATCTGTGAAAAAAAAAAATTGCTATAACATTCTTTGTGGTCTCCTGGATGCTGGATTGGAGTAATTTCATAAATTATTCTTTTCATCATCTAAACCTGGGCCATGTGCCTGTATGGTATCAAGGAGAAAAGATAGCTTCTTCTCTTAGAGGTGATAAGAGGGAGTCTTACAGGAATTTTTATCTACTCAAGGTTGTCAGCACAAGAAACTACCTATTGCTTACACTGTGCTATGGAATTTCTATTTCAAGTTGAGTCTTTTTATGAAAAAGGGAATATAAGATCTCACAATGTACTTACTGTGTCATAAAGGGTAGGGCAACATTAAAAGGGATATTTGAATTTGACAAATTCAATTCCATTCAGAGACTCACTGTTTTGAAGCTTTTTGAAAAAAATGAGAGACAGCCTGAAGGGCAGAGAAATAAAGGGCAGAGTTAAGTTTGTTTTTAACCTCACAATCTGAGAGAATCTTCATGCACATATATCATATAGCAAATATATAATTTGGTGAAAAGCCAGTGTCAGGATTTGATGCAAAGCCATTTCAATGCAATGTGCCATAGATCACAAATCCTCAAGAGCATTTTGTTTAAACCATCTAGCAACGTTTGAGAAATGATAATTACTAACCTTCATGAAATGTAAATTTAATTTTGCCTTAGTATTTGATAGCTTTATGGGTCTTTTCTACAAGCCATTTTTCTGAAATGTGTCAGACTGGCAGTTGTGAGGACTTAAAGAACGCAATTGCATGTCTGAAAGCACTGTCCCCATAATATAAGCCACCAGAATGGAACTTGAAATAAACACATAATGCACAGCAGGAAAGTGTTAATTCCAGGCTTAATGGAGTTAAAGGTTTGGTTAGCATCCAGATAAAAAATTCCCACTGTGGCAAGCTGTTGGGAAAGGAAGAGGAAGAAAGTGCTGCACACACCATCTCTAGTCACGGGAATGGCATCTTCACCCCATGGATACCGAGGACCTGGACTTTATAAACACATTACCTCCAGAAGAATGACTGAGGGACCAGCAGAATGCCGCTTGTGGTGGTGATATATTTACTTAATCTCTCTCTCTCTACCCCTCTCTCCCAGCCCCTTCCTATTTCTTTCTATCTCTCTATCTCACTTTTACTGTTAAATACAATCTGTACTGGTGACTTTGGCATATGGTCTTGTTTGCACCTTAATTTGTGCAGAGGAGTCTCTTCTATTCAGATCATAACAACAGTGCAGGAATCTAATGGCTTTTATCTAGACACTGAACAAACACTCACAGCAGCACTGCAGGCTTCCTGACATTACCCTGTCAAAGACCTTTCTTCAGCTCCATTCTGAAAGAATCAGTGAGAGAGGCTGGTTCAGTTCAGCTGCTGCTTGTTCAAACTTCAGCCTTTTTGCTGAAACTGCCAATCAGTGTACTAGTCACACAGTGCCTAAACCTGCAGTGTTCTTCAATGTAGTCAAGCAAAAAGCTATCAAATAAAGCAAATTGTGATGCTCTTTATTTGCCTAAATATGCTAAAGCTGAAATATCTCATAATCACCTTATCAGTTCCTTGGCTCCTGTGACAACATTCCCTGAAAAATGTGGGCATATCACAGAATTAAATTTTAAATCACCTTTTAAAATTAAAATCACCTTTTCTAGGGTGTCTGATAGGATAGACGCTAAGGTCTCTGATAAAATATTTGGTATCACATTAATAAATGAAACTAGAGCGAAAGTGGAAAAGATCACTGTGATGAAGAAGATAGTGTATGGAAACAGAAATGCCAAACAGTACTGCCTGAAAAAATATGTATGATGGTTATATGGGGAGTGTAACCTATCTAGCCACTTAGCAATGGATGAAAAGATGTTATTTTCCTTCTGAGACTGAATAGTGTCTGCAACATTACTTGACTTATCCTTAACGGTTTGATACCTATTTAGTAATGGGTTTTCTAAACATTTTGAGCAATAAAATATCCTCTGACAGTCACTGTAGGAGAATCAGAAATTGCAAGTTGGGTGCTAGATCATGGAGTTGGAAAGAAGCTGTGAACAGTTGTGACTGGGAAGGACCTCTGATCAGTGACATGTAGTTCCCCACTAGCTGAGTCAATCCAAACCATATAATCACTTCCCTAAACATATTCAGGTCTACGTGAAAAACATGAGGTTTAGGTTTGGGGGTTTAATATTTTTCCCACTTGCCTCATCAGGAAGTTCAGTTCTCGGAATTAAGATGATTCTTCTAATTTCTCATCTCAAGTCAATTAAAATTACCAATTGCTGCTAAATAAAGTATCTGTATGGAAGCCAAGGCCGAATTTTGCATACCAGGAGTAGCATCCCATACCCAATGTCATGAATGGCTTTCCCTCATCATAGTAATTTTTTTAAGCATTAATTTTTGAAGTAGACACTTCAAGCCGAATAACTGAAGGGATACCCCTTCAGTAGGCCATGAACAAACCTACAAAAAAACAGATCTGCTCTGCAATTTTCTACAGTCAGATTAGAAAAAAGTGCTAAAATTGACAATTATATAGAATAGTAAATAAAAGTAGCATGCAGAAAGAGCAATAAGGTAAAATGTGAGAGAGAAAACAAAATGCTTATGCAGTTGTGGGGATGAACTATACACGTATCAGTTAGTGGTTATACATCTGTGCCTTCATCTGCATTGACAGAGAACAGATAGAGTTCATACTTGTGCAGGAATTTAAAAAACCTTTAGGGTAACATCGTTTTGTATGTTAATTACTACTTTCACCCACTGTTGTTTGAGTTTTACTGGAAAAAATAAGAACAGAGGATATTGACAACATTGGATCTTTTTCAGAGTCAAATGATGGCCTTTGAAACCAGATGTTTTCATGCACTTATAAGCAATGTTTTTTGTTAAAGATTGCTACAGGGGCTCCTGATTGAAATAGCTATGAAGTATGCTATTGCTTTAGAGATAAAAATACAAAAATAAATATTTTTATCATCTTTCTTTCCTGAGTGTTCAATCAGTTACATGTTGCCTTTTGTTTCTAAAACAGAAATATTCTCTTCCAAAATCATCTTATGACTTAAAGGAAAGAAACTATTTGTTAAAAATAAAACCCAAAACAAGATTGTGCTACTGATCATTATCTGCTTGTTTATGTATAGAAGCAAGTGTATAGATATCACACAATTTTACTTCTCTAACTTCAGGTGAAAGCAGTGCTTGACTAGAGTTTCAATGCTCAGAACTCTGACTCCCATTAAAAGAAGGCTTCCACTAGCTCCAGAGAAATTATTGGTTCTTCTGTCCTGGAGATTTCTGTCTTTTCGGCAGTGATGTGAGTGTTTGTCCTTGCCACAGCAATTTAGACCCTAATGTGTTTCTGCAAATTGCTAGGCTCTAAGCTGTAGCAACTCAGGAGCAGACATGATACATTCTAGAGGGACAACAATAGCTTTTAGAGGCAATAACAAAAAAGCTTCTCCACCATCAGAGCTCAGAGACAGTGAATTTTTTCAAAGAGAGTATGAAATCTCACTGTCTTCTCTCTGGACTGTGTCAGGATTTTATCTGGGAACAATTACACTGAAAATGCAGAAACTTAGGGAGCAGGAATGAGATTTGTCAGGATGTCCATCACAGATTTTTAACTATTGGAATAATGTCATGTTGGAGGATTGTTGTTGTTTTGGTTCTGGCTTTGGGGTTGGTTTGGTTTTGGTTTTGACTATGATTTTATTGATCAATCAGTAAATTTATCATCAATCAGTAAATATGGCTTCAAGCTTTTGCATTACATTAGGATAAAACCAAAGACAAAATCTTATTAGACACAAGCAAATTTCACTTGCTTATGGTACAGAATGGTTTGTTTTCTTTGTTATTACACATCTACATTTGAAACAGAACTGATCATAGCTTAGATAAGCAAGTATGTTCATGGATTTATAAACTCTCAAATATGATTTGAAATTCCAGTAGTTTTCCAGAAATGCATAGAGAATGCCTTTCCCTGGCTTTTTTACATTAAAAAGAAATTAACATTTCCATAATTATTTTTACTTAGTTTTTTACTTAGTTTCAAGGCTACTTAGCTTCAAGTTTTAAAGAGTTTTAGGCCCATGCTACTGTAGAAGACTATACAGTAGATTCAGATGGTGCCTGAGTATCAGGGGATGTAGAGGACCAGTCCTAGGGTAAATATCCAAATTTCCTGTGCAGATAATGAGGAGAGGTAACACTTTAGAAGTTTTTGTTCTGGAAGAAAAAGGTTGACGGACCTAACCTGGGATTGAATCCCATGATAAAAGTATTTTTCTCTTGTAAATTCACATATTAGTTATTAGAAATCCTTGAACTAATTTCTTCTTTACCAGAAGAGACCTACGTGATCCTATATTCCTTTCTCAGGATGAGAGGAATCACACTTTCCAGGTGACCCTTTGATCCTGACGACTCAGTTGATCTGGCCACACTGCAGCAGGTGTCTCAGACCATCCTGGTGTAAATGTATAGCTTTGAGATATGGCATTGCCATGGCTAAAGTGGCCATTACTGGCTTTGTATGGAGTTTGCAAGCCTTCCAGACTGGCACTCCTCAGACTGGCTGTCTGAATGTTTCTTTAGTTGCCTGCAGCTTTGTTTTGCTCACTTCAGCTGTGACAAGAGGGTTTTTTCCTGACTGATCCGATGACTATGGCAAATTTGGTTTACTTTCATTTATCTTCGCATGAGATAAAAATAGTTTTATATAGATAGCAGTAACAAGCAGTTATTCCATGTAGAATGAGATATTTATGACTCTAAGACAATGTTGTAATATAAACTAACAGAGGCCTAGGGCAAGAGCAAAGAACTGCAGACACAGGTTGTGGTGTAGAGAAAGCACAGACATGGGATGCCAAAGGACAGGGAAGAGGGAACAGGGATGGTACTGGAGACCCCGGTTGTTTAGCTATAAACAATCAACCCATTGTCTTTGAAGAAATGCAGCTCTGGAGGACAAAGAAACTGGTTGTAAGGGTAACAAAGAGAACTAAGAGGTAACATCTAACATATGTAAATGGCACCATACATACTAGACTTAGATATAATCTGGAGCAACAGATGAATGAAGGAAGACTAAAGGTATAAAAGCATGTTAGCAAACATAGTGATAAAGTCAATCCTGAAGTGAGAAAGAATAAAGCATCAATGTCATATTCCTCCCTTTGAAGGACCCCAGATGCTGATGACCCAACATAACCCCTCTTCTGCAGTCTGAAATTGCCAGTTTTAAGACCCATACAAAGAGTGGAAGGCTGACAATAAAATTATATATATATAAAAAAGATAAAACTATCTAATTTCCTCTTTCCCATGATATTTAGATCACTGAAATGCTGAAATTTATCACCAAGTTACATATTTCACCCTTTTTCCTAAGAGTCACAGAGGTAAGAGTTCACAATATAAATCTTTATTTTCTAAGTTAATTTTTTATTTATTATGGTGTACATGTAACCAGGAGAGAGCAAAGAAGTACAAATTGCTATTATCTGTAATTTTGTGATGCTTTTCTGAAAACAATCTTATTGTATTAAGTGTATCAATTCAATTTTGCATGTAGATAATACAAAGTCAAACTATGTTTACAGTTATATCCACGGAATTCAGTAGTATCACAAATGTCTAAAAGGAGCTGGCTCATGCGTTAATTTCCGGTCTGGTATTGTTCTGAAACTAAAAATAACATATTTTTTATAGTTTGCTAAAGATATATGTGGCAAGCAACTTTTATGCTTCAGGATGATGTTGCTTTTTACCTTTATGAAGGCCTGGTATTCCTTTTTTTTTTTTTTTTTTTTTTTTTTTTGTTGATAAAACTGTGATTTTATTTTTTTTAAAACAGAAGGTGAAATACATGGATTTCTTGAACACTTCTCTTTGCCAAAAAGCAGGGATATAAACTGACATGAAAAATATTTTTAACAGCCATCAAAACATTGTTAGCTACACTTATAAATAAAGTGAACTGAAAGTAAACAGGAAAGCACATTCTATACAATACTGATCCCCTAAAGACAGAAACAGGGGACAAAGAAGGGAAATGGCTCATGGTAAGGCATATGACGTATGTATTGAGCAGTATGTTTTTGCCCATCAGCAAAAGAAATCTGTTACACACTCTCACGTGTAGCATAAATAAAATCAGACTTTACTATGATTTTTAATGGCCATATCCTGCTTTAGATACTGAAATATGAATCCTTGCACATAATGCAGTTATGAAAACAACTTTGCAGCATGTTTTTATGTTATTTAAGTGTTCTTTTGTCCCTAATGTTGTGTCCACCTGCTATAAATATGTGATTAAAATTCCATATGCATTATGGCCACACCATCCATTGTTCCAGTGGCATTGTCTTTGAAGATGTGAGGTGAACTGGACCAAAGAGATTATTTGAGTCAGAAATACCCTGACCAGTTTCACTGCGTGATCCTGTAAACTCTTGTGCCAGCTCAAATGGGAAAGAGAGTGACATTGAGAGGAGCTGGAAAATCAGAAATTGCCACAGAGAAAGACCCCCATGTGACTTACATTCAAGAGACTAACAATTGATTTGGACTGCTTGACAAACCTGGAGAGACTTCGTTGTGACACCTAAATTAGGCATGCACAGCAGGTGATCTTAGCACAGCCCTCTGCACTGTGAGGGGTGATGAGATTCATCGATCAAGTCCTCTCGGCCACAGAAGCTCAGCATGAGCTTCCTCCTCAATGTGAACTAGAAAAGAATCTCACGGGGTACCAGGTATACTGTCTGCAACATTTCACATTAAAAAGTACTAAAACAAATAGAAAGAAAAAGTTTCTTACTGCCCGAAATGCAAATATTTTCTCCCAAAATTTGTTCATGTATCACCAGGAACAAAAAATTAAGAGTTAATTTTTTTTTTTCTGAGATTTTCAAGAACAAAACCTGGATTTTTCTGGAGTCATTAGCTTTTTTAGTGTAATATAGTTAGAAACAACTTTTATTTTAATTCCTATTATAATTGGTTGTGACTCAGAGCACACAGAAAAACACACCATTTTCTAAATAAGATTAATGCTTACACAATTATTTCAGAGAAGAACTGAATATAAAAGAAAATAAATAGAGATAGCTTCAACTACATGTTTTAATTCATTTTCCTGAGACGACGATATGGAAATAATAAGGTTAATCCGAAATCTTCAATAGGTTAATTTAAACCCTGTTATAATCTGAACAATAATATTATTTTAGCATACGTAGTAGTAAAGAATTTATATGCACAGCTATCTATAGAAAGAGAGAAATAAAAAGATAACCTTTTACATAGCTGTAATTATGCATCATCTTTTATTAGTCATGTAAGGACCAATGATATTTGCTCTCCAAGGAAACAGGTGTTTCTTTTTCTCTTTCACCAGCTACACACAGGAAAAGTTGTCACCTTGAAATGTTTATTCAAAGTGCTAGGACATTAGTTATGAGAATAAGTACTGCAGTCACTACCTTTTCCCCAGGAGATACAAGTACATTTAAAAACACAGCTACATCTACAGAAAATAGAAATGGAAAGTCAAGCATTATAGAATCACTTAGCCTGGAAAAGAACCTTAAGATCCTCGAGTCCAACTGTTAACCCAGCACTGCTAAGTCTGCCACTAAACCATGTCCCTAAGTGCCACATCTACATGTCTTTTAAATATCTCTGGGGACAGTAATTCCACCACCTCACTGGGCAGTCCATTCCAATGTGTAACAACCCTTTCTATGAAGAAATTACTCCTGATGTACAACCTAAACCTTTCTTGGCACAGCTTGAGGCTTTGTCCTCTTACTCTGTCACTGGTTGCCTGGGAGAAGAGGCCGGCCCCCACCTTCGTACAACCTCTTCTCTGGTATTTGTAGTGTGGTAAGGTCTCCTCTGAGTCTCTTTCCTCTAGGCTAAACAATCCCAGCTCCCTCAGACACTCCAGACCCATCAGCAGCTCCCTTGCACTTCCCTGGGCAGGCTGTGGCACCTCAGTCTTCCTTGATTCACCTCTAGCTTCCTGAAAAATCAGTAATGGACAATCATCTGAGGGCTGGACCCAGGGAGGCAGCAGGCTTCCCTAACAAATGGGTGTGTCCTACAGATAGGGCCTTTCTCATATAGAGCTCAGGGTAGAAGAGGAATATCTTGATTTTAACAAATAAAAATAATATGGATTTCTGAAATGTTGTATTTTTTAGAATTATTCCTTTCCTGGAATTTTATTGTCAGTAACCAGACTGTCCTCTAAGAAATTACTCCTTACAAAGCTCTCTTATTTTATGGTTGCTATTAAAAAAAATATACCAAGTCCAGGTATGCAACTCTAATATTGAGTGAGTGTCTACCTGAGAAATAGCTCACTTTGAGTAAAGCATTCCTATTTTAGACCATAAAAAGGATTATTTAAAAGAAGGCAAAATAAACCCAAAATCTTATTTACCAAATGTTCTGGGAAATACGGAGAAGGAAACAGAGGAAACGAGACCTACATGTCATTTCTGAGGTCATCTGCTGAGCTCAGAGGCAGCCCTACGCAGCCTGCGTGACCTCATGTCGGGAAAAGCTTCTGCATGCCAGGCAATTGACCCAGATTGACTCACATACATATTGTGTACAGTCCATCATTTTACGTGGATGCAGGTGGTTTTATACTCCATGAGCACAATCTCCAGCTTAATATTTTTTTTTTTTCCTATTTCTCATCTTGGCTTCCCTAAAATATTCTTCATGTTTCTGTTCTATGTTACTCCTCTTTCCACTGTTTGCTTTAGCATAGCACAGAAACACTGGGTTTTTTGGTTTCTTTTTTTTCCCCCTGCCTCCCAAACATGGAGCTATACAACATTCTGCAGGTTTCCACAGTTACATGCAATGGTACTTCCCTTGCAAGGTGCCCTTGGGACAGCTCGTCTAAGAGTTTTGCCTCCCTTCTCCTTGCTCTGACCTGTTTTAATGATTATATAATAGTTCTTTAAGAAACTAGAATATTTCTTTGTAGCATGGTAGATTTCTTGAAAAAGTCTTGATGCAGGTTGGCAGATGTAAGAATCTGAGCAATGATGTGGAGTGTGTGGTGATGCCTACAGATAGATGGAACAGGAGGGTGAGTGAGGTCTCATGGCAGAGTAGTGAGTGAGAAATCTCCAGACCTGCCACTATTATTCATATTGCTACTTGTTTGTTCGTATGGGAACAGGAGAAACCTAATTTTCCACTCCAAAAGGAATCTTAGAAATTATTCTGTGTAGGTACAGTGTTGAAGATAATGGGAATAGGCCAAGAAAACCAAAAGAAAAGAGTATTACGGACTAGTAGTTCACATATACCTGAGGAGGTCTTAGGACTAATTATTATCAGTATTTGAAAATGAGGCTTGTGTTTTCCAGATTCTTTGGAATAAACTACTCTTCCTGGACTAATAGTCTTTGTAAGGTCTTGAACAACACACAAAAGTTAGGAAAGAAAACAAAGTGCTTCAGGATATAAATAAAATTCTGAGTAATGAGTAATTGTGGAATTTTTTTCTGCATTTCTGTGTCTCTCTTTCAAAGCTTTTATTCCATTTTCATTGAAGCGATACTGGCAATTGTTTAAAAAAAAAGTTGCCAAACTGGATTGATTACTAGTGTGAGTTGACGTTACAAAGGAAAAGAATGAATTCACATTTTCTTTCCCTGAATTACCAATGTCATAATTTCAAGTAAACAAGACAAGTTTACTTGAAATTTGAAAGATTGAGTTACAAAATCTGCAAAGGAAAAAAGAGGTCAAGCAAAGTGTACGCACTGACACACATGCCTAATAATGATGTTTATCTGGGAATGGAATTGTTCATAGGAATGTTCACTTGCCTTTCTAACTTTTATAACTGTTTACCTATTTGTCATATTGTATGCTATGTTATGTGTGTTAATAACTAACATATACATTTGGGAATAAAAATATTTATGTATGACTTTATGTAATATTTATGTAATGACTTTATATTAGTCTCATATAAGAGTAACATCTTTTGTCTAGAAAGAGTTCTAGTTACTGTATGAATACATACATTACTGTACAGGTTGTTATTTTTCCTCTTGTAAAATACTCTACAGGAGAAATAGCTATAAAATATTCTTAAATACTTCCTGGTTAAAATGACACAGGAATTAGTCATGGCAGAAGAATCAAATTTTATAGCAGTAACACATTAGCAGTACCATTAGTACTGCGGGACGCTTTTGCTTGCCTCATTTTATGAAACATAAGAACTTGATCTGGGATTGCTGTGATTCAGGTTCACATTCACGTGTCACCACTCCAACAAGGTATCTAAGCTACCAATAATACTGATGGAAGTTTGGTATATGGGTCATGGACACACACATGAATGTCCAGATCTGAGTTAAGGATGCCCTACTTAGCTGCCAGCGGCCACTCCCCATGGCTCCCATTTAAGGAAGCCTCTGGAACATACCATAAGTCCTGCATCATATATGCCAGTCCCCTGGGTTTGTCTTGGATACTCTAAGAAATCTTAGGTAGTACCAGTCTTTTTTTTTTTAGGCAATTGAGTTGCTTCTTTGGGTGTCTGTCTATATATGAGCTGAAAAATGTGCTGGGCTTCACTGACTGTGTTGACAAAGGGCTGTGGTCACTTGTCCAGAAAAAGACCTGAGGCCATTCAGAACAGTAGTGGACACCAGGTGGGTATTTTTGAGCATCACAACTGGCACTCAGTGTTTTAACAATTGAATCCAATGACTACAGTTACAGCTTGAAGAGCACATATGTAAATATCTGTATGTTGACATATATGTTAAAATAACTTAATCCCACACTGAATCATAAACTTGCTGTTAATCCTAGGTAAAATGCACCTATCATACACATACATATGTATATATATGTATCTAACATACATACATATATATACACGTTAGATACATATATATATGTAACTAACATAGGCTTTTCTGAACTAGAAAAAGTAATTCTGAATTCAGAGGGACCCTGACAGACTGCAAGGTTGGCTTGATAGGGATCTCAGAAAGTTCAAGAAAGGGAAATGCCAAATCCCCTCCTGGGGCAGAATAACTCCATACACCTGTACAGGTTGGTGCCTTCTGAGTGAAAAGCAGCTTTGGGAAGAACTTGTGGTTCTAAAGGACACCAAGCTGAAAAAGAAGGGAAGAACTTGTGGTTCTAAAGGACACCAAGCTGAAAAAGAAGGGAAGAACTTGTGGTTCTAAAGGACACCAAGCTGAAAAAGAGCCCACACTGCCCTCACAGCAAAGACAACCAACTTCATTCTGAGCTGAATCAGGAAGGATGTCAGCAGGTCGTGGAAGGTGATCCCTCTGTTCTGCACTAGTGAGACACGTCTACAGTGTTATGTTCAGGTCTGGGCTCTCAAGGACAACAACAAGAGAGACATGGACATAGTGAATGGATTCCTGCAAAGGGCCATGAAGATTTTTAAGGTACGGGAACAAATCTTATACAAGGAGTGGCTGAGGCATCTGGGTCTGTTTGACCTGGAGAAGATGCAGAGCGGGATCTTTTGAAAATGTATAAATACCTGATAAAGTGAGCAAAGAAGATGGAATTAAACTGTTGTCTGTGGTGCCATGACAGGACTCAACGGACAAAATGGGCAAGAGGCACAAACTGAAATGCAACAGCTAAAAAATGTCTGCTAGGAGTGCTCAAGCACTGAAATAGTTAGCCAAGGGAGTCAGTGGTGTCTCCATCCTTGGAGACATTCCAATGCAAACCAAACTTGGCCTTAGGAAACTTGCATGAAATGAGTCTGCTATGACCACAGGGTTGGTCTAGATGATCTTCAGGGACCTGGTCAAACTTGGTAATACTCTCTTTTTTTTTTTACAAATTGCTTTTAAGAGAAAGATTATCATAGACAACTTATTTTCAACATAAAGTATTTAAAAAGAAAACATGACTTTTTATACAGGTGTTTAAAAAAACACACAGGTAAAAGGTTACACAAAACTCTTTGTTAATATTCAGGGCTACGATCAGTGGCTGATCTTATACAAGATACCATAAATATTGCTATATTCACCAGATCCCGTATTGCAGGCTTGTGAGTGGGGATAAATAGATGACAATGAGATACATATATCAAGCCAGAAATAAGCAGTTACCAAAGACCGAGAAACAGTATTACCAAACTAATCAGCATAAATGTCATATAATCGGCCATTGCTGTACATCCTGCTCCAGTTGTGTCTAAAGTGCTGCCATCGTTGGTTTGATGGATTTGCTTTGCGTCACTGAGGTTCGTCTTGTCTGGCATCCCTGCTGAGACAAATAAGAAAATACAGTATGATGCATGCCTTGTCACTACTGGCAACACATTATAGCTAGAAAAAATTTAAATATCCTCAGCACACAGACTGTCACAGTTTGGTTTCTAATTCTCATGTTACTGCCAAATTCAAATGCTTTATAATTGCATCTAGAAATATGCACTATACTATATGGCTATTCATCGTTGAAAGCACTTCTGAGGTCTGCCAGCTCTGAACAAAGTTGTTCTTGTAGAATATATCTCAACAAACATTTGCAGACTGAAGCGAACAGTTTTGTAAGTCCCAGTAGTACCTAAAAGTCCACTGCTCACATATTTCTTGGATTTGAAGAAAAAAGGAAATAATTTAATGTGAAATTTCTTGTGTCTGGGTTCCAATATTATTGCAAAATAATGTATAACTCGTGGAAGGTACGCAGAAAAATATAGTTGTTGCTATATAAAACCTCCATTTTGGCACAATTTAAACAGATTTTACAACATTGTAAGAAAAAATTCTAAAGCTAGCTTTAAAAAGGAGCCCTTTTACTGAGTTCCCAGCTGAATATTTGTACTTTTTTTTTTTTTTTTTTTTTTACCAGGGTAAATATTTTTCCACCTCGAAAAAGTACTCTTATGGAACAAGGGTGTAATCACCCGTTATATTTCCTCTGCCTGGTTAAACATTGGAAACAGAAGATCTTGGAGACACACTGAAATTTGGTAGCATTGTCAGCTGCTTGTATCTGTTATGCCTGCTTGTAGACTAACTGTCTTATCCCATATAATAACTTGTGGCGTGCCACTATCAATCAAAATTAACAAGTCTAAATTCAGTGTTATTACATACAACAAATATTGACATTGTAATTACACTGAGACTGAAAAAAGCTTCATATAAAGCAAAGTCAATATTTATGTAATTAGGTCAATACATATATAATTCAGAAGGTAAACTCTTCTGCTGGAACAGCAGCATTAGAAAGAAGCTCAGCTCTACTGAGCTGATTTATTGATTTTACAGTCTGAGTTTCTGCATCAGTATTCATTGTTTAGGTGCTTCTTTCCTTTCTGTATCATTAGGAAAGATGAATAAACTAGTGAACTTTTTATTTATTATTCAAAGTGACTACAACAAAGTATAAATATTTTAGTCATGGTGTTATCTTCTTTGTTAAGCTGGTTTAAACAGAAGCTGCAGAGGACAGTCATTCTTAAAAAGAACAATTTTTTTTTTGGTGCTTGAATTAAAAGTACTCTCTTCTCTAAAAGCAACTTGAAAGCTGCTTTTTGTGAACTTCTGCTCTATGTGCTCAAATATCCTTCCTGCAGCCTTGAAAAAAAAAATCATTAAGGGAAGAGTCAGCTAAAGTCAAACATGCTGTCTGAAAAAACCTGCTGGATGCTTTCTGAAAAAAAATCTGCTAGAATGAATTAATCTTTGCTGCTGTACTAAGCAGTGTACCCTGCTATTTTGTGTGACTTTATCAGTCCTATTCTCTTGCCTGGAATTTGTGAAAATTAGTTGTATGAGTACAATGCGAGTGGACATACAAGAAGGAAGAGTGACACAACAGATGTTGAGAAGGAGGGAATTCAACTTTTCCTCGTCATGCACTTTCAGTAACCTGTGTAGGAAAACATCAGTCAACCAATGCTTTACTGAAAGTATTTTGAGTGGATCATCACTATCATGGTATATCAAGGTTGTTTGTTTTTTTTTTTTTTTTACGGAAGTGTTTTAAGTAGAGCAAAAGGAAAAAAAATTGTTTTCATAATTTCTTCTGAGTTTTAGTGAGGTCTTCTCATATTTAAGAAGACTAATTTTAGTAGACAGTGAAAAATTCAACTCTCGTCTACACAACAAAGTGGTTCAACAAGTGCTATAGGTATAACAAAGTAGATTTTTCCAGTGTGTTTACAGATATGCAATCAGAGTAGTAAAGATTGGGCCTTATGCAGAACATAAATTATAAAAGGTAATGAATATAAAAATAAAAAATATTCTTAGATCTTGCAGTTGAAGAAATAACCAGCTTCCACTGAATGTATTTTGAATCTGAAGACAATGTGACTAGATAATAATCAATGACTGGACAGTTAGGTGTAATTTCCAGTGAAAATTTAATTTGCAATATAATGGAAAATAGAGATTTCTTTTGATGGGAATCTTTTTCTTTTCTTTCCAGTCTCAAATGAAAACTGCAGGCTTTGGAAGTTCCCATGAAAGTAGTGTTATTAAAAAAAATTCACACTCACCTATATATTTTCCTTTGATCAATCAAAATTCCATAAATCATTATATATAATCACTGACCTTAAATGAGTACACTGTTAGAATTGTAGTGTAATCATACAGCAACCCTGTCACCTATTCAGCCCTGTAAGTCTATGCCACACTTTGACTTTATTGAAATATGAGGTCCAAAAAATATGTATAGATATCATCTGGTGAAAAAATCACTGAAAAGAAAAAAACCATTCCTTTAAAATAGCCTATTTGAACAAAATGGTGCTATGTTGCTAGGGGTTTTTTAGGTAGTTCTAAGAAGTATAACTATAGATTCCTGCACCTAGGCTATGCTTTTTACTTAAATTAGTAGGTTCATAATGTTGTCCATTATGAATCAGGATTTAAACATATATGCCACCTTTCATATATAATAATCTGTAACAGATCCTTTCCTGTAAATTAATTTAATTTTCATAGTCCACAGCATACTTACAATGAGACTTATCCAATCACTTTTAGCAGAACAGACAAGAAATAAAGCAAACTTTTTGGTTTTAGCCTTCTCACATGTCTGAAGCTGGAATTATGTTACAGAAAAGGCATTTAAGTTTCCCAAGTATTTCAAATTATCTCTAATAAATGTCTAGTTTGGTAATAAAATCATACTAGAACTAATATTTTGACTGGAAAAATGGTAAAATTCAGAAGTCTCGTCTGAGATTCAGAGGGATTTTTTTTCGGATGAAATTTATAATTTCAGCAGAGCAGAAGATAAATAGCTTGGGAATTAAAATCCAAATACCATATTTGCATAAGTCTACATAAAGCAAAGCTGACAAGTATCACAGACGTGTCCCCAACATCAGCTCTGAAACTGTGTAAATAGCTGCAATTTAAAGTATTGTCCTGCTCTGGTTAGAAAAAAATAATCAGCAAAAGAATTTCTGCAAACATTGTGATTAATATTACAGCATCTCATTATTGTATTACAGCTGCAGAGTATTTCTAAAGTTTTTAATATGTTTTAAACATATTTAAACATGTGAGAAGCAATGGTACTGCCAGCTTTGAGACCTGACCTGTTGTGTTCTCCAGAATACCTACAGCAACAATATTATTTCCTTCCAATACTCAGCAAGAACCTTTAGCCTTGATTTGAAAAGTCAAACCTGTAGTCATGGGAGGTTTTAATTTGATATGTAAGTTTTCTACTGAGGTTGTCAAAATATTACAAAAATGGGCTACGACTTTGGAGCAGTAGATGCTTGCTAGCAAGGGCTATATTGGGACTTCAAGAATTTTAAAGGTTTTAAATGGAACATTCTCTGACAATGGCCTACTTTGAAACCAAACCAGAAGATGTTTGTGTGAGAGTAATCTACCCTAACCACCTTCCTGTATTATCTTCTGTCTGCTGAGCAACATAGAGCTGTCACAGGTTTTCAAGGGAAATTGAAGGTGCCAAATGAGCTTCTGTCAGCGTCACCTTGGACACAAACCCGGACAAGATTCAGAGAAAAAGAAGAGGACTGGATTTCTCTTTGTGCAACATTCTTTTGACATTCTGGAAGATTCAAAATACAGCCTTTATGGGATCAGATTTTCCTATGAGCCTCAAATATGAGAAAAAAAATATTTTTAAAGCATGGGACAGTGTTTTAGATGGGAAAAATATTGGAATATTTCTTTTAAAAGACAGTGTTGTGAAATTGTAGGCAAAATTTTTCTTAGAAAAAAATAATTATTTAAATAATCTGTAGTAAAATTTCAGGATCTTTTAAAGGACAAACTGTGGAGTAAAACACTGATGACTAGATGAAGTTCTGTTCCTAAATTTATGAGAAGGATCATGAGGAAGCATTAATTTATTTTAACAAAAGAAAAAAAAAAAAGAAAAAAAAAGAAAAGAAAAAAAGAGAAAAATAAGTATTTACTTGTATTACCTTTCATTTTCATTTCATAAATTAAAATGACATATTAGTTCCCAAAACTTTTTATTTGATTGGCCAATATTTTGCCATCTGGAATTTTTTAAAGCTTCAAATGTGTGTCTCCTCCTTTTATTTCATGGGAGTTTTTTCACCAGGTTGTATTCCCAACTACGCAATATCATGAAAATGTTTCAAAATATAGCCATAGTAACTAAATCACAGAGCTGTGCTTAAATACCTCAGAAATACTTTCATTTATAGATAGTGGTTCCTTTCAAAACTTCCATTTACTACTTTAAAAATATTTTTATATATTCCTCTACAGAACAGTAGCTATATGAGAAAAAAAAAAAACCCACTGAGTATGTCAGTTCATTCTCCAGGTAGTGTGTTTAAGCCATTACTCTTAAATATGTCACAAAATACTTAGAGTATCCAGTGCTTAGAAAGAAAAGTAGGAACAATGGACTAGCTCTATTATTGTTATTCAAAGACTATTCCATGTGAAGTTTGTGTGATGTTGGCCACAAAATATTAATGAGGGAAGGAAAAGATGTGTGAAAACTCTCTCATGAAGGATACCAGGAAAAGGACTAGTTTCTGGAGGCTGCTTTCGTGTTTTTCTGACTGCATCTATACTTGGAAAACCTAGAGGATGTCCCTAAAAGGAAATTATATGCTATAGGCCCTTTTTATAGTACACATAGAGCAGTGTGTACTGCTATTCACCCTCTTCAGGAAATACATTTTTACGATTTAATGCAATTTTCTTTTCTTTCAGTTACACAGTTTAGGTGAAATGGAAAAGAGCAGTATCATTGGAATGGATGACACAGAGATTCCTCCAAACCTCAACCATTCTGTGATTCTATAAGTATTAAATGTTTCACAATTCAACACTAGTCACAAAAAAATCAAAAAACCCCACTGGACTTCATTAACACATAGTACAGAAGGCATGAACCTACATTGCTTTGCCATTCTTTGACTACATCATGAGAAATATGTGAGATACTTCTGCTGAGCATTGAGTCAGGAATCAGCCTAGTGAGAAGTGTATCTATCCTTTATTTTGTATAGTTTTCATTTAATGAAGGAGAAATTAACAGTTGATCCACAAAGGTTAAAGAAATGTCACAATTTCCAAGCATTTTTCCAATGAGACTTTGGGCATCTTTATGTTTTAATATTAAATAAAAATAAATTATATAGCATTACATATATGTTTGTCATATATGAATTATAAATCAGCTTACTCAGGTGAAATTCTTAATGCTTCAAACTTGTCTTTCAGCGAAGGTTCACTTGGTACAAAATTTGTGACAAAAGAAAGAGGATTCAACTTTATTAATTTAGAGAAAATTAGACTTTTTTTCATTATGCAACCTATTGTTATGTGAACATACACATAAATGTTGCCCCATTAATGCTCTATCAATGAAACCAATGAATTACACAGAAAACAGCCTTCACTGATACTGAAATTTCATGATGTAAGATGATGTTTATTCCTATCAACAAGTGTCTTTCTGTTAGGTCTGAAGTCTTAATTTGGGTGCAGTCTTATTGAGTCAAAGGTTTGAAACCAAAATGAATAGATTTTGACAAAACAGTAATTCTCTGCTTCGCTATTTGTATCTACCTGTGACTGTTGCCTGATGTTTTGAGGTAGGAGGGAAATAAATATAGTGAAAATTAAAATAATCAGCCCATTGGGACCTCTAAATTAAGGCATCCAATGATTAATGTTTGTCTTGGACCCTAGGGAAATTGATTATCTTCACAGAGTGAATATTTCTCCTCTATAGCCCCTTTACCTTATGCAAGAAGGAACCAAACCAAAAGCAACAAAAAACCAAAATGAAAAAGCAATCCAACAAGCTAAAAATGTGTTTACCTTCTCTCAGTTGTATGAGTTCATTTTTAAACAGGAGGGCCAAAGTCCTTAAAATATATCCATTAGAAACAATTCAGGACACTTTTTTTTTTTTAAATCACACATAAGTTCATACTTCAGCAGAGCAAAATTTCATCTGTTCGCTGTGTTGTTTACACAGTTCAGTTTGTGCCAGAAATGTTAAGCAAGTGTGAGCACTACCCCAAACGCAGCATAAAGCAGCATTATGTTGATGCTGAAGTGATGAGCTTAAGAAGATAATAAGAGATGGTATGTAAAGGGCAAATAGTTCCACTTAGTTCTTGGTATCTGTAGAGTCTACATTTACACCTTGGGTTCATTTGGTTAAATATAGCTGCCTTCAGGCATTTTAGGTGTAGAGAAGAGAGGTATCACATTTGGCATACAGCTGCTTGTCCAAAAGCAGCCTGATTCTTATAAAAATCTTTAAATATGTCTTGGACATCTTAGAGTACCTCTAGTGATTTTTGACCCCTCCGTTTAGACAACTGAATCAAAGTTAGTTACAGCAGCTTGCACTACAGTGAATGAAGAGAAATAGGGAAATGCAGAAGAAGGAGGTGGAATACTCAGATGAAGATATTTGGTCTGAATCTGAACAGACAAACTCTACACTTAGTTATATAACAGGTTCAACACTGAGTGACCAGTGAGTGTTTTCCCACATATCCCTTACCATCATGCTTTATATTTTTGGTGGAAATCTAAAACTAAATGTTGAATCATGTAGCTGTAGCAAATGGGCTACATCTCAGAAATTCTAGGTAGGAAAAGAAATAATAAATAATAAAAAAGTGAAATATTGATCAAGTTCATATTTTTCACCTGTACTAGTATATTTTCACTTTTGTGCCTAAACCCTTGCCTTTAATAAGTCTTGATTTCAGTATCTGGTGTTGAAGGGCAGGATCGAGGGCTGCGTACTGCCATGAAAACAGCCAATATCTGATGTGTGTAAACATTAATGAGAAGCCAGTACTTCATGAAAGTGTTTCCTGTTAAAGTACAGAAAGCATCATTGCAGCTACATTTACATAGTTAAATGTGTCCCCCAAGGAGATCCTTCAGGGAAAGTGGTGTTGAGTGGCTTATGCCTGCTGTGCTCAGGGACAGCAATACCTAGAAGAAACTGCTAAACAAACCTCCTCTACTTGGTACAATGCCTTGCATGTCTTTTAAGCTACACACAGTGATTTCCCAGGCTCAGCGATCCAGTTATCATTTTGTTTGTTTGTTTTTAGTTCAAAGTGTCCGAAATAAATATGAGGGCTGTGCTGCAACTCACCAGGTGGTGTTTTTATAACTTGAAACTGAAGGAAAGCATTACAAGCTCTGGGATATGATATCCAGGCAAGGGAAAGTGTTTGAAAATAAAAAGCCTGCTGTTGAGGGACTCTGCAGGGCAGAGAAACCCAAACCTCCAGCCGTCTGGTTTGTGTTACCTTTTTGGAAGCAGTCCCTGGAATGAATTATCCACAGAGCTTGAAGTTTATTTTGGAGTGACCAAGATAATTTTCCTTAATGCTCAGCCATGGAGAGAACAAACGTCCATGAGATGTGGGTAAGAGGAACTGAAACCAGGAGAAAACTCACAAACTTACTTGAAAATACAGACATAGCCAGTGAAATAACTTAAATTTGTAGTGTTCCTTAGTATCATAAGAGGGTTCTATAATGTGATATAAAACCTAGCAGCAAATTCTCAATGTCTTCATAAGTCTCACCTCTGCAATTGGTCAGTCATTTCTTTCAGTGAAATGCAGTCATTGAGTTTTCATTGCTGTTCCTAAGTAGCACATGCAATCTGTATCAGATCCTAAGGAGAACTCTGAGTACCAAAAAGCTGAACCTGAGCTGTATGCCACAAGGTGATGTGGAACAGAGATCATGCTCACTTAGAAGCCAAGCCAACTGAATAAATACTGAAGAAATTTTATGTAATATGTAATAGGTACTTATTTGGAGGAAATAATTTGATCTAAAATCCCCCCTTTTTTATTTTGTATATCCTAACAATCATTGTAATAATACACAAAGCAAAACAAATATCAATTTAAACTGTAGAGGGAATATCAAGATGCAAGTAATCTCACATACAAACAAAGGAATAATATTACTGTTTTTGTTAGAAACCAATTAAGAAACTTGCCTAATGGTATTAGCTAAGAAAATCCTGCATGGTTAACAATGTATTAGGGAATGAATCCAACATATCATGTTTAACCATGCATATTTTATGATATCTGTATACACAAGAAATAGAGTGTAACCAATGATCTTACCATAAATCTGGCAAGTCATTTTAACTAAAAGAGCAGCAGACATTAAGTCTCTAGTCCAGTATTTGAAAGTTTTCTTTCAAAGTTGACAGTGGCATTTGTTTCACATTATACATTAATGAACTCAGTATTTCCATTGAGAAAACAAAGCTTCTATGAGTCAATGTAACACAAACAAATGGTGTCACAAACCAAAACATTTCCATTTGTTTCACATTCTTAAGAACCAGAAAATGATCACATCATTTGTTGAAATAGCTAATATGTACTTTTTTAACTTGTAGGTCAGTTTTAACATAAACAACATATAGGTTAAAACTATATTGCTAAAATAGCAAGTCTTAGGTGTCTAAAAGAGTTGGGTTTATTTTCCATACAGAGACCAAAAATAACTATGTCTGAAGTAGAGAGAAGCCCAGTAACCTTCATTAGATCTATTCCTATTGCTTTCTTGGGCCATTGTTTCTAAATCCATGTTCATTATAAGACATGTTCATTATATCTTCAAGGCTCTAGGGTGCTGGAATCAGCATTGCCAATAATGCCTGTTTTAAATGAAGAAATCCATCTTTTCAATCCTTTTCACTTTTGAAGGAGCTTTAACCTTTATCATTAACCTATGCAAAGGCTTTGCAATCAATACAAAATTAAAATAAGGCTAAAGTTCTATAAATCAGTCTGTGTAAAAGTAAGCAAATTCTTCATTCTCTGAATTTTCATCTGATTAGTACTAGTTTCCTTCCTGTGAGTCAGATGTCCAGATGTCCTATATAAATTACTGTCCCTTGAAACAGTTTACCCATTATTCTTTTTTTATTATTATTTTTTTATTTTGTTGTAGGAGATTTATAATCAACAATTCTGGTTTATACAAAACTACCGTACAGAATAATAGAAAAAAGAGATGGATTTGAACTGAAACTCATGAAATTAATATGTAAACTTGGTTTGAGGAAGAATGCTACCAGTTACAGTCACTAAAAAAATGAAATGTTTTTCAATTTTTTTTAAAATCATTCAGATTCCCCTGATTTATGGCCCAATTTCACTTTGGCAGTTCATTATTCTACTGTTATTCTGTATGCTATTTCTAAAGTGAAAGTAGCAAAAAAAAAAAAAAAAATCACTATTTTCCGGAGAATAAATCTGAACTAAAACAATTTCCATTGTCAAGCTGTTGAAGTAACTTTTTTTCAGGTCAGTCTACCTAGAATTCCAGTCATTCCAGTCATTCCACTCTCTGTTAAAAGAAACACAGCCTGTAGATTATCTTAATCCCCAAAATACTGATACATTAAGTAGTTCTTAAGTTTTTCTGAAAAGCAAATTTAATGGCATATTGCCACAATTTAAAACTATTTAAGGCAGAACTTTTTACAGTAATTTCCTTATTATGCCTGCAGATGGGAGATATTAAACTCACCTGTTGCCATGCAGTGGCACATTTAAGACCCGCCTTGTGAACATGTTCCCAAAGGTGAGTGATCAGATCTGTGATTTTTCTTGATGAGTTAGTTTTACTGCATCTTGAGCTCACTTTTAGAACCACCCCATAGTGGGATCTAGTATGTGTTGGGAAGAGGAAGAAGGACCACGCTGTTATAATTTGGAAAAGAACTTAAGCTGTCAGCTAATCATAACATTGTAATGCACCTAGAAACAGATTGAGAAAATGCAAAATCCGCTGTTGGTATCTGACTCAATCCCACATCAAAGATTGAATTAGTGACTAAAAAAGGAAGTGTGGAGCAGTAAAGAAAGTACATATCCTTGTCTCCATTCCATCACTGTAAACAAAAGTACAGCTTGTCTCCTTACAAATAAAAATGCAACACAGCGATTCTCTTCAGTTGCTGCTTTCTCTTCCTCTCTAGGTTTACTTTTGGTTCCACAAGTTTTAACTCAGCTACTATGTTGAAAATATATCAAAAGCATAGAACTGAAAAGAATAAATTTTCCAGTATCTTCTTAGAAATGCATTTTCTAATCAGATTATGAAGTTTAAAAAAAACACAGAAGTTTTTCACAGAAATTTTTCCTCTCTGATTTTCATTTCTGAGACAGTTCTTTCTTGCAGAGCATTTCAATTTCTTTCTGGTAAGATGAATGTCAGTGATAAATTCTGTGGTGCTTACTGATGAATATTGACCTGCATCCCTCAGTGTGTTTAGTGTTATGAAATGCCATAGGAAGTCTTGTGTCTCAGTGCATCCCACAGGTACAAGATCTTTGATCTGAAGTCTAAACATAAATAGCTTAACATCAAAATATGTTTCTTCTTTAAGTTCAGAGATAATCACTGAGTGGTTCAAAGGACCAACCTGATATCTGCAGCAGTTTAACCTCTCCCTAGGAAAGCTGGCCTTGCAGAATTCATATAAATATGTAGGTTTCACACAAATAAACAGTTCCAATTCAGCAACACATGAATAGTGCTGTTTCTGTTTTGCTCCCAAGCATCCATCCCTGAATAGAAAATAACTGCTGATCACCCAGTGCTCCCACAGCCTAGCAAGGTTGACCATTGATTTAATGTGGCTGCGGTTGACTGACTGGATGGAAGTATTTACCAACAAAGCAAGATATCAGTCTCCGGGCTAGCAGCAATGCAAGTAATGTAATAACAGGTTTAAACATAACATGTCAGAAAGAGGAAAAGAAATATTGAGGGAAAAAGATTATTTGTTTCCTGGATTGGTAGTGTGGACATTTGGGAAGCCAAAATGAAAAGAAAACCTACATGACTTTGTCACAATATGACACGAATGAATGACAGTCACGCACTGAGATGTCCAAGGCAAAAAAGGGGGCAGTTTATTTACAGACTTCAACATTTATAGAATTCCAACTGTGACCATGGATTGAAGGAAGAAAATTGTCCTCTCCAACCACACTGGTCAAACCAACAGTCCATCAATTCTCTCCTCCTCCAAAAAGGAATGCAAAACAATCATTATTTACTTGAAAAGTGCGTGAGAAACTCCATTACAAAAGCAAAAATCAGAAGGCTTTAGAAGAACTTTAAAAAAAACTTTAGATGAACAGGGCTACATGACTTGAAGAGTTTCTTCTTAAAAGTTTGTAAGCTGTACCTGATCCTCTCTTCTGAGTGCCCATCTATGTTACCTCACTTAATTAACCTAAACATAAACAAAGAAACAGAACCGCTATTTCTGGTTAATTTGATAATTTAGATATATTTTCAAAACAGGATTTTAGTCACAACGCAGCTCTTCAAAGAAAACAGGAACACAGATGGATGAGAAACAGCTGAACTTTCACAGTTTAAGTTTTTAGCCTGAAGATATTGATCCAAGAGAGAAAGAATTGAGTAAATAATGGATGAGGGCTGAAAAGCGAAGAGAAGAAAGAAAGGTGACCTCTATTTAAAGTAATTCTGTGTGGACTGTAAGTTAAAGACACTGTAAGTTTGTACCTGAGTTGAGCTGTACCATTGTCAGTGAGAAGGTATGTCAAAGTGCAAAAAATGCTTTTTCCATGCACAGGTGAGTCATGGGAACTGAGGGCATACATTGTATCAACAGACCAAGACCACCTCCTCCACCACACTCCTGTTTCCTGTGAAGCATCCACATCTGGCAAAAGAAGGGGAGATGATAACAGTGACCTTGGCAGACAACATATTCACCTTTTTCTTCTCCTAGATGAAGAGAAGGAAAATTGGATTCAGATCCCACAGACAGTGCAGCAGAGAAAGTTTTGCTGGAAGCCTCAACCCAAAAGTCTACAAAGGTATGCCAGATTACCTGAGAAAAATAATTGACATCCCAGAGTTCATTACCCTGAATTTTATTTAAGTTGATGTGCCTGCCTTAGCAGAAGCAACACTTCTTGGGAGTTAGTAAGGAGAGAAACCATTCCAGTGGAGTAAAGCCTGGATATGAGGCAGTTTTAAAGCACGATAAAGCACAATAAGCACAGTTCAAAGCACGATAGGTGCCCTGAAATTGCTTTTGTTTCTAAATAGTCTTCTTCCAGAAAATGGCAGCTGAATAATGAGATGACTGCTTTACAGACCACCACAGGTTTGCTTTTGAGTCTGATACCAAGGATTTGTGATTTCATTAAAGGTCATGGCATAGATTTGGGTGATTGTTCAAAATGGAGAAAGCAAAACCTGGTTCAAATTATACCTATTTCTAGCAGTACAAATAGTTCTGAAGTAAGGCAATTGGATCTTTCAGGGCAATTGGATCTTTCTCTGTTAAGGAGCTCCAAATGGCAATTTCTCTCTTTGTCTGAAGAAAATTAGCATATGTGTAAGTGTCTGGTTTCTAAAGCAAAAAAAATCTCAGTCTACAGTGAAAAAAGCCTGAATTTTGAAAAAAGTGAATTAATTACCTAGATCTTCTCTTACACACTCAAGTATTAACTTGTTTACTCTAAAGTACTTGATTTTGGGAAGATAGGTTTATCCAAGTTAGTTTCTTTCTTTTTTAAATTTTACCTGTTATATGCACATACATATACTTAAAAGCTTTTGGCGTGTTTGGCCACAACTTAAGGTAAAGCAACAATGGAAACATTAAGAAAAGTAGGCTACTGAATTACTATCATCAACATCTACAAGCAGTGGAAGAAGACCAAGACTGAACTTACACAAACTAGATATTTGGCATAAAAAGATGGAAATAGCTACATGACTAAAGAGGCAGAATTGGAACAGAATGAATGAACGCATTCAAAAGCTAATGTAAGTTAAACAACAAAGGAAATTCTCCAGAAATAGTTCAGCAGAATAAGCAGATGAGATAAACTGCTGAAAATGCTGACTGTAGGTTTTCAAAAAGTCAGTAAAACTTAGATATCTGTGAATGTCATGTAAGCCTAAGTGGTAATCATGACATCTCTTCCCTTGTGGTGTGACCTCTACATAAGTTCCCCCTCTTTTTCCTTCATCCCTCAGTCTCATGGATGAGTTATATCATGTCATGCTTCTCCTCCACACAGGAGGAGTTCCAGGACATGTTTAGCACAGTCCAGCCATGCTCCAACGGTTTCCACAGTCAGTAGGGAATTAGGGAGCAGCAGAGACTCTCAATATTTGTAGCAGGGAGAAAAGTATCAAATTGCAACACCCTCCCAGACATCAGATCAAAATGGTGTCTCCTCACTTTGCCCAGAAAGACATCAATAAAAGCTCTGATTTTGGGAGCAGAGCTGCGGAAAGGTGAAAGATGGGATTAAGTCTAAAAATGGGTCTACTGCTCTGTCTACCTGGTCACTGAGGGTGACCCTAGCACAGGTCATGATGGTGCTTTTGGGGTGCAATCCCTAGCACCGGAGAAGTCCTGGGCTGGTGACTGAACCAGTTTCTGAGCACTAATCAATCATACCAAGGAGGTATAATTGAGGTATTAAATCAGACCAAGGTCCACCCAGGAATACCAGTCAGGAGCAAGAACAGGAAATTGGGCTAGAAATGGGGCTGGAGAAGAGGTTTCCTCCAACATTGGCTTGGGGCCATTCAGGGGAGAGGAGTAGAAATGATTGTACTTACAGCATAGCTCAGGGAAGGTCTAGGTGCTCAGAACAGAGTTGCCCTGGGGCTCTTGGGCAAAGTAGGCATGGGTGGGAACCACAGGGGAGGCCAGTCAGGACCATCAATGCTCGGAATAGGGAACATGGGAATCCCAGTAACAGCTGTCTGAAATTAGTTCTTAATTTGTGTGATTTCCTCAGCACCTTCATCTTTCACCCTGAGAGCTCATCTGCTTTCCAGAGGGTTGCCTGATACTGCAAAAGGTTCTTGTTCCACTTGTGTCTCTGAATAGGGCACAGGCAACACAGTTTGGATGAGCAGATGGTACAGTGCCCCTCACACAGCAGAAATCTCCCTCCATTCCTCATGGTGCAGGCCTTTCCCTCTGCATTATGGGCTTGAGAAGAGAGGCAGACCCAGAGAATTCCTGCTGGCTTTGGGAGAGCATGCCAGCAGCTGGTAGGGCACTCTCTGAGGAGGAACTTACAGAGTCTTATGCTGACTGATTCCACCAAATGAGCAAAAGAACACAAGCCTGTAAGAAGATGCCTATCCATTTGAGCAAAACCATAATTCCTCACATTTATGCATAACAAAAGGTGATTTCAATAGCCTGTTTAGTCGAATGTGTGCTGATATTGTCACTAAACTGTGCTGCCACTTGATCCAATAATCCCTTGCTGTAGTCTTTGCATTCCACAAGCTTCTCTTTAAACTATTCAGTCTAGATCTGGCTTGTAGTATGACATATCTTTCATTGAGAATGAGAGATGAATGTGTAAATAATATAATACCTCTTGCTTGATTACTCCCAGTCTTTCCTGTGGGAACCTATTCCTTAGTTCGAATCTTAAATTTCCTATCAAAAAATAAAGGATTGAGATGAGACTATGCAGGCTTCTTCTACAGGTAATGTTTTACTACACTAGGGTCAAGCATAAAGTTATTGCAAACAAAACAAAAAAATCTCAATTTTCAAAAAACATAATCAGGAATTACATCCTTGTTACAATTTTTGATTGGTGAAAAAAAATCTTAACAATATTACTATATCTTAAAAAAATATGTACTAAATGACTTTAAAAAGATTTTTCGTGGGGAAAAACCCTGTCTGAAATATTGACTATTTTAAAAAAATTTTGTAAGTTTTCTGCATTCTCAGAGATCTTATGACACATTAAATATTACAAATTTGGTAATGATGTAGTCAGTTTTCCAGAGTAAAAAAAAAAAGAAAGGTGTAGCATTCATAATGCTTGAAAATATCAAATGATCTACACAGAGGGAAAAAAATTGCTAGATGTTACTGAAAGCAGAGAAATATCTTGCTGTATAAACTTTTTATTGTCACAGCAATCACCTTGCCAGATGCAAACTATGTTAGTGGCTTTCCCTGCATATGGAATGCATAAGCATAAATAAAGGAGATTTTCTCCACACAGGTGGTCTGATTTATAAATAGACAGTGAATAACTAATATATTTAATGCCATATATCAATAAAAATCCAAAGGAAGTATGATTAGGCATCGTTACAAAATTGTAATTTTAAGGACTGATTTAATTCTAAATGTAAAAAAAGTCCATTCTTTTACTTCTGTATTTAGTGAATTTTAACCTTGGTAATCTTTTAAACCCATAAGTAAAATAATTTTTTTTTCATTTAATCGGCCACATAGAGGCTTCAAGAATAAAGTATTATAGATGCATTCTATTTTGACTGTTATTTAAAACTGCATTTTGTTTTACACTTAAACTACACCACCCAAAATACCATGTTAGAAGCAGTGGGTCGGTCTCATTCAGATTTTTGTCTGACATGAAAAGGAGTTGTAAATGGGAAAATAGAGACACACTGACATAAGTAGTTATACATTCCCAAGCAGATTTTCAGAAGACACATCTGGGCTGTGTATGGATATCTTGATATACCAAAATTCAATGGCCTGCACTATGCACAAAATCAGACTGAATGATCGAAATGGAATCCTTTTAGCTGTAGACTTAATAGGCTATGTGCAGATTGAAATCCTCTTGAACTGGAATTAATACTTATTAGGCAGACTTCCACATTATCTCTTCAACTGAAAACTCTCTAATTATAGGGAATCAGATACAAATGCTCGCAAACAGAATAGCCTGAACTGGTGAACTTGATTTGACCAGACTCATGAAGGTAATTTTTAATTCTTGGATTATTTAGAAATATTTTTCATTTTTAAAATTGAAACTAATTCCCACATTTTCAATATGTATTTTTTACCATAAATTCCTTATATTTACACCTTTTGCCATATTTTGTTGAACTTTTATAATTTGCAAATGACAATCACCTTTCAAAGATATATTTCTCATCACAAGAGACTGTTTTGTCTCTGTTTTGTCCAAGGAGAACTTTTGCATTAAAATGAATTCATAACGTCTAAGGAGATAAATTCCTGAAAATAGGGCTTTACTAGCTGAATGCTGACAGACACTTACCTGAAGCACTACACTCAGCATTGTCCAAGTCCCCAAGCACCACCTAGGCACTAGAAATTCTGTACCTTGTCTCTTCCCCATGCTTTGTATTCAGATGATATTTTTCAAAGTGTTCCTCTGTGCAAATACTTTCCCTGGAAAGGAATTGTACCTCTGGGAGTGCAGGTGATTTTTGCAGGTTCTTTATTGGTGATAAGAACCTGAGAAACAGATGATTAAATATGAGAAGCCTTCCTCCATGACTATTGTGTCACTGTTCTACACCTTTCTGTGTATTGTTAAAGGAGTATCTTAAAATATATCATGGTCTAAATGTTCAATAACAGTATTAAAATTATAGCTAGGCTGTGTTAAGCATTTTTGCCCCGTGGAGTGATTATGAAGGAAGAAAATACAGCTATCCAAATGTGCATTTCCTAAACCACATTTTCAGCTTGTATAACAGAAGATATGTATGTAATTTATTATTACTTCTTAAGCATCTTTCCCAGTATACTGTGGTCCCAGCATAACCATGATTTATAATCTATTCCAGGTTTTCTGAAACATTTGGCTTAAATTGAAATGCAACTAAAGGTGATCATTTGGCTTAAGAAGACTCTTTATGCTAATATGTAATTAATTATTTTAGAATTCCCAGGCATATTTCCAGACATTTTTGAAGGAGAAAGAAACAACCACCTTCTTTATTAAAAAAAAAAGGCTATAAAATCAAGATTAACATTAATGTTAATGAGAAGGTGCAAGGTTAGCATGATAACTCTTTGTTCATGTTCACATCAATTGGTTTAATTATGGCAAGCCCCTACAGCACTCTCCCCATAGAGAAGCAGTACAGCTATTTAGGGATTTACTTCCCAAACATGTTTGCATGACTGAAACCCTAGAAATCCTAGCCCAGTGGTCCCTCTGCATCCACAGAAAGACCAGGAAAGCAAAGCATGTGCCACTAAGTCTCGTATAAGATGGATTATATCCACTTTTGGGACCAGCAGTTATGGCAAGACTGGATTTACAAGGTCAATGATATACTGGCTATCTCCAAGCATTAAATGTGAAAATGCTGCAATTTTGGCAAAGCTTGCTTAGTGAAACAGAAAACTTGTTTTTTCAAGATAACTTAAAAAAAAAAATTCTATTGAATTTATTTTCCTAGGCAAGTTTTTTCTTTTTTTTTTTTTTTTTTTTTTTTTGCACAGCAATGCTTAGCTGATGTATAAGAATTATTAACAGATGGTATTTATTTTCTTATTTAGAGACTGAGTGTTTGCATTTTGTTTCATATTAAAATCTAAACAAGAGAATTCCTGACTATATTATTTCTGTTAAATGTAAAGAAAAGCTTAAAAGTTACTTTAAGAAAGCTTTTATTAATATGCACCATTTATGTAGTTATTTATGAATGGACAACACCAAAACAAATGTATTAATAAGAACCATTGCCCTGAGTATCTTCTCCTCATGAAATATTTCCAGTGTCAGTAGAAAGCTGACTTCTCTCCAAGACTGGAATTCTTTTGTGATCTTTTAAAAACTGGAAAGTGTAGTAAAAATCAGTAATGTTTGGAGGTTTTCAGAAACCACTTAATTATTCAGAGAACAATTGTTTCAAAAATGTTTAGATTTTATCAAGTCTGCACTAATAATATCTAGCTCGAGACGGTACTTTGTCTCTCTCTTACTAATGCTATCCAAACCACTAAAGCATCCCAAAGGGAGAACTGGAAGAATTCAAAACTGTCATGAAGCAATTACTGCTGGGCAGACTGCTTCATATCCATGTGTTCAGCACATCTATTTCAATTTGTTTCTGGCAAGAAGGAATATAAAATTAAGGATTCACACAGAGGAAGAAACAGGAATAATATTCAATGATTTCAAAGTAGGCAATAAACCAATTTATCCAACAGTACAACTACAGATACTTTCAACTGAAATGTAATTATGTCTGAGCATCTGGAGGAACATTCTCAGGGAAAGAGGGATTTCTAATATTTAATACAGGTAATTGTGTAAATCTATGTATAACTTGCCTTCTGGGAGTACACATGTACATTAGGCAAATTATATATCTATCTGAAAAGTTAATATATTTGGGTGAAGCTTTTTTCATTTGTTTCAATTCTGAATGAAAGTGGATATAAATCCCACTTCAATTAGAATACAAATATCATAGTTTTTCAGCTTTAAAAAGTGCTACATTTTTGTTTGGTTTGAAGTTGGGGTTTTGGCTGGTTGGATGGTTGTTTTATTTGTGGGGGTTTTCTTGTGAGTTTGTTCGTGTGTTCTCGAGGAAGATAGGCTTTCAAATACTTACAGATGAAAACTGATAAGGTATCTGTGTGCTTGCTGCCGAGCTGACTGTACAGATGCGATCAGAGGAGGCTGCTGGGGGCTGGTTGCCCAGTCAGAGCACGAATAGCCCCAGCCGAGCCTCTTGTGTGTGCCAGGTTTGTAATGGGGACAGGAGTCCATCCACACTACAAAAATTGTACAGATAAGAAGAGACAGATGAACAATCAAAAGGTTCAGAGCTTCAGATCTTCAAAATTATCCCAAATGATGAGTTCAATTTTGCCTGAGCACCTTTACAGTCAGTAATGAAGGTAGTCTGAACAGTAAAGTTGGCTTGGAGCCTTGACTACAGGTCACTGTTTTCAAAGCAATTGCTGAATAAAATACAGGCATGGCAGGCTAAGGTGGACAAATTTCCAATAGAAGCACACCCAACAGCACACCAAACCCAGTATTTTTGAATGTACTGTAAAAATTTGGTACAGGCTAACTATATTTTAAGCACCGTTCAAACAATTTATCAATACTAATCTCCGAATTCCACTGCCCAGTCATGTTCCTGATTACGGTTGATTTTGTCGGTTTTCCAAGAATCCAGATGAGAAAACAGCTTCTTGAAGCATTTCTTCTCAGTGCATGAGGGTTTTTTTAATCATCTTTCAGACTTATAGAGACACTAGGGAAAGATCATGATGGCCAGTCAATGTAATAAAAAGAAATGAAGTGTCAGCATGTGCAGAAATAAAGCAAAGTACTTTGATAAGAAGGAAATCCTCATTCAAGTAAACATGTTCTTGTGAGCACATTAGGGGCTGAATAAAGTGAAATAATAGCTCAGAAAAAGGGAAATGATTGACAAGTGGAGTGGGTTTGGGTCAAAAATATTTTAGATTAATAGAATCTTCAGAATTTATTTTAAGTTTTGCAACCAGTGTGGCTGTTCTCATATCCTGATGCCAAAGAGTAGAATGTACTTTTCTGTCAGACCTCTCCAGCAGCAAGAGCTTTCAGCTATCGAAATTCCTGAACAAAGATACTAGACTTAGTGCTTTTAAGCAATCCTCTTAGTGATTCATTTATTTGAACCTGAACATGATACAGGCTTTATATTTTTACATCTACTCCAGCTCTACTCTTTCCCTGCAACTCAGTGCTAGGTATTTTTGTGGTTGTTTGGGGTTTCTTCTTTTTTTTTTTTTTTTTTTTTTTTTTTTTTTTTTTCCTGGTACATGTGCTTGTACACTCACTCCCTGCCATATCATGAGTGAGTACTGATACTTTATAAGCAGTACCTTAATTTTTCCAAGCAGCCTGTTGCGGTTAGAAAGAATGGTGATGGAGTTGATGGGACACGGATTCTGAATGGAGCTCAGAACAGAACCAAACAGATTATGGATTTCCACATTACTTGGGCTTTTGCAATAGAGGCCTTGATGTAAGAGGCGACCAGAAAGCTACAGTGGGAGGCTTTTCTCACAGTACCATAGAAAATTCCTGGCATGTAGAATGACACCTCATGGGAGAAACAAGAGCAAGGGATTAATTCCCTTAGGGAATAAACAAGTTCCTAAGGCCTTGCTGATATTCTGTTCATCTCAACTGTGGGAACCACTTGTCTGGTAGAATAGCAAAAGCACTCATCTTCTGAATGTAGACACAGATATGATTCAGTTGCCTACATACATTTAGTAAGGACTATTTCAGGCACTGCCAGGGATCCTGCTTAGCTACTTACTGTCAGTCAAGAAGAATGGTGACTTCCTGTGAGATCTATGTTTTACTATTGGCCTCCTATCTTGGATACTCTTCTATACCTTGCAAGATGTTATGTACCTATCAGTACAGACATAGAAGAATCCCACTGTTCTTGTCTTCCACTCTGGTGTCAATCAAAATTGGTTTGGGTTGTGATCTTGATGGGGTCCATCTCTGCTTACCAATATATAGAGGTATTATAGATATTCCTGCTCTTTGACAAGATCAGTTTATAATAAGTCTTGCTCTTTGCCTGTGGACAAATCAATTTCTTTGAATGGCAACTTGAAATCAAAACAAAGCTGTGTCTCATCCAGACGAATATCAGAAGCAAAATGTTTCTAAATTTCTTCCAAGTCTATCAGTTCCAGTATCTGTCAGGGAGAATGTGCAGTTCTGGTGATTTACTTGACTTTCATAAATGGGATTGTAATTGGTGTTGATGAAGCATTTGAAAATCATGAAAGAAAATAATATTCTGGTTGTCTGAAGGTGTTAAGGTGGGTTCCTATTTTTCTTCATTTTTCAGATTGTTTCAAAATTTGAAGATACTTGCATTCATATGAAAGTGTGTACAAGAAGACTGAATATATAAAGTTTCATACATAACAAAACCATTCTCTTTCATGTCTTTTTAGCTCATATTTTTCTCAGTCTGAGATTGCAATGAATGCATATAATTTTTCGTGTCTATAGTTTATGATCGGTTTCTATAAATTCCACATCACACAGTTACAGTTATTCACTGATGTTAGTTAGAAACTCCAGTTTTGTTGCCACTTCCTAAGTGGTGTGTGTCATGGATTAACACAGCTTGGTTTTAGTTAAAGAAAAATACTGCCCTGTCAGGACCTGTTGATTTCTTATGGAAGAGACAGGCAGCTATCAGCGGCCAATTTTTGGATACTGACATATTGTTTGACCACTGAGGAAGGAGAATACCACTTTGGGAATACCCATATAAAACCCTGATTGTGTCCAAGCTGTCCCTTTTCCTTCTGGCTTGCCAGCAGATAACACTGGCTCTGGGGCTGCTCTGAGGAGCAGCCCAGGCCAGCCAGGCCCCTGGCGCTGCCCCTGCCGGGGGGAAGCCGGCCCGGGGCCTGGCTATACCGACGGGCTGCCACTTCCTCTTTCTGGGAGAGAGCTGGGCCTGGCCCTGGCCATGCCAACGGGTCTGCTGCTTCTCCTTTCTGGGAGAGAGCTGGGCCTGACCCTGGCCATGCCAACGGGTCTGCTGCTTCTCCTTTCTGGGAGAGAGCTGGGCCTGGCCCTGGCCATGCCAACGGGTCTGCTGCTTCTCCTTTCTGGGAGAGAGCTGGGCCTGGCCCTGGCCATGCCAATGGGTCTGCTGCTTCCCCTTGCTGGGAGAGAGCTGAGCCTGGCCATGCCACTGGGTCTGCTGCTTCTCCTTTCTGGGAGAGAGCTGGGCCTGGCCCTGGCCATGCCAATGGGTCTGCTGCTTCCCCTTTCTGGGAGAGAGCTGGGCCTGGCCCTGGCCATGCCAATGGGTCTGCTGCTTCCCCTTGCTGGGAGAGAGCTGGGCCTGGCCCTGGCCATGCCAATGGGTCTACCGCTTCCCCTTTCTGGGAGAGATCTGGGCCTGGCCCTGGCTGTGCCCCTGGGCCCTTCCACCCCCAGCTGCCAGCGAGAGGGAGCGGAGGCTGTAGCCTCTGATAGCAGCTCCACGCTCAGCAAGTGCCTGCTCTGCTCTGCCACAGGCGGCCTCTCCCAGGGCTGGTGTGTGGCCCGGCCGGGTTTTGCTTCTGCCGCTGGCCGGCTCCATGTCCACCCCATGAAACTGAGGGGTGGAGGGGAAGGCATCCACCAGCTTTCCCCATTGGCACAGCTTTGAGCTTCCACAGCCATGCAGCCAGAGCCACAGCCCGGGATCACATAACCATCGCAGGCCTGGGCAATCTTTAACTCTTTCCTGCCACAGGTAGAACTTTCAAAGCCCTAACCCTTCCCTGAGTGAGAGCAGACGAAGTGATGGAACTATAAGGAAAAACAGCATAGACAGTCAGTGAAGAGAGAGTAAAAAGACTATTAGGAGAAAGGATTGAAGAGTTTACCATTTTAAGCTAGACTTCTCTTATTAAGCCATAGTAATGAACTCTATATGTAGATTATACCTTTAAATCACGAGAAAAATATGCATTTAGGGAGATGATTGTTCAGATTTGTAGATTTAGGTGAAGGTATCTGTGATAGACTGAGTGATATTAAATTAGTAGTTGTGATTCTTGTGATCCCATGAGATGCTTGAACAAAGAGAGATGAGGAACCCTCTATGCCAGTGAAGAAGAAAAAAGACATCCTCATCTCTGTTCCCTGAGATGAAGAATCCTTTGCCTGTGGAGTTGTTCATCTTTAGAAAATAACACCCCAGCATGCATAAGTCCATAACTCATAAGCAGCTTGCGAAACTGCTAATAGGAGGGGATTGCACAGAAGCAAGTTTCCCCAGGCAGCTGTTTTTGCAACAGTTAAAACCCACAAGAGAACTGCTCTAGGTTGTCAGTGGGGGAAATTCCATGGTAAACTAAAAGAGACTCCTCTCCCTAAAGAATTGACAAAAGACTATTTTCAGAGTAAAACTGACCAAAAATCGTAAGTTCTTTCTGTTTATGTTGTTTGTAAGAAAATGAAGTTTGTGGGGGAAGAAAAGTGTTTTGAAAGATTCATTTTAATTCTCATTTTTCCTTCTTCTAATAAATCTATCTTTGTAACCTTTAAGTTGGGCCTGCTTGCTTTTCTCCTAATCCTATCTCACAGCAGAAAAGACACTTAAACCACCACACTAAATTTAGCAAACAAAATTCGGCAAACGTAAAACCACTGTGGTGTGTGATGGCAATAGAATGAAAATTACATTATGATGTACATATGTTTCTGACATCTGGGTTTTATCCCAATACCATTACCTGTTAAGTAATTTTTTCTAGACAGCTATATTGTGTCCAGTTAGCGTAGAGGTACGTGAAGACATGATTTTAGGCACAATAATCAGGGACTGCTGATTATTAATCCTGTAACTGAAATTAATCCTTCTCAAAAAGTCTGGGAAAGAATGAGATATTTGAAAGTCCTTTCATTTTAGTGTTAATCAAAATAAACTGATACTTAATAGAATTAGCACTGACTGTTTCTACCAGAAAAAGTTCCAAGAACTGTTAAGACCTGAATCTTGGTGATAATGACCTTCAATCAAAGTGACTTTCAGTTGCAGAGAGCTGGATAATAGATGCTAGTGCATCAGTACAGCTCTACAATTCCTACAGCACAATAATGCTACATTCATCTTCTTCTGTTGTACCTTTCAACACATAAAAAGAACATTTCTTTTACAGGTCTTTTCAATCTCCTTGTTTTCATGAGAACATGTCTAGTTTAAACCATCCTATTTCATGAAAGTTCAGAACATATGTTGTAATGACAAGACTGTGCTCTTTAATCTACACTTCATTACACACTCTTTGATAGTTTTATTATTCTTTTGAATTTTATACCTGCACAAGAAACATCTGTTTCTCTTTTTCCTTCTTTTTTTTTAAACTGCATTGTGATACATCTATTACAGTAACCAATTTACTTCCTGCTTTCTTCCTCTATGCATATTGTGTGCATCAAGAGCAGTGGATAGTAGGACTATTAGGAGCAAAGTGAGCATCTTGTTTAATTTCTGCTCCAATTGCTTTTACATACAGGTCAAACCTGTGTTTATAGTATTCTCTTCAATATTTCCTGTAAATTTAATCTCTGCAGGGGGTGAAATTTATTTTATTTTCCACTGCCTTGCACACTATTTTACTAGAATCATGCTGATTTTAAGTGAATATGACATTTCGAGTTCAATAGAATGCCTTTATTGAGATATCAAAATTCACATATTTATTAAAACTGAGTAAAAGTTTCTTTCTTGAATATACTTTAAATACAGTCAAATAAGACTTTCTAACCTGAGTAATTCCAGAATGGAAATGTATACCTTGAAAGGAGCTTAATATTTTTTGCCATCAGATATTCACTGGTATTGGCAATGTCTTCTGTAATTAAGGCTTTCCAGACTTGTCATTAATGGTGACAAGATTCATTCTTGCCAGAATTGGGTTATTGATACTCAAAAATCTCTGAGTATTTACTGTAGAGTGAAGTCAGATTCAATTATTTATTGGTAAATATTCAGACAAAATTATTCAAATATGTGTGAAAGAGACACTCATAAAGATATATGTTGATTCCCAAACATTTGCACCTTTTCATTTACATCTTCTCTTGTGGGATCATTAGTCAAGTTTGGTTATGAAAGGGTTTCTTTCACTAGCTAAAGAAATGGACATTTAGTGACTTGCAATGATTATTTTTTTTTTATTTTCCCACTGCAAATCTGTAACTCTGTCCAGCTACATAGTTTTGAGTACTGTCTTATGTAGTAGAAAAGTAATTTTCTTCCTTAACATTTCTGTAGAAAGCACTTCTTTGGTTCTCCTTGTTATGACTAAACTCCTCCTACATCATTACAGTCAGATACCTGACCTTGCTTCCTGATTAGCACGGACACAAGTTCAAAACTTTCCTCTATAGTTTTTCCCAAAATTGCTATTCTTAGATCACTGTCAGAGGAAACAAGGGTGGCCTTCCCTCTGTGACAGTGTGGCATCAGACAGCCTAAATTTGAGACAGAAACAAAACCTGGTTCAAATGTACTGGAAACAAATATCTTCAGAAGGGAATTCACTGGTTGAATTTGCTTATTCCAAGACTTTGAGACTTGGGAACGAGAAGGAAGAACTTAGAACACAAAGAAAACACAGGGAGGACTGGAAACTGTCTGGAAAAGGGCATTCAGTTCAAAAGAAGAAAGTGACAAGGGGGATGGTGGGACTGACAGGAAAATCAGATTTGTGAATGAAGAAAGTAGCTGAGCAAACAATGATAGAGTGGAATCTGATGAAAAGGAGTAGATCAGCTGGTGGGGCAAATTGACCTTGATATGAAGCTAGAAAGTAAGAGGTGAAAAAATGGGAACAAGATAGAAACTATAAGAGTAGTACTTTAAAAAAAGAGTTAATTTTTGAAACTGCAGGAAATGATTGAAAAGAGAATCAAGCAAAATCAGTTACCATTGAGTTAAATAAGTACCAAAACCAACAGTAGGAAGGAGATTTATATTTTGGAATTGGAGACAGACACAATGGAATTGTATGGCAGATGCTTTAGAGAATTTGTTTACTTCATTCTCATTTTGTCTTTTAGTTGAAACAGCAGAGTTTTTGCAGACCCATTTCAAGACTCACTTCAAGACCCACCGATAGTCATTGTAAGTACCTGCATGAAAAATGAGGGGAAAAAGCAACAGGATTTCTTTTTGTTCTTGAGTGCTTTCTTCAATTTATTTTTAAGATAAAAAAAGAGCAAAATTTATAAAACAAAAAATGTTAGGGCATTAATATCTGACTGAAATGTCAACTAGTTAAAAAAAAAATAAAGTAAGAATCAAAGTCACTTCTACTGAATCAATTTGTATTTTTAGTTACATCTTTATTTCTAATAAAGTACTGTGAGGGAGTGTTTTAGGCTACTGAAAGGTGATTTGTAATTCTGAATTGTCACAACAGTCTTTGACCAATAGTCTCTCCAAACCCATTTCCAGTCACAGGCTGTAAGGCATTATGAAGCAGACACATGTAAGCAAATAGTCATTTTGGGTCTGGTCATCCTGTCTTGGAGGAAAAGAGAGCTTAAATTTTTCTGTCCTGTTGGCTTTAGTTTTATTTAAGAGTTCCCATACACATTATGGATATAGACAAATCCTTATTATCTAACCCAAGAGCTTTTTTAAGTTCAAATTCACATGCTGCTCTTTTTCTCTCTGCACAAATTCAGTTAAAGTTGTCCATTGCAATGATAAGTAATATTACCAATCCTAAATGAGTAATCACTTGTATATGCTAATTGCCACAAAGGTGCTTCTAGAGTTTTCATTGGTAATACATAATTCAAGTTTATTTTTGATAATGAAACATGCTCAGAAATTAAGGAAAACTGTATTTACATTAGTATTGATCTAACTAGTTTGTGAGATGTGCATGCTAAGTATGCAGAATGCTAAAGACTTAGATGTCGGATCAGATTTGAAATTTGGAAGTTTCTTCCCAGCCCTAAGAACAAATCTCCTCCTCTATTATGTGCCTTTTGTAACAGTTCCTTATGTGTCATTGCAAGGTGACAATTAATGACACTGATCTGCCTGAAAAAATACAGCCAGTTTAAATGCTTGTAATAGTGACAGAAAGCATGGTTTAGACACTGTCTGCCAACAGCAGAAATTGGACAAGAGACTTTTTCTAAACTCAGTGAGGAGGAATAATTGCTCATTGCTATCCAACTGTGTCTGTTACTTTAGGAGAAAAGAAATCTAAGGTTTATAAAATACGCAGTAACTCTCCTCTACAGCCACAACAGACTTAAGGCAACTAAATGTCTTTAAAAATTTGGCTGAACACTCAAGATTGACAAAAAAGTAAGTAGGGCAGTTTTTTACCACCAGAATATTCTTTAAAAAAAAAAATCCAGATTAATGATTTTTTCTTTACTGCACTATGAAAAAAAATTTAAAGGTTTTGGGGCCAAGGCAAATTGTATGGCCCAAGGGCTGGGCCCTGCCCCTGAGTCACAACAACCCAATGCAATGCTACAGGTTTTGGACAGAGCGGCTGGGAAGTGGCCCAGAAGAGAAGGACCTGGGGGTGTTGGTTGACAGCCACTGAACATGAGCCAGTGTGTGCCCAGCTGGCCAAGAAGACCAGTGGCATCCTGGTTTGTATGAGAAATAGTGTAGCCAGCAGGGCCAGACCAGTGATTCTTCCCCTGTACTCAGCACTGGTGAGGCCACATCTCACAAGTCCTGTGTCCAGTTCTGGATCCCTCACTTCACGAAGGATGTTGAGGTGCTGGAGTGTGTCCAGAGAAGGGCAACAGAACTGGTGAAGGGTCTGGAAAGTAAGTCCTATAACAAATACCTGAGGGAGTTGGGTTTGCTTAACCTGAAGAAAAGGAGTCTCAGCAGAGACCTTACCACTCTCTCCAGCTGCCTGAAAAGAGGTGGTAGCCAGGCAGGTGTCACCCTCTTCTCCCAGCTCATGACAGACCAAGAAGACATAAATCTTAAACTGGGTCAGGGGAAGTTCAAGTTAAGCATTAGAAGGAATTTTGTCATAAAAAGGGTTAAGCATTGGAATGAACGGCCCATGGTGGGGTGGAGTCACCATCCCTGGAGCTGTCCAAGAAACAATTGGCCATGGCACTTACTGCTATGGTGTCATTGACAAGATGGTGATCAGGCAACAGCTGGATTTGATGATCTTAGAGGTCTTTTCCAAACTAAATGATTCTGTGGTTACCTAAAAGGAAGTTGTAATGAGATGGAGGTCAGTCTCCCCTCCTGGGTTATAAGTGCTAGGACAAGAGCCTATCACAAAATATCTTCCAGTTGCACCAGGTGGTTGAGATTGGATACTAGAGAAAATTTCTTCACAGAAAGGGTTGTCAAGCATTGGAACAGGTTGCCCAAGGAAGTGGCTGAGTCACCACCCCTGTGGGTATTTAATGGACATGTAGATGTGTTGCCATGAGACATGGTTTAGTGGTGGGCTTGGCAGTGCTGGGTTATCTGGATTCAGCTTAACAGTCTTCTCCAACATAAATGATACTATGACTCTTAATTCTTTGATTCTATGCTTTTTTGTTGCTATTTTTTCCACAAAAATGCAGCAAGGCCATAAATGCCAGATCAAAAACAAATAGGTAAATTATTTGAAAAGAGGTAAAGCCAAGTTCAATTATCTGCCCTAAATACAACAGAGACTTGAAGATTAGCATTCATCAGCCTCTACAGAGCCCTAATCTGCACAATTTTGTTCCAATTTCTGTTTTTCTTCTAAACCATTATGAGAACTCCAGTGATAGTGTTTCTATCATATTTTCAACAATAACATTTACCATAGAAAATATCTTTATCACAACCAAGGCAATGTTGTAAATCTTAAAACAGATTTAAAATCTCAAAACAGAATCTTTTCAGAAAGTAATAGGGACGATAAACTTAGATTTCCCAAAAAATGAGCAGAGGTATCACCCTTTCATAGATAAATCACCTAGTTTCTGATATTGATTACAGTTTGAGGAATGCTAATCTCTTAAGTAAAATTTAAAATAAAATAAAATTAAAAGAAATATTTGAATTACGTATTTCAAAAAATTAAATAATGTGTTTCATGTAATTTTAATTGATTTGTGGGTTTTACATTGCTCTTCAAAAGCAGTGGTATGAAACCTGCTTTAACACAGAAAAAAGTAAGATTCATATGTGAACTATCATTTCCCCTTTCACACTGAGTGATATTTCCAGAAAGAGAGGTAATAATTTTTCATCTTCCTAACTGGTCAGCCTGTCCTGTAAACAAGTCATAGGCTGAAATATCAGCACATTTGGAAGAAACTAGATTATGATCGCATTTCCCTCAGGAACAGAGTGGTAAAACAGTCAACATGAGCAATTCTGTTCCAGCTAAACCTCACAGAGCAACAGATTCCTATTCCTAACATCTTAACATTCATAAAGAAATTACAGGGACTAATTGTTATCGTCTTGCTATTTCTAAGCAGGTTCATAATCTGAAAAAATCCCAGTAAAAATAGATAAAATTTTAAACAAAGCGAATATTAAATCTAAGTAATGAAAAAACCCCACATTTTAAAGCAGAGATTTAAAACAACAACAACAACAAAATAAAACTACAAACTACAGAAGAGTAGTAGATAGATGTGATGATATTCCCAAGACTAGACCCTCAACACAAAACTGAGAAACGGGAAAACATCTTTCATTATCAGTCAATAAGGCAAGTTAATCAACACAGGATTCTTTTCCTTGGCTTTAGAACAATGGAATCATACTTTGTCACATCTCTAACACTACAGGAATGAAAAAAAAGACAATTATCCCAGATGGAGAATTGGAAAAAAATAATGTTGCATGATATTTCTTTTTCCATACTCTAGTCCAACTTCATGGAACAGTAATAATAAGTGTTCAAAAATTTAGTGTGATTTGATGTACTACTCTCAATAATACAACTTCATCTCTTGTATGAGTGAAAAATACACAGAACTTTCATAGAAGGAAGAATGCATGTATAATGAAGGTTTCCCTAAATTTGCATGAGTTTTCTATTTGTTATTGTCTTAGTATTCAGAAGATGAAATAAAACGATACAGGAGAAATAGGAGACTGGAAGAACTCCTAATTTAATCTTTTTACATATACTGTGGCTTAAATACTTAGCGTTTTGGAAAAGTACATTATATTTTAAATCATTCTTTTCTATTCTGAAAGTCTAAAATACTTGTTGAACTGCCCCAGTCACATCCTTGAATGGAGGAACCTCTACTATTTATCAAATATTTCAAGCTGTTGTTGCCAACTTTCTCTGCTCATTTGCTGAGGGTACTCTTCAAAAGTATGGCTAGTCACAATTCTGTGTCATTGAAGACAAAAATACCCAAAATGAAACAGAAAACGGGTTTTTATATACAGGTTTTTGTATTTTTCAGCTGCACAGAGTTTCTACGATTTATTGGTTTTTTAATCTTGTCCTAAACATATGAAAATTACATTTATTCTCTATTTTAGTCATCCAGAAGAATCAGATTTGCATGTGGAAATTTAAAGCAAAACATTTCCAGTTAAAGTGAACTGCATTTTTCCAGGTAAATTTAGACATTGATGTGAAAGAAAAGTGTTTATATTGATTTCAGTGCAACAACAAGCAGAATATTAGCTGACAAATCTATTCAGCATTGGTCAAGAGAATATCTCATTCAAGACTAAAAGACTTATTTATTACACTTTGTTGTAAATTATTTTCTGAAATGTTTTAGTTCAAAATGCTAAGCAAGATCCACCTCTAAGGCTGTCTGCCTCTTCATGGGAAAGAGTACTTCTTGTGAAGGGCCCGTAGTATTCTCCAAATTTTTATGCAGCAGAGGAAGGTGAATGAAAAAAAACACACAGATTTAATAAAAAGAATCCTTGTTGTCGCCCTGTTTTTCTAAAGTTCTTCTAAGCCTTCTGATGTTTACATTTTTGTAATGGAGTTTCTCAAGCACTTTTCATGTAAATAACGATCGTTTTGCATTCCTTTCTGGAGAAGGAGAGAATTGATGGATTGTTGGTTTGACCAGTGTGGTTGGAGAGGACAATTTCATCCTCCAATCCATGGTCACTGTTGGAATTCTATAAATGTTGAAGTCTGTAAATAAACTCGCTGTTTTTTGCCTTGAACAGTTCAGCGCGTGAGTGTTGTTCATTCGTGTCGTATTGTGACACCACATCTCTCTTGGCAATGAGATTTTTTTGTACCTACCTAGCTACTTATCTATACGTACATGTATATATGTGCATGAACATGTAGCTATGTACATGTATGTAGGTATATTTGTATATACACATATGCATATTTATATACATGGCATTTACTCTGCTTCATTTGTTTTTTTCTTTAGGCAACAAAAAGTTACACAATTTTGTAATGTATTTTTCCTTTGAAAAATATTTTATTCCTTTTATGGTTTGTTGTTTTGGTTTGGGTTTTTTAATCTATGTACAAGAACATGAATGAAATGTCTCTGTGCTCATTGCAACATTTCAGATACTAAGAAAATATGGCTGCCAAGATAGAAAACCACCTCCTGGGGTGCATCAAACACAGCATGACCAGATGGTCAGAAGAAATGATCATCCCTCTGTATTCAATATTGATGTGGCCTCACCTGGAGTGCCAGTGCAGGGCCCCAACATTTAAAAAGAATGTGAAGGTCCTTGAAAGTGTCCAGAAGAAGTCAACAAAACTGGTGAAAGGGCTGGAAAGAGTGTCCTGTGAGGAGTAACTGAGAAGTTTAGGCTTGTCCAGTTTGGACAGAAAGAGATTGAGGAGTGACCTCATTGCTGTCTAGAGTTTTCTGAGGAGGGGAAGTGGAGAAAGAAGTACTGATGGTCCATGTAGGTCCCTTCCAAACTGAAATAGTCTATTCTAAAAATATTTTTTTGAGTTTGAGGTATAGGCATCCAAAAGACAGCATGAATTCTTACTAAATCTCTACAAAACTTGGCAGGAGTGATTCTCTGAATTTTTAACCTCTCTTTTTCCTCTTCATAACAGGTTTCATGGTTTTAAAGTTCAAATTTTGCTTTGAGTTTTCTAACTACCTGAAAACAAGTCTTCATAAGTATGATATATGCTTTGCCTGAGTAATTTCACTAAGTTTTGCTCTCCAAAATATTTTCCCAGGAAAATCAATCTCTTATTTTCAAGATATATGCCTCTTTAAGAGGCAGAACAAAATGATTTGCTTAGCTTGAATTTCCACAAAAGATGCAAGGCTTCCTACATTTTTGTTTAACCTATGCCCAATTTTTTTAGTCAAAACTCAGTTTCAATTGATTTTCAGTTTTGTTTAAAATGTGTTTCTATCTTGGGCACTTGTGAATGTAATGAAGTTTTTATTGGAAAAAATACAACAATAGAACAGAATTGGACAAAGAAAATATGTTGGTTGAGAAGACTAGCAATTTGGGCATCATTTCAGGAAAGCACTTAAATGTGTGTTTAAAAGGAAAGTAGCTTCATTCGAGGCAGAGAGTAGACAGCGAATGAGAAAATGTAGAAGACTGTCTCAAAAAGTAAAAGGTCCCAAGACAGTTAGAATTTGGCAAGACAAGAAAGCCTCAAAAATCAAGCAGCAGGAAATTGACCAGGACTGAATAAGCAGAGTGTTTGGACAACTAAGTTATATGAAAAGCTGTAATTGGACTTGCAAGATATGCTTCAAAGTTTATAAAAAAATTGTGCCTGGGATGTACTAGATGTGGTTATCCTTGTGGTTATCTCCTACTAGCTGGAGAGATCTCTAGACAATAAGGCAATCTACAAAATTATTATCAAATGAATAGAATAGAAAAATTCAATCTTCCTGCTGAAGAAGAGGTTTTAGATGCAAAATGTAGTAAGAAGTAACAGAAACAAAAACAAAACAACAACAAAAAAGGAAGTATCTCACACAAAACATACATGCCATATGATGCTGTGGACTTGATGAATTACTTAAGTTCAAGAAGCAGTTGTGTAAAACTACTGCAGGAAAGTCCAGCTGGAACAATTTTTTTTTAAAAAAAAAACCCCTCAGCTTATTCGCTTTAACTTTGAAATTTAGTGTTGTTTCAGGCACACTAGAAACTTGCAGGTGGATGTTAAACCTGAAAGACATCTTTCTTTTTTTTTTTGACAGAGCTAGTGAGATAAACTTGGGTACTTCAAGTTACACCAGACATTCACGCTTATGCATCGGATGTTTACTTCAGCATGAACTGAATCTCTCTTGAGGTTCTATTGACTGTCTGGACTAGACAGTTCATTAACTATATTTCAGTGCATTACCTATAATTAAAGCTTAGACATGTAGCTCACAGCTAAGCAGTTGCATGGAGACATCCAAATGAAAGTGTATTAATGTTTAGCTAACTACTGAAAGCAGCTACTTCTGAAGCAAGAAAGCCCTGAGTTGCAGACTGACAAGAACAGGAAAAATATTCCAGGAAATGATCAATGACCTTTTTAGTTTTTGTAAATCCTTTTCTTTAAGCAGCTAATATTAGTCAATGGAGACAGATGATAAGTAAAGCAGATGAGGTTGAAGGACCCTTAACTCTCTCAGTAAAGCAACATAGATGCCCTTGTGTTGTTCTCTGGGAACACAATATGTTGTGTACTGTTAGGAGTTAAGGGCAAGTCAGCATAACAAAGAAAAAAAAAAGGGATTATCAAGAAATCCATTGAAATTCAGATGAGATCCATAGAGAAGGAGAGGTTTTTAATGTCTGCTGTATGAAACAAACTTTTCCTTCTGAAAGGACTGGAGGTTTGTTAAAATAAAGATCCTTCTTGCTTGAGGTAGCATCTTGAATAGTGTGATCCACTTTATATGAAGGCACTAACACATGCTGAGTATCAAGGTACTACTGAGTGTAAATATCTGAAACAGATTGTTTTCCCCATTCTGTGTCATCAATTACCTCTACACTGAAAACTTTTGTGTCTTTATCTCATTTCCCTTACCTGATGTAGTAATCTTCCTTACTCTCCCATACTTTCTTTATATGATCCCCGCAACTCTGTTTGTAGCAGCAATTTATACAGACCAAAAGCACAGGTCTGACCTACAGCTATCTGTCCTCAGTAATGGCTAGCAAACTCCACGGTATGATTTGATCCACATTTCCAGACAAGACCTAGGAGTCATTTGAATGAGACAAGAGAGTGCAGGCTGTTCACAACGTGAGGGGTGATTAACACATTTTTATTCTGGGAGTGAAAAGGAGGAGGAGTTTTACATCTGACTTTACAGTTCCTTGATATTTATCTTCTAATCAGACCTGTCAAGTTTAATTTGCTAATACAGATGTAACTGAGTGGGTTTTTTTGTTGCTTTGGTTTTGGGGTTTTTTTTCCCCAAGAAATTGTTTAAACCACTCCTCAAGCAAAGCTTCAAGCCACCAGAATACCAGAACCTTATCCTTTTTTACAGATTTATTATCCTTTTCTCTCTTACCTTTGTGCTTTCCTTGTGCTTATTTTCCCATTTGTATTTTAACTACCCTCTGTGTCTGACCCTTCCATGAGCTTCAGATGGTTAATGTTCATATAAAACCTCACCACGTTTTTTGTGAAGCAAGTAGTTAAGGCATTGATCCTACAGATTCTGTTACTGTAATCCTCTTTCTGTACAAATGTAACCAGTTTTTAGGAACAGCTGCATCACAGTGGAATAAAAAGACAAAATATTTCCTGTAAATAATACATGGATTCTCAGAAAAGTGTGCACCAAGAAAAATTATAGCTTTATCTGTAGAAGTATAAAACCCCAAAACATATTTTTGGGGAAACAACATATTTTTGTTCTTCTCTCATAAATTGCCTAATCCACTGATGTCCACTGGAATAGAGATGAAATGAATTCATGCAGTTATGTATTACAATGCCAAAATGTACACTAGGTTCTATGCACTAATATGTATGTTACAGCTAAAAATCTGATAATTAATCTGTTAAATAGACTACAATTGTTTGTGAACGCTTAGATTTTTGCAATCACCACTAGCATATTTGATAGTAGCAAAGAAACCTTTACATGTCCAACAAGATTTAAAATTCCTATAATGAGTTAAAGTCTTAAAAACCTGACATAATGGAAGTAATTCTGAGCTTGCTACTAATGACACTTTCATAAGTCACAGGTTGTTCTCCCAAGAAACATGAATTTGTGTCTGGGAGTTATAAGACAACTGTCTATTTAAATCCACAGTAAGGAACTTATTGTGTGTTCATTTTTTAATAAATTGCCTTTCAAAAGTTCTCAACAACATGCAATAGTTTCTATGGCTTTCTGTACCTTAAAGGAGAAATGTTAACAGTATCAATACTCATTTCCTCCTCTTTGGCCAATAGTTATTTAAACTACATTCAGTTTTTAAGTCAGCGAGGTCTATAAGTCCATGCAAAGCAAAAATTTAAAGCAGACAAAACTGAAATTCTGAGAAAAATTTAATGAATTGCAAGTTGGATTTAATTTACACTAGTGGAACAATTATTTTCCATAAGAAATTGTGTTGTTGGACTAGTGAAGTACACTTTTAGATCCACAGGGAACATGTGTCACTTTAACAGAATCAAACATTTTCAGTGAGGCTTAGTATTTCTTTCTTTCTGAAAGTCATATTATGGAAAAGTAAATTTCAAAAAAGTGTAGAAAAATAACTAAATGGTATTTCCTCTAGACAATATCAAGTCCCAAATAAAATAACAGGAAATTTAAATTTAGGGAACATTGGCCTGAATATTTATTTATATTATTGGCATAGCTGACGCATAGGCAGTACACAACCTTTTTCTACCTACAAAATCGACAGATGAACCAGACCTAAAATGAGATGGAGATGAATTTCAAAGGAAATAGAAAGCTGTAATTTATAACAAGGTTTAACAGAGTCTATGCTTTTTTTGTTTACTGCAAAACATAAATAGGCAAAATATGGAAAGTTGCAGATGAAATCACATTAATTAATCTGTCATATATTAGTTTACATAGACATGTGGATGTTAGTCAAAGAAAAAACACTTTGGAGATTAAAGTAATCCATGAAAACTGATGGTATGTATGCATATGCCAGATTAATAGAGTGTGATAAACTTATTGTTATTTTATATGCAACAGAAATATTTAAATATTGTAAATATCCTCAACTTAAAAATAGATTTATTTAACTTTTTAAAGGAGGATAGACCTTGTTTGTGAGTATACTGCATATTATTTTTCCTATGTGGTGTATTGATGTCCTCTTCAGTGAAATTAGGACATTTTAGAAACAACAACAGTCTGAACCTTCAAACAGATCTGTCTAGAAATATATGGACACAATGGATAAAATATTTATAACAGATTAAAATTTAATTCCTCTCTGAAAGTTGCAGGAAATTACTACACCTAAAAAAAAATTACATGTAATAAACATTGTGTAATTATCATCTAATATCAGATGCACAGAGGGGACTTCTGGGACAATTCCCAGATACATGTCAATGCTGTCTGCAGAACGCACAGAGGTACAGAACATGCCACTAGAATGCATCTGAGCTGTACCGTTTGCTTCTGCTCAAACTTTTTTGGGGAGGGACATATAAATTACTTATAGTTTGTCTCCCATATGAGTGAAAAGAAAGAGCTGTTTGCTGAGGGTTTTTTGCCTCCTTTTCTTTTTTGTAATGAGCAATTATTTTTGTAATGAACAATTGCAAAATGCAGTTTTATTCCACCTGTCACTTCTGGATAATTTAAGGTGTTAAGGTAAAGACCTTCCTTCTGACAAAAGAACAATTATTCAACACACCTAGTTTTTATTAAAAAGAGCTAAAAATACACAAATATTTGCTTTGATTAATTATATTTTTAGTAAAGCAGCTTGGTAGAAACTCTGAAGATGTGCCCATACAATTAAGTAAAAGGCTTAGACCCTGACTATTCATGTTATTTAATGTCTAACATGGTTTCTGTTAATGGTTTTGGTCTTTTCCAGCTATTGTAGTTCCACATGATGCCTGGACGTAGCTCCAGTAATTTGGGCACGGTCACCATCTCTTTTGGGTGTAAGAGGATTTAGCTGTGTGGATGTGAACCAAGTTGTACCTGTGATTTTATATGTTGATCTTGGTTTGTTTCAATCGTTGCACCCTGAAAAAAACCCAACTAAATGTGAAATATCTCTTGAATGTATTTGAATAAAGTGGTGTACTGGATCTGGCTGAGATAAAGATAGCTTCCCTCATGGCAGCTCGTATGTTGCTGTGATTTGGATTCATGACCAAATCAGTGTTGATCACACCCCAGTGTTTTAGATTTTGCTGATCATGTCTGCATGGGTCAATGCTTTCTCTGTTTATCACTCTGTCCCCAGCAGTGAGTGGGCTAGTAGTGGGCAAAGGGTTGGTAAGAGACACAGCTAGGTCAGCTGACCCTGACTGACTGTCCTGGTTTAGGGCAAATTTGGGGAAAACCTCCGAAGGGGTTCCTCTGGAAGAGTAAACCCAAACGGCCCCTCCCCCCAGCCGGTCCGGGAAAAGAACTTCCTCGGAGAAAAGTGGAAAAAACTATTTATTTAACAAACAAAATGCCCACAAATGTAAAGAATTAATAATATGAAACAATAAAACCTCTGCCCGCTCCGAAGAGAGATGGCAAACAGAGACAGTCCTTGCCCTGGGTGTAGCTCAGCTCACTCAGTCTCTCCGAAGGTCCAGGCCCGGCGGGGCCGCAGGTGCCAGCCCTCGCTGCTCCTCTGGGTTTTTCAGTCCTGAGCAGATTTAAACAGTCCCAAGAAAAAAAGGAAAAAAAAAAAACAGTCCAGGGAGTCTTCTCTGCCTAGCTAGCTAAAACTAACTAAAAGCACAGGAGATCTCTGTCCCACCACTGTCCGTGACTCAGACGAACCCCGGAGAGCAGCAATGTGGGGGAGTCAGGCAGTTTTCTCAAAACAAACTGCGCGCTGTTCTTTCTCCCCCTTCATTCCCAGAACAAGTTTTAAAGGTACAGAACACAATATACAGCACAAACAGAACAGACGATTGGGGATACAAGCAGCATAAAGTCACCCTACCACACTGACCAAAGGGATATCCCACACATTGGGGTGTTATGTTCATCAGTAAAACTCAGAGGGTATAGGGCAGGGACTATTTCTGAAGTAACTATTGCTCAAGAGACCAAATGGATATCAGTCTGCTGGTGAGTGATTGCCCTTGCATCACTTGCTGGTTTTTGAGGTTCCCCATGCCCCCCCCTTCATTTTCATTCCCTTATTAAACTCACAAGTTATTCTCAGTTTTACCCTTCTGGCTCTTTCCTCTTTCCCACTGCAAGGTGATTGAGTGAGCAATTGGTGAGGGCTTTAGCTTCCAGACAGGATCAGCCCGTAAAAACTGGTTTTCCAACTCTGCAGTGATAGAGTTGTACAACCTCACTAGCAATCTAGATTAGGGCTGCCTTTTTAGAAAGGTTTGAGTTTTTTCCTGATGTTTAACTCTTTCTGCTGCAACTTAGGGCCCGTCAATTCTTGCTCTATCCACAGTGAGTATAAATGCAACTTTATTATTACCTGTTGTAAAGAATTTTGAAGAGAAATTTGTATGTTGTTATGAGTGAAGTATGACTAGAAATATGTGTTTGAAAAAGAGCAAAAGAAATTGCACATTGCAGAGTTGCAAGAGAGGCCTGTATTGATAACAGACGTCTCCTCAGTGAAGAACCTGCATACAAGCTCCAGGATGATGCCAACAGGGTTACAGCATATTACATATACCAGTCCTTTCCTTTTTAGCCCATCAGAAAACCTTGGTGTAGCAACAAAGAGAAAACATGCAATGGGCAGCAAAGTAGCCTAAGAAGGGAAGGTGAGTTAAGCAAGATTCTGGAAGAAAAGACCATCTGCCTGTTGGCTCCTACAGTCCATGAAAGATCTGTTGAAAAATTGGTTTGTTGCCACCAAATGGAGAAAAACTAAGACAGGGCAAGGACTTGTAGCCTGCTCTCTTTTGCACACATGCAATCCTGAACAGACCACTTAGAGAATGACAGCATGCTGAATGAATGAAATTTATGAAAGTAAAAGTGTGAAAAATAAATATATTGACATACTTTGAGGATGGGGAAGAAGTAGGCAGTGGGGGTGGAAGTTGCCTTCATTTTCTAGAAGACTTTTGAATTTGATTACTCTCCTTTCATTACAATTCCTCTGTGGGCTACCATTACACATTGGGAAGATTGTTATTACAGCAATTTCCAGGCTTTCCTTCTCTGACTCCGAAACCCAAATATTTAATTTTTTGACCGAGGCCTTGTTTTCTAGATCTTGTTGGTTCCCAGTATTCCCAAGCCCATCTGGCTCAAGTCTATTCCTAAAATAGCACCTCATTGGGTTCAGAATAGTAAAAATCCAGGTCAATTAAAAAAAAAAAACAACCCCAAAAAAAAAAAGCAAAAAAAAAAAAACCAAAACAAAAAAAAAAAAACCCAAAAAAAAAAAACAAAAAAACCCCCAAAACAAAACAAAACAAAACCAAACAAAACAAAAAAAAACCAAAAAAAAAAAACCTAGATGACTGGGCTAATGGGTCACACCTTACCTGGAGGCTGGTAAGGCAGAGACTCTGAGCAAAAGGTTCAACTACAGCTTCTTTCCAATCTGAATTATTCTGTTTATCTGAATCACGGCTCAAAGTAAATAATTGGAAGGAAAGTAAAGAAAGTGACAGCTATTTTAAAAAAGGTTTGTGTATCTTTTTGGATTGTATGGTCAAACAGAGAACCTATTTCTTTAGAGTACTGCAAAAAATGCTGGCAATTTTTCATTTTGTAGTCCATAACAACCCTCAGGTCCTTTTCTACAAAACATGTTATTTCCTGGTTTGCATTTGTATCACAGGATTTCCCTGCCACCATACAATCCTTTCCTCCTCCTGACTTATATTTTACTTAAGCACATTATTTAAAAGAGATATATATTTTTTAAAATCTTATCTTCCAAAGTATTTGAACACTTAGAGCTTCATAGCATCTGAAAATTTAATAAAGATGTTCTTTCTCTCACTATCATGAGTGAAAAATATTTCAGAGCCTTGGACTTGTGATACCACAACAAACGTTTTTGCACTCTGACAAGGAGTCACAGTTAATTCTTTCCTAGAATAGTTTTCCAGTAATTTCATGTCCATATTACAGTTTTTTTAATCTGGACAGTATTTCCACTGTTTGTTTACCATGTGATAACTTCCAAAATCCTTCTAAAATAGAGGAACAACAACACTGCTCTTCTTCTATCCACAGGATGCATTAAAAGGTAATAGAAGTTTAATTGGAGAGTTCCAGTTTCTGTCCATATCTGTATTGTTACCAATTACAGAGTGGTAGAGCTCAGTATTTCTGAAAATTCATGCTTTCTTGAGGTATTTAATTGAATCTTAAATTTCACTGTTATTAGCTATGGTAAAGATTATTAGAAATTACTGTCTGTCTCTTTGAACTAAAAACAATTTAGCAGTACAGACTGCTGACACCACTTTAATTCACTTTAACCATCTTCAATTCAACAAAGGCAAATGCAGGGTTGTACAACTGATGAGCTGTGCTCTTCTTGGAAGTGAAAAATCTTTGGTGTGCAGAGTGCTGAGACTAAAGATGACCAATAATTTCTACTGGCACTATGTTGATATCAACGCACAGGGATAAACTTCACTTATATTAGACACACACTAAGAAAAGTAAAAATAAAGAAGACAGACTTCCTAGAAAATCATTTAACTGCAGAATCTTTGACTAAAGGTTTGAAACAACTTCCTCCTATTACACTAAATCCCAAATTATTTTCTCATAGAGTGCAATGTCATATTTTGTCAGTGGTGAGGCCTTTATGTGTCATTTTCCCCAGCAACATTAGTATTTCTGAAGACTCAAAGATGTCATATGCCATAGCACTCAATGTCCATTAGCTGCCATGCTTGTTAGTGCTCAGAAGCAGCTGGAAAAAAGAGCAGGAGAGTGCTTCAGGCTTTTGCTTAACTATTTTTCCACCATGAGGAGTAGTGACAGAGGAATGGGAGCTGCTTTGCAATTCATTACCCCAAAAAAGCCTAATATTTAAGAAACACACAAAAGATGCTGTAAAGTTAGGTGATGACTCTGAGCACGGCCACAGGTAGTGAGTAAAGCTGCATTGTTACTTACGCAGCTATGCTTCAGAGAGACTGCTGGGGTGTGGGGTTTTTTTGTTTGTCTGTTTTTTGTTTTGTTTTGTTTTTGTTTTTGTTTTTTACCCCTGCTCAAACTTTAGCACAGGAAAGGAACAAGGAAGCTATTTGCTGTTGGATTAAAATAAGAGGCAGAAAGAATGGAGCCTGATTAGTGCCTGGTGATTATTCCCTTGATTCCATGGTGTTTTCCATATCTCTTTGAGAGGGATCAAAGGACATATGAATATAGCCTGGCACTACATTCCCAGCTGCAGATGCTACGAGCTGACCCTCAGTAGTGCCACTGGTGCATTTTCCTAAATCTGCAACTCTGCTCAAACCTGCATCTTACCAGAGCTGTGTCCTACCCTATTCTGATAGAGTTTCAAATACTACACAGACAGGGAAAGGATATTGGCAGGTGAGGTAAAACTCCTTACCTACCTACCTAAGTATATCCAAATGAGAATTTAATGCTTTCAAAAAGCTTTCTGAGGAAAACTGCCACCACAAAACAGGATGAAAATGTTGCAGTTTGCAACTGGTGATAACCTAACTTATCTGATAACACAGGATTTACCACATTTTTAATGGAGGCTAGGTTTGCCTCTGCAGTAATGAAAAATGTGACAAGCTGCACACTAAATATAAGCAAGGTTTTAGAAAAATATTGAGAGCTATGCTGGTAAAAATACCAAAATGAACGGCTTCTTTTTTGACACTATTAAAAAAAAAAAAACGTGTGAGACGACTAGTTAATTTTTATTCTTGTTTTCAACTTGTTTCTATTTAAGAGTTGGCAAGCACAGAAATACAGTTGTTTTTTTGGTTAAAGAACAGAGATACTTCTCTGTTTATTTTCTCACAAGTAAAACTGATCCCACAAGAAAGGAAAAAAATGCTCTTTTCACTTAATTTTCAATGAATGGCTTCCTGTTGCTTTGCAAGGAATAGGTCAATACCTGCCCCAGGAAGCCCAGTCTTACAGTGCAAGAAACATGAATCTCAACAAGGTGAGTAACAGGAGCAAAGGTACCTGAAAGAATGCATTTTTCTGCTGCTCATGGGATGCATTTTGCAGCTCAGCATTCACACATCATAGGGTGCTGACTCCTCTAGGAATTCAGTTAATGATGTGGGGGTTTTTTAATCTTCTCACTGGTAGAGACAAATATATATGCAATAAAAAATGGAGAATTACTATTAAAAAACTGTTCTTGGTTCAAAATAAATAAAAAAAATAAGACAATAAAATTGAGCTAGAGATATAGATCAACTTTGTATTGTTCAGTTTCCCTGTTAACATGAAAATGGAGAATGCTCTCATTTCACCCTTGTTAGGACTTAATTGATCAGCTGCAGCAGCTTTAAGCATTTGATATTACAACTTGGAAATAATCATTCAGAACCGCTTCCATTTTTTCTGAAAACCTTTTTGAGAAGGTGAGAAGATGAGGAGTTTTCCCTAGTGGATTCTTATCCAAAACCTTATTCTATTTCAGACACTTCAGAAACTGGAAAATCTCTGAAATCTGTGTAGAGGTCTGAAACCAGATACATCCACTCAGTGGTCAGGTACTTCTGTGCATTCCTTCCACAGAAGCCTCATTCATCTCTCAGGATCACAGGCAAGATGCAGCACTGAGCTGCCTACTGTCTTCCTGCTCTATAGTTCTGGGAAAGCAAGTTCCATAGCAGGAAAACAAGGAAGCTGTGGCACTGCATAGCACCACACGGCAGTTTTGGCAACAGTTTTTAAAACCAGGCTTGAATTTTCAAAGCCAGATGGTGTAGTACAGTTGTGTCTGGATCATATTTTAAGACAGAGCATTAAACAGTCCACCCCATAATTCAATATCCATACCAAAATAGCTAATTGAGTCACACAAGACATAGGCAGTGCAGCTGAACCAAAAGTAACGGGTTTTCTTAAATTAAATAGTGCATCCAGTCTGCAGTAGAAGAAAGCCATGGAGCCATTTGAATGATTTCAGAGAAGGGCCACACGCAGGAGTCAGAGGGCTGGAATACCTCTTCTGTGCAGACAGGCTGAGAGAGTTGGGATTGCTCAGCCTCAGGTAGAGGACCCTCCATGGATACCTTGGAGCAGCCTTCCAATAGTTAAAAGGGGCTAACAAAAAAGCTGGAAAGGGACTTTTGGTAAGGGTGTGTAGTGGTAGGACAAGAGGATATGATTTTAAGATGAAAGAATTAAAATTGCACATAAGGATTAAATTTTTTAGGATGAGGATGGTAAAAAGCTGCAACAAGTCTCCCAGAGAAGTTTTGGGGGTTCCATCTCTGGAAGCACTCAAGGCCATGGTGGATGAGGCTTTGAGCAACCTTATCTACTGAAAAATGTCCCTCTCCGTGGCAAGGAAAGATTGGATTAGGTGATCTTTAAACATTTATTTTAATTTGAACTACTTGATTCTATGATTCTATAAACATGATGTTATAGACATGCTCCAAGAATGCTATATAATAAGCTTTATACCTCCAGAAGCTCCCAGTCTCTGAAGTTGTACTATTTTCACCCATGTCATTTTAAGCTTGCAGGAAATAAACTGTTTTGAAACAACATCTGATAAGGAAGAAGAATAAAGTGAAGAGTTTGCAGATGATGGTCAATGGAGAAAGACTGAAAAAGATAATAGATGTTATCATTGAACTTTTTAACTTTCTCTATATACCTCAACACTAAAGAATGCTTCTTAGCAAAGTAAACCTAAAGTGCAAGGACACCAGTTTATTGGCAATGAGATGTCTTGATATCCAGATAGTTTAATACCGTGGTAAAGCTTCCTCACTCAAGAAAAAAGTGGAAATAACAGGACAATGGGTATGGTGTTCCATTTAAAAAGCAAATTAATCTCCTTGTAGGCAGATGTGGCAGAAAGATGCCAGGTGGATTGTCTCAAGTGTTGCCAGCAGTGAGGATGCTGCACAAATTGAGGTTTGACTCCTGCTCCCAATTACACAGCAAAACCTCTCCAGAGCAGTTCACAGCTGCTGTTAGCTGAATTTAGCTGAAACAGGTTTGATTTTCTGAGACTTGATCCATCACTATTTTATTGTTAGTTTTCTCCTACTCCACTAGAATTTTCAACTTTTTTTTTATGTGTCTCTCAAAATCACTGAACAATTTTGAGATAACAGAGAACTCTGTGGGTTAGCACTGTCTGAGGAATTGATACTTCCTCCCATAAAATAAGGAATAAAGCCTTCCAAAGGTAGATTTTCTAAGAGGAAGTTTTTGTCCCTTTGAAATTATTTGTCATTTATCTATTGATTTCTTTGGATTTATGTCCCAGAATATCCCTTCCTCACTTGCAGAATCTTTCAAAGAACTGTTAGGTCAGATTGTATAAAATTATTAGTCTGATCTAGGATCATTAATTTTGGATATTGTAAAAGTGAGACCATAGATATATTTTGGAAGCTGTGACTGTCCTTCAGAGCTCTAGTAGTTTTGCTCCAGGAAATTGTTCACAGTGTGATGAGCTTTTCCTGAAGCTTCCAGGGAAGACTTCTTACATACTTTTAAATAACAAATGAACTTTTGGAAAATTGGACACTTTGTATTTATCATTTAACAGTCAAATGGCATCTGAAACACCCAAGAAGGCGCTTTAACCTGTCTAGCCAAATGTTTTATAAATTATAGATGTTTTGTTCAATCAAGATGAACTATTTTTTTTTTTTAACCTTTCATCCTTTACTCTTGGGTCTGGTCTGATGAAAACTGTTTATTTTAAACTAAACCTTGAAGTGATCACTCAACATTCAGATCAATTACTTTTAGTTTTAAAGTCAGTAAAAAGCTTTTTTCAGCACCACAAGAAAAAAATGAGTTTTGCTTTCCCCAACACAAAGGCCAAATAAGCTTTTTTCTGCTCAACAAAGTGGCAGCAGATCAGGTGTAGAGTTCAAGTGAGCAACCAATAGTGAAGGGTGACTGAAAGGAATCACACAGATTTTGAGAAGTGTTCGGTCAGGCTGGGAAGATGCTGTGAAGAGTAAGGATGTTCATGGCAGTGGAAATAGAAATGGAGTCTCTGATGACACCAAGCCACCCCTGGGACCTCTGTCCATAGCCCAGGGGCTACCAGGGGGTCAGTCTAAATCCCTGATTCTTGAGTCCAAGACACCCGTGAAGACCCTTGTGTACTGCCCTTGGAAGCAGCAGCAGCAAAAGTAAAGGACCATGCTAATGGGAAATGGAGAATAGCTTTTTAGGCACATTTCTAAAATATCTGATGTATAAAGCTTCCAGAAAAGGTGAAAATAATCTTGCTTGGGTGCAAGATTCCTGCTATTGACAGTGCATACATCTTGGATTCAGAAAAATGAATATAACTAGCAGAAAATCAACACTTCCAAAAGATTGTTTCCTATGTTCATATTTGAAATAGACGTTGGCAGAGAGAAAGAGTGGACTCAGAACTTAAAAAAAATATTAACAGGTTTAGTGATGATTCATGTATTTGATGGCAGAACACTTTTATGTATTCTACTTGTTTTCCTGACGATAATTCTCTAAAGGCAGAAGATTTAGACCAATGTTCCGTATAAAGAGTGTTTTCTTAATCAGTCTTTTGCTGGTGGGGGAGTGTGGGCGATGCAGGGAGGGGGAAAATATTGCCTGCTTTAATGCAAACAGCAAAATTTCAGAGAGCACAAAAAACAAATACCAATCCAATCGATACTTGGAAAATGAACCAAGAAATCATGCCCGAAGTCAACAGAGGGAGTTAACTCTTCACAATCTCAAGGTGAATCCACTCAGAGTATCCTTAATTACACGTTGTATCCTAGAGCTGTTAATTCAAAACAAATATATGATGCCGAAGTAGGTATGTTGTATTGCAAGTAATGCTTTTTGACTAATTGATTTACGCAATGTAGCACTCAAGTTGGATTAAACCAAGATTTCTATAAATATACCACTCATGTAGGAAGATAAATCCTAGGTATAATTTCCTGAGTGTGGAATTTGAAGAGCTGTCCTTGCGATTTGCATTTCCTGACACTGAGGACAGGGTTAAAAGGTAAGAGCAGGCAATCCCTGGCCGGTCAATTCTGGCATCTCCTCTGAAGGTTCCCTTCATCTTCCTCCTGACTGAAGCTACAATACTGTTGCTGTATTGTTCTGGTCTTCTCTCAATGTGGACTGCGTGTCCTCTCCAAATTTGTAGCTTCTGCTCACTTCAAAATTAAGTGAAATAAACATACTGAAGATTTCCTTGTATGCTCAGCCACATTCTGCAGCATTTTGGTCTTTGCTTTTCTTTCTCACTTTTTAATGTGAGTTCCACCATTTTAATACTTGCTCTGGCACTGCAGTGCTCACTGGTAAAATCACCCTTGTGATGCTTTCATCTTACTCCCCTGGCTTCTCTCTTTTTCTCAAGCACTTGCCAAAACCTTGTATGACTGCATGGGCTGAACTGCTTCCCTGTCTGCTTTTGATTCCCAAAAGTGATGTGTAAGTGCTCTATATACGTCATAGTCTCAGATATCTCAAAACACACTACCAGTTCCATGTACTTGACTGCTTTGATCTGATTCATTTCACCTATTTGTAGCACATAACCTAAATCCCTAAGGCAGCAGTGTAGTCACCCATGGCTTCATTTATAGTTAATGGGAAGTAGCAAAGACCTCAACAGTGCAAATTAGGGCGTCATAAAAGAGGCTTTTAGGCAACAGTGCCTTTTCTTTCTTCACTGCCTATCTAAGAACCTAATGTGACTGCAATCCTAAGTGAAATCCCTGTAGTGCAGTGGTATGAATGCACTAGTTACTGCTTGATTTGGATTTTCTTCTGATTTATCTTCACACAATGAGGACAGACCATTATGTCCCCAGCCCTAAGGTATATATTCATGAGGGCTGACCATGCCTATTTGGTTGTTAGGAGTTTGCTTTCCATGTATCATTGCATTACTTATTCCTACTTGCATTACTATTAGAACTTGTATCCATATTTGTCTCATCATTAAAAATTAAAAAAAAAAAAGAAAACACACAACTAAAATAGTGGGATTTTTATATTGCTACAAAATGGATAAAAGAACTCAAAAGCATATAGCAGGGATTTATGTTTTATTTTGGTACCACAAATATCTTTAACAGAAGCTAATTCAACCTAAACTATAACATTTTCAGGTACATTAATGCCAGTTATTAAAGTCACAATAGTTTATACATTATTATCTGGGAGAATTTACCTGAATATATATTCCCTGAAGCAATCTCACCATATTGCAATATTTTGACCATTCATTCATACCTTGTGTCTGAAGTATATTTAATAATGTATAACGCCATTGTTTTTCAAAATTACATGGCTGGACAAGTGGAAAAGGAAAATGAGGTCCCTGGTTCATATGCACAGGAAGACTTATTTTATATAATCTACAGAAACTTAGGAATAAATGCATATGTGTGCGCACAGGGATACTCTTTGGCTCTTTTCCTTCTTTTCAATTCCATTTATGAACTGATATTTTATTTTGCTAAAAGCAAGATAGCTACCCCAAACTGCCAGGCAAAATGCAGAGTGTCATTCGCCATCTGCTTTGTTTCATTGTCTGACTGACAGTGAATGCTGGAGTCCATCCTTACTACACAAAGCATTGGTCTGTATTCATTCAGGACAATGAATCGTCTTAGGCTGCTAGACACAGGAATGTAGCTCTTCTTTTCTAAATAGATATGTTTGGCTAGTTACAAACAGCCTAGAAATATCTTCCTAGTCAAAAATATTTGTCAAGGGTAAGTTCAAATCCCCAGCCAGAATGTCATTAATGCTGTTCAGTGAGAGTGGTAGAGGCTCACAAAGAAATGAGCAGTCCAGCAAAATGTGCAGCCTCTTCAGCTCCTTTTGAATGAGGTGCAAGTTACTCAGCAGATCACTAGAAATATTCAACACATAACAGATGAAGCTCAAATGAAAGCATTTTCAATAGTCTGGTAACTCATTTTACTTGTGCTGATATTGCTTGTTTCTTGGTACCCTGCAAATGAGGTTCCAAAAAAGCAGAGAACACTCCCAGGATAATTAATAATCAGCACTACAAAGCTTTTAGAAAATGTATAAAATGAGTACTTGTGATCCTTTGCCAATCTATTAATTCTTCAATTAAAAAAAAAAAACAAAACGAACAAACAAAAAAACCAACCAAAACATAAAAAGATTTAAAAAGGGTGATGCCTCATTAGAGCTTAAAAGAAGTGAAGAAAAAACCCCTGCAAAACAAACAAATAAACAAAAAGCACCTTGTCTTGAAAATTGAAGACAAAACAATGAAGTACTTTTGTAAAATAACATTAATACTCCTGAAATATGTTTAAAGTGGAAATTGTTTTGGGAAGTTGGGAAATGTTCACATAGTGCTGGATGTCACACACGAGATGCAAAGCACAACACGGTTAAAAAAGACTAAATGAGTCAAATGCAGAATTAAAGTGAGCACAGTGTTAAAAGAATGTGGGAAAAAACAAAAACAAACAAACAAAAACAAAAACTTAAAAAGGTCCTGAAAAAGATATTTACTTAATAACTACAAATATTTTTCCATTTTCAGTATTTAGTTGCCAGACCATTTGACCTTTCTCAACACAAACAAACAAAAGAAGCATTTAACTCTCATATCACTCATATTTATGATGTTATTTACATGTCCAGATTCACTAGGATTCAGTGGAATAACTAAACCCCATGGATTGAGGCTAACTTCTGTCTTCTGGATCTTTTTCCTCAAGGGTAGCATCTGGCTTAATAATAGATATTCCCCTTACAGTCTTTCTTGCATTTATGTTTATATTACACCAGCTGAAACACTACTATTAGGAAGTATTATTGTTCCAAGGAAGTAATTCAGCTCCTCCGTGTTATATGCTATTTATAGCCAGCAGAAAGCAGCAACACTGGCATAATTTCTCCAACTGAGCATTGCTTTTAGCACTTGAGGCCAAAGAGTGTCTTAGGCTCCCCCAGGGACTACCTGTCCTACCAGTCCCTGGCTGGATCATCTCTGTGGTGGAGTTTTGGCCCATGAGACCGGATATCCCTTGGAAATGACAACAAGGAGGGAAAGCTCAAGTTGCCTGCTCCTGACAGTAGCTTGGGTGCAGCTGCCTGATAAAAAGCTATATGGGATGCGACACACCATTGCACTTGGATATGATCTAGGTATCATCCAGACACAAAAAAAGCAAGGATGAGTCTAGCTATGACTATGGCTGGATGTAGAGCCTCCAAGTCTCCATTACAATAATAAGAATCCCCATGCTTCACACCAGGAAATCCATGCTGAATTGACACATGCTGTTTTTAGAATAACAATCTCTCTCATGCGTACAGTACACAGTGCACTGTGAGAGAACCTTCTGAAATGTATTTGTAGATGAATACACTATGCCACCTGGAGTTTTAATAAACCAAACCAAATTATTTTCTCTCCATCTCATATAACTTTATTTATGGATAAAGTACTCAGATTTTGAGCAAGACTTTACTTCCATGAATCAGGAATTAATAAACAGATTCACAAATGCTCTGAGAAAGGCTCATTGGCTCATCACAAATCACTACTAACTCTGTAATTTGTCAGTATATTTTGGATACTGGAAAAAGGAGGAGAAAAAAGAGGTAGAGATGGGTGCAAGCGCACTACACAAGTGGGTCTTTCAGAATATTTTTGAATGCCAATATTGTGGGTAAGACTCACAAGAACTACTGCTGCACAGAAAACCATAAGAATTGTCATTTGGGGTTTTTTCACTCCTTCTCCTCCTTTTCACTTTTGCCTACCTTAACAGCTATTCTGGCTGTTGCACAGCTTTATCGCATCTTTAGAATTCTATCTGGCTCAAGTACATTTAAATAGATACGTCTGAGGTTGAGGTATTGCTGTGTTGCTCCCAGTGCAATTGCCTTTCTTTAGGGAACACTTACTCCTTTTTTCCTGACTTTTTATCTGGAGAAACCACTGACACTAGTGTCTGTGGTGAAAGTGTGTCTATAGGTTTTTATTTTATATAAAAAGAGCAAATGTCTACGGCTACAGTTAAAGTACTTGCACTTTAACAGCAGAGAATGTAGCAAGTACAAAAAGGTGAGAATATAAATCACATTCCTTTCCTTATAACAAACAGGATATGCCCGTTTTTGTCACCTGAAGAAAGATTCCCACTTTTGCAATATGAACAGCTCTTGAAATAGATAAAGACTTTTCAAGATAAGAGTTTCCAGCTGAAACTGGAAGAAATTTGTCTTTTCAGAAAATAATATGGCTTTCAGCTTTGCCTATCTAGTAAACAAAGTAAAAAAAGAAAAAAGTGCTGCACAACTTCTGAGGATGTACAAGCATGAGGCAATATCCTCTTGCCAATGCTATGAGAACAAAAAAATATCACTTGGACTGTCAATCTACATATTCTCTTCTTTTTTCTCCTTGTGAAAGCCAAATTACTACTAGTGTCAGTAGATTCATAAGAAACTTAAAAAAACCCCACTAGCTTGATTTTCATTTTTTTCTACTAGAGTAGTAGGCTAATTTATGTGAATTTTTACTTACACAAACAACTTGAAGAAGGGAACAATGCTTACCCACTGAATTGCTGTATGTGAAAAGAGTTTTCATCACAGACCCCTGCTTCCAATATGACCCAGTATTAAATGAGACCAGTTAGCCAGCTGTGTGGATTGCCAGATGGAGTCTCATGTTTACTGATAGGGATATACTGTATCCACTATCCAAAACTGGTTTTGGTTTTCCTTTTTATTCAACACTGTGTTAGTCTTTGGCCATGAGTCTGACTCATATTTCTTGGTCTGTGGTTATGAAGTAATTGGTGTAGCAAGGCAAAACTACCCCATGGGGTAACTGTTTATGTCCTATGTGAAGTACAGAAGCCTGGAATTTGGGATTTGAGCACCATTTTCTTCTTACAAGGCAACCACAGTCTACTTTCCTTACAGAATTCTTGAAAGAATGTCTAGATAGATGACCTAGTAAAGTTTTCAAAAGAAAGTAATCTTCAGTAAATGTGAATTTTTATGTGGTTTTGGGAACTTCTTTTTCTATTATTTGAATTGCAGCTTAAATGGAGGTCATTAAAAGAACAGTAGTTTGCAAGCAAGAAGAGTTAGACATAAGCCAGGAGAAATATCCCATAGCTCCTACTGCTGTCTTTGCAGATGATTATCTGGGAAATGTAAGAAGAAAATTACTTCAGGTATTAAAAATAACCAAAGTGTACCTGGAAGCCTTGAAAGTGTATGAAACATCACAGGTCATACAAAGATGTGCATGCATTCAAGATGAGTCCACAGAACAATGAAGAAGAGGTGCCACTTTATTCCCAGCTATACTGAAGACTTGGTCTCTGATCGTATTTTGGACAAATGCTCAGTAAAATTACATAGCAGAGAAACTCTGGCTTACATGAACCTCAAAGAAAAAGTAATGCCTACAGGATATGAAGGGAATCCAATGCGTAGAAGGATGCCAAGCTATCCTTCATAGGACACACACATCTGAAGCAAACCCTGAGGCAGCTAGAACATGTTGCTGCAATCCAAAAAAGATGAACAAAAAGCTAAGGACGTCAGAACAAAAGTTTCAGTCCTGAAATCTTATATCCCTCCAATACAGTGCCAGACAGTGTGAAGTGGCTTAGAAAGCAGTGTACATGTAGTCCATAATCAAGAAGCCTGTAGTCCTTAGCAATTATTTCAGCAATCTCCTGCACATGCAGGGGACATTTTCACCAACTGAGGTGGTCATGCCCTACACTCACCTTTTGTAGGCACTGCATCACAAGGCAGACTGAAAGTCCTTGAAAATGCCAGGATGAAGCCAGTGCTGAGGTCATGTCAGTTGATCCAGCTCTGGAACTGAAGACCTACAGTCTGGGGACAGAGGCCAAGGAAGTCAGCAGTGGTGGCAAATACACTGTGTGTGCCGTTTTTCTTCCACAGCAGAAAAACTGTACACACAGTTTTCTTCTTAAACTGCTAACTCGGCAGAACAAGCAGAACTCTGACAACAGGTTACAATGAATTCTCACCTTTGATATGTGGCAGGCAATCCAGTGAAGCACCTAGAAAGCAAGAGTTCAAGGCTGGTCAAATGGTTGGGACCAAATGACACAAGAGATGAGGGATGATGGATATGTATAGGATTGGACTTTGTTAAAAAGTTGCTGAGGAGGAATCTCATTGGATTTAAGAGGAGACAGTTGCATTCCAGGTGGAAGACAGGCTGTTGTTAATAGCTAGCTATGAGTGAGGTGTTTTGGCATCTGCCAAGATGGCATGCACAGGTTTGTTTCATTTATCTTTCAAAGAGACAGGGTAAGGAAGAGTCCACATTGTGTCTACTTCAGGCATCTTCTAGTGGTCCAGACCACACTGCATTTTGAAGCCCCACAGTCTGGGCTCCACCTTCTTTTGGTTTCTCCCCTCATTCTTTACTCCCTTATGTTTGGATCCTACTGAGCCACCCAGAGCCAGTGGGAAGTGAGGGCTCTCAGTTGTGCTCACCTGGGACCACATGTGCAGCTCAAGGGTGCTGTCTCTGCTGAGATATGGCCCCACCGTTAGGCTTGGTGAATTTCTGCTGCTATTTTCTAAGAGTACTCTGCAAAATACTTTCTGTGTTTTCAAGAAAATTGTGCAATTTTTAAATCTCCACCTGTAGACAAAAATAGATGGAGCAATCAATTTAATGGTTAGACATCATGGGTGGAAAACCACTTTTCATCGCTGTTGTGCAAACTTCTATTTCCTCCTGGCACAAAGCAACAATAATAATTCAATTAACTTTTTCAGCTGAAAAGAATGTATTGTTTTTATCAGGTACATTTAACAGAAAATAATGATTTGGACAACTGGTTAAGGAAGACATTGTCTTTTTTATTTTAAACACCATTTATTACCTGTACACTTTAGTGGTTTCAAAAATAAAATCAGAAATGCCATTTAAGTTCTCCTTGCCTCCTGCTATTCACTTCATGTTATTTACTCTGGTGTAAGACAGACAACCCATTAAGGAATCACTGAAAGGGCTTGTTTTCATTTTAAATCTAAGAACAAGTTCATGGACATGAAAATATGGGAAATCTCAGCTACATTTGATTAAAGAACATGTTAATATGTCTTCTTCAGGGATTTTCACAGTGTGAAAATACGCAAATTCCATTACTTATAAAAGCAAAAAGGGAATTTGATGTACACGGATAAAAAAATAAAGCCTTTCAGAAAATAATGGGCAACTCACTGGGGCATCACTGACCTATTCCTTTCTCACTTATTAAATGAATCTGAGGACCGTTTCGGGATTGTATTGATTGCCTTCTCAAAATGACAGGTGACCTCCAAATCAGTTCACAGACCAGTGTTTCTTAGTGAGGCACAGAGCTGTTTGTCAATGGTGCCCTCGGAATTGAAATAGACATTGACGGACAAGACCTTCAACTGGCTGTTTAAAACATGCAGATTTCCCCGATTAGACTGGCCTTTTTTGTTGGGTTTTTGTTGTTGCTGTTGCTTGGGAATATTTAATGAGCTTTTATTGATTACGTGTTTAGCGTTGCAGTGTTAAAGAATGTGTGCAATGTCATAGTTAAGAATTTAATAGTTAAGAACTTTGTAATGCAAAGTTTGTAAAACAGCTTTATAAAAAGAATTACGTTTTTAGATACAAATATATGCTCTAGTAAAAATACTAAGTGTACAAGCTTGACTCTTATTTCTGTTTTGAAAAAGGTTATGTGAAATTTCTGTAAGTTAAGCAGGTTGTTCTACTAAAATATGAGTATTTGCTGCTTATGACACAACTTGGTGAGATTAGTTTTACAGGTGTGAGTATGCTTGTAGTACCTCAAAATTTGCTGCAGCTTTTTAGTGTTAGATGAAAAGAAATGTTGATATTTTATTCAATATCTACAATATTGTTACAAATGCATGCATGTCTTATTTTAAATGCAGCAACCATGTTTAAAAAGTGCTGTCTTCAGAAAAGGTGGGTGTTACTTGTATTTTCTCAAAGCCTGATTTTGCTCACATTTGCAACAATTGATCACAATTGCAACAAGTGTTTATTAAATATGAGTGAAGGAAGAAAAATAATCCAATTATGTATAATCATTCCTTCCTTCCTGACTTCCTCTGCAAAGTTTTCCTGCTTTTGATTTTCCTTTAAGAGAAGAGTAAATGTTATAAATTTGTAATTGAATCTAAGTTTAAACACAGTAGCAATTTCTACAGCTCACTAAGATAATAATTTTCTTAAGTTCTTTTATGAAGAGCATTTACCTCAAAAATATTTGCAATTTCCTCTCCAATCTTTCCCTCTTTGAATTAGAGTACTCTCCTCTGTGTTTCACCCCCAAAAAACACTCATTAAAATGATCCTGGACCAAAAGCAGACTACTCTGAGGTCACAGCACATCACTTTCTATCTTGACAATTTTAATGTAACAATAATACTCCATCAGATTTTGCCTAATGTAGGTTGCACATACCTGCTTTTTCACATTGTAGATAAATTTGATCCCTTTCAATACCTTTTTCCCCATTTTAAAGTTGGGAAACTTTATCAACTCTCATGATTTCTGAGTGAAATTATTCACACTATTTGATATAAATCCCATTTATCCTTTCCCAAATCCCATACTTTTAAAAGTTTAAGTGAAGCCATAGATGTCATATATTAACTCCCACAAAGGGAAGAATTCAATCTGAAATCTCTGAAGGTAGCATTAAGAGTATCATATTCTGCCCAAGTGTAGTGCAGGCAGACTTCAGACACATTTGTCTTGGTTAGGATGGACACGAGCCTCTCTCTCTGCAATTTGAGCTGAAGAACCATGACCCAGCTCAGAAGTCATAGTTGCATTTATTCTGCCCCTGAGACAACGCTTCTTGCCTCTCAGAAAAGAATATACGCTCTGCTGCTGTCAGTATGAGTGGAGCATGAGCCATACCCAGCTGAAGTTTAACCAGCTTGGAAAAATTTACTTTGCCAAAATTCAGAGCTGTAGGATGCAATTCAGATTACTTATTTTTCAAACATCACCATTGAAAATCACTTTTTAGAAGTATCCCCATACCAACTGGTTCAGGTGAGCACTCTAGACACAGAAAATTGTGTTTTGCCCCACCTTCTCTCAGCTTGAGAGAATTTGTATTCATGGTCACTGAGAGTGCGTTAAACTGCCTGTGCAGAGCCCAAATGCTTGCCTTTACTTATTCCAGTCAGGTGTCATTTCAGTCTGGGAGGGGTGGGCAACCATGAAAAAGGAGCCTGATTCTGTCACTTGATGATTAAGACATTTTATTTACAGGAGGACAGCACCAGTTCCTGGCCCTTGTGCCGGGTACTTCTGTGCATTTTCCTTCGCCATTAACAGGTAAAAGAGATTTTGAACAAGAATTGGAAACATAGCATTCCTTCTCCATATTCTACTAGAAAATACAACCATTTCTGGATGGTCTGAATGGATAATTTTTTTAAGTGAGAGAAAATCAGAAGAGTATCAGAAAACATATGTTACTGTAAAGTCAATGATTCAATACCTCAGTATTATTTGCTATACATTGTTGCATCATTAGCAATCTGTAAAAGTCTTGCTAATCTCGTAATGAAAGCCTAAAACAGATTTTGAAAGTTAGAGTGGCTCTGAAATCCAAACTGCTCACAAACTCAGAAATATTAAAAAGTGAAAATGTACAAGAAATAAGGTATCTCAAAATCTTTCAAGCAATACCCACAGTGTTGGAAAATCTGTGTCATCAGTGTCAAAATGCTGTACCAGCAAAAGTCGTCTGACAAAGATTTTTAAAAGCCTGTGTTTTCTTTAAATCTTTCTAGTAATGAGAAATTGATGTTTCAGAATTCTAAGGAAAGTGAAACCATTAATTGGTTTCTTTCTATTATTTTCAGGGCATAGAATAGTTTGAAAGTTAACTGGGAAATTAACTGGGAAAATAGGCTTCAATTAAAAGAAAAAGATAAACAGAACCAGCTTTTCATGACTATGTTTATTTTCAAGATATTTCCATATACAATTTTTGAATTCGTTCTTGTATTTTTTCTTGAGCAAAGAGCTTAATTCAAGTTCTTGACAGTGGTTGAGAAATTTATGCTATGTTCTGATCCATTCTAAAGTAGTGACCAATGAGTAAAGGCACTTAATTTTTACACAAAAAGGGGAACTCACAACGGAATTTTGTCAGTAAATTAATTTTAATGGCTACTCCATCTCTTACTACAACTTATTCCCATACCAGTTTTTATCTCTGTATGATAATATGTACCTTGGAGTTTTGACTCTTTGGGGGGAAGGGTTGTGCCTTAAATTAAATCCATGAAGTTATTCTCATGAGTGTAAAGTGTTAATCAAAGCTGCTGTTTCTAGTGACATAATGACTTCATTCTAACTAATATTTGCAAGAGAAGGGATGCTATTACTAAAATGGTAAAATGTTCAGTAAAAATACATACTCAGAGACATTCCTATCAAAGTCCAGATGCTATACAAAGGCATCTTAGATATATTTATGAGATCACAATGAAACTAGGGAAAGAGACAAAGAGATTTCCTAGTTGCCTTTGTCATGTGCCTGTGAACAAAATTTTAAAGGGCTTACTAGCCAGGAGTGTTATAAATAAAACAGGACTTGGGGCCAAAGGCAATCCATGGCAAGGGCAAGTTTTCTGGTAGGCGACTGTGGCTTCACAAGCTGACAGGACAAAAACAAAAAAGAACAATCTAAGGTAAAAATAGTAGCTGTTCACCTTTTAATTTTAGAAGGAAACCTATTTAAATATCCTGTTCCTTAGGCTACAATAGAGCATCTATGGAAAAACAGTGCAAATTTAAGTAGGCTGATCAAAGTTTGTAGCTTCTGAGTTACGTGGTCATCCTCTTCATATAATAAAGTAAGAGCATTGTTGTACGTGGGAGTCCAGGGCATTCCTTTGGATACCCTGGACAGTCAGAAACCTGTAGAGGGGGGTTTGAAACCTGTACAGGGGGGTCTGGGATCTGTACAGGGGGGTTGGAGACCCTGGCACAGAGCCCAGAAAGGCAAGGGCTTTGACTTTAGTCTATGGGAAAGACTTCCTACATTGAGAGAGGAATTTCAAGCCACAAAGTGTAATAAAATAATCTAGTTTTCACATTTGGATTTCTAGAATAGGGGTGAATGGGGACAAGATGGAAATTCTGGGCGGTGCCCTGTGGTCTTCTTCTTCGTCTCCATCTTCTGCTGTGATGGTGGCACAAAGTAGTTCAAGGTGATTGGGTTAGTGTAGAAATAACCTGTTTAGTATAGAATGTAGATATTGGTGTGAAATTGTAAATAATTGATACGTAATAATCTGTATAAAAGATGACAAGCCTCCGTCAGAGGCAGAGTCTTCGCCTGATGCATGCCCATGCTGTGAAGACCTTGGCTGGGCACAGGGAGAAAGGAAAAGATAAGAAATAATAAACAACAAGAAAAACCTTGAAAAAAAACCATCTGAAGACTCTGGCTCATTTCTGTGTTCAGCTTGGGGCTTTCAAAGGGCAAAGGACACTTAACCACCCTAATCTCGGGTGACCAGCCAAATCTGAGAGTTGTACGTGGTAGAGTTTTTTACTAATCTGAATCACACTTGTAATGAAAATGTATTTCATAAATAAATCAGGTAATTTCCTACAACAAAACCTTTGGGATGAAATCCTACCCCTATATATTTAACAGGAAAACCTCCATTAATCATAAGACAGATAGTATTTTACCCTTTACCTTTCAGAACCTTCATGTTATGAAAGCATAATGAGAAGCTGGTTTACTAGTGCCATTAGCAATACAAGCTTCTATCAGAGCTTTAAGCTAATACCAAGCTTTGTGTTGGCTTCACTTTTGAGGTTTCCTCCCATTTCAGTGAAGTAAAATAGTCTACTTATAATAGTATAACATATTCTATTTGGGATGGTCTAAAATGAAATATGCTTCTGTTATTTCAGGAATCCAAGCACCTTTGAATTATTCTATGAATACAGTGGGTTCACTATTTGAATGGAGTCTGACTGTATTGAATGGTGCACTAAGTCTTTACATACCACTTTCTGTCTTCAAAGTTTTGAGCTAACACTGACTGAGTACAATAGGTATGCTCATAAATTTGTATTAAGTGAAGGAACAGCTTTTCTGTCAAGGACTAGGAAGGAAACTTTTCATGGTAGTGTGAGCTTAAGGGTCAAAAATGGAGGGTTTAAAATGAAGATGGAGAAGTTGACTGTAGAAGAGGAAAGAAAAAATACAGACAAACCCATTTTTTTAGATAGACTAAAAAAACGAGTGAAAAAATAGGTGTGAGAGTACTTTCAGCAAACAGGAGAAAAAAAAACTGTTTAGACTTTCAACGTTCTTGTTCATAAAAAACCCTGCTAACACATCTGAGTGCATTAATTTCAATTTCCTCACTCATTTTACACTTCTAGCTAATAATGTGTGTGTTTTTTTACTTTGCTTATTTTTATTTGGCACACCAAATGTTATGGGTCTCACCAGGAAAATCTTCCAACACAGCTTTATTGCAGCTTCATGTTGGCAGCCTCAAACATTCAAAGATAGAGAATGTTGCACAAAAATCATAAATAGTGAAGAAGTGACACAAATAGATGTGAGGTCTCTGTGTAAGCTGCCATCTCATTCTGAGTTGTTAAATTACACTTGCTTTATCATCAGGCTGTGTATTTGGAAAAAAAAAAAAACCAAAAACAAGAAAAAGATTCTTGGACTTCTGTGTCAGCAACTAGGATTTGATCAAAATTATTGAATTTTATTTACACATTAAAATTATGAGTGTGGATATTATAGATTACTGAAAGAATTATCTGTACTCCTGGGCATTTCTTTAAGATATCAAAGGTTTTCACAGATCAAGAAAATTTAAAGACTTCAGCTAACAGCTAGACAATAATATTTGAAAGGATCAAAGTCAACATGTACCGCTAAAAGTATCTTCTCCTGAAGTTACTGTACACCTATAAATAATTTCATTCAGGTTATTACTGAATATTATATACTGAGATTAATTATTTCAGAATTAAATGCTACAGTAATATCTATTACGTTGCACTTTCAAACTACCTCTTTCAGGATACAAAAGAATTGGAACAAGCTGTGCTAAGCGATTTAGTGATTTCCCCAATGTCCCAGTGTGTTTTGTTTACAACTAGGCATTATTATCAAAGCTTTTATTTAACTCTTTTTTTTTTTTTCTTTTTTTTCTTTTTTTCTTTTTCTTTCTTGTACGAGACTACTACAAATATTCAGCATTAAGAGAAGATCAGAAGGCATCCTGCAGTCCAGGTTATAAAATGTCTTCATCCATTTACATTTTATAGAGTTCAATAAAATTGGTTACCAGTTGTAAAATATAAGTCCCGAATCCTCCTCTTGTGATGGAAACTGCATAGTTATGCAATGCATAACATTGATCCATGTTCAGCATCTGTCTATCTACTCACGTATTTGTTTGTTTCCATAGCCATACACATGGATTCAGGCAACTATTTATGCAGCCTATGCTGGTTAAAAAGTACTTAATGGAAATCTATCTGGAATCTCAGGGTGGTGCATGCAGCAGCAACCTGGCAGAATTCTGAAGTCCGTGAAAAACATTTACCAGAGAGTAGTTTCCTGAGTGTAGCTGAAATTTTTGAGTATGTCTTGTAAATCCGTAAGGGGCTGGCATTTGCCATTTCACAGCTTTCTCCTTTCTGCTGGTGAAAATGCCACAGACAGTTTAAACAATCCCAGGCAAGCTTGTTTATACTTACTAGAAAAGCATGTTCTGTAAAAAGAGCTGGTTCACTTGGCATGTTTCTTAGCACAGTCTGATACTTTTTTTCCAATCAAAACCAAAAATATCTCTTGAATTTCAGTCACTGTGCAAGCAACCAAATGTGGGGATTTCTGTTTATGACCGAAATACAAATACTAATTATAAACTATGCTCAAATTCTTGGTAAAAAGACCAGCAAAGGAATGGTTCTCATCTCTCTTTTGATGCACTCATCTCTTTTATGTATTTTTCTCTTTTGGCTGAATATACCAAATGTTTCTGGTAATACTGTGGCAGCACAGCTTGAACTTTATAAGCTTCTTTCAAGTATTTTGAATTTAATTGTTGATTTTTATATTTTATTTTTTATCTTTTAATTTATATTTAATGCATGATGATAAGCATATGTCTAATTCTGAACAATATCACATTTATTTACCCACAGTAAGACTTTAATTTTGATAGTAAATGCACTGGAACATTCCTTTATAATATAATTCTATTTTCGGCCATTCTTTGAAGTACTATATGGTTATTCAATTTAGCAGCACAGAAGGCAAGTACTGTAAACACCACAATCTATTTAAGAAAAGTAAAAATAATTCATGGAGTTTCTAATGAACCAAGAAAGCAAGAAAGCAAGCTATGAGTGACCAAATGGAACTGCAGACTAAGACTTATCTACCATAGGTCATGTTGTGTTAAAGATTTACTGTAAAAAAAAAAAAAAGGAAAAAAGGAAAAAAAAAAGGAAAGGTTATTAGTTACTGGTCTCCTCAAAAAATCTTTCTGCCAGGAAATTTGTCTGGGGAAGCTGAACACTTTCCCAGTTAAGCTATATGGGCACAATTCCTATCTTTTGAAATAAATCATCTACAGAAGTGTCTTTGCAGAAAAAAAAAATCTTTACCGTGATTAAAATGTAATTGCTCACTGGGAACTTGTTGCATAATTCAGTATCTGTCTCTATAATGGGAACAAACTCTATGGCTTGAGCATGCTTTTAGATGCAGATTGAGCTCTTTTCTATCTCCAAGATGAAAAGAAGCCTTGGACTTCTCTGATAACCGCATTTGATTTTAGAATGAAAGAAGACAGACAAATTGGGAAAGTAAAATTTCAAGATCAAAGCTCCATCACAGAATCTTTTACAAGCCTGAAAAACAGAATACAATGGTTAGGATGCTTTTATTCAAAGGTGTACCAAAAGTGGATGCTTGATTTTAGAGACAGTTTTCTTTATTCATGGACTAGCAGAGAGTGGATGCAACCTAGAAGTCAGAAAAACTAGATTAGAGGAGAAAAATAGCTGTGTTCACGAAAATCTTTTGCTTGCCCATTCCTGAGGTCACTGAAGTAAACTTCAAAGTAAGATATTCATATCCCTTATACTTTAATGTATTAGTTTTGCTTTAGTAATTTATCTGCCAAGCATTATGAAGAGGCAAACCCCAGCAGTGCTCAAAGTAATTTCATTTAAAAAATAATAACAAAAAAAAACCCTAGCATTTTATTAGGCTTGGTTTTACTCTAACACCTCTATTTTCTATTCCAAGGCCTTAGAAAAGCAAAAAAGTGTGAAGAGGAAAGGTAAGAGATTGCCAATAACCCTTTTTCATTTAGTTGATCCATATCATGATTAAATCAGTGTTTAGACCACCTTAACCACTCACTTTTCCCTCTATCATTTCCTTGTTAGGTAATTCTAGTGAACATAAGAAAATTTCTTTTGTTCATATAAAAATCAAATTGAGAACTAAAATTTCAGAGAAAGAAATGGTCAAGATCCTCAGCATATACACACAATGTAAGTATACAGATCAGAGCCTCCTGAACCCAGTACCCTTGTAAAATTCCCAGCTCCTCAGAAATACTTTCAGACCACTAATACATAGACTAAACCCCACAACTTTGCATCTACAAAGGTGATGTCGTCACTTTGGCTTTATGCACGATGGCTCAGAGTGGGCTCTCAAAAAGCTAATTCACCAGGTGTAATGTCTCTCCCAGAGCTCTGGGAGTCCCTGACTACATACCTCACCTCTGTCATATTTCAGTATTCTGAGAAAGCAAAGGCACGTGAGAGAATTGGGAGTGTTTGCAGTTGCTGATTCATGTGGCGACAGGATGTGCCATAAATTGTGAAGCAGGTGGCGTTTCCCACAGGCTGATGGTTTGATGCCCAGGTATGTTGCATTGTCTTAGTCCAGATGGCAAAACACATATATCTGAGAGCAGGATATAGCCTGCTAGGCTTCAAGCAACTGGATATAATGCATTCTTATGACGGCTGATGTCCCTCAGAGAGCAATCCAGCAGCCCTCCCAACCTAATTAATTGTGGCCATGAAGCACCTGGCTGTAACTGCAAGAACATTTTCTGCACTTGTCACACCTGCCCTTTTCACCTTCAGTATCAGCTTCTTGACTTCTTCATCTGGAAGCTGATAACTGGTAAGGACTGGATTGTTTTGAAGGTGTTGGAGTTTTGATACAATACTGTGTGAGGCCAGGGTGTTATTAGCCCCACGAAGGTGTTCTGAGGGATGCCAGCAGCCTCTCAGAAATGGCTTAAGAAAAATTAGCAAGATGGCATGATTGGAGGTGTTTTGAAAAGCAAAAATGTTTTAATTAAAGTGAAAATAACAAAATATACAAAACAAAAGAGTACAAGTCGTGCACAGTGCAGGGAGGTCCCTTGCACCTGTTAAGACACCCCCAAAAGACCCGAGAATCTCCGTGCTCTCTCTTAAGTAGTCAGTGATCTAGGAGGAGTTTTGGCATGCTGCCCAATGGAAAATATCTACATCTTTTGAGGAACAGCTTAAGGGTCCAACAGGTGCCTTTGTCCTGGCACTGAGCCAATTAAGGTGAGAGAAGCATAGAAGTTTCTGGTTCTTCTTCCTTAAAATTACAGGGGTGAGACTCAGACTCTTTCCTTATATGGAAACGCCTGTTAAAGTGTGGGGGTGCACTGCAACAGGGTTTTTTTTGTGAAAAACGGACAGAATATCTGTGGTGTGTGAGAGATGCTCTCACTGAAGTCCACAGTACTTCACAATACAAATTAGTCAATGCATTAACAATACATGTTAGTTGTTACATAGATAGACACAGTGTCCAATGGTGCTGCCTCTGCAGCCCAGGTCTGTATGTTCATGCTTCTGAATATAAACCTATGAAGATACAGAGACTCTTTAAGAAGATGAAGAATATATACAACACTTGGTGTCTTCTGAACAGAAAAGATTTGAATTTCAGTTTGCAAAGGGAAGTCACTGAGCCTGTGAAATAGGCCTGGAAGAAAGCAATCAGGGAAATCAGTTCACTTTACCTCCTTCATCATAGACAGGGACATTTAACAACAGAATATATAACCTCAGCATAGGGAACATGACTCAAGCAAGCCAGAGGGAAAGGAAAAAAATATGAGAAATATGGAACCACAGTGATAAGCGTCTTCCCAGAGGACTTATTTTTTCTGCTACCTGTTTTCAAGGCAATTGATGGCTAGTTGTTCAGGCCACTTACTGTCAATTTTTTACAGCTCTGAAAAAACATTCTGATGTAATTGTTCTGTGACTTTCCAAATGTCAGTGCAGTAAAGGAAATGCTGGGGCTGGGAGAGTTTCAGAGAAAAAATTGTGGTTAGTTTTTGGCTTAATAAAATGATCAATTTACTCAGTCAAATCTGTTTTGCACAATGCAGAGCGTGTGGCAAACAGTATAAGAAATCAAGGTGGTTTTTTTCCTAAAACAAAAATTTCACTACTTTTTGACTAAATCTCAGTTTGAAGTGTGCTGTTTACCCAAATGTCTCCTCTTTTCTTAGTTTTACTTCTTTCTATGTAACAATAGTAATTTGAGTCACAGCTGCTTCACTGGAAAAAAACATCTTCCATTTCAATGCAAAGGAGTAAATCTGTTTAAGAAAGCCTAAGTGTTAGATTAAACTAATCTATTTCACTTTGCACAAAAATGGATTGGAAATTAACATGATCAGTTATGGCATCTCAGCTGCAAGGCCGGTAACAAGCAGTTGTGAAGGACAATTTCATAAACTATTTCATCCAGAAGTGTAAAAGCATTTCTATTTGTTCCTTGACAAATTGAGAAGTCCTGTAAATTCTTAGTGCATGGGCTAGTTATAGGGAATATAAGTTTGTTTATGTCTGCTTATAATTAGCAAGCAAATCACCGCAGACATTTTGTCAAAGTGGATTGCACCTTGCAAATGACTGTGGATGTTTGGATACTTAAGAACTTCTGTGCTTAACTGCACCTGGACTCAAATAAAGAAAAGTCAAGAAAGAAGAGTCTAAGTGGCAGAAAGCACGATTTATTTTTTTTTTTTTGTAAAAAATGCAAAAGCGCTACCAACAAAGCAAAAACTGTTAGCATAAGCAGAGTGATAGTGTGAAACAAGAAAAGCAAAACTCAGCTAGTGATTTTCTATCAGCTGTGGATGTCACCATTTAACTGTTGTTTGCCAACCTTGTGGTAAAATGAAGACCTAAAAAGGCATGTCTCAGTTACCGTGGGATAATTGATGTCTAACCACAAATGTCTGATGCTTTGAGATGCCTTAAGATATCCTCACTGGCTTTTCAGCTGCTCCTTTCAAAGGGTGCAGAATTCCCATGACTCATGTAATTTTTGCCAGGCTTGTGAAGATATCTTAGAAGTGCTGCAATGTCTCAAGTGGTAGGTGACATACCCATTTAGGCAAACGAATTTAGGTATCTGAACAGAATTACACTCTCTGTAAGGGAATACTGGAATGAAACTAGCAGGGAGAAATGTAAAGTAAAGACTTCTGGACTTCTCATTCAAGTAAAGATTTTGCTTTGGTATACATTTTATTGAGTGACAACTCAGCCCTCACCAAAATTACTTGAAACAGATTTTGTATTGCCTTTTCTGTAGAAACAGTTCAGAAATCCACAGTCTATTACTGTGAGCAAATACTGCAAAACATGCAAAACTAAAATGAGTCTATGAATTTCCAGCTGTGTGACAAAACACTTGTTTTTTTGCTTAATATATGCACAGAACAAGAGTTTCGAAAAGCTTAGTGTATGCAGTTTTAAACAAATGCTAAAAAATTAAACTTCAAAACATATAGAAGGCCTGACATAATTACAGATAAAAGAAGAAGCAGTGATGCACACAGTCTCCTTTCAACAGGCTATGTTGTTTATCTTAAGGTGATAATTCTACTTTTAACATAAAAAGTAGAGCTTACTGAGGGGGTGAGTAAAAGTTGCATTAGAAACAGAAAAAAATTAGTGGGAAGTGCAAGTAATTGTATAGCCGAACTTCTCTCCACATGCTACGTTCAGATATCCTTAAATGATTTTCCTGGAAGACTTGCCTAACGATGGAGGCTCTACAACCTTTCCAGCCACCTATTCCAGTGTTCTTACAATTCAAAGATGTGTTTAATTGTTTTTCCTAAAATATATTCAGTTGTCTGGGTTTTTTCTGTTCTCCTCTGTCTCTTTAAGAAGTCTTTTTGTAAAGTTCTATTTCAGCCTTCTGTGTGTACCTTTTGCAATAGAGTCTCTCAGGATTTTACATAAACAACTTTTTTGTTATTGTAACTGTCTGTCCATGTTTACATTCTTCTCATAAGGAGGAGACTGTTGATGGACTGTTGGGTTGACCGGTGTGGTTGAAGAGGAAGATTTCCTTCCTCCAATCCGTGGTCACTGTTGGAATTCTATAAATGTTGACGACTGTAAATAAACCATCCCTTTTTTGTCTTGGACATCTCAGTGTGTGAATGTCATTTCTTTGTGTCGTGTTGTGACAACATTCTTTTCTGTATTATTTGCTATTTATATGAAAACAGAATATTCCATCCCTCTTAGCTTGTTCCCTCCTCAATGAGATAATGAATTTTTCACAGTACTGTGGTGTTTATAAAGCAAACATGACTTTATCAAGCACAAGTTACCATTCACATTGAATAGAAGTACACTGATTCTATCTACTTGAATGCAGTCTTCTTTACTTTTTACACTGTCAATATTGAGCACATTCCACCTCTTCAGGTTATGAGACAAATAATACAAGTACAGAGAAATTAGTGGTAATATTCTCTTAGATGAATGACTAACACCTATTAATGCTGTTCAGGAATTATTTTTTTCAGTAAGCATATCATAGCTTCAAACAATCTTGTACTCTACTTGTATCAGTGGATTTCTACCTTAAATGACCTCTACCATCCTTCAAATTTGATGAGAAAAATTTTGAAAGAAATACCTATGCTTAGAGGATAGATGTATTATTTTAGAAAATATTAGTCTTGAAACTGTATGATTTAATACATATATTTTAAACCACTTGAGACATACTGGATTGAAGCCTTGAGTGCCACATAATTATCAACTACTGTTGTCCAATATTTTACCTTGAGAACTGAAGGTTCAGAAGTATTGAAATGTTGCTGTGACAGCAGGACACTGCATAGACAAAACAGCATTATCCCAGAATATAAGGTATAAGATAACAATGAAAACTATGTTTGAAGAGAGGTAAGTCAACAAAGTTTTCCAGAAGGAGGTCTTGCCTAAAAATCATAGAAACAAATATTAACAGCACACATTTTAGATTCCAGGGGGTATCCTAGAAAGTAAAATAAAAACCCAAACAAAACAAAACAGAAAACCAAACCAAACAGAAAACCTCTAATTCTATCAGTCACAGCAGATAAAAAAATTTGGGAAAATCCCCATAAAATAAGCAGTCATTTTCCCAATAGAAGGCGCTCAAATAAGATCCCTCTTTCTCCTAGTCTATGTTGGTCAGCATACTCATTATCTGAAAGACAAAGTAAATAGCGAGCATAAAATTTGCTGATAATTTTAAATTATTCAGGATCATAAAAGTAAAAAAAAAAAATACTGCAAAGATGTGCAGAAGGGTGTTCAAATATTGACTGACCATGTAATAAAGTGGCAAATTAAATTCAGTGTTGATTAGTGCAAATTAACACATGTGGGAAAACAAACCAAACTATACAATGACTAATTCTAACCAGCTACTGCCACAGAGGGCTGGTAGCTGTGATTTACTAAAGATGGTTATATGAACATTTTGATTTCTTGTTCATTGTTTAAAAAAAGAAAATTTTAAGAACTCTTGGAAAATAAACATAAAGACAGATGAAACCATCCTTATGAAACAATGTGTTGAATGTAGAATATGTGGACTTCTGATTCCTCCTTGTGAAAAGAGTACAGTAGAACTCATAGAGATAGAGAAAATAAGTTTTATTGAAGCTTTCTATACAATGATTTTTGTGCAAAGACAAACTAAATATACTAGAACTCATTGAAAGAAGGAGCTGGAGAATAATGTGAAATGAAATCGCCTACATGAGAAATTAAATTGGAAGTCCTAATTCACAGGAGGAAGCGGGATCAACATGATTTTTGACATGGTAGTGGACTTTTAAAATATATATATACCTAACTGAGCCATTGCACGCATCATTACCAAGAAGATAAGTAATTATTAGACTTGTGAAAGAAAAGCACATTATCGGCTATTAAATATTAAGAAACAACATTGAACTGCTTCAGGTCATCAAAAGTGAGGACTGTTTCATGCAGACAAGCATCACTGTACATTCTGGTCCTCCACAGTTGGCTAAACTTTGCAAAAGGGACCCTTTCAAGAGATAATTACTGGATCAGATGGGCACTAGTAGATGGAGTAGTACTCCTGTAGAAACTCTTATATTCTCATATCTGCATTCAGAAAATAATTCAATGATGGGCATGGCAGGATTGGACCAAAGCTCCATCAACCAGAACATTCTTTGAGGAAGAAGTTTCAGGGGAGGGAAATGATGCTGATGATAAAGAGACCACTTTTGGCTCATCTGTTTTGTCACAACTCTGGGTGGATCCAGCTCCCTGGAAGGCCTGAGAGGAGTGAAAGGCAGCTATGTTCATTGTCAATCTCAGCCTCCTTGTTTTATGCTTTTACTTGCTTGATCATAATCCCTTTTTCATTTTAGGGCAGATCTGATTTTAAGCTGCCTTCATGTCCCAGTACCCAGATCTGAAGGCGTATCCAGCACATCTGAGGCCAGCTACAGAGCATTTGGACATCCTCCAACATCCATGCCAGTGCTGAGATGCGAAGTGTTGCACAGCCTCACACTGCTGGCCACATGTGATGGGGGCAGAGCCCTCAATAAAAGGCTTTACTAGACCCTTTCATGAACACGAAGAGAAATACCAAAGTGCTTTGGCTGCAAAAGGTTCTCCTTTTCAGAAAGATACCAGAATGCATGTTAGAGAGTGGATGTAATGACCTCTACTTCTTTGGTGGATGACAGGGTTTGCAGAAAGCAGACAATTAGAGCCTGCCCACTGGAAGCCTCCCAAATTATAGCAGCAAAGATTTTGTAGCAAACACAACAGAAAGCAGACTGCAAACATAGAGAGAAGCTTCTTGTATTTTCAGTGCTTGTTATTAAAAAAAAAAAAAAAAAAGCTATTTTTTTTTTCAGAAAGAATGAGTCCTCTCACATTATTAACCAGTAGGTGGTAGATACAGGAGCACTGCAGTCCAGCAATGGGGAGATAAATGTCATCTTTCTTGCTTTGTAAGAACAACTGATGGATCTTCCTTTATGCCTGAATTTAAACTGGAAAAGCATCTTAATTAGAAATTGCATTCATTGTACTTATTACAGGCAGAAACCAGAACAGGAAGCTTTGCTTTTGCTTCTGTTTTAAATCTACCAACTAATTCCTCTATTTTAATGACTCAATTCTGTTATGTTTATTATACAAACACTGTTTTACTTCAACATTAATGGTGCTCCATTTCCCTACTTTTCCATTTTAGGATTTTTTCTATACATGTTTGATTGTATAAAAAAATACACGGATATATACAATGAAACATATGCAAATGGAACTCCAGATAGTGAATCCATGCTCGTATTTTATAAATGTCCTATTTTGGAATACTTCTTCAACAGAGTTGCAGTAGAGGATTGGCCTTGTATTGGATGAACTGATTTTAGAGACTAAATTCTATTACTTGTCTATTTCACAGATAAAAATTCCTAGGAAAGTCCCTAAAAAATCCCCCTTTTTGGTAGAAACAACTTACAAAATATGCCCCATTGGGACAAACAGTTCCCTAAGGACAATATAATCTAAATTTACAGTAATTTTGCACTGAGGCTTGGTGCAACAGTTTCATGCGACATTTCAATTTGGACCAATCTGTTTATAATCTTACTGGCAAAAGTAGAGAAAGCATCCTGGAGTGGGAATATAAAATCAAACTGTTTCTCTGTGAGCCAATTTTCATTGAAATATAGGCTATACATGCAACATACTCACTGACATGGTAGTAGTCTGGGGTAGTGCCCAGGTAATATTGGATTCAGTGTATTTACCAGGGTGCAGCAACAGGCTGGTACAGCCAGCACACATTTAAGGTGCTTGCTGCTGCTTGTAACCCTGAGCCTAACAAATTCAATCAGGTCTGTGTTAGCTCAGCTGCTCTTGCACTGCACTCTGCTATACAGTGTAAGCACGGATGATGTTGTTTTTTTTTTTTTTTTTTTTTCCCAACAAACTAGAATTTCTTGTTTTTAAAATAAAAGGTAATGAACTTTCACATCCTTGAGGTTTTTCACCATCTTGCATCATGCTTATGTTCCAATTTTGTGTCCTACCATAAAACCTATTTGTGTTATGAGCCCTTTTTACACACCAAATTTATTTTAATGCATAATTGATGATGCTCCTCTAGTAGGAAAAGGCTTATTTTTTTTTAAGCTCTTTTAAATGTTACAATATGAAACTGGTTCAGATATTCTATACTTAATATACTCTCAGTTCAGCTATGCATGGGATATTTCTGTAATTGAATCTCCTGTACCGATAGGGCACTAGCAAACCACAAACACTATGTAAAGTGTAAGACAAGAATAATATGTCAAACAAATTGTGTGGAGAAATGTTATTACCATGTGAAAAAAAGAAAAGACTGAAATATTAAGAAAAAAAATCAATATATCTTCAACACCAAAAGCCAATTATTTGAAGAAGGTGATACTTTATGTAGTTAATCCTTTATCTTTACATTCTATAATGTTACAACAGTTTGGGCAATATTACACATCCATGACAAAAACCAATTAAGCCCAGGGAGGAACATGAATTCTTATTATTTTTGCTTCATATTTCACAAGAACTGTCACTCATAACATGGTCATATGTTGAAACATATTCATGATCATCCTCTTCTAGGGATAGCAACTCTATGTCCAAATATAAAGAGCCTGATATTTTCTATCTCCTTAGTTCTCAGTCATGACTATCTCACTTTTCATTATAATAAATACCTAACTTACATGTGACACAAAGTCTCTTACATCAGAGGGATGTTTCAATGGGAATTTTTTTCATGCTAAAGTCTGCGGCAACCTAATCCACGTTTTTTGTATACTATATTGTCGAGTTAACAGTTCCTGTACGTTCCCTCTGTTGTCTATGTAGTTTTTTAATTTGTCATTAGTCATTAGAAATTAAAGCTACTGCTGTATTTTAATTTGAATACAAGCCCCTGTGCTGATACAATCTTTGGAAGCCAAACTTTGTCTCAAGAGAAATTTTACAGCTGAGTTGCTTGCAAAGTTCTCATTTATTTCTTATGAAGTAGCATGGTACATGCATAACAAGACTTGGAATGACTGAAAGAAAAAGGATAATCTTGTCACACTAATAATTTACATTAATAAAATGAAAACTCCTAGTCCATGAACTACTGTTGTTCCAAAGGGCAAGATATTCCAATTATTTGGAAGATCCAGAATAATCAGATAATTATTAATTCAAATTTAGCAAACAGAAAAAGTATAGCACAATCCTCATGTACATTCTCCATCAAAAAGGCACTAAAACTCAGAAAGTTAGCTTGATGCTGGTTTTTAACATTATTTTGAGTCAAATATGGAATAGGCAGTTACATCTAAGACTTGTCAAAATCTCTAGCAAAGCTTTTCAAAAGTTTTGAGGAAAAAGAGACATCCTTTTTTCTCAGAATAATGATAGCTGTAAAGTAGAACTTTTAGACAATAATGCCTCAGAAGAATGGCAGATTTCTTGAGCAAGATGTAAATCTATACAGTTGTTTCCACTTTAAACGCTTGGCTGCATGCAGTGGTGCTCTATGCTTGACCAATAAAAGCAGTGGAGTGTGAATAAAAACACCAATAAGCTTTGTGGCTAATCCTTTCTCAAAGTGGACTGCACCTACTTTTTAAGCACAACTAGTGATTCCATATACTCATCTTTGGTATTTTCAATGTTATTGATTTACAGGGAACATTAATTTCTTGAGAAAAACTCCGTGACTATCTTACTCTTGCTGACTGTAAACTATTAAAATGTGCTTATCAGAGTTTTATGGGGAATAGAGCTGGAGGTTAACTTCATGTAATGCTCTGATAAGTCCTGAAATTTGGCTTGTCTTTCAACCAAGAATTAAGTAAGCTGGCATTAAACAGATCTATGCCTAAGTCTGATTCATCGTTATCCTTACATATAAATGAGCAGCAGAGGGTGAGTAAACTGTATATACTCCACACGGTTTGCTTGCTTGTGCAGCAGACATTTCAAATGGCAGTGTCTTAGTGCAAGGTATTATTACTTGTTTGCTGAAAGAAAAGAAGATTCTATAAAAGGAGGTGAAAGGAAAAGGCAATTGGCTCATGATGCAATATTTTCCCTTAGTCCACAGGAGAGATGCAAAAGGGTGTCAGCCTTCCCAGTGCTCGAAGCATTCCAGCAGAGATCGTGGCACACAGACCTGGAAGAACCTGCTCTTATGAACTGTATTCCTTCAATCACAGTGAGATGGCTGACTGTTTTATGTCCAATAAACTGTGACACAATTTCCTGCCTTTATTTCCCAATGTGATAAAAGGTTTTTCATAATGCATCACATAGAGTAAGTGCAGTCTCTACCACTGTGTTCTGTATTTTGCATCCTGGAATGGACTCTGGCAAATGGAAGGAAAGAAAACAAACAGACAAAACCTCTTTTTATCCTCTGGTCTTCTTCCTTTAAAAGAACATAAACACCACCCTTTACTCAAACAAAATAAAACGACACTGTCACTGAAAGATATTGTCTGTTGCAAAGCTCATGGTGTTTTGAGCTGAGCAAAAGGACAATTAAACCAAATAAAGTAGTAAAGGAAACCATGGGGAAATTTAACATGAAAGTAAAAGGCAATTCAGAATCCTGAATATCAGATCTGTAATGTAGTTTTCTCTCTTTGGGGGAATAAAGTTAGTTATATAAAAAATAATGACAATATTCTGAAGATCCTCTCTGTAAAGATGCATTAATTGCTAGTGTCTTACTCAGCAAAGAAATATCTGAGGCTATCAGAAGTCTCTAAAACTGTGCTTAGTTTTGGCAGCATAATTTCAGAGTTATCATCTATTAACAAAGATTATCAATGAATATTTGTTGTTGATTCCATGATCAGTGCAGCCTCCTCTAACAAAAAACCACAACTTCAGCAAAGATGGTCCTTGTTTGAAATGCCTACATGAATCTGTTCTCAGGACTGCCAGGTATTGCAGTTGTCATGAAGAAGAAAATAGTAACATACACTGTTCTTGTTGAAATAACCTGTGGATGTGATAATAGAAATATACAAGTGAGGTGAAGTTGCAGATAGAGTTACAGTAAATCAATGAAGTTTTAAAAACGAAAGAAAAACAACTAAATTTGCAAGATGTGGTTCAGGTAGAAACTACTTAGTGGCAGATTGCAGAGTAAAGCTCCAAGTTCATGGAGATAAATGAGCAAAAGGAGATGCTGTACCAACAGATTCAATTGCTTTGCCTAACCAAAGATGCCTAGGGCTTTTCGGGCCACCCTGGGCAATACTCCTAGACCCTTGTTTGCAACTCCAGGAGGACACAGGCCACCCCTGTATCATATCTGCCACCCCTGTGTGGTGTCCAGGATGCCTTAAGTAATTTCAAATAGCACCAGATTCCTCTATGTGGTCAATTGACACCTTCATTGTTCAGACTACATTTTAATATATGCAGTTTCAGTTTGTATTTCTTAGTCTTTATATGATACCACAGAAAACTTGAATTTGTTGCTTCTTGACTAGTTCTAAATTCTTTACCCCACCCCCTCTTCCTTCCAACTGGTACTACATTAAGGTTTAAATAATAAAGGAACAGAAGCTTGAAAACAGAACAAATCACTCAACAAAAAACACTAATCACATAGGTCAGACCAAAGTTCATGTAGTGTGTAACGTGAACCAAAGTTCATTACCATTCATCTGATAATGGTTTATAGATGATGTTTAGGAGAAAAAATTGAAAGTGTGATAGTTTTTTTTCAGGATATTTTTCCAGCTTTAAACAATCTTCACTACAGGGACTTCCTGAAGCATAAGTGATATCTTTGTGTTGATATGTTTGTCTTCCACAGCTATCAGAGGTCAACTAATCATTTATTCCAAGTGACTGACTTGATTGTTTACAAGGAGTTTATTGACAAGAAAATAAAAGCTGTTTTTATGGTTGAGAATGAAGTAATTGCGCAGTGCCTGTGATTTAACCAGTTTCTGGATAGCTCCTTAAAAGAAAAAAATAGATTTTCCTGTTTCTGATCATAATGAGCTTATACAATGTGACTTGGAATGTGTAATTTCAAATGTCAAGATGCAATGGTAGCAAAATGTGCTTTATATTGTTTTCACAATCAAAACCAGGATGAGCTGGATTTCATCAAAAGGATCACCAATGTCAGCAAGAAGAATGACAATATTAATTCAAGTGTGGCCCAGCAGAGAAAAAACTTCAGAAAATAATTTGAAGGTGTTATACAATGTAGCTGAAAGACAAATTTATAGTGAGACAATGTCTTTTTTTCATTGTATCAGAACAAAGTTGCCTGTTTATTAGGGAAAGATATGTCAAGAGGATTTAAATACTTTAAATCAGTTCTGCCCCACAGAACACATCAATATCTTGAAACTCATATGGAGTGATAATATGTGATAAAATCTTTGTTTTACATATAATCTACAGAATGATCTAGCAAAATCACACCTTTTTAATATATATTATATATAAATTATATATATATATAATATTTACTAGTTTTTACTAATTACACAAATTTTATACATTGAGAATCTTAAGTCCTTATGAACACATATCATAAAAAGTTCATGGCTTCCATGTAAGTCAGGGAAAAAAATCATTAGTTCATTTTAGTCGAATCCCGTTGTTCATGCATAAAATCTCACTTTTTCCACTTCTTTCCCCAAGGAGAAGCCTAATGTGTAGCTTTTACCAGTCTAGCTTCCTCACTGGCATTAAAGCTGAAAGGAAGAATAAGAGGAAGTACACTGTGCTTTTCCATAACCATGAACCAGTGTATTGTTTCTTCCATATGGCTTACAGCCCTATCTCAGGAACATACACATTGGATTGACCTCTGGATGACCTAAGATTAAACTGTTACAGAAAAAAAAATAAGTAACAAGGGGCAGCTTAAAGGTAAGATCACTCCAGGCAGAGAGATAGAGAGCCTGGTTGCACATGCAGTCTAAACAAGCTGGCAGAATAAACCTTCCATGGAGCAAACTGGTGGCACCTTTCCCTCCCCTTGCAGCCAACCACATAAACTTCCCATCACTCCTGCCAGTGCTGTGCTCGAAAGCAAATGAGCTCTTGAAATGTTTCAGGCCTTTTACTGACAGAAATGTCTTAGAATATTTATCCAGAGAATGTACACTCTGTTTTAAATGCTCTCCTGGAAAACAGCACAAAATCATCACGGGGTTCGCTCCAGACCTCGCCAGCTTGCTTGCACTGAAGAGTGAGTAAGGACAAGTCCTTGAAAATCTCACCAGAGAACCACAATTACATTTCAGGAACTCTATGCTTGAAATATATGTCATAGAAAGAAAATGAGAGTGCTTTTACTGTTGGATTTTAGTTTATAAAAATTTGTGTCCCAGTATGTTTTGGAGAACATAGAGTGCTGTCTGAATGGCTAGATGCCCCTCAGAGTTATAGCTTCAGACAAGCAAGAGACTCTGTATGTGGTCTGGGTTTTTATTTTTCCTTTAAAAATCTGATTGTTTCAATGTCTGAATTATTTCTTTATTCAGCTCTTTATTTTGAATGTTTTCACCTTTTTTTTCCCTCATAGATTCCTACTCTCCTTTTTCTTCTGTATGTCCTCTTTTTCTTTTCTTTTTGATTCTCAAAAGGAACACAAAGTAAAGCTGGTAAAGAAAAACAGAAAAAGTATTCTCTGCTTTTAAAAAAAGAATTAATGTTTTATTTTTGGTAATTTTTATTCCTGGATTACAACGCACCTAATTTTTTTTTTTTTTTGTAGCAAGCTATAGTCACTGTTTCTTTTATTTTCTATCTTATATGATGTGGATTTTTTATTTTGCTAGAATGATTCTGGAAATAGGTAAAGTTCTTAAGCCTCTATCTTTCAAAAACCTGAAAGTATACAAGGATAATCTGAATTTATGACCACAGCATGAAATATTATCCTGTAGAATATAGTAGTTAAGGATCATCTTCCTCTTCTTTTACGAGAACAGCAATCTCTGGAAGATGGGACAGAGTAAAGGGAAAAGTTGAGCCAACACTCTTTCTGAAATAGAGTGGATGTTGAATCTGTAGATGAAATAGTGGCGCCATGGAAAAAATGGCAAAACTCTATCTGATTTCAACAGAGTGGAGTTTTACCACCGCTCTAATGAGACAAGTAAAGAAAATTACATAAAATGTATCTTTTTTAAAAAAATAAATGCAAGCTTCAGACTCAATTTTACATATCAATGTTTAACCTATCCTTGTTTTATCATCTTAGAATATGTTTCACTGATGGCAGTACTGAAAAGGAGCCTAAAATATTGTGTGGATCATAAAATATGAGCGAAAAGCAATATTTGAATTTGAATAAACACTAACTTTTTTTACAAAGTTCTCTTCCCCTCTTTTTTTCTTATATCTTTGATCATGATAGCAAACTGTGTTTATTTTGTGATAGCTTCGTAAGTGGCAGTAAATAGGCATGAATGACAGTGACTTTAAGGAATACTCTCTTATGCCACTTGATTTTCATATTACAACAAAAAAGGGGTGCTACCAACTCACACAAGATGTTTTTCCTTTGTTTATTTTTTTAACAAACTTGCACAGTGTTGTCAGAATTCATGCTATTGTTAAATTTTTCTTTAATGGCTAATGTTTTACCTAAGTATCTAGCTCTTGAAATTATGTAAATAATTTAAGATTTAAATAAAAGCATGTCTAGTGTCTAATCTTTAGAGCTCTGAACACCTAAGTAGCCCCCATCTTACAACAATCCATTAGAACCTTTTGCTAGCTTGCAAATATCATGATTTTTAAACATTTGGGATCAGGAATTACGAACCTTTGGGCAGTTTTCCCCTTCATCACAAGTCTTCCTCTGTTTCAGTCAGACTCGGACTTAATTCCTGTATGCCTTTTTTTCTCCACTTACTCATTTTTTTTCTCTCCCTACACCAATTTCCTTTAGTAACACTTCAAAAACTGGACGAGATGCCAGTATCTATTTCCACAGAATTATTCATCTTACCTCCACACTGATGTTAGTAAGATATGGATCCTGTCACGTGAGATGACCATTCAGGGAGACACTCTGAATCCAAACTCCTTGTCTCTCTCTATCTTATCAGCATATTGGTACTCCAGCTCCATTGCTTAAAGGAGATTTTTTTTTCTAATTTTCAGGATGTCTTGTACTTCAAACGTGATTACAGCTTCTGTAACCAATAAGCTAATAAGCTGTTTTCTGTTCTTTTAAATTAATGATCACAGACTTTATTCCCTATAGAAACAGGCTTAAAGTGTACATAGCAAATGAAGATTAATAGGTAAGTCTTTGAAATTTAGGATTTAAAATAATAATAATAATGTCATCTAAAAATTTAAAAAAATCTGTGTACTCTATTTTCAGTTGTCTGTATGCATAAATCAACAAAAAGAAAAAAGCAATTCAGTAGGAGGGAATTTGCAATACACAATATTACACCAGAATCATCTTACTGTAGATTTTATTGGCAATAAAAAAGGAATAAAACTCAATAAAAAGGAAAATGTGTTAAAAAAATAAAACCTTACGGGTTTTTTCTGTCTGCTCTCTTATGCAGTAGCATAAGAATTTTCATTTCTAGACAACTAGAATGAGTAAAGAAAACTTCATTTTTGTGTGGGTCAACACTTTTTTGGTCATTATGTTGTTCTGGTTTTATATAATGTCTCCTAGCCATTTTACTAGGTGGAATATCTAGACTATTATGGAGAAAGGGCTTCTGTTGTATCAAATAATATACTTAAGCAAACAAAGGAGCAATCTCTCATTCCTATTATAAGTGCATACATACCTATATATACACACACTCATATATACATACACATATATATGCACACAAATGTGTATAAACACAGATGTCCCTTTTTTTTCAGTGGCATTTCAAGGCATTGTTCTGGGAAGATTGTTTTCTTTACCCTTGACTTGTGTTAAATATTCCACTCAGGTTATGGAAGATGGTTGTCTGATTGCTTGCCCTATTTTTCTTTGCCAGAACAGATAGACTATTCTTATCTATTAAAAGCACTCTGGAGTTACATTAAGCTTGGATACCTGTGGAGCTTGTCAGCACAGGTTCTCACACAGGTCACTGGTTGCTGGGGCAGCCTCAAGAACAGAATAACAAGCACTATTTGATATGGGAAACACACATCTGTGTCTTTTTCTTATCAGCATACTGATGAGAAATCCTTTGGATAATGAAACAGAAAAGCTCTCTAAGTCATTTTGGTGCTTTTTTTTCCCACTTTTCTGACTCTTATTGTCTCTGATTCAACAATTCTTATTCTTGAATCACAGAAAGACACCTTTGTAGTAGTTGGGATACTTATGCATCACTTCCAGTTCTTGGAGAGATGTCTCGGTTCAGAAAAGACCTCACAAAAACAAATAAGTAGTCAACCACCTGAAGAAACAGAAGGAAAGGAAATAAGATCCACCAGAGATGATTTGGCATAAAATTATACTATGACTATGATTTTAGGGACTGTATTCAGTTGTGCAGGCATAGGTGTCCACCAGCTTGGGACATCTGAGGAAGCTGTTTATATATTTACTAAATCCTGAGTTGGGAGCCATAGGAGACCTACAGTTTTCTAGAGGTAGAAACTAGGTGGGACAACTCTCAACATGTAAAAATGCACAAGACACTTATATTCAGGAAAATAACTTGCACTCCATGAAGTTTTGCTTTTTCTTATTGTATTGCTATTTAATGTCTTAACCCTGGGCTCAATTCAGGTGCCCACGTAGAAGTGATGGTTAAAGGTGTGATTCACAGCAACACTGCCCAGCTTTAGATGATCCTCTCATAGGTAGGTTTTCATATAGATCCTGTGTCACAGCTAATAAACCTGTCTCGTCTTCCCTGGAGCACCTCAGATTTTACCAGATACTTATGTATGGACAGCTGCTTCAAATCTCTGTCTACTCCTATCTTTAAGTTGTCCATAGAGAAAGCACATGTTGTGAAGATATGGGTAAATTTTTTCAGTATTGCACAAGAAGATATTCTCTACCATTCTGAACCATTCTTGCAAAATGATAGGTGCCAGGTATTGTCTTCAATTTCCATCATTATGGAACTTTTAGATTCCTTTTTAACGGAATGCTTTTATTATAGTTTTGTGCAGAATATCTACCAGGACAGCCAGAACTGCTGTATTATCATGTAAAGACCAGTGTATGTGGTGTTTCTATTTTCAGGATACACGAAATTCCATAATGTTTTTGTTTCATATATGCCTTCTGTTTTAAATCCTTGACCTTTTAAAGAAAAAAAAAAAAAAAAAAAGCTATAAATTCACCCATTAATGTATTTTCTGGCACTTTCCTTTTAACATAGAACTCTTACTTCCATACTGTTCAAGTTTCAGAGTGTAGCAGAATTTACAGTAGATAAATATTTATCTGTATAGCTATAAACCATAGCAGATGTGCTATCAGTTTATGCTGCATAACCCTGGTCTTACACAATTGCCTAAAACAGATTCAGTAACTTGCCAGAATAGGTCATGCAATGCCTGGTTAGCATCTAAATGACAATCCTTCATTTTATGTGTCTGTTTGATTCATTAAAAAATAAATCTTAAGGAAGCATTTCACAAATTAGAATTCTATTAAGCAGACAACAAAAAAAATGGTAAAATAGAAACAAGCAAAATTTCATTAACATAATTTTGTATTACTTAATTTATTTTTTTATAACTCTTTTTATTTTGAAGAGCTATCCAATTTCACTCTTTTCCTCTCTCCCTTGCAAACTGAGCTTCACTGAAGTTCCAACGCTACTTTTTAATTTTAAGTATAAATACATGCACTGTATGGCTGTACCATATCAGTTTTGGAATTAATTTTTTCCATCTTATTTTAGACACTAAATTAGAAATAGACATCTTTTGACCATAGATCTATATTCAGGCAAGATTCATCAGTAAGTTCTGTTTCTGAGATGAATAGATGACTGAAACCACCTAGCCTTCAGGCTGCTGCTTTCAAGATGCAGCTGTGCTTAGGAATCTGGATAGCTTCTGTCTGTCCCACTAAATAGGAAAGGGGACAGATATGAGTCCTTAACCTTGGAGTCAAGCACAACAGGCTTGACACATCTGTACTACTTTCTTCTACCTAAACTACTTAGACCTATTGTCTTCTAAACCATTTTTTTCTTCAGAGATCTAGGGCAGAGTGGTTCAAACTCAATATAGAGGAAATTATCAGTTAAGCAGCAAGTTCAATCGAGCATCCAATCCTCAACTTCACTCCCTGGGTCTCTTTTACCTAGCAGTATAAGTGAATGAATCCGTGAGGAAACTGAATGTACCATAGATTTATGTCAATGCTTTAAATGAAGAAAAAAAAAAATCAAGAAAAAATTATTTCTTTACATATACATCCCCTATTCAGGAACAGACAATTTTTGAACTTTTTGTGGAAGTGATGACTTAGGGAATCTCTTGGTTTCTTTCCTAGTCTTAACTTGTGTGAAGGTATTATTTTAAATTTCACGTTCGCAACAGTGTTTCACTATTTTGTATTAAGCAAATATCATGTGCTGGACTTGGTATCTGGAAATGCAAAGGAAGAACTCTGTCACACTAATATTTACAATCAACTTTTTAATAAACTAATTTAGAATTAACAGATAACTAATAATTAGTAGGGAAAAAAGCTTCAGCGCAAGAGTAATGTGTAGAATGACACAGAGAGAACACAAGTGTTAGTGAGGCAGTTCTACTTTTTCCTGTACTAAAGATTCTTGCTGTACTTCATATAGTTTTTGCTGTAACCCTCTACTTCTCTACAGTTTTCCCTCCTAGCTGCCAGACTCATAGGCCAGCTGGAGGTTAGTCACTTTCTAAACAGTATGTAAGGCAGCTTCTGTGGAACAGTGTTTTTACTGTGGTGAATTAAGGGCATCTGATGTTTTCCTATTCACTAATACTATACATCAACTAACATAACTTAAAAAAAATATTAAAATATGCTTAGGAAACCAAGTTTCATAATCTTACTTTGGATAGGAAATTTCAAGTTTCAGGTCATCAAGTCACCATAGGCTTTTCAGATCATCAATTCATTGGATTTTTCAATTCCACTTTTCACACAGGAATGGATTTTGATAACAGTTTCTTGCTGTGTATTTTCTTTTTTTATTATTTTGTGCTGTGGTTGTTTTTTTAGCTTTTCTTTCCATGCCAACACCTAAATGATCAATGCAGAAAGTAAGATTTGTGAGACCCGAGTTTATTTGGATTTTGCAAAGGAGCTTCTGAAGTGTGCAGTGTAAAATGTGGAAGCTTATAGAGCACTCACACGACAATAATGTTCTATCCAAATAGTATCTTCATTAATTGACGCCAAACATTTAACTCTGGGGAAATATAGCTACTGTAAGAATGTACAGATGGAAAAATCAGCAGCCCAATTCACCATTCTCCCCCAACATATGCACCTTCAGCAAAGGAGATGCAAAATCTACCAAACCAGGGCAGTAGGAACAATTGCTCTGGGAATATCCGCAGAAGCAAGAGGTTAGTCTACTAATGGGCATATGGCAAACAGGCTCTGTACCTTAACTGAAAACAAAATTGAAAAAACTGTTGGGATAGTGGAGAGATATATATTAAGAGATTTCTATCATTATTTTTGAGAGTCTTAATCCTATGTGAGTGGATTTGATTTGAAATATGTTATGCAAATACATATATGACCCTATTAACAACGTTAATATCTTTCGTAATAAGTTTGTGTTTTTTTCTCCTGAAGTATATATTCTTGATTCTTTGGGACCTGTATTATTATAAAGGTCAGGTCAGTTTCTGGTATCCTGTTATCAGAAAAGTGTTCACCCTCTATGATACTATTCAAAAGTGCTTAACACTCAGCTACAACAGTGTTCATATTGAATTGGAGGTGATGAATAATTCATACAGTCTGACTGAACATTTTTTTTCCTTGACATTAGATGATAATTTAGCATAGGGTGCAATTAAGGATTTCTAAGATACTGATATTTAAGGTTGTGCTTGGTAACACCTAGAAAATGTACAAAAACCATGCTTTCACAATTAATTTAACACAGTAGCTACTCTCTGTCACTCTTATGCTGTGCAGGATTGTACTGCATGTGTTTATGGCTTCCCTAGAAATTTAGAATGCACTCGCTAATGCTAGCATGGAAATATAAGATGAAAGATTTCTTAGTATCCCATCATCAGGTTTTGACAACCTTGGCATTTCCACATTGGCTTTGGGAAGACTTCCAGACCTGTAATTCACTTTATGTGTATGTACACTGCCTTTTCCTTTTTGCATAATGATTTTAGATACTAAGTCATATGCAAGCTAAAACTAAGACCCAAGATTGAACTGAAGAGATTGATTATGAAATACTAATAGTAATGTTATTAAAGATGATTGATCTTTTCCACTGTTTAAAAAGATGTCAAGATTTCAATCCTTTTTTCTAGATTCCGCCATAGATTTTATACCTAACTTCGGGAAAGCAGTTTGAGGTCAATCTTTCCGTATTGGATCTGTAGGTATGTGCCTATTGTGCCTGTTTTTCTTGAGTAAAATGTTTATATTTCCTTGGATGTTTAACGTTTGCTGACATCAGACTGAACTGGGGAATCAGAAAGCCATTGCTTGTGATGGCACCTCTTCTTTCCAGGGAGCAGCAAAGCCTGTAGCAGGGACAAAACCTGATTCAAGTATGCGTAGGCTGCTGTGAGATTGCCTTTTCATCTGCAGGTTAGCTGTCCCTGCTTCAAGGGCACAGTAAGTACATGTCTATGAGCAGCTTGGTGGTAACTCCTTCAGATGGCCCAGTGTTTTTATGACACTAAAACGTATGTCAACCAGGCTGTGTTAAATATGAAATTATACTTTTTTTTTCCTTTTTGTTGTTGTTATTGTCTTTTATTTTTGGGGCTTTGTTGTTGTTGTTGGGGGGGACAGGGGGAGATAGTTTTGGTTTTGTTTTTTTTTTTCCAGAATACTTAGAACAGACTTTGCAGTAGATACTTGGAAATAACAGATTAAAGTTCTTGAAGAATACTTATTGTCAGCAAGTTCTGACAACCTTGAGATTCAATGACAGCTTTACTCCCACAGTCTTAAAACCATTGCAGTTATCTGATTTTCATGTTGCTGCTAATGAATCCCACTGGCAGAGCCAGGAATTGTGCCCTAAAATACATCTCATTATCATTCCCTGAAGCTTTCTGCTGTGGGAGGTGGCAGTGGACAGTAAATTTGAAGAACAATACCTGTTGTGCTGCACAGGTCAGACAACCATATCGGTTCAGGGAGTGACACTGATGCTCATTTTTTTCTTTCTGAAGACTCATTTATCTTCTAGGAGTCAGCAAGTTTCTGAGCTAGAATCAACCCATTAGTGATTGTCATCAGAATGCTGCTGAGCTAGCACAGGTTGGATAACTTTTTGTTTTACAAAATATGATGAATGAAATGTACTTCACGACAGTAAGTCTAATGATTTAGAGCTGGAACTGCTTTGGAGGTTTCCAAAATAATTTCTTTGTAAGTTGACCTACACTATTATAAACTATGGAATCCCAGAATTTATTTTGTGACAAATCCTGCAGTCTTTATTCTACTCTCAAGCGAAATAGAGAAATATTACACTTCTTACTTCTCTGGTTGGGCCAATTAGAAAAAAATAATTTATATTAGAATGGATTCTAAGAAGACAACACCTTAAAAATATTTTTGCCATTTAGATAACAAATGAAATTATGTTATCTTGGAAATCATAACTTCTAGCACTAAGCTGGATATAGAACCAGTTTGATTCAACACTTTCTTTTCTGAAGAAAAAATAAACATAAATGCTGACATAGGAAGAGATTAGGTTAGATTTTACATTATTCATTAATGTTTCCTTTTCCTTCATTTTGAGAAAGTCCTTATCCTTCCTACCTTACTCTTTAGAGTAAGAATGTATTTAAAATGTTGCACAATTTTTTTTTTAAGCCAAACCAACACAAGGCTGGGTGGGAAACAGCAAAATTAACCTTGAAAGACGAACAGTGCATTATTTGACTTTTTTTTTTTTTTTTTTTTTTTTTTTTTTTTTTTTTTTGGCGTAGAAGATGTTATTTGTATCCTAACATAGGAATAAGATGTTTTTTGTACTAAAACCTCTGTTTTGAGAAACCTTGCCTGGTTAGACCAGAGAGAGTCAGTTTCAGTACTCAAAATACCCATGTCCTAAATTTCCTATTTTTATAAAGATCACAACATGCCTAATTTTTGACTTTATTTGCTTTAGCATTCTCTTTTGTCACAGGAGAGACACAGGTATTTTGAGTGATTTAGAACTTATTTGGATTATTTCACTCTATTGGCTGCAGAATTAAATATTATTACATCAAGTGAAAAGCTTATTGCTGTAGGTAGTGCTTATGTGCACTTTGCAGCTACACTAATACACGGAGAATTACTTGTGGTGTAGACAAATACATCTTTAGGTCGTTATAGCTACAAAGAAAGACAATTTGGGTGATCCAGAAGACTGGATGTCTGGATGAGAACTAGAATAATTTAGTTTATCTATACCAACAAAAACCCTCATAAGCTATATTTGCTGTCTGTAGATGTTTTGGAATTCAAAAGAAGCAAGAACTTCAGCAAAGATTTATTTTAGTTGAAGAACATAAGGAAAACTGGACTATGCATAAGATATATTCAAAGAAGAAATCAGAAACATCTTTTTAACCACTAGAATACTGTGATTGTGTTACAACTTTCCAGTAAACCTTCTATTGTCTTTCAGATGAGAAACACAGGCAGATATTCCTGTAACTGTGTTTGAAGCTCATATGCATTATGATGGCACAGTTTCAGTACTATCTGCCCTATAATCCAAAAATCTATAACTTTGTGTTATGCTGGCTATTTAAAAAAAAACTAATCAATTTTTTTTCCACTGGCAAATTGATTTGTGATCCAAAATGCAGTCATTAGGCAACATAACTGTATCTTTTATCAGTTGCAGTTTATATTATGTCTATGATACATAATTAATTAAAATATAATATTTAAATGCACCTTTAATATAGTATATATACATTTTTTTCTGAAGTGTTAGAAAACATATTTTCTGGATTTTTTTGAGACCATATACACATACATATGTATACACACATACAGATATATAAACTTATTTTTTACACATTCCTTCAACCTTCCTGATTTTAGTTTCCATAATTTTAGATCACCAGCACAAGAAAAATTATCATAGTTTCCTTCCCTGCTGTTTCCCCTCTTATGCTGCCTAACAATCTATACCAAAACCACTGGAAAAACAGAAAAGAAAATTGATTGTTGGAGTGCAGAAGATACTTAAGGAAGAACCAGGTTAACTTGCAAGGAATTTTGAAGAAATTCTACACTTTTTTCTCTTTTGAATCCATGAGATTTTGTTTAAAATGTAGATAACAAGTTGAAATGAAGGGATAAAATGAATCATATCATGAGTGAAAGAAACAACTAAAACATTAACCAGCCAAAATAGTTGTTGAAGTTCTTGAGCACTCTCTAATATTATGTATTTCCAGTGACTGGCTAGAACTTCAGACAGGTTTATAAACTTCAGTTTTGGCCCAGCTCAACTTTGTTCCCATTTAACTGTTGAGGAGTTACAGTGTCAAAGTCTTCCAGATGCAAGGTAGAAATTACGTGGGGTGAATTAATATAAATAAATTTGACCAGAGTTCATGTTGGGATTCATTACATTAAATCACATCAAGTGAAACTAAGTTGACTTATACAAGTGGACAGAGAAGATAGTTGCTCCTTGTTTGAATGACTTACCCACACAGCATATAGTCATGCCCCTCCTAAACTGCAGGTCAGAAATTCAGAGATAAACTTTTAAATCAGTGGGGTTTTGATCACATCATCCTCATTTACTTTAATACGATCTGGACTGTCAACCTAATAGACACTGCAGACAGTGGTAAGAGATGGGCTGCATAGTGAATTTCTCCTTTGTAACCTGCCTGCTTCCAGAAAGTTATTCAGTATTTCAGCTGAAAGTTAAAAAGTGTAACTAAAATAGCTCAGTGGGTATCATGAAGAATATTTCACATGCTGGTGAGCTTCATATATTCCAGAGCCTAATGGAAGGTGTAAGAGAGGCGAAAATGTATTATAGATAAGGAAGTTTGATCAAAATAGAAGCTATGGGTTCATTTTTGTGAGCCATTCTTTATGCCTACTGCAGAGAATATTTTGAGTTATTCTATACATTTAAAATTACAAAATGCTTTTTACTGCTTTTTTTTTTCCATTCAACAGAGGTCTCAAAATATGCTCTGTGTACCCACTCAAGAGGCTATTCTTGCTGTCCTGGCAACCTCCCAGTATAGCTGCTCTTTTTCCCAATGGAGGGAAAAAAAAAAAGATGTAGGCACAAATACAGCAAGACTTCCTGAAGTCATGTCTCGTAACAATATAGACTGACAGTGAGAATGGCAAATGACTAAAAAGAATTCCCAAGTCAGTAAGAAGTCTTCCTAAGCAACCTGCTCTATCTGAATACAGCTTGTGAATGAAGTCTGCCTAAAATTAATTCTAATGTAACAACAGAAGTGAATTGTAGAAATCTAAGGCTTTGCTCTAAGGAGAATATGTCAGCTGCCCCATGACATTTAAACTAAATATAGAGGCTGTCACTTTAAATGTGTCGGTTGATGTCAACTACTGATATAAAGCAAAGAAGACAGAGCAGGTCTTTAAGGTACTTAGGAGTCATAAGGTAAAAGGTTCTATGGGCAAAATACCATACCTTGAACTGTACTTAGAAAAAAATCAGAAGACACAGAAAATGTTACTGGACTGGTGCAATAGTTCTTTGCACATACAACAGGACCAGTAGCAGAACAAGCATATTCTTTTCTAAATACAATTTCTGAGTGGTTTTCAGATGCAGATTTCACTTCAGTTGTATATATCTGTAAGTGGTCCACTGGTGACTCCAACAGTATTTGTAAATAAAAAAATCTCCAACACATACTTGCATCAAGACCGTAAGCATTCTGATAGAAGGTGATTCAAAGATTGGAGGTACTTAAAGCCATAAGGCAAACTGAGAAGAATTATTCTTTTGTATTCTTTTGTAATTGGATGTATGACTTCTCTTTGTTTCTGGGACAAGACCAAGGTATTTTTATTACATCTATATAAATCTCTTGTCTGTTTCATTTGTACTACTGCAGACATGTTATCATGCTGTAATAAGGGATGAGATGCATAAAATCTCTGATGTCCAAATATTTAGATAACAGTGTATTCATTCACCCCTCTAAGAATCCATGACAAATGTCACACATAAAAAAAAACCAAAACATTTTAAATCCCATAGAATTATTTATTTAAGAAATCAAGCAAAGAGAAGACAAATATATAACTTGTCCTTCAGAACCCTTTACATCCTAAATATCATTATAACTTACTGCTGATTAGCAGTAGTAGAAGTATCTTCTTTTTAATTGAGTCTTTTAAATATCCACTTTACTGCTTAGTGTATATTTATCTGTTACAATTATTTTTTTTCTGCAGACACATTTTGACAAAATGTCTGAATCTTAGAAAAAAAGCCTAAATAAAACTAGCTCTTATTTTGGTGGTCAAATGCTGATATCAACTAGTGCTAGTGCACTAGAAAGAGTCCTAGATCTTCTGAATAGCCTTCAAGTGCATACCTTGAAAATTAAACTATTTCCTCTAAAATTCCTTAGCATGCTAAATAGTGCTCATTTTTCCATATATCACATTTTTCATTAGTATGTGTATAAAAAAAAGTGCTTATGAGTAATATCCTATTTTTTCAAATGAGAAACTTCAGGCACAGAAAAAACTCTCATCAAGTGTCCCATTTCACTGGCAGAAAAAGGAAGATAAAAATTCTGACATACATCTTGAATTCTGTTATTTTAGCCCAAATAAAAAACTTTTTTTTTCTCCTTTACAAGTACCTCAGTGAGTAATAAATGATAACCAGAATGAATTAGCAGTTTTTTCAAACTTCAGTACACTGAAGTAGCAAATTTAAAAGAAATTAATGTGTTAGAATTGTTTTAAAGCATTTTTAATTTCCTGATCTCTTAATGAGCGAGTCCAGGTTTTTGATTATCTCTGCTCATTTGACTTAGGTGACTAGAGGTCAGTGCAATGTTTCTTTCCTCCAAAAAATAATATTGTCTCCATAGAGTGATTTGTGTTAATTCATGGTCATGTGGCCTTTCAATCTATTAATTAAATTAATGAGACTTCACTCCTTTCACCCATGCACCCTTAATTAAAAAACCTGAGAATGAGAAACACAAAAAAGTAACATATGGCATTATCAGTGTTGTGCCCAAGAGAACTATTTAATAACAGCTCAAGATAATTTATTGTTAATAAAGTCCAGTCACTCTCTCAAAATGCATATGATAATGTGCAAAATATGTGAATATCCCAACTTTTCTCTGCATCAGTCTTGATGACTAATGCTTCATACTTCCAGTAGCAGCAAGGTGGAATATTCAACAGCAAATCTGAATTTGATTGTATCAGAACATATTTGATGAGACATTGTAACTGCTCCTCTGCTGATGAGTTTTTTTGGGTAGCTAAAACTCTGTGTCAGAGGAGTTTAGCATGTTTTCTTGGCAGATCTGCCTAAAGTCTATTGAACAAAATATTTACTCAGCATAAAATTACTTTGTTTTTTACTGGATCATTTTCTGAGGCTGTTGATGCAGGCTAGATGAAACACTAAATCTTAGAGACCAAAGAAAAGAGCTAAAACTAAAAAATAGACACTTTTCATTGCCATGCAAACAATAAGCAAGTGAATGTAACTGGAATAAAACAAATGGTGCCTGGAGATTCCAATAAAGTGAAGATATTGACTTCTCCTAAGTTAATGGCTTAGTACACGCCAATTTTCATAGTCTTAAGAGAAATTAACTATGGTTCTGCACAAGCTCTACTTTCCTATATGCACGTCACCACCCCGAGCAGCTCCTGCTGGGAATCTACCGGGCAGCTGGCATTGAGCCCCTGCCTGGAGTACTCTTCAAGGTGCCTTGAGCACAGCAACAGGGAAAAGACAGAAGAGGAGCAACCCTGAAGGTACTCAGATAACCAAAGGAGTAGGGACAGAAAAAGAAACAGCTAGAAATGGCAAGGCTTTTGCTTACAAACATCCAAATTATCTGAGTTTGCCAGTGGTTCCCTGCATGCAACTGCAGCTAAAGAAATATTCAAATTTTATTCACAAGAAAAACTCAATTCTTGCCATCTCAAAGATGTATAATAGAGCTATAAGTCCTTCCTTTCAAGGACAGCACAATCAATCATTTCTCAGTTGCCCTCATTCACACAGAATCATCTGACTCCCTCTTGGTAGGAGTTCCCAGGTTTCCCCTTTAGGAGCTAAATTAATGCTCTGCAGATGGATTTTAGTGGCTGAATTCCAAGCTCTTTGTGTTCATTGGCAATCCATTATATCAGTATATATCCAGAATAACTTTATTCAACTCCATGACTAGTTTTCACTGAATGCTTTAAATACTCAATGCTGTATTACATTTCTTCTAATAACAAATGGGTGCAAGCTGTTCTCGGAATATAAATATGTTAATGCACAGAACTGGGAAGACTTATTTTAACTAAACAAATCTCTATGTGAAAGCAAATAATAACAGTTATAAAAATTAATAATCAATGCAATGGTCTCTGTAGTGTAGGATGTTTTTAAAGTTTTTTTTTTTCCTTGGTGGTTTATTTTAAAAATGTCTTCATTAATAATATAAAAATTATAGTTAATGGTAGCTTTAGAACTGAGTGATTCTTCCTAATTTTAATTCCTCCACCAGTTTTCTGGTGGTGGGAAATATCTAGATCTTGCTTACTATTTTTCATATTTTCTATAAATAAAAGTTAACAAAAATGGAGATAAAGCATGTTATTTTTTCACGACCATGTGGGATTTTTCTCCACATCATGTTTACTTTTGCTTTTAAAAGTTTAATGTATCCTGGATGACAAAGCTTCCTAAAGACAGTATGTGTCAGTAATTAATCCTAGGTGTTTTAAAAAAACTAAACCATAAATTAATTCCTTAGATTGTTCCAAGATGATCTTCCTCCTTCCCAACACTTTGTTTATCATTCTGGCCTTTCACAGTGTGTTCTTTTGCCACCCAAAAATTGGCTTTCCATTAGTTTAGTTCTCTGAAATAACCACAACTAAGGACAAAAGAGTGTCAGACACTGCAAAGCAGGGACAGAAATGCAAGAACAAGTACAGGAGGGAAGAAGCAATTACAACAGCATCACTTTAAATAATCTTAAATTTTCTACTACTGTACTTTCAGTTGTTCCAAATAACAGTATTATTTGTATTTTATATGCATTTTTCATTGGCATCTGGAGAAGCTAGACACATAAAGCCATTTTATTTCTGTGTTCTGCGTGCATTTCTTTGAAATCCTTAACCAAGTCATGGTTCTTCTTGAAATACCATTTTGGTTTTTTTTCAGCAATCACTGCTTCCATTAGAAACATTCACAACTGGAGAATTTCCTGCACAGAAACTTACTAATACGTATCCAACCCCTGGCGAATTCGCACAACATTGAAAACAGGTCTCCTCATCTCTGTGTGTTTAGGGTGAATTCTTTGAAAAATATTAAGAAAGCAAAAGGGAGACTGAGAACATTAATTTAATTTGGTCTCCATTACTTTGGATCAAAAAAAAAAAAGATTGATATTGATATTATGCCTATATTACTCCTGATTTTTATCTGTTCGCTTTCCTGACAAAAAGGATTTTAGTTACACACAACATTTTAACATGGATTATTTTTTTTTTACCCCCCGTTCAAACATCTGTTTTGGAATAATATTTATTATTTAATGCAAAACAAAATTAGTGAGATTCCACAATCAAAAGTTTGGTGACACCATCTGCTTTGGAGACCTAGGACAGTTGTTTTTGGAAAGAACTCATGCTGCCCAGAATAATCTTTCTGACAAATATACAAGGTTCACGCTATGCAATGTATATGTAAGACAACAGCCATTTCCTGCTAACGCCTTGAGCAAATCAATTGGACAGTACCAGATTTACCTCCTGCTTTACCATGGAAGCAAGCCAGGGTCCTGCTACTCAGCCACCTCCCTTTCCTCTCTTGCAAAACATATGCACACACAGAGCCAGCAGCTCTCTGTCACCCCAACTTCCACTAGCATAATTTATTTGCCAAATAAAGTGGAAGATTGCCCCCAAATTCTGGTATCTTATAACTCTGTCTTGACTTATTTGGCTGGAGATAAGTTTGGTTTCATGCAGTATGAATGGGGAAAAAAGGTCAGAGAAATAGATTTTAATGTTTCACTGGTAAAGAGCCAAAATACAGGGAGCCATAAGGAAAATTAAGACTAGGATATTAAATACCAAGGTGTTCTTCTCTACCGGTAGCTCTCTGAGCTATGAGAAATGTGTGTTGTCTGTATGACAAGTAAGCAAAAGCATTTCAAATCAGTTTTCAGCATCTGCTTCAACACAGCCAGTCGCTCTCCACAATACCTGTGTTCAACTGGCATGACTAGTTCAGGGCACTAAAGACAGGTCTCTAAGATCTTTTATCAGGTATTAAAGAGGCATCATCAATGTGTCCCAGGAGGAAAAGAAACAAAGAATATAATGTTTAGAGCTGATCTACAAGTGGCAAAACCTGTGCTCTAGGTGTTCCTTCTCTTAAGCAGGTTCAAGTACCCAACTCTTTGGTATGATGAAGATTCAAATGAGACTATTTTTAAGCCTTTTGCTTCAGCTGAAAGACTCTACAAAAATAAATGCCATATGCACAAATCCAGGGATGCAATCAGTAAGTGGAGATTTGCATTTACATCCCAGTTGAAAAAAATCTGTTTTCTGTTCTATGTTCCACAAGCTCTGTTTTATTTGTTAAAGAATAATAAATGCACAAACAATATTTGCAGCACAGAACAGCATGTAAAGAATAGAAGTATATTGTAAAGACAGATCAAAAGTTTAATGATGTCAATAAATCTTTCTTCCACTGTTTGTTTTCTGAGATTTTGAGCAAGACCCTACAAAAGGATTCAGATTTTGTGATGTTTTTTCATCTCAGATGTTCCAAGTGTTCATATCAAAATATATTGCTATATAGATAGATAAATTGACAATTTTGGTCTTTAAATATATGAAGATATGATTTTATGTCCTTTTTCCTTGTGCTGGTCTTAAATTGAGTCATTTATGTAGTCATTCATTTATCTTTTATAATGAAATCTTTGGCTTTCAGACAATTCAGGTGTTAATTTTGCATTTAAAAGGTAATTTTGATATTATGAATCCCTGATGCATTATTTTCCCTTACCTGAAGATCATAAAAAGGGGAGAGTGGGGGACTGCAGAACTTAATTTTTTTTTAATTAAAAACTCAGCAGGTCACCTTCTAATAGATTTACCTATGCAAAGGGATTTATATATATTCACTAAGGCATAAAGGTAGAGACGGCAATTAAGAACTGTCCTATGGGATATTATCATATACAGCCTTCTTTCCCCATTTGTATAAAGCTAAGTGTTTTCTATCAGATGTCAAACACTCTTAAGAACCACGGCCAGTAGGCATAGAAGGAAAAATTGTTTTTTAAGACATGCACAGCTCTGTGCAAGATTGAATCCCAGATATGATGAACAGTCTTAGGTTTCAAATTATAGTTGTCAACATACAAAGAAAGCAAAGATGTAGATAATGTTATTGTTCCTCTACATGTGGGCAAAAACCAGAACTGCTGGTAACTCCATGAAAATTCAGCCCTGGAACATTCCCATCCAGAGAGCTGATTAGGAGAGAATTGATAAAAAATGTATCTGATCAAGCTAGCCTAGGATAAGCAATTCGGCAAATGAAGATGCTCAAAATGTCAAATTCTTTTGTTTCTTAAAATACAGATGGTTAACTGTAAAGTATTAAATATGACGGCTAGGACAGAGCATGGGAATCTTATATCTTGTTAGGACTGTTGGCCACCTTTCAATTTAGTGCTAGAGGTGGCAAAATCTTCCTCAGAACAAGGCAGAATAAAAGTCCACTTTTATTATATAATTAGCTTTTCTGAAGCAGTTCTTTAATTTGCCCTTTGCAAGCATTTTGCATAATATGTCAGAGAGGGAGAGACAAGCAGTGACTTTTCAAACAATGCTTGTTTCAAAAAACATAAATGAAGGTATCCTGTAAAGCAGTGCTCTTAGGCTAAGAATTAGTCTGACCTTTATGAAAATTGCCATGGCCAAGCCTTCATTCTTGTAATTACAGGAACAGTTGAAGAATTAGCCCTTATGAGAAAAGTCATAATTCCTTTAATCACCAGTCTTCAAAATCAACAGTGCTCTTTTAGAATTAAGGAGGAAAACAATAATTATTGAAATACAGGTTTATTATTAAAATGTTAATGAACTCAGAGTGGGGACAATCACATGCGATAAAAGTGATCTTGCAATACTATTTACCTTAATTTCCTAGTTTTAGGAAATGTGTTCATTATTAATTTAGGAATATTTAAATACTTGATTTGAATGATATCCATAACAATATGTTTGATGCATTGGTTGCCTCACTCTCTTTCTTTAAAATGCCTTACAGCATGACAACCTGCTATGAGTTGGTTTTTTTCTCTTTTCACTAGAGCCAGGGTACTTTTATTCAGAAAGGCACCTGAAGTAATTCTGAACAGTAAATAGTTGTACAGGGAAATAATAAAGAACTGTGAAGTGGAGCACAGATATAATAAAAGATTATATCACAATAGATAAAAGGTACAATGGTGCTTTTCTCACAGGAATTTCGAAAAGGACTTGAGTTCAATTACAGTGTTAGGTACTTTAATCCTCATTCTCTATTTGCCATAAATAAATCAGAACAAAATTTATTAATGAATAGCTTTCATTATTTTACACTACATTAACCCCCAAAGTTCTTCAGGGTAGCAATGATTCACCTCAATAAGTCATGCCCAACTGAGGCCACTTCTAAGAGCTTCAGAGCATCATAAAAAGGCATCTCTGTGCTTGCACATGGAATATTCTCTGTTTATTCCTACAGACAGAGAAGAAAAGACCCTTTCTTTGTTCCATATTTTTTATAAAAAACTAAATCTTTTCTACTGTAACTACAAAGGATTTTTTATTCATAGCTTATCAGATTCACCCTCATTACTTTCAGTACTTAGCTAAGGGAATGATGTTTGAGGACTAAAGTTGTCTTAAGAGTGCTCTTGTGATTGCTGAGAGAGGTAGCAACCTCTAGAATGTCACTTCAAGTTTCCTCTTGAATTTTCCTGTGGAGATACAGATATAGTAATGTCAGTGTCTAGTATGTAAGATAAAGTAAAAAGAGTTCTGGGCTCCACAGCACAAGGGAGACATGGAGTTCCTGAAGCAGGTCCAGCAGAGGGCTAATAAGTTGGTCAAGGGTCTGGAGAATGTCTCTTACAAAGAAAGGCTGAGGGAGCTGGGCCTGTTTCAGCCTCGCGAAGGGGCAACTCAGAGAGGTTCTTTCTCTAAGTATCTAAAGCATGGGTGTGAAGAGGATGGAGCCAGGCCCTCCTCAGTGGTGCCAAGCAGTAGGACAAAAGGCAAAAGGCAGAAACTTGATGCACAGGAAGATCCACCTGAACATAAGGAAGAACTTCTTTACTGTGTGAGTGACCATGCACTGGAACAGACTGTCCAGAGAGGTTGTGGAGTCTCCCTCAGTCGAGTAATTCAAGTACTGTTTGGATGCAATCCTGTGCCAGGTGTTCTAGGATGACTCTGCTTGATCAAGGAGGTTGGACCGTTTGATCCAATTTGGTCACTTCCAACCTGACCCATTCTGTGTTTCTGTGATTCTGTGAGTCCATCTGACAATGGTTTACATGCAGATTTGTTTTGATTCTTCAAATGCACTCTGTTTTGATTCTTCAAATGAACTCACCTCCCCTGCAGCCCATTGTGGCTTGAAGAAGTGGATTCCACGGGTTCTTATTGCTCACAACCATGTCATGCTACTTGTGAGGGAAAAGCAACCTTAACCCTTCCTTTAAGACCACTGAGAGAAGAACACTTCTCCAGGATTACTGAATATCAGTGACCTGGCCTGAGCAGTAGCTGCAACTTGGATCAGTGGACAGTGTTTAAATGTTTTGAATAACAGACTGCTGAGCATATGCAATCAGTGCGATACATCCAGAACACTTAAAGCATACTGTATGTGTTCTGGCCATCTGTGCAGCTCACAGGCAGTTGCTCAAGTGAATCCCAGTGTGTCAGGCTAACTGTGTGTGCCGTGTACATAACATACTCCCAGGTTTCCTGAAAGCAACAGTCAAAAAGCAGAAGTGGAAGAGACACACGTCATAGAATGCCAGTGTTACAATCCCCTTGTCTCAGTTAGATTGCTCCTTGCCAGCTATTGTTTTATCACCATGAGAAAGGGGCAAACACCAAAGAATGCCATATGACCCAAAATGTACCTTCTGTATAATACATATTTCTATCCAGATTTTTTTTTACTTCTCCTAAGTTAAATGGTCAAAATGACTTAAATATTTTCTCCCTCAGAATCCTTTGTTATCTTTCTAAATTTTTCTATAAATTCTTTCTGAAAGCGCACACTCCAAAGAGCTGCAGGAAGGTGAATTGCCGTGGAATGAGATCCTGTTTTTCAGAACAGGCTACTGTCTTGTTCTCAGCAGAGTCATTTGTCCGAAGACACTGACTACTGGGGCAACACTTTTGGTGGTGCAGTTGTGAAAAGCCTGAGAATAAGAAGACAGTACATCATTAATGTATCTAGAGGGTTGTGTTAGTTTCTGGATCGATTTAGAATGAAGCCTTTGGGTGTGATTGGAGTTGATTTGTGTAACAATTCTTCTCCCCTCAGAGAGATTCCCAGCTAGACTCATCCAGAGCAGTGCTGTAAACATAGCGCGTACATACAGATACTGCAAGGCGTGGGGGAGACAGGGAAATGTTCTCTTGAGACAAAGATGTGGGTACCCACTGCAGACACTGTAATCAGTGCTAAGATGCTGGAAGCACATATTCAAATGACAAAAGCTAATACACTGACAGATATATGAAAATAAGCTCTTTAAAACAGTATGGCATACATGAAAGAAGACTTATTTTTCACGTCACAGCTCTTCCCTCCTCTGTGACTGAAATATTTTTTTCAGCTATGAACTTTGCTGGTCAGCATCATTTTATAAAATAAGAGGGCTTTACCCACAAATACTGAATAAGAAATGAATGTAGCTTGCAAAATAAAATTACTCTAAAGTTTCATGCTGCTTGCTTACCAGAACCTTTACTGTCTTCAAGCTGTTTGTGGTTCTCACCCTAGAACATTGGTTCCAGTATTGCAGAAATGGAAGTCACATGTGTGGGACTCGTGTCTGTGCTGTTCACTTCTATCTATTTTTAAAAAGAAAAAGGAAAAAGAAGACTACTTACCTGTGCCTTTAGATTTTTGCTACTGCTCCTCATTGTCCCTGATTCCTCAGAAATAAAACCATAAAACCACAGAATAGCCCTCTCTCTGAAGAGACCCTAAAGACCATCTGGTCCAACCTTCTATGGAAAAGGGGGCTTAGTTGGGATTATTTAGTTTCCTCTCTAGTCATGTCTTAAAATCTCCAGGGATGAGGACTACACCACATCTCTAGGGAAGTTGTTCCAGTGATTGATTGTTGTCAGTGTAAAAAATTGCCGTATTATATCAAGATGAAACCTCTCTTAATGCAACTTGTACCCATGCTCCCTGTCTACTCCCTATGGCTTCTTGTGGAGACAGAGCCTCTGTCATCTTTGTAGCTGCCCTTTAAGTACTTGAAACTGCGATGTGACCTTCCTGGACCTCTTCTTCTCTAGGTTGAAAAGACAACTGGTGCCGCATTTAGTGACCACAGCAAAACATGCAGTCATGAGGCTCTTGACTGTCACTGACCTGCAGAGAGTAGAACACCGTTTGTCCTTCACAGCTTTGAAAATCTCTTCCGCCTCTTAAACAGAAACATTAACATCTTGGGCAGCACGGCATTTCAGCTGACTGATTTGCACAGGTTCAACTTTACAGGCAATTTTCCTTGCTAATTACTCATATTACTTTGCTGAAGAAAAATTTTGAATAAAAATAACGTGGCAGCAATTTTTACCGTTTATTTAATTGCCTGCACTACTTTATTCTTTTAATAGATCTACTTTGTCCTCAGTAATTCTTTCACCACTGATGTATTTGTACAAGACTGCCTCTTTCCCATTGACCTTTATGGTTAGCCTCAACATTCTTTAATTTTTTTGCTGCCTTTATCTTATCCTCAATACCAATAATATGCATATTATTACCCTTACATTCAGATAGCATTATTACCATCACAAGTCAATGAATGCTTTCACCTTAGATAATAGTTTTTGCTGGGGAGTAAATTCAAAGTTAAGTGTGTTAAGAATGCATAAATTATTTTGGTTGAAGCCTCAGCAGGTACTGAGTCACAACCCATTAATCTTTTCATATACTTCTCAGCATGAACAATTACTATCCCAATATAATGAGTATATAAAATAAGTCTGGTGATGTGAAATATTAAAATTTAGAACAAGCAGATAATCAGAATTTTAAAGTGCATTCTGTCTGTTAAGTATTGTTAGATAGAGCTAAGATCAGTTCAATACATATACACAGATTCTTATCATTAATAGGAGAGAAAGCATTTTCAACTATGAATACTATCCCATAAGATTTAAATTAAAAATGCAAACATAATTCATGCTGGTGATAAACTAGATTTATATTGATATAACTTCGTTTACAGCATCAAGGATATGTCTGCATAAACCTAGAATAATGTACTATTTTCTTATTACTTTTACTAGCAATGGACGCAGATATCTACACAGCCACTGCTTCACTTGTAGAAAACAAAATAATAGAAAAATAATATCCAGAAAGATGATTTAATGTTGCAAAGCATAATGACTACCTTGTAAAACCTCATGACAACCATTGCTGCACTTTTCATAAAATCAAAGTCCAGTGTGGGTCAACAGACCATGTTCTGTAAAATACTGTTGGATAATTTGGGTTAGCTACTGTTGACAAGATAAATTTATATACTGTGAAGTGTCTGTGAATTTACAAACCTTGGTGAACACTTTCTTTAATTATGTCTATAAAAAATCAACCTCTGTCACTATATCAAAATGGAACATAAATCTGTCTACGGTTGGTGCACAACAGCAGAACCATTGGAAAACATGCTCTGGAATTAAAGGTTGCCAGTTACCCTTATGGTATTGAAATACATTAAACTTTTGAAGAACAGGAAATTGGATCTTGTCTTCTCTAATTTTGTTTCTTAATTGAAGTCACAGTAAATAAATATTGTATCAACATGAGCAAGGAGTTCCAATTGCTTGAAGCTGATTTGTAACAATTCAAAGATCAGGGTTATTTCACCAACTGTAAGAAACTCAGTAGTTACGGCACTCAGTTTTCAAAGACAAACAGAGATCCTTTAAGAAATGCTCCATCCCTTTTCCATGAGAAAATGAGTCAATCACTTAAATTTATTTCTTAATGTTCATTAGTTTTCCAATTATAGTAGAAAAGGCTATAACAAATAAAATGAGGACTAAACACTAATAAGGGAAAACAATGCTTTTAGTTAAGATAAATTTCTACTTGAGGCCTTTCGTCTTCTTCGTAAGCTCTTGCTGTGCTGGAAAATAGAAGCTGAGTTCCAGTTCAGTGAGTTTTCTTCAATTATGTCTGGATTGTCATTAAAGTCATATTAAAAGATTTAATATAGCATCATAAGGCTTTAGATCAAGCCTACATTAAGGAATGAAAGACTGCTTTTTTCTCTCACGTAATTTGCTGAAGTTCTCTCTCTCCTATGATTTAGGGATGAATATATGTAGCCTTTGTCCGTGGCACTCCTGAGTGACCCAGCTTCTCTATAAGTTTTATGAAAGCTATGCTACAAGAGCTTTATTTGTTGGAACAGTATGAAAAGTGAACTTACATTTGAATATAGATGAACTCCCCTAGAAGAGTGCACAAGGAAAATAAGTTTACCTTATCTATTTTGGGTTTAGAAAAAACAAATCAGAGTCAAACGCACCATGGATATTACTTATCCTACTCTTGCAGCCCCAAGCAACTGAGACCATGTTCAGCCTTTCTGCAGAACAGGGTGGGGAAAGTCTTTCATTGATTTCATAGGAATGCACTTAAACTGCATCTAAACATCAAATTTAATTGAGGTGTAGAGAAACGCAAAAGGCAATCCAGGTCATCTCGAGAAGTATCCATAAGAGAATTTAAATACCTCTTGGATGCTTTGGAATTGCTCTTTCTGTTAGCTGTAGAAGCTTAGGCAATCTAGACATCTAAAGTTATGTGAAATGAATCATACAAAAATCAACAATCTCTGGAAAACTGTAAAATTTGGTTCTTGAAAGCAAAATGTACTTACATAAAAAAAAATAGCAAGACATTGTATTAAAATGTATGGTTTGCTAAGTTTCTTTTTCCTAACAATAAAATTCTTGTTTTAACAGTCTGTGAACATATGACTTTAATCAAATGGCATATTAAGTTAGCACAGATGAGTAACTCACAAAACATACTCAGCAAGTGTCACCATTTTGCTGTTGAATCATTTGCAACTTTTTAAAGACATAAATTATCAGAAATCATTACACAAAAAAAAAAAATAGAATATGATTTTTTTTCATTTGTGGGAATTTCAGCAAGTTTATGAGTTATTTTGTACAGATTAGGTAGGTTTCATGGAATATTCCTGTTCTGTGATGAGATGAATCATGATGAGATCTGATATGTTAACATCTCTGAATATGAATTGGAAATGTGTTTTTGCTTGATTTATATGAAAGAGGTAATTGAGAGAAACATGTCTGAAAGCATTTGTCAAAATAGACATAAAATTCAAAGCACTCCTGCTTTTGAATTTGTTTTAATGAACTGTTTAAAGCTGGGCTCATGGTATTTTTCCTTACATACCACACAAAAAAGTAGCAAAGATAGAAATAAGCTGTGGTCCAGAATAGATATAGTATTATAGAAACACACACAGCTTGGCCTATAAGTGATGCAGAGTACTCTCTGAATAATGATTTTATTGTCCCTTTTTGCCTCCATGCCTTTTAAATACCTAACTGGCCCCAGCTAGCTGCTGGCCAGCTAGTGGTTGCAGCATCCCTCTGGGAAATTCAAGCACCCAGCCTCCTCTTCCCAAAGTAATGCTGTCACCACATCAGAATGGCATTAGGAGAGGTTTGTGACTTCTATCTCCATCAGAGAAGCTGAAGCTTTGTCACCAGTTCCATAGATGGCTGGCCGCAGATGAGATGAAGAGCCTGAGTCAGCCCCATGTCAGATGTGCTCCTATTCTTACTCTGCTGTTGGTAGACCCATGGTGGCCATACACAAGTGAACCTAGGCACCTTTTTGGAGGTACTATTTCTCTGTGTTAATCATTTGACAAGAGCAGCTTTATATCACTGTGCTCTGCTAGTTCCTCCTATTTATGGAGATTATGGTTCTTAACAAGTCACGCCAGCAATCTGACTACATAATCATAATTACAGACTATTATCAGTGCTGAACTTTTTATTTCAATTCTACAATGAAATACCTTCCTGAGAAGTCATATTGTAAGAGTCTTCAATTAAAAAAAGGGGATGAGAGAGAGTCATAAGCCAGCAAGACACAGAGAAGAGAGGTACAATACCATGAATTTGCATGCTCATCAGCAAACCTCTCTCTGCCTGGCATTATCTTCCCCTCACTTACCAAAAGTAAGAAAGCCAAACCTCCTTATCTGTGGCAGTCAATGAAAATTAAATTCAATGGAATATTTTGTGTACATTACAGTTGAGACTATAAGTCATGCATTTTTATTTTCTTATAATTTTTTCCTTGGCCAACAAATCTTAATTAATTAATAAAATTAATTAAATTAAAGTGGAATTTGAGATTTAAAACCCTAAAGATTTTATGCTAATGCAAAATGGTACCTACAGAATTAAGTAGGACTGTAATGAATTAATTCTATATACCACATGGTTAAATTTTAAAAGTTTATTAAGCACAGAAACTGACTGAAAAGACTTAATTTATTTTAAGAAATTTTTATACTCATTCAGCTACTGCCTATTCATCTGTGTTTAAGATATATTTTCAACATTTTTTGCAAGATTTCTTTAAACTTCAGGCAAAATTAAAATCAATATTAGGAGTTAATTAATGACTGTATATATAACATTAGGGTCATGAAATAGTGTATGAAGTGAATATTAAAATCATTTAACACATAGAAACAAAAATCCTTTTCTGTATTAAATCATGCATTTCAGAAACATTTCACTTGAAAATTGGATAGACAGCTGATTTTAAATATCTACCCACAAAAATACCTTTATTTTTCTGTCATTTTAAATTCTCTTATGAGTTGTAATTCACAACAAGGGTACACAAATAAAGACCATGATATCCCACTGAGCACTTAGTAGAATTTGAATTGGTCTTTGAAAACAAAAACAACCTAAAATGGAACTTACAGTTTTTAAACATCCTTGTTTCAACATTTCTATATTTTTACCTGTCATTCAAGTGGTAGTGGATTTGAAATAATCTGATTTTCTAACTGAGTCTCACTTTTAAGGAAATGAGCACCAAGATGCAAAAGTAAGCTTTGCACTATACATAGTGACTTCTGTCTAGACAGAGCGTATTACACTTCAATTTATGCTCTCCAGGAAAGCACTTTGCCCAGCAAAAGAGGAAATCTGGGGTTTGGTGGTGGTTTTTTGTGATTTTTCAGATAATTTTTCTAGTTCTTTCTGTAAGTAACTTCACACTGTTTTCTCGTGCAAAATATACATGGTATCCATAGGAAAGAAATTTTACTCAAATGCTAAAATTACATAGCTGGAACAGATGTTATAGTCCTCAGCAACGCTCAGTTCATGCATGCTGACAATGCTATGTGGAGCAGAGATCATTACTGCACTTCTAGAAAGCAGGCAAAGGCACAAGCAGAAAGAAAATTAGCAGGTCTGTCTGCTGCTGTCCAAAACATTTGTGATAGTAGCAGAGAAACCTGCCTCTATGCTTAGGCCAGATGCCTGAACAAGGGAAGGAGAAAGCACGATGCTCCACCAGAATCAAACATGCCTGGGGAAAAGAGATCCAAAAACACATGCAGCAAGCCCAGCCACCTCAATGAACACACCGTGCAAAATGGCTGTGATTAGTTGAGATCATGAGGAGAGGTTGGAAAAAGGTTAAGAAAGCTGTGTCAGTCATACTCACTTGGCTGGTTACAACAGTACTGAAACTTTCTTTTCATCATCTTAGTCAGGATCCCTTGGATTTCTTGAAGACTACAAGCTGTCCTACCAAACACTTTGCTTTCTCAGGTACTGGCATAGCATTCCTAGCAATATGTCCATACTTCCCAACCAATTTGATCCTTCAAGTGCAGGATCAAATCACAGGTGCTCTTTTTTTTCCTGTATTGGTTTGCCTTTTGGTCTATTCCCATAGATCTTCCTCCAGACCTGAGTGGTATCAAAAATTAGTATTTTTTCCTCAACTGTGTCTCCATAGCAGCAATACCAGGCTTTTCAATCAGCTGGTGCTGCTCTGGATGCTGCTGGCCCTGATTTAAAACATGTAAATAGATTAATCCTGGGATTAATCCTGGGTAGGAAAGCCACAGAAAGGGTAACACAGAGGTGGGGCACTGAAGAAACAAGCAAGAGCAAAGGTTGTGGGCAAAATATTTTTGCCCACAGATGTATCTCCTGCTAACTTCAGAATCAAGACTCACAGCTCATATAGATTTTTTTTATTTTTTTTAATAAAAGCTCACATCACTTTGTCAAAAAGGAGAGGAAATGCAAAGAGTTTAATTACTGTCTCCCAACACAATAGTTAGAAAGGCTGGGTCAATGTTTAGGTCTTCTGAATTGCTGTTCACTGGTCACAGTGGATTGCAGTAGCAATGGCAAAGAAAAGAGATATATGCTAATTGGTGCTTTAAAGGAATTTATCTCCAGGAGCTAATTTCACTACTTTTAAACTAAGGGTAATAATAACTGCTGCTCAGTTCTGACATATGTAACAGCATTACACTTAAAAGAGATTCATTTGGCTGGTATTATCATGTTAAATGGTGTGTGGTCATTGGTAAACAGATGTAAAATTTCCAGGCTTTCAGTTGTAAAATGGAAATGGAGAAATAAAGATGAAGTTAAGTGAAAAGGATATTTAACTCCTGTGCCCTTACTTCTGAAGTGATGTAAATGCAAGATATATTTAAACTTTTCAAATCAGGAAATTCCATTAACTGGAAAAAACAATGACTGTGAGGAATCCATTATATAGTGATATAAAAGTTAGTACCAGACAGCACTTACAGCACAAAAGAAAGTTAAAAAAAATTTTTAAAAAAATCACTTAACATATGTTCTCAATGTAAGCTGTGTGACTAAAGAGAAAAAAATGGGGACATATGTTAACTGCCTTTTGAATATGGTAAAACTTAGTTGAAATAACTCAGGACTGAGATGGTGAGAAGTCCCATGAGAAGCCAGGAGTTTTAATTCCTTGTTTCACCCCTTTTCTCTTACCACTGCTTTTAGCTCAAGTGCACCAGATATGTGAACTCTATGGGAGTTTCTTTAGTGGAGGTATAATTTAGTATAATGACTCTAAAGGATATTTTATACTGTCAAAAGAAATCCCAAAGAGGAAAAAGCTGAAAACCTGAGGTTTCCATTGTAAGGAGGTTGCAATTTATTGCAATCTTTGTTGAAAGAAGTATTATGTCAATTCAATAAACAAATGGCCCCAGAAATGCTCTGACTTTGTGGCATCTTTTTTTCCCCAAACAGAAATATCATCAGCAAAGAAGAAACAACTACATCCAGCATGTGGACTTCAGATGCTGGAATTTATGTATAGACAGTATCAGTTTGTTTTTGTGACAGAAAAAGAAAGCAGAACAAGCCATTGTGTGGGTTATTGTGAGAACAATTGAATGCAAGTGGCAGTGGGAGGCCTCTTTGAGGGCTTAGTAGGGTTTCTCCAGCTGTACCTGCTTTCTAGTTTTGCAAGAAACGTATGTGAGTATGTTTCAGCATATGCAGAGGCATCCAAAGCATACTCTCTTACATATGGACCAACACACTAGGAAGAGCAAATAGCCTTATCCCTGTATGGAATTTTTATCCCCTCTTCTTCACTCCTTGGATGAACAGACATATTTTTAGATCATAACGCTAACTGCTTCTATTGAGGAAAGAAAATGATTAAATGAAAAACCAGACAGCCTATTCGTACTTAGCATTTTTTCTGTGTTAAGAAATATAGAAGCACTCTACCTTGTCAAGCAGAAGCAGCGAAGGCAATATGAAAATAATGCATTCTTCATTGTTCCCTTAAAAAGGTTTTGTGAGCAAAGTGAAAAAATAAGCTGTAAGAGAACAAGTCCAGGTTTGTCTAAAGACATTGCATGAGGACACTGATGTCTTCTATGGAAAGTGTTGTACTTTTCTAACTGCTCCCATCAGTAAAAAAACCCAAACCCTTCTATTATTTGCTAGCTATAAATTGTAGAAAAAATGTCTAAGGTATCTGAAGAGTCCATATCCCAAAGACCTTCCAAATCAAAATCACTTGTGATCTCATGAAACAAATACCAGGAGAAATGTGTTCTGTGCTGTTGGCTTACACTTTAGACAGCTGCTCTTGAGTCTGTGGACTGCACAGACTGTAATAAAGATATGACATATATAGTTTATCCACAAAAATCCCAAAACTTTTACTTGTCTCCATTTATGTGGTATAAATAGAATCTGTAGTGAAAATGTCGAGACCTCACCCCCACATTTTAAAAACACAGTGTATTAGTGAAGCTACTAAATACTTTTTCTTCAGTGTTTATGTTGATATTTTTAGAAAACAAGATTGACTGTATAGTTTGCTGCAGAATTTTCTTATAACCAGATGCTCTTTTGAGACCAGAGTCCTGCTGACTGGCACAAGAAGCATCTGGCCAGCTGTCAGGATTGATTTGGCTCAGTAGAAACTGGCAGCAATAACAGAATGGAGGAAGGCAGCAATTACACTAGACAGTAACCCCTCCAATTCCAATAGTTTGGGAGCATAACCAAATACCCTTGACATCTGGTTTAAAAAAAAAAAAAAAAAAAAAAAAAAAAAAAAAAAAAAAAAAAAGAGCTGATATAATGTTTGGTTCCTAAATTAGTGAAAAAAGATTTCACATGGTTGTACCAGCACTGTCTTATCAGCACACTAAAAAAATCCTGCAGGAGTTAAAAGTGGAAACCTGAGAAGAAGGATATTGAGAGGGAAAGAAAAACAACCTGTGCTTCCTCCATAATCCTTTTCACTACCTCCTTTCTCCATTAGCCTTCACATATTTTATTCTGTGTGCATTAATGACTCAGATTTTGTCAGTATCTTTGTAAAACATTCTTCTGAAACTTTTTGGACTTTGTTTAAATTACTTGAATCCTCACAAGACAGAAACCCCGTACTTTAAGAAGAAATAGTCTGGAAGGATTATTTTTTCTGCCTTCAGTGAGAGCTGGCACCAGCTGCAGTCAGCTGGCACGTGGTGACTGCATGGCAGCAGGTATGTGTCACTTGTTTGTTGTCAGCTCACACTGACATGAACATGCAAGGTGAGAATATACAAGGGGAGAGGGGGGAGAAGGATATATCCATAAAACCTTTGTCTGCCATCTCCAGCTTCCTCTGTTCATACTTGAAGGCCATTCTATTCTCTGGTATTGAGAACACTTGCATAAATATATGGTTATTTCATCTGTAAAACTGCATAATGTTGAAAGGACTTTAAATAACAGAACTCCTGAAGACAGCAGGAATGCAAAATACCAACATATTGTCTTTCAGAAATCTAGGTCCACCACACAAGCTAAAGTGAGCTATTTCATACTGAACCAGGTTTCAGTCTGTTGCAGGGCCAATAGCAGCATAATAACCTCATTGAGACCACATACTAAAGTGAAAGAGACTGAAGACTTCCCCTTGTCTTACAGTAAGAGAGTACTATTTTTTCAGCAGAGATTGTCTTTTTTTTTTTCTTTTTCTTTCTTTTTTCCTGGGTAATGTAACTTGGATGTTGTTAAATTCCTTATAGAACAAACAAAATTTTAGAACTCACAGAAAACTTAGATAAATATGAAACTTGGGTAAAGAACAAGATTTTCGCCTCTGAAGAGCAAATTTACGTATTTTAAGAAAATAGCTTTCAAACCATACATATTTTATGGTAGAACTATTTCCCTGCTGCCAGTGTATGTGGACTGTTTTACTTTAATAGAAGTATCTCTGTTATGCAAACAAGCACACATCCCATACATCTCCACTGAATGTGTAAGTGGAACACTAATTTTTCTCTTGGCTGCTAATTGAATACTGCTTTTCATTAGAATAGCCTGAACTGTTCTAAACATTCTTTCTTTACACATATAGATGCCACATTCTTTGACAGTCATCCTGGAGCAACTGCTTAAAAAGTCATCAAGGAAGGCAGTGAACCAGCCTGCATCCCTGAGGTCTTGTTAATGGAGACAGTGTGCTTTTCTAGTTCTACTGCCATTGTCATAAAGGCTTGGTGCTTTCCATGGCTAAGCATGAAAGGGCTTAGATACTACTCAAAACCTCATTACTCTTATTTATTGGTATTAAAAAGTCAAAGAAAAATTACACCTGTCTTGTTTAATGTCATCTCTTACTATGCTTGTTTACTTTTGCTGTTAAAATGCTCATGGCAGGAAGCTATCATTGCATTTCTTTCCAGGGCAGAGCACACTAAAAGTTTGGATTGACTCTGCTATGTATCATAACTCACGTGGAAACCACAAAGATTTCTCCAGACTGACAAAAATTAGTGTTAGCTTGAATGAATGGTATCTCTGAGCATTCCCAAAATAAAATTTACATGCTGAGATTACAAAAGACTGACTTTTTATTAACTCTTTCACAGAATTAAAAAAAGGTTAAGGTTAGAGAGGATCTCTGTAGGTCATCTGGACCAATCCTTTTCTCAAGCTGGGCCACTACGAGATGGTTGCCCAGGACAATGACCAGGAGGCTTTTGAAGATCTCCAAGAATGGAGATTGCACAACCTATGTAGGCAAGCTGTGCAAGTGATCAATGAATCTCCCTCATGATCAAAATTGTTCCCTGATGTTCAGAGGGAATATCCTGTGTTTCTGTTCCTGCCCATTGACTCCTGTCACTGGGCACGACTGAAGAAAGCCCCTCTCTATTCTTTTCACACCCTCCCTTCAGGTTTTTGTATATATTTATGACATATTCCCTAAGCCTTCTCTTCTCCAGGGTGACCAGTCTAACTGTCTCCAACTTTCCTCACAAATGAGGTGTTCCTGACCTTTAATCACCTTTGTAGCCCTTCACTGGAGTCTTGTCTTGTGTAACATATAGCCGGTATGAAAAGTTCAGCAAGCTTTCAGTATACAGTCATATTTAGAATATTAATATCATCACAAAAATGTTATATATGAATTTTTAAAATCTGAATAAATTACTTGGAGATTAACAGACAGAAAACAAATGTCAACCAAAATACATAGCAGCTAGATGTTCTCTAATCTGCTTTTGGTCTTAGGTTCTACAGAAAAAAAAATTGTGTAGAAGAGGACAGAATACTATGTCTTGGTTTTTCTAGAAAGGATTGTATTAAGCAAAGAATAAAAGTGCCCATTCTCACCCTCTTAATGGATTTAAACCATTGGATCAATAGTAAGGGATAAACTAAACCACTTAAGAAGGTATTGCATTAATAAAATCCTTCGCACCTGTCTCTGTAAAAGAGGATAAACAGAGCAGAGTTTCAGGGGGTGATTAAGAGAGCATCAGGTTGCACTGAAAGGCTTAAAGGGGACAAATTAGCCTTTGCTGTACATGGAGATAAGGCACAGGGCTGCAAGACTGAGCTACACATTACAAGCTTTTACAGGCAGATTAAAAGGTTTCAGGTTTTCTAAAGATGCCAGGGGGATATCACATGACAGAATATCTTGAGGCTGTTTATATAACTAATAAAAAAGATGGTAAACTACTGTGCTGGAGCTACCCTTAGGGCTGCTTGTTGATCTTATTTATTGCAGGCAGAATTATACTTGATTCATAGCTGTTCTTGTATTCATTCTGTAGAAAGCCTTCTGGGACATGTGGGAAAAATGTGAGGATTCAGTATGATTTTATTGCACTTTAATATTAAAATGTACTTGTTGTAATACTTTTATGAGCTTGTTAGTTTATGAATACAGTCTAGCCACAGTCGCAGAATCCCCTATGTTCATGCTCTTCACATTCTTATTCATTCTCAAATGGCAGCTGTCTTCAGAGTTTCACAGAGCTGTCGGCCAAGAAAGATATTTTATCACCTAGTTGCACTTCTTAGTGGTGGATATACACAGAGTTTTACCCCTATGCTGTCACAACTAACTTTCTGGGGTTATAACAAGCAAGTGCTGAAGAAGATTTGGCTCACTATGTGTATCACAAAAGTTTATTAGGTAAATTACAGACTAACAGGTCTTGGTAAATATTTAAAGATGGTTTTAAAAGAGAGTGAGAAAATGGCAGTAAATGGCCAGTTTGCACTGTGGGTGGAGAACATCAATGATATTCCATAAGACTTTTTGTTGGGCCCCATATAATTCAATTTATGCATAGGTGAACTGGAAGAGAGGTGAAAAGTGAAAATAGTGCCTATGTTACTAAGTCATTTAGGATAGCAAAGACCAGGGTCAACTATGTAGGATCCAATAAAGCATCTTAAGGGATTAGGGAAAAAATAGCTAGCAAAATTCAGCCAGTGTAAATAAATAAAAGGTGATGTTCATGGTAAAAAATCACTTTCCCTCTTGAATTTTGAGTCAATTTCTATCAATCAAAGAAATGATCTTGAAGTTATACCAGAAAAAAATCATTAAGATATTAAGTGGATCTCAGTAACAATAACTACTGAGTTTTTAGAAATTAAGCATAGAATAAAACTGACAATATTATTATAAAGCTGCATAAAGAATTTTGCTTACTGTCTCTACTCTAAGTACCCAGAAAACAAAATGATAGAAAGGAACGGGATAAGGTTAAGAGAAGGACAACAAAGAATATGAGAAGTATGAAACAGTGTCTTTACAAGGAATAAATAAGTAGTCTGGGACTCTTCTGCTTGAAGAAGAAATGACTGAGGGGAAATGATAGAGCATGTAGAGAACTGATCTATTGTTCTCTGCCCCTTGACAGCAAAGGCACTAGTAGGCATCAAATGAAGCTGTCAGCTGTCAGGTTCAAAACATGGTTACAGATAGAGTGTGTATCACCTTGACATAGAGTATTGTGGATGATAAAAATGTAAATGGGCTTGTAGGAAGACTAGACAAATTCATGTCAGAAAAATCCATATAAACCTTTTCTGCCTCAGGAAATCTTGTAGGCTTGAAGAAGTATTACCATATGCTGTTGAGTTTTTTTCTCTGGGCATTTACTTTTAGTACATGTCTCGCACTAAAAAAGTCTTGCGCCAACTTAATCTTTGGTTAATCTTTTTTGATGCCCTAGTATCAATTGCCACTGTTATGCTGAAATCTACAAAAGCTAACAAGACAGCTATGAACAAAGAATGAAGACAATGGAGGCACGGAGGCATTTATTGTAAACAAAAGAATAAAACTATCTCTCCCTTTTGAATGGTCTTGAGTGAACTGTTTCACCCAGAGTTATCTTCAAATCACTTTATACCTATAGGATTGCTTTAGGGATAAAATTTTGTAGTCTAATATAGGTAATCACTTTTACCCAGCCAATTTTTTGGTCAAATACATTGTATTGTAGGCATTTGAGAAATTAATGATAACCTCGTATTCATGAGACAGATAAATCAAACATCTTCTTACTTCAACTCTAGGTGATATGAAAGAGTACAGTCATAGGAAAATGACTCAGTGGTAACCAGTGGACATGAGGTTCAACCTGACCTACTATTAAGAGTGCAGATGTTTACATGTGAGCTACACGTGTCTAAATTACCACTACATTCAACAGAGACTCGAGAAATACTTCCACAAAGAGTAAGGGAATGACTCTAAGAGTGGGATATTCAGATACATAAGCCAAAGACTATCACACCATTTTAAGTACCCAGAAGCATTTTCTCAGAGATGACAGATATTATGCTAGACTTACAACAGAACTGTATTCTTCTGTACTCACAGCTTGGAGTCTTGGCAGCATGTGTGAAAGCATCTCAAATGTTTCAGCAACTTAAACCCATCCTGTGTATTTCCCTGATAATGACATGATCAGTCTCTACACTTCATCAGCAGTATCAACTATATTTTCATTCATTTAGAATAGCATAGCATACAATAGAATAAATGGAATAGTTCAAATTTGAAAGGGAGCTACAAAAACCCTTTAGTTCAACTACCTGACCATTTCAGGGCTGATGAATTTAAAGAATGCTGTTAAGGGCATTGGCCAAATGTCTCTTAAGCACTGGGGCATTGCCCATCTGTCTAGGATGTCTGCTCCAGGGTTTGGCCATTCCCACACATCCTATCATCACATTCCAGAGAGGAGAGATCAGCTTCTCCCTCTCCAATGCACCTTCCCAAGAAGCTGTAGAGAGCAAAGAGGTGACCCCTCAGCCTTCTTTTCTTCAAACTAGACAAGCCCGAAGTCCTCAGCCACTCCTCACAGGACACTTTCTCAAAGTCCTCAGCCACTCCTCACTTTCCTTTCAGCGGAACAGTTGCCCTCCTCTAGATGCATTGAAGGACTTCAACATCCTTCTTAAATTGTGGGCCCAGCACTGCACCCAACACTCTGGCTGAGGCCACAGCAGTGGTAAATACAGAGGGAAAATCCCCTCTCTTAGTGGGCTGGTGATGCTGTGTTTGATGCACCCCAGGATGGGATTTGCCCTCCTGGCTATCAGGACACATGTCTGACTCACACTGATCCTGCTGCTGACCAGCACCCCCAGATCCCTTTCTGCAGGGCTGCTCTCCAGCCACTCCTCTCCCAATTTATATTCGTTCCCAGCATTACTCTGTCCTAGGTACAGAATCCAGCATATGGAGTTGTTAAATTTCATCCCTATGCTCTAATGTATGCAGATCACTCTGCAAGACCTTTTGTCCCTCGAGAGTGTCAACAGCAGCTCCCGGTTTGGTATTGTCAGAAAACTTCTTAATGGCATGTTCATGTCCTGCATCCAGATTGTTGATTGGAGAGGACTGAGCTCTGAGGGATGCCACTGGTAACTGGTCACCGGCCAGATGTAGTCCCATTCACTACAACCCTTTGGACTTTGCTTTTCAGCCACTCCCTCACACATCAGTTACAGTGTTAGTAACATGTATACATTTGCAAATGGATATAAAAACAGACAAACCCATAAAAACTATAATTCTAAACATCTACAGTGCACCTATGGTTGACACAAAATCCCACTGTGATAACATAAAATGTATTTTCTTATTTCAAAATTCATTGTAAATACTTTAAATATACTTAGAAGCAATGTGTAATGAAAATAGCATTTTCTGAAAGTTAAGTCAGGATAGTTGTGGTAGTTGCTGGCAGGCTAAAACAAATTTTAACACATTCAAAATGAAGTAAAGAGATGTAAAAGCCATCTCATAATTCAGCAAGCCATTTATAATGAAATAAGCATCTTTTAAACAAAGAGAATGCATAAGCAGTTGTTAATATGTTAAAATTATTCCTTTCTCAAAACCGGTTGTAACTTATGTATGCTTATAAATGTATTAACTTTCCTAAGTCATTGACAGACAAGACTAATACACTTTGAGGTATCTATTTCTGATTTAAGCCTTTTATCTTCTGCAGTTAAATCAAGGCTGTTTCTTGTATAGCATTTTAAGATGGCAAAATTATTTGAAATTTATACTTCTTATTTTAAAAATATTAAATATGAAACTTAGAACATATTTTTTAATTGTTTGTAACAAGGAAGATTGTGCAGTTGTACTTTGAAATCAAATAATTTTTGTCATCATTTTCATGGTATGAGTCCAATTTTCCATTTCTGAAGGATACATATAATGTTGTTAAATTTTGAGATTCTGATATCAGGATGCATGTTCAGGCATACTTCCTTCTGATTCCTTATAAAAACACATAATGTTTACAATGTTCTCTTTTTGAACATACAGTCTTCACTTGCCAAAGTAATAAAACCTCAACATTTATAAAGCTGCCTTGAGAACCTTGGAAAATGATATAGAAATCTGGAATATGTCACTTTTTATTAGGTGACTTTGCTGAATATACCCACAAGTTCCTGTCTCTTTTTACGGCACATTATAATTTATGGCTTTTACACTTTGCTAACGATATTGTGTATTAATAGGACTGGAAAAGTCTTTTATGGATTAAGGTGGATGCAGAATTTCAGGAACTGGATGCTGTGAAAATGCTTCAGGACTCTTATTTCTGTGATAGGATTGCCTGCCAAAGTAGACGGATAAATCTTTGTTCTGCCCAAGCCCTTGAAGTTTTGAGATGCAGATTGCCAGCCCCACTCACAAGGCTCTGCAGAGATGTGTGTCTGACAGGGCAGCTTTTGCCACTGCTTGACAGGAGTGTCTCAGAATTAAGAGCAAGAAATGTGTAGGAGTACAGAGAAGGGCAAATGCTGTACTATATATGCTACTATGTTTGTTGTATGCAAGGCATAACACTACTGAGTTGGATTTTATTTTCCATCTTCTGCTTCCTGTCTAAAGCCTATTTCATGCATGTCTCTGGTACTGCGGGATAAAAGGCACAGCCAGGCAAAGAGGAAAAGGAAGGCTTCATTGCTTTACATATAATTTGAGAAAGGTGTTGCTGTTGTATAGAATAAAAATCACAGATTTATTTATAAAAAAGAGGTACTGCAAAAATGTAATATGTATTCTTTTTCATAGTGCTGATATTTTCAGCCCTATTACTTGTTAAAGTATCCTAGACCTGACATATTACTGGTTTTATATATTTAAATAATTTTTAATAGCAGGAATTGCTTATAGAAAGAGCACCCTTTGTGTTCTTCACTTCTAGTTTCCTTTTCTAAATTGCACCTCTGATTTTGCTCATCGTATATTAAGTCAAAATTATGTCTTCCTGCCTCAAAGGCCACTGAAGAAAGTGCAGGGACTTCATAACCTTCCTGTTGCTGAGAAATGCGCAGGAACTGACATTAGTATTTATCTTCTGTAATACATTGAATAATCAGGGAAGCAACTTTCCTCTCAGCCTTCCCCCAGTGAAGACTTATAATTAAATGACAGCAAAGGGATACCCAAACCAGTTACCAGTTTCACCAGTACAATATTTGCATAAGGACTTAGAATTTATTTTCACTATGACAGCAATTTGGGAAAATAATTCCACAATTTTTTATCTCTTTAGACAGCTTGGACTGGCTATGTATCTCTAAGTTATGAATAATGGGGTTTTTACCTACATTGCACTTTCCAATGGAAAGATACAATAAATGCCAAAAATGCACATTTATCTTATCTAGGTCTGTAGGTACTTGAATCTTAAAAAAAGGAAGGGAATTAGTGTTATTTTGTGTGGTCTTAATTATGGCATACTTTCATGCTGAATTGCCATAATAGCAGCACCACTGTGACAACATTACAGTTCTTTTATGTTATCTGTGTGGTGAAAGGTGGTAAAAAGGAGCAGATACTTCTTTTTATTTCAGGTTATTGTTTTTTAGGGGTGGAAGAATTTGAGAAGTACATATTAACTGAGCTGCTCTATAATGGAGATGATCAAGAATTTTTTGAAGGATGTGAAGATCTAACAACTGTATATATCATAATTAGACTAAAAGTATAAAAGAAGAAGCTAAGAAAAGAGGGAAGGGTGGGATTAATCTTATCCACCCTCAACATACATATTATATGTCATTGACATCTACATATGAATTAATTGTTTTGATTCCACCTATATTCTTTAAAAAAAGGACTCCCGGTTATAGTTCAGTTATGCCAAGATAATAAAGCCACTTGACAACTCAGGCAATGTGAGTCCCAACCAGTCAGTCTCATCAAAAATTTTAGTGGTCACTGTATCTAGTTTAAGAGGAACAAAAATGAATATGGATAATAAGCATGTGAATCTGTAAATAAACAAATAATCTAAATTACTCTCAGGAGAATTCTCTATATGTTTTGCCCCAGCATGTGTTGAAGTGTGCAAACCTGAGCCAAACCTGATGAGAAGCACACAAATAATTAAGTTATATGGACAATCACTGGACAGTGTTTGAGCCTGTTCTCAGACCCTGATTTGTATACAGTACAGATGTGTCTAAAGATCCCTCCAGACCAGAGCTAGACTCCAGAGTGTGCGCAAATACATTGAAAAGAAAGAGATTTTTAAATTAGGACACTGAAAAGATCTGTAACAAACCACACCTAATACTGATGTGGAGCAACCTGTGCCCTTATTTTCAGGTTATGAACGGTTCCCTTAAGAGCATACAAAAATTCTTTCATAACATTCCATTACCTGAGGTTTTGTTATGAAGGATGAGAGTCTAACAGGTTCCTGTTACAGATTAATTCTTCTTGGTAATCTGAGGTACAGATCAGTGTGATCATAAACCAACATAGGGGAAAAACGCAATTGCAACATATAGATTGGTTCAGTCAGGTCCTATCTGCCCTGTCCCAAAAGGACTTACAAGGGATAACAACCTGGGGAAATGTCATCTTTTTGCTTGACTCAGCAAAGCACGCTGAATATCTCTGCACAACCCGGCTCAATATGTGCAGTGAGAAAAAAAAAGGGTTTAATTTCATGATGCATATATGTCAATCATTCTTTTATTTCAGTTAGGTCTCAGTGAAGAGGTCTTGCCTTTAGAAATGGACTCAGGCTAAATCTAGCTATTTGAATATCTTGGTCTTAACTCATTCTTTTGGATGCCTCTGATACAAAGATATTCCATTCCATTTCATTGACCTTGTTTTGCAATTAGCTCTCTTTACATATGCACTCTCATTAAAAAGAAACCAGAGATGTATTTGGCAAATGTTAATAACTAAATGATATTTCTATTTGCTCAATTGTGAAAAGTAGATAAGGAAGAAATAGAGCTGGAGATAATTACCAAATTTCAATATTTAGAGAAACCAGGCACTTGGGTAGATAATAAGAGAATTCTCAATGTGCTTTGATGATGATGAAGTGCCAGTTTTCTGTAAATATTGAAATAAGGTAATTATCACTTGAACTATTCATTATTTATCTGGTTTCTAATCACTATGAATACAGTCAAAATGGCATTTTTTCATAGGAATGTGAGCTAAAAATAAGTATTGTGTTAACCTTTTATATACTTTCTTTTTGAAAGTAGTTTGAAAAGTGTTTTACAAGATGTAACGAGAGAATCCCTACCTATGTAAAGAAGGACAAATTTTTAAATTTAGTTTTTAAGTTAAGACAGCAGGCTTCCCAAAAATGTAAAAACTTCCAACAAGTATTAAATCTCTGATCCCACAAACACTGACAAAGAAAGATAAATCTATTTACCATATATGTACACAAGTCTAATAAATAAGAGCAAAGGACATGTCCTGAGTGGTTGAGTTCTGTATTTTATATGCCTACAATTACATTAGTCAATCTGAAAAGCATTTAGACTCTTTTTAAACCAACTGGCTTTGTTATTTCTGCTAATTTTATGAGAAGGCTGTATCAGAATTTACTTTTTTCAGAAAGACAAATTTTAATTTTATCAAGAGTACTTGATAAATATTTATTCTCAGGCAAGTATTAATAAACACATATATAGACATTTGCAAGAACAAATCTTGGCTTGTACTGTGCAAGGACTAATATATTAGTTTTGTTCTTTATACAGCTTTAATTAAAATAAATAAATAAAATGTAGTTTTCATAGATAACAAGACACTACAGCACTCTCTAAATGCATTTATTTTCAGGATTTTTTATAATACATTGAGTGACACACAGAACCATCTGCAGATAATAATTTGGAAACATTGTAACAAGAGAAGTATCGAAATGCAAATTAGCACACTGAACAAAAAATTCACTTATGGTAAAATGATGCCAACAAAATATTAACCTTTTTGTTGTTTTAGTGTCTGAGCACACTGCACTCAGAATTGTATTCTATTACGACCATACAGAGTGCATTTATTTAGGTCCAGATCCAAAAATGTATTTTGCCCAAAGATTGGAGGAAAGTAAATATCACCACTTGTCCTCAAGAAGGGCAGAAGGAGGACTCAAGGAACTCAGTCTAGTAAGCCTCACTTTGTTCCCAGGGAAGATGATGGAGTAACTAATTCTGGAAACAATTTACAGGCACCTTAACAAAAGGAAAATCATCAGGAGTAGTCAGCATGGATTTGCCATGTTGAAGTCATGCTTGACCAACTTAATAAATTTCTATGATGAAGTGATTGGCCTGGTAGATGAGGGGAGAGTGGGGGATACTACTTGGACTTCAGTTAGATTTTTGACACTGACTACCACAAGATGCACGTAAAGAGGCTCTTCATGGACTGGCTGGACAAGCAGACTATGAGACAGACTGAAAACTGGCCTCGTGGCTGGATCTAAACAGTGGGGATTGGCAGTACCAATTCCAGCTGGACACCACTTATAGTGGTGTTCGCCAGGGGACAATACTGAGTACAGTCCTGTTTGATATCCTTAGTGATCCAGAAGATGGGTGAGAGTATATGCTCAGCAAGTTTGGTAATGACATCAGACTGGGAGAAGGGGCTAATTTGTCAGAGAGACACGCTGCCAGCCAGAGGGATTTTCACAGGATGGAGAAATGGGACAACAGGAACCTCATAGAGTTCAGCAAGGGGGAGCACAAAAGTGCTGCACCTGGGGAGGAACAGCTCCAGGCACTGGTTCAGGCTGGAACAGCCAGAAAGCAACTTGGTAGAAAAGGACCTAGGTGTCCTTTCACCCATTAGGCTAAACACAAGCCAGAAAGGTGTCCTTGTAACAAAGAAGGCCAGTGATGTCCTGGGCTGCCTTAGGATGAGTGATGCCAGCAGCTTAAGGAAGGTGATCCTGCCCTTACACTCAGCACTGTGCAGCCACACCTGAAGTCCTGTTTTCAATCCTGGGGTTCCCAGTACAAGACAGACATGGACAAAACAAAGGCCATCCAGCAAAGGGCCACGAAGATGATGACAAAGAGCCTGGAGTATTTCTCTGAATAAAGGCTGAGAGAGCTGAGACTGTGTAGACTAGTGAGTAGAAGGCCTGTAGGTGGATCTGATTAATGTTTTCAGTGGTGCCAGTGACAGGACCAGAGGCAATGGGCCCAAATGGAAAGACAGGTTGTTCCCTCTGAATATCAGAAAATGCTTTTGGGTTGGGAGGGTGACTGAGAACTAGCATAGGCTTCCCAGAGATGTTGTGGAGATATTCAGAATCTGTCTGTACAGGGTCCTGGGCAAGCATCTCTAAACAGCCCTGCTTGAGCAGGAGGGTTGTTCCAGATGGTCTCCAGAGGTCTGTTCCAACCTCAACTATTCTGTGATTCCGTTTCTGTGATTTTTAAGCAAGTAAGTGGACTAGTCTTTTGTCATACCAGAGAAAATGACAAGATGTTTCCCTCCATTGAAAATCAAATATGTTTTTGTTTAAAAACATATGATCATGATCTCTTAAGATGTGGTTGTTCAAACTTAAATTGCAGGAAAAGGAAGGAGTGGCTGAAGGCTGGATGTCCAGGAGTGCTCTCTCAGGAAGGCATTTAGCTGTCATAGGGCCTGGAGTCCTCAGAGTGCTGCCTCTGCAGGGCACCAGCAGATTTTGTGAACTCTTCTGCACTCAACAATATTTCATTTTTCTCAACAATATGCTCTCCCTCCTCAGCTTCTGAAGAACATCAGTATGGGATTCTCATCTTGCTATCAGTAGGTCCCTTGAAAGCACAGTCAGATGAGATAAGGGTTGGACATTGAAGAGCCTTGATCTAGCATTTAAAGTGAAGGTGTCAACCTAATATCCACAAAGATGAATTGAAATATGTTTCCACTTTTTTTTTTTTTTTTTTTTTTTTTTTTTTTTTTTTGTGAAAGCTACAAAACTTTATAAGAGAGTTTTTTTTCAGAAATAGAGAAAGCCTAATTTCCAGACAAAACCTTTCAGGTCAATAAGATATTTCATTGAAGAATGCTTAAAATATATAAAATATGCCTACAAGCTCAGGGTCATAAGGTCAATTCCTTTTGAAGAAAAACTGTGCTTCTGTTCAAATTACCAAATTGGTAGACTCTATAGCTGAATTCTATGAGATTCTTCGGACACAGGCTTTTTTTTGTTTGTTTGTTTCTGGCTAAACAGGGCAAGTGTTTTGATGACACAGGTGGGATTCATGCATCTAAACATAGGCGGGTAACCCCATAGTATCCAAAACCAGCCCAAAGCTGGTTTTTTGACAGGGACACACTCTGCTCACTCTAAAAAAATTAATGAGTTTAAACAATGTACAGGAGACAGAAATAAAATTCTATGGTTATTATATGCAAGTGGTGGCAGCTTCCTTCTAAAAAAACCCACAAAACAAGAATTAGAGTACTAGAGTACCATTATCACATCTTCAGCACTTAAAAACCTGAGAGCTTCAAGCTATTTATCCTAAGCATTACTATAATATTTTAACAATAAATATCAGATTTTCAATATATATTGAAAAGTAAAAATTATTAGTTAAGAAATCTGTGGGATGATGTGAAAAATTACATCTACAAAACAGCTTACACTTTATCTCCAGTCTTACACTACAATTTTTCTAAGGCTATGTGAATTCTTAATAGCTTTTCCATTTCTGCCTTGTAGACGTGTGTGCCACAGATCATAGGCACGTTGGCATGCACGATGCTATGTACAGATATTTAAATTTTAACAGGGGAAGAAAAAGTATAAACGTGTATGTTCAGGTGGGGTAGCATAACAATGCTGCAAGGATGTGCACTTCAACTCCAGAAAAAAAGAATGCAGAAGGGGAGTAACTCAATACTGATGAAGATGTGAGCATACTTATGTAACAGGTGATTGATTGTATATTAGCTCTGCGATGCTACAAATAGGAAGAAGTTCTTACATCTGTTTAAATGGTAGAAATGCTGGTTCCACATGGGCCGCCTACAGCTGGTATTTGTCAGACCTTACCAACTTCAGACAAGAATCATAGCTGTTCACAGCATGTTTGTAGCACTATAGCTTACTACAGCATGTATATTATTAAAGCACACATAGAGCATACCATACATCAACCAGAATCAGAATCATTATTTTCACAGCATGTTGCTTTTAAGTACAGCAAGACAAATAGGATAGGTATGAATAGCGACATTAAAGCAGACAGGTAGTGTTCTTTGTTCTTATGTATGTCTCATTGCTAAGAAATTTTGATTTAATACCTCTGCAATTATTTCAAGCCTTACAGGTGTTCATCTGCTTTCCTAACTTAGAAAATGAAGAGCTTAAGAGTCCGTAGAATAGTACCACACTGTGACTTGGGAGTTTGCATAACACTGAGGAGAAAGGATATATTTTTAACAAGGTATTCCCAAGTTGCATATTATTTAGATGGATCCAAGCTGCTAAATTTACATTACTTCCATTTGCCAGATGTATACTTGACCTTTTGTGTTTGTTCATGTACATATGTTACATCCAAAAATATTAATTTTTCTAAGCATGCACGAGGCAAGAGCAATAGGCAATATTTCTCTGGGTTCACTCGTAGGCACCAGAGAAACTTTCCAGCTCAGTTCCCCCCTTTCTACATTAACAAATCCAGACACCACCATGCATATTGGCCTAAGAAGTGAAAGGGCCCCTCTCCTTCCCTGTTTGTAGGTGAGGAAGCGAGGATAAGGCAGATTCAATGTGCACCATCTGATGGAGCTGACTGAGCATGCAGTCTCGCTATAGACAGACATCAGAAGAGATATGTGATCTGCAAATTAAATTGGTTTAAAAGAGTGGTTGTGTCTCTATAGCAACATCAATGTCTTAAAATTAAAGCAGAAATAGCTATTGATAAGCAAATCTTACATCAACATTTTCTGCATCTAATTTATTGCAGCAGAAACGTTGTAGGATTTTTCAAGGTTATGTTATAATTGTATGAGGGATTTTTTAAGAATAAATATATAGTAAGGAATCAGAAATTTTTTCATTGTTTTCTTCACTGAAGACACATGAAGTTGAATTACTTGTGCCTTGGCTTTGTATTTTTTCTGCATAATAATTCAGTGAATCAACAGACCTATGCATCTTTACTGAGAATTAAAAAATTCAGTACCACTGAATCAGGTGATCTATTCCCTGCAACCCTCTCTTTAGCCTATACACACTGTGACAGTTAGAGGTCAGGCTACCAACTTATCTATTCAGACCATGCTGTCTAGAAAGGGAGCAATACCTCCAAAAGGGAGTGTAATTATTTCTGAAGGAGCCACACATATATTCCAGAACTTTTGTAACAAAACTTTGAGCTGACTTTTAAAAATAGTTAGTAAAAACAGAAGGGTAATTTGTGGATTCTTACAGGTAATGATATGTACTCAAACACCTAGTGAACAGCAAAAATGCAGTTGTCGAGAAAGCTGAAGGAGGTAATAGTAATAAGAATAAACTGAGTAAATTACAGCATAGAGGAATGGCTAGGTAAAGAATTCAGGGAGCAAAAACATTTTTGCTGTTCCTCTTACACCCTTTCTAGGGAACCTTCACGCTTCATTACCTGTTTAAAATGCCTGTACACAAATGCATGCTGCATGGGGAATAAACAAGAAGAACAAGAAATCTATGTGAGGTCGTAGGGCCAAAATCTCATAGCAATTGCAGAGACATGGTGGGATAGCTCATGTGACATCCACGAATACTGTCATGGATGACCATGTACTTTCTGAAAAGGACATGTCAGAGAGGGGAGGTGGTGGAGTGTCTCTTTATATGAGAAGAACAACTGGAATGTGACAAGCTCTACCCAGGCACAGAAGAAGGAGATAACAGCCTATAGGTTAGAATTAAGGGACACGTTAATATGGGTGACACTGTTGTGGGTTTTCACTATAGTCCACCAGATCACAGGAGGAGGCTGATGAGGTTTTCTGTGGACAGATGGAGATAGCTTTGTGTTCACGAGCCCTGCTTTTCCTGGGGGACTTCAACCACTCTCATATTTGTTGGAGGAGCAACAAGGCTTGACACACAGGAAGTTACTGCAGGTCATTGAAGAAAACTTCTTGGTGCAAGTTGTGAAGGCGCCAATGAGGAGAGGTGTGTTGCTGGATCTTCTTCAAGTAGTCCCTCCTGGCTTGTTCGTATATGTGAACGTTGAGACAGTCTTGGCTGTTGTGACAATGAGATTGTGGAACTCAGGGTTCCACAAAGCAGTAAACAGGACTAGAAACCTAAATTTACAGAGAGCTGACTTTGGTCTCTTCGAAGACCTACCTAGAGGAATCCCATGTGTTAGGGCTCTAGAAGAGAAAGGGATCCAAGAGAGTTGGTCATTGTTTAGGCACCATTTCCTCCAAACTCAGGACCAGTGTATCCCAATGATCAAGAAATCAAGTAAAAGGGGCAGGAGACTTGCATGGATGAATAGTGAGCTTCTAGTAAATCTCAAACAGAAGAAAGAAATTTATGGGATGTGGGAAAAGAGAGACCACGTGGGAAGACTATAGGAATAATGTCAGATAGGGGTATGATGAGGAAGGCAAAGGCCCACTTGGAATAGAGTCTTGCAGAGGACATCAAGGACAACAAGAAGGGCTTCTACAAGAACATCAGCAGTAAAAGGATGCTACGGGGCTGCTAATGAATCATATGGGTGTCCTGGTAACGGAGGATACAAGAAGGAAGAATTACTGAATACCTTCTTTGCATCAGTCTTTACTGTTAAGCTCAGCCCTCAGGAGTCCCAGATCTCAGAGGTAAGAGAAGAAGGTTGGAGAAAGGAAGATTTCCCCTTGGTCGTAGGGGGTTGTGTTACAGGTTAGCTAGGTAGATTAAACATCCATAAATCCATGGGCCCTGAAGGGATGCACTCATGGCTGCTGAAGGAGCTGGCAGATGTTTCTCTGCAGCTCTCCATCATATGAATTATATGAAAAAACCACGGAAAATGGGAGAAGTGACCAAAGAATGGAGGAAGGTTAATGTTACTCTTATCTCCAAAAAGGGCGAGAAGAAGAATAAAGGAAACTACTGAGCACTCAGTGTCACCCTCATCCCTGAAAAAGTGATTGAACAGATCATTCCGGAGATCATCATCAAGCATGTAGAAGAAAAGAAGTAGCCAGCATGGATTCATCAAGGGGAAATCATGCTGACCAATCTTATAGCCTTTTATGGTGACATGGCAGGATGAGTCAATGAGGACAAAGCAGTGGATGTTGCCTGCCTTTATTTCAGCAAGTCTTTTGATACTGTCTCCCATCTTTGTAGGTAAGCTCCTCATAGGAAGTGTGGGTTAGATGGATGGATAGTAAGGTGGACTGAAAACTGGCTAAATGGCAGAGCTCAGACAGTTGTGATCAGTGCAATAGGATCTGGTTGAAGTCTTGTAGTCATTTGCATTCCCCAGGAATCAATACTGGGCAAGGGTAGGGTCCTGCACCTGGGGAAGAATAACCCCAAGTGCTATCTTTACGATTTGGGACAGTTCAAATAACGATACATAAAACTCCGCTTTCTTCGGAGGCCATTATAGCAAAGGTTTATTGAAAGATAGACTCTTTTATACAGTGCTTCAGCACAATGCATATGATTGGTCATTTAGAACAACACCTTCTTGTAAACATCTTTACCAGTAAACAAGCTGGAAAAACACCAGGTGTCAGGAAGAGGATATCTACAAGGATTGTTTGGGTTCCTCCTTATGATTTCCCAGGCCAGAATGGGAAAGTTATGTACTTGGCTTTTCCCACAGGCTTCAAGTAACTGCCTGAAGCCTAAAAATCTATTTTCTGACCACTGTCAGTTCCCACAAAGTGCCAGTACAGGTTTGGGGGCTGACCTCCTAGGGAGCAGCTCTGCTGAGAAGGACCTGGGAGTCTTGGTGGATGACAAAATGGCAATTAGTTGGCAGTGCGGTCTTCTAGCCAGGAAGGCCAGTAGTATCCTGGGGTATATTGGGAAGAGTGTGGCCAGGAAGATGATCCTACCCCCCTACTCAGCCCTAGTGAGGCCACATGTGGAGTGCTGTGTCCAGTTCTGGGCTCCTCAGTACAAGACAGACAAGGAGGTACTGGAGAGGGTCCATTCGAGGCCACAAAGATGATGAGGGATCCAGAGCATCTCTCTTATGAGGAGAGACTGAGGGAGCTGGGCCTGTTTAGTCTAGAGAAGAGAAAACTGAGAGAGATATTTATGTGCACTAATGCACATAAATATCTCAAAGGTGTGTGCCAAGAGGATGGTGCCAGACTCTTTTCAGTGGTGCCCAGTGACAGGAGGAGAAGCAATGGCCATCAACTAAACCACAAGAAGTCTCACCTCAAAAGAGGACAAATTTCTTTAGATTGATGGTGGAAGAGCACTCGAACAGGCTGTCAAGCCTCTGTGGGTCATTCAGTCTCCCTCTCTGGAGATATTCAAAACCCACCTGGATGCATTCCTGTGTCTCCTGCTCTAGATGGCCCTGCCTTGGCAGAGGTTTTGGACTGGATAATCTCCATAGGTCTCTTCCAATCCTAACAATTATGTGATTCTGTGTTAATATATTAAAATGAAAACCAGTAGAGTTCTGTATGACTTGATAGCTTTAATTTTATTATAAGGACAAAGCCAGCCAAAATCTCATTTGAAAATTTACATATATGGCCAGGAGGTTGTAACCAAAACATTTCCCTTGGTAATGCGTATGTGAAGAGAGATCAAAGGAAATGAATAGCTCATTTTCTGAGCTGGTGCTTGATGTGGTCTGTTTGGCATCTCCTATAAAATTCTAATTGTAAATCAAATTAATCCAATAGTGTGTTCAGTTGCCTAAGAATAGGTTGGGAGTGCAATTTGAGAGATTCAAGGGTGTCCACATGGCTTCCAGCTGTGTCTCTGGAGGAACAAGAAACAAAGTTCATAGTCACCACAGGGGAAAACTAAAATGGAAACTGGTTATTTTCAAGCCTATTTAGCCCTATTTAATGTTTATGAAAAAGAAACCAAATACCAGGGACCTTCCTAGATGCACATAGACATCTCTCATCTTATATTGAGTGGAGTATATTCTCTTTCTACATGCCTTACTTTGATTTATATAAATTTCTGGAATTGTCATGCCCAGACTCAAGACTATGTCTAGTAATTTGGGCATCTCCTAGTCAGAATTTTTTTGGTCATCATAGCTGTATTGACAATATAGATAAGGGGTTTGAAACATGGTATAAAAATAAACAGCTTCATTGAAATTTAGCCTGCTAGTTGTAACAGTTGAATTAGCCAAAATGTAAATATGGTCCTGCTTCCCTCAAGGTTAAATAGAGTATATTATAAAATCTACTCATTCCCATCTGATTTTTTATGAAAAAATTAAAATAAGTTTGTCAATATCATAATGTTTTTTACATTTATAATTTACATAGATCTTGAGGATACTTCAGTGAGGTGGAAAAATACGTGCAAATACTATTCCTTACAGTCAATGAAGAAAGACAATTCTAGAGACTCAGAATAGAAAGCTATCATAAAAGTCATTAACTCTTTCTTCATTAATCAGAAGAGAAGCCTGAAGGATCAACCCCTTGAGATTAGCCCTTTTAGTCATGTCTGTACTCATATCTAAAAGAGGAAGGAGGAACATGGAGCAGGGACTCTGCCAAAGTTCCTGGTCCTTCTGGCCGTGCTTCTGGGCAATGCTCAGGCACAGTTCAAGGGAACCTATTCGGCAGAAATTACCATCTATGGGCAGTTTTGGTCAAAACTGGTATCCTATCACTATTGCCAACACCTATCACCATCTTCCAGCACTATTATAGCAGTCTTTGCAACTTCAGGTGTTCCAATGTCTCGTGCCATGTCCAGAACATCCCTCACATGTCTACTCTGCCCTCAGAGTGAAAAATCTCATTGTGGTGAGCTAAAAGAGAGTATTCCTATTACCTTTCTAAGAACAGTACACACAAAAATTAATTACAATTTTTGGAGTCAGAGGCAGTCCAGATATAGATGTTATGAATGGAGAACACAAAAAATGTGTTTTTCCTCTGTCTTCAAGGCCAGAAAGAAAGCTCAAGTGCTTTATCTATCAGCAGTATGCTCAAATGCTGGTAATCCCCTCCTGTAGCTTCCAGGCTACTCTGTTTTTGATAAAGTAGATGATTTATATCATGCTTGTTCTCCTTGTGTATAATGCAAATTAAAACATTTGTGCTGCTGATTTCAGACCTTGTGAAGGTGTTTGTAGGGCCATGTCCAAAAATACTGCTATCAGTTCTTCCCAAAAAGTTCATTTGAAGCTACTTTCTCCAGAAGGTTTGATTTGGTCCCTGAACTATTTCACTGAAGGACATGTATATTCATAATATCTCAGGTTTCTATTTGGAGAATAAATGCATACAGTATGTATGTATGTATTAAAAATTAGTAACAGAAATACCATATAATCAAAACTATTTTTAAAAGATAGACATGCACTTCTTCCCTTTTTGCCTTCATAATATCTCTTATTAGCATATTTATTTCTTTAAAACAGAGAAACTTTCTTGAAGTTTCACACATTTACTGCCAAAATCCTTATTGGATTTTTATGAAAGAATAAACCTACTAAACTGAAAGAGGCTAGACATACATTGTGCCCTGAAATTCTTCCAACACCCACTTGATTCTTTATTTCCCTCTGAAATCTTCTCTTCAGAACACGAGCATATCAATATCAGTAATCCTGTTAAACTGAGTGCGGTTCATGCATGATAATCTCTTCATTGTCTCGCTTCGATTTGAGATTTCTTAATCTGGATTAATCTGAAACTTAATTTCAGTTTGTAGTTTAAAAGAATGTTTCCACTTTAATACTCTTCTCCTAATAGCAACACTATTTTTGTCTTTGATATTTTTCCCCAAAAAAACTTTGAATAAACAAAAAAATAAGGTGTGTTTTTTTTAAAGTGAAATGGATAGAGTTTACTAAATTTTAAGGACAGAATTTTAAGTGCTTTATGCATACACAGTCAGGTTTGACTAGCAAAACATTACTTGAAACAAGGCCCTAATAGAATGAAATTATTACTATTGGAGATACAAGTGAAAATGGGATGAAGAGGTATGCCAATCATTTTTTTTGTTTTTGATCAAAAATCAGATAAATACATATTTTTTCTTTGGAATTTTTGTGCACTTTGAAGTGCCGGAGTTGTTGCTAGCTGTGTTCTTTTATTGTCACACTGTTGCAGTTTTACAAAACTTTACCAGAGATCCAATCATTTGTTTTGCAAGACTTTCTGATAAGAGAATGGTTCTGCAGGGCAAGTAACAGCAGGAACTGTATTTTTACTATTTGTGAAGTACCACTTCCTTGCCAGAACAGATTGAATTTCAAAGTCTGACTAAAAACACCATACACAATTTATTTGTTTGGAAGATATAAAAAATAAAAGCCAGAGCTAGGGTTGCTACAGTGGTATTTCAAATAAATGATAGTGACAGCCAAGTATTTGTCAAAGGCTGAATACGCTTTTTATCAGCCAAACAATTTCTCTGTTCCTGAAGTTAGTAATTGATCGCTAACTTAACTGGTTTATTGATGCTCAAACTGTCACACTGTATCCAGAGCTCAAAAAAAAAAATCATATTTATGGATCTATTTTAATATTTTTTTAATACTCAGTGTTTTTAATGGTTGTCTAATCATAAATTCTAGTCAGACTCTTTTAATTGGTTTTTGACCTACATTCTATTATGGGCCTGATTAACAATTCCCTAATCAAAGTTGCAAAACATTCTTCCTTGTGTTCAATAATTTAGATATCCATGTGGGAGTTCTATTGTTGCTCTTAGTCTCACTGTGAATTTAGTTCATTCTGTGCATGTAGTCTTGAGATTCACTTGAGCAAAAATAATTTCAAACTCAAAAAAACCCCTAATACATCCAAGAATTCAATGGGTCTCTAAACTGTACTTTTTCATTGGTAAAGACATCTACAAATTTAATCACTGTGGATTTTGCTAATTAGCAAAATGGCATATTTGTTCTACCAGAACCTCCCAGGACCAAGTCTTAGGATGATTACTTTTAACCATGTGGCCAGAGTGTTTTTGGAGCTATCAAGATGTTAAGAGGCAGGTTTAGGAAGGTTGTTCCCCTTCATGAACAAGGCAGAGAAGATGAATATAATGCCTCCTTTTAGCATCCTCCTTCTCTAGTGTCAGGAAAACAGGAGCTATATGTGGAAATATTTCCTGGCCACAAAATACTGCAGCATTGTGATTAAAGGTTTTTACAGCAAAAGGTCTGCCCAAAACCCATTGGCCTGTAAATTACATCATTCTTGTAGCCTCCAGAAAACAAGAGAGTGATGTGGACATCTTCAAGACCAAAAAATCTTTTCCCCAGAGGAACAAAAGCCCTTTCAGAGAGCTATAGCTTAAAGTACAGGTGAGGACAAAGGAGGAAGTCTGTAAAGCAGCTCGACTTCTGCCCTATTGTGTACTTCTTGGTCTAGTCTTCCTATATCAGGGATCTACCATGACAAGATCCCCCTACTTACTCTCCAGACTTTTTCCTTTGTCCTTTATCCACATAGAAAATTTCTGGCTGGTTTCAGAAGTGTTTTATATTTAGGGAATTCTTTCAAAACGCATCTCAGTTGAGTTGCAGCTTATTCCCTGTTCAAATTAAACACAGACAAGAATTATATATATCTGATCACCATTCTCTTGGTGATTCATTCAAACAGTTGGACAGACTTTCACAACTTAATGGGAAAAAAACCAAACCAAACCAAAACAAACCCAAACAAAACCAAAACCCACTGTGGTAGCCTAGAGTGTCCCTGAGTAAACTAAAAAGTAGAATTTGGCCAAACATTTTCTCAAAAGGTGCATAAGGCTAAACCCAATGTATTTCTACTAATTTGCTGATGACCTTAGTTAGCTGCCCGGTGAATTAAAATAATACTGAAACCTCAGAATTGCCTAATGAGCATTCTAAGACTAAAGATGAGGGAATAAGCTCCCTTGTCAATAAACCTGTGACATATTCTTCACAGCCAGGGAATTTTATCTATCAGAGTAGACTTTTTAAGGAATAGAAAATCTACCTTACATGCATATTTAGTCTGATGCATGATGCTTTGCCAGGCAGTTTTTCCTCAGAGAACTGTGTTGAAATCCATTATAAATATTCAGTGTCTGACATGTCTGCAGATAAATTAATACAATCCAGTAGGTAATACCTTTTTTGCAAGAATCAGACAAACTATTTTCATCACCAAGAAGACACAGAAGTGTTTTTAAAATACATGTCTCCTGAATGCTGCGTGAGCAGCAGCACAATGGGATTGAATTTCTTTTAAACAGATCCTAGGGAAGAACATGAAAGTTGAAGAGATTTTGTGTCTTAATTTGGTTTATAGTCTTAATTTTCTGCAAAGTTTTAAAGTGCAATGAGTTTCTTTTCATTGTGTACTTTTGTACACAAACATACCCACTTAGTATTATGAAAATGCATTTGGTCCTGTTACAGGTTAACATAGCTCGGGTTTTTAGTTAAAGTTAAGTTTTGAACCTGCTTTGCTTTTTCTCTTAATCCTATCTCACAGCAGAAAAAGAGTAAATAATGCTAGCAGACACTTTAACCACTACACTAATTGTGGGGAACAGGAATTGGCAAACGTGAAACCACTACAGTCCTTAACGTTATTTCTTTACACTATGAGAGAAGTAAAATGTGTCTTATTTTTAACAAAACTAAAACTCACATCTTGCCTGGCTCCAGGGGTTCTAATGCTATTTATGGATTCAACTGCGATACAAAATAAATACAATATGAAATTTAGGGTCAATGCTAAATTCAGCACAAGGATTACGCTAATAAAATTTAGACCCTATCAGGTAGGCATTATCAACACAAAGTTTATCAGGAAGTTGTTTGAATGTTTATACTAAAATCCCCAAATTGCATGCAAATGATAGAAACTGTTAGAGAAGACAAGTGAAAAGCCCAGCATGACATGTACTTTTATTTCAAGGTTATAAAATCTACTCATTTATGTACCATATTCACTGTGTCTACACTAAATTAGATGCCATACAATTTAAACTAATATACACATTATGATTTCTGAAGCTAATGAAGGATCTGGGAAAGAAACTTCAGAGAGTACACACAAAAATTGCTAAGAAAACACTAGGGGTCTTAAACTACAGAAGGAAGTGAACTGTTATTGCTTAAAATCTTTACCTAAATGTTTAGCTAAGATAAATGATAGAGACCACATGCTCAGAGGACATTTCTTCCTGTTGGGTTTAAAGGGAGTTTTAGATGCCAACAGAGCGGGGCATGATCACTTTGGAATAGCAACAGTAATGATACATTTTATGAAATTACAAACTGAGAAAACACTTATTCCAATATGTGTCAAGTTCCAGTTTTCACATGAATGGTATTGAACAGTCTAACCTTTCATGGAAGACAGATTCAAAATTTTCAGACCCTTGAAACACAAAAAAGGAACAAAAAAAATTTACCCACAACAAAGATGAGCTTCTGAATTACACCATGGAATGTGACTTTATGGTGTTAAATGTTGAATGTTTTGGGAAAAAACCCAACTCCCGAAACAAAAACATCAGAAAAAGATACTTGTTTTCTCACGATAGTGCTAAAATAATCATTGTCCTATTTTCCTTATTGTATGAGGAACTAAATGATAAAACAGAGTTTTAAAAGATTTGTTGCTCTTTGAATGAATACAGAGAATATATATCTTCATCTGTATTATGATATATTCTTTATTCTTCCCAAGTATTCTAAATTTCCAGTAAATATTGTAATAAAGTGATGGTAAATTTGTACAGATGCAATAAGTTATCATCTATTTCTGATTCTGTTTGGGAAGTATATTACTGTTTTTATAGACAGAGAGATGACAGAAGAAGAAAAGTTATTGTAGGTACGGTATAGCACAGATCATCCTATCTTGAGGCATGATTGCCACTTGCAGCACTACCTTTGCGAGGATGTATGGTACCAGTATTGATCAATGTTGAAATTGTAGAGATATTCCTGTGGGTTCTCCAAGAGCTCAATATCTAACATTCCTCTGTTTTACCTGAACAATGGTGGACTTTGTGGGTAATGGCATCTTTGATAGTATTTATGTCATAAATGACTCAAACTCATTTAGAGTTCAGACACACCTCTAAACCTGGCTAGGTTAGAGACATCAGCCCCACAGCTTCTGAAAAATGAGAGTTGAGAGTTCATCTCTTGTAACTTATCCCGAGCTGCCTGATATTCCTGTTTGAAACTGTAAGAGACAATCTAAACTGCTATGCTGCATCTGCTTCCAGGGTGTGGACCATTTTACAATGAAAGTATGTCTAGATCACAAAGTCATAGAAGGGTTTGGGCTGGAAGGGACCTTAAAGATAATCTAGTTTCAGCCCTCCTCTCACAGGCAGGGAATTCTTCCACTAGTTCAGGTTAAAGTGCAACCTGATCCCAAACACTTCCAGTGACAGGGCATTCACCTCCTCCAGTGTCCCACCATCCTTATAGTAAAATCATGTCTTCCTTTTTTCCATTCTAAACATGCCCTCATTCAGTTTAAAGCTACTGCCCATTCTCCTATCACTGTGCTCCATGACACAGAGTCCCTCCCCCTCTTACCTGTAGGCCTCCATAATGTACTGGAAGGTTGTGATTGGGTGTCCTCAGCACTGTCTCTTCTCTAGGCTGAACAAACCTAAATCCCTCAGTCTGTCTTCATAGAGCAGATGTTCCAACCCCTAAACATCTCTTTTATCCTCCTCTGGACCCAGTTGAGCCTTGTCTTTCTTATCCTGAGGGCTCTGGAGCTGGATGCAGTACTCTAGGTGGATCACCACAAGAGCAGGGTAGAAGGAGAGAATCCCCTCTCTTGACCTGATGGGTACTTTTTTTTTTTTTTTTTTTTTTTTTTTTTTTTTTTTTTTTTTTTTTATGTGGCCCAGGATATGATTTTGCCTTTTGGGCTGTGAGCACACATTTCTGGCTCATACTCAGTTTTAATGCATCAATATCCCCAAGACATTCTCTTCAGGGTTGCTGTCAATTCCAGCATCACTCAGCCTTTATTAATGTTTGTGAATCTCTAAACCAGAAGCAGGACCTTGCACTTGGCCTTATTGAACCCCATGAGGCTTAAACAGGCCCACTTCTCAAGTCTGTCCAGGCCCTCCTTGACGGCATTTATTTTAAGTATGCCTACTATTGTGATTAAACTTTTACTTTTATTGTTCTTTAAATTTTATTTTAGAGATAGGACATTCTTTACTTTTGCCTTCTGCTGCTCTTCAGGCATTCAAAACCTGTTTGGTACATTCACTACTTAAAAAGAGTAATGTTGAATTCTAAATGAGAGAAATCTAGGTTTATGCACTTGGGAAATAAAAGTTCATTTGGTATTTATATTAAAACTTAGGTGACTGGTCACTGAAAATCAGTGTGTGAATAGAAATAACATGGAAATATATTAGAATTAATGCTTGGGGAAGCAAAAATGCTTTGTTGCTCTTTTGTTTTTAGAATCAATAACTGGACTTCTGCAAAAACGGAGGGAATAAAATACTTACTGCTCAGTTCAGCTATTTTACTTTTGCCCTGGTACTGCAATTCCCATTGATTTAGCAAGAAAAGCTGTCAAATTTCATAGAAGTACAGAAATGAAGAACAAAAATCTTCTAGGTTTCAGGAAGATTAAATCATAACTCTGCTTGGACTGGTTTTTAGTTCCACCTATTTCATGCTAAGGGCTATGATTTCTGAACTCCCAATAGTCCAGATGGGATACCTCATACTACTGGGATGAAATCAAACTTTAAGTCTATTTGCAGAATTTTTTTCTCTTTGGGGTAGGTAGGCACTACATTTTTCACAAATCACACACAGACCATACTGGTTTTTTTCTCCTGTGCTTCAAATATTTTTCCATAAAATTTGCATCTCTTGACTCTAAAAAGAAGACATCAGCATCATGTGTTTAAGTGAGATTAAAAAAAAGATACCATCAGAATTCTGAACTAACCATCTGGTCTGTTTATAGTTTGATGAAACTGATATTGAGTTTATTATAATGGCACAATAAGAACATTTCCCACTGAAGTGTCACAGTTTGTATCATAAAGTGGTATCAGAGAGTGCAAATGGGAAAAGAATTGTGAGACATTTACCTTATCAATTTAACTAATGGTTTATTTTTTTATTGCAGATTGAACAGTTGTGCAAAAGCCATTTTTATTAAAAGAATTGGGGTTCCCTGCATAACTAAATTCGATTCCTTGTGATTAAAAGAAAATGTATTAAATAACTGTTGTTCAGAATTAGCAAATTACCAACATTAGCTCTGTGAGAAATTTTATATTTCAAATCTAAGTATGAGTTTATATCAGCACTCTTCTTAATTTTGACAATTATTTAAGTCACTGAGAAAGATATGCTTTCTTGTGCCATTCCATAAAATGTTATCTTTTTTTAATGTTAGTGTATACCAACATTTTGATACTAAGGTATGAGTCCTTCATGCTAGATGCACCAAACAGGTAAGTGGAGAAATGTCCAAAGCAACGTCTTGCCTAATTAAAGTTTCTGGTAAGAAGTACATTTCAAGTGTTGAGGAACTAGTGAAGAAGCACAGTTATAAAGTTTAATTTTTTAAAATATTAAAAGAAAAGTTGTTAAATTTCAAATTTTATTGACATTTGATCATAAAGTACTTTAATAGCTGTACTGTTATATAACTGGGAACATGTCTCACTGTAATTTACAGGAGTATTTTCAGTAATATGTTCCAAAATAGAAAGACCTCTGAATGCCAGAAAACTTCACATCCAGTGACTTTTAAATGGACAAATACATTTTACAGCAAATCTTTGCATCTATTGAGAGAACTGTCTCTGTGATGTGGGCAGAAGACAGGGTGGGAACACAACTCACAGAAAGACATACATATATTTGTTTCAGAAAAAGAAAAGGACTTCAAAATTTTTCATATAGAAACAAGCTCTCTTCTCTGCTTCCACCAAGATAGGTTTTATGAATTTAGTCTAGTTAGCCTAACTGGTAGCATAAAGCTGTGTAACAACTCTTTTATGTAGTAGAAGTAAGCAAAATATAACAATCCATCTGTTCCAAACAACAGAATATTTGCTTTGTGAGTTCAATTAGATAGCTAGCCAGACTATAAAAGCAACTTGTTGATCATCCTATAGACACATGTCCTGGAGTGTCCAGAATAAGTAGACAACAGTGACAGCAAACTGGGAAAAGAACACAATTTGATCAGACTAATCATCAATGAGATCTTTTCTACCCAACCCTACAAATGAGGACACTCGAGAATATTCAGAGAAGACAGAGGAAGAGATTCCAGCTGGAACACAGAAAAAGGAGAGGCTGTGAAACTCTTATGGGCGTGCATGACGCTGAAGCATAATTTAGGACCATGACTCCAGCACCTCAGACCTTGTGGCACAGCCCCAGAAATGCACACTCCATGGCTTTGATTGCTGCACTAATCTGCATGACTTCACAGCTACATTGCCTCTCCAATGGAATATGAGCATTGTGTAATTCATAAAGTTCCATATATCTATGATTAAGTTATTTTGGTATCTACAGACAATTAGTATTCACATTGTGATTTGGTCTTAAACCACAAGAATCGGGTTTCTGTTGCTTTTGGGTTTTTTCCACACTGATGAGAAAATAGGATGGGAGTTTTAATAAGTAATGGTTCAAGACTTTCTGCTTTCCTGCTCCATTATGAAACATATACTTTAAGTTCTAGAGAGCTGCTGCTCTTAAGACCTTCTTTAGAGGTTGAAGAAGCAAGACTGTGTAGGGTCACAGTATGCAGAGCCACTCACTAGAGCACTCTGAATGGTCACAGCTTCTGCACTTCTTCTATGTTACAAGTAGACAGTACACAGGCTTAACCTTGCAGAAAGCATCTTAGCATCTTGCTCAGGACTAGGTACTACTCTGTCACCCAGCACTTCTCCTTTGCAGGCTTCAAATATAATAATAATATTTCTGTGTACTTCTCTAAGTGTTGTGTTGCTCTGGGAGCAATGTGATGAAGCTTGCCAAGCTAGGTTTTACTGTGTGAAACAGAGGATATGAAGGAAACACGAGATATGGCATGAGGACATACTACCTATTTTGCAGGTCTAGAGGTATTTTTTGAAAGCCAGAGGACATCAGTCAGTGGTGTCTCAATCCTTCTTACTGTAAAAGATTCTCTGGAACAAAATATCCTCAAATTGTTTTGGTGCTTTGAATCTGTGAGAAATTAGCAGTTCTACTAAAGATTTCAACCTGATTAAACAGATTGAAAAGCCACTTAAATTTATCTATTTAAAGATTTTCTAGGGATCTAGTTATGCAATACATCCAATTTTGCCAAAACAGTTTAGAATTGAACAGTCATAATGGCATTTTATGTTAATCATAAATCCTAGAGATTGCATCTCTGCAGGCATAGCCATAATTTCCCTCTGCTAAAAAGCATGGCCAATCTCATTCCCACAGAATCATGTTCTAAACACATCTGATACTATTAAAATCTGGTATGCCTGGTGTGCTCAGACTATATCTTACAGCAGTCCTGTATGACTACAAGGTTAACATATTAAATAATACTCTTTTGATTTGAGAGCATTATTAGTCATTCAAGGCCTCAACTGAACTGTCACTATCCACACTGTTTAGTATTTTACAGATTATAACTCCCTTCTTCAGATAAAAAAGTCAAATCCTACATCATTGAAAAATCCTCATTTCCTTTTACAGCAGGCTAAATTTTTTTAAAGAAGTCCTCTAAAAAATAAAAGTTGAGGCAAATATATCCATACAAAAAAAAAAAAAAAAAGAAAGCCAAACAAAACAACAAAACCCGTCCCTATATTTTATATTAGCAATTTGGTTATATTGAAAAAAAAATGCCATTCAATGAATTGAGGGGTCATAAAAACTCAAGTACATTGGGAATGTAAATGTGCAGGTACCAATTTCTCCAACAGATGTGACATTTTAAAATGTTATTTAAATTATATAAATATCCACAAGAAAGTAATTTGAGTATGCCAGAATTATGCCTATTGCATTTAGCAGCACACTGAAGGAGTCAATGTTACTAGTACTAGCTACAATCAGATTTCTAGAGGAAATTTTTATTAAATAGATTGTAAATTAAAGGAAGTGATGAGTTTGGAATTATATTCCATAGATATATATTTTTCTCCTACTCATGACCACATAATTTTTAAGTAGAAAATAAAACATGCACATTTACCTTAGCTGAAACTTCGTATGTAGCATGACATATTAGCATTATGTCAAGGAATTTTGATTGATAGCTACAAAATATCAAGGCTGGAACACAATTATTTGGGATGCTATAAGTTTTTCTACTTAACTATCAAACAAGATAAAAAATAAATTACCTTTAAGAAAATACACAAGACACAGAAGGCTTCTATTCCATGGTCTGATCGGCGCTTAATTGCAAAATTATCCTAAAACAAAAGTCTCAGTTCTTTGAAAGCTGAAAATGAAAACAATAGCTATTTGTGAAACACCAGTTTCTCTTTCCTAATTTCTTAAACAAGGTACAAAACTTGTGTAAAAGAGAAAACTTCAGCCTGAAGAAACTGCCTTCTCTGAGAACAGAGCTAAAGATTTCAACCTGATTAAACAGATTGAAAAGCCACTTAAATTTATCTATTTAAAGTTGCAAGGGATGCACTCACTAGCAGTGAAGGTGACTTGATTTCTTATTTTTCTGTCTCTCTCACATTTCTTACCATCTACATAACCAACAACAACAAAAAAAAGAACTTCTGGTATACAGAACAGGGATACTGTACAGTGGCCCAGTAAAAATGCAAACGAAAGCTTATGCCAGCTGTGCAAAGAGAATGTCCTGACCTTTGAAGCATGTTACCAACTTATAATAAGAAGTGGCTGTGTGAATTTGAGCTTAGTACCAGGTGTCTCTTGTTGTGCTGTTGAGTTTAAGCATGGGATAATGGCAAGTGCCTTGAAAATGTATTGGAAACAGAGGACCTAGACCTGCAAACAATCCCCAGATGGTCAATTAATTACTGGTCACTGAAGATGTACAGCACTGATGATGGGGAAAAGGCTCCTTTCAGCATACTAAAGAAAAAAAGAAGGTAAGCAAAAAAGAAAAAACAGCTGAGCAACAGGATAAAGCACCTGCCTGTGAGAGTAACACCCTCACTGTACATCGCAGTCTTGTCAGTAGAGGCTAAAGGCTAAAACTGCCAAGAAGTACAAACACTCTGTAAAATGACAGGATGTGGAATGGGGGTTTGGAGGAAGAAGTATTTATGACAGGAATTGTTTCAGCAGAATTGGTGAGATCACTGAAGTAGTGAGGGAACTGCATTCTTTTGCTGCCTGCTCCAAGAGCAGCAGTTCTCACTCTCTCTGCCTGTTGTGGAAGCCTTTCATTCTCTTGACCTGCAGTTGTCCAGCATTGTGTGTGGGAGCGTGTGCACATACATTCATGTGTGGGTGTGTCTGTCTTTCCTTGCAATTTCTATGTATTTTTTCCCCTTAACACTCTAACTTGCTGGATGAGCCTTATTACACATAAACAGTTCTATTGTTTCCTCAGCTGCCCTTTACCTTACTTCATGTAGCCTCATATAATATTGTTTGAAAGGGCCTAGACTATTTTACAACCCAGAATATATATTTTCCTGAATCCAAGCACTCGTTCAAAACATTTTGCATGCTGTGTGCCAGGAACATGTTAGGAATAGGTGACTGTATGTATACCTGTCAGTCATTTTGGTATTTTCTAGCCAGTGGCTTAGTAATGTGTGCAACTACTATCCTCATTCATTGCCCCGATCCACTAATTTAAAAAATAACAACTTGCTCTCTTGCTTATGGAAATTAGTTCCCTCCTTGGGGGATAGGAAGATAATGTTTCATGAAGGTGATGGTATCTTGATACACTCATTTGTCTTAAATCCATTTTCACTTTTTAGTAAATATGACTTAAAATTTTTGGTGATTATGTGGCTATTTCAGCACTTCATTTTCAAGGGCGAGACAGTATTGCAACTACAAATAAGAAATACAAAAGGAGAGCTAACTGATACAGCCAAAGGGAGCAGGTAGGATTTACCTTTACCTTAGAAAAATGTGATTAAAAATGCAACAGCAGGTTTCATATAATAGGAAATCAAAATAGTATCATAGAAGGAATGAGATATTTAGAGATGTAACACCCCTGGTTTTTAGAGAGCCCTGTTGCTAGCTTTTAGCCAATAAATCTTTTTGCTTTTGCTATGTTTTTCCTCTTTCCTCTTTCAGAGAAGGTGAAATATTTTACTGCAATTGAATAGGGTAAAAAATCCCAATAGTGAAATCTGTTACATGGTGACACAGTCTCCAAAGGAAAGCAGTAGAAGCTTTATTGCTCAGTACACTTAAGTCTAGATGAGACAAAGCACTGGAAAATATTCTTCAGGGAACAATCTGGTGACTACATGAAATAGAAAACCAAATAGCTATTTTCAGCTCTAATTTCTACCATTAACATCCATGTTATAGAATGAATTGAAGGTTATTCAAAGATTAATGTGTTACAGAGTTACTAGATGAGATTAATAACATAAAAAAAATCACATTTCACAACATTTTCCTCATTACTGTAGATTCCAGGGGTAGTAATTTAACTACATTTAACAGAAAGCATAAAATAACAAGGACTGAGCTGTAGCCAAAAATAGCCATCTGATTTTAAGTGGTTGCTTTTCACATAACAAATAGAAAATCTCACCTCTCATCTGGCTTTTCTTCTATAATGATAGATGCTGCCTAGGAATAAAAATTCAAATAGCATGTCAATGAGTACACCTACTAGTGTCCAGTCATAAGCTGAAATGGACAACCAAGACAGATATAAATTGCTTTTGAATAAAACATGCTGATATATCGAGAAGGTCCTTTACTGATGTAGCTATAATGCTAGTCTGTATTAACTGCAGCGGTGGTAGTAAAAAGGTCTGGCAAGACCTCTCTCAGAATATATATAGATCTCATCCAGAGGGAACAATATTTACAATTTACCTTACAATGGGAATTTTAACATTCTTATTGTTGTTTTTTTTTATTTGTTTGTTTGTTTTGGTTTTTTTTTTTATCTCATAATTTCCTCTTGTACTTGGGACTGGAAATGAAGTTACTAAAATTATTCATAAGTAGTTACAAACAATACTATCTAAATGTAATAAATGGAAATGAACAAAGTATTGGAAGTTTGCTAGCTCTATCCTGATACATAGAAACATGTTGGATACTATCCCAGATGCTCTCTCACTCCCACTTCTCAACAAGACAAGAAGGAGAAAATAGTATAAAAGATAAACAAATGAATATCACTTAGCAATGAGCAGAACAGACTTCACTTGAGGAAGAGTCCATGAAAATTATCAGAAGGCTGGAGCATTTCTGTTTTGAAGGAAGACTGAGGGAGTTGGGCTTGTTTAGGCTGAAGAAGAGAAGGCTACATGGTGACCTTAGAGCAACCTTCTATCACTTAAAAGGGGGCTTATAAGAAAGACTAGGAGAGCCTGCAGTGATGGGACAAGGCTCAGTGATTTTAAATTAAAAGAGAGCAAACTTAGATTGGACACAAAGACATGTTTTGTAATTAGAATGGTGGAACAATGGAATATCAATGGACGTGTTCACAATCAGGTTGGATGGAGATTTGATTAACCTGAACTAGTAGAAGGTCTCCCTGCCCATGGCAGAAGAGTCAGACTACATGATCTTTAAAGGTGCTTTCCTACCCAAACTATTTTATGATCTAGGCACGCTTGCTTTGTGCCAGCTCTCTGGAAAAAGATGGAGCACATGGGCAAGATATCATATTACAGTCTCCAACAGGCCTGTTGAGTGGGATTGGCTATATTATCGAAGGTGAATTCTCAGCTTATTTTTGAAATTAATGTGATTTATTAGCAATTAAAATAGATTTGTATAGTGAGAAGTAAAGGCAAATTTTGAAATACTTTCCCCCCTTCTATTTCCCAAATCCAACTGCACATGTTCAGTCCCAACTCCTACATCAACCCCTCTTTCATGTGGAACAGGGGATGAGGAATGGGGCATCATGATCAGTCAGCAGCACCTCTATGCCCATCCTTCTTCCTCACACCTTTCCCCCATTTATAGGGTATATCCAGGGGCTTCAGGAAATGTCCATGTGTTCTGGCATAGGATTGTCCACTAGCCACACTGTGGATATCTGTTCCAGCACAGTTCTCCATGGCCTGATGTAGGACAACCTTCTTTATTGTGTTCTCTCCCGCTGTCTGTGGGGGAATCTCTTCTCTGGTGCCTGGAGCACCCCTTCCTCAGCTCCTTCTTGGACCTTTGACATTTCCACTGTTGTTTCTCCCTTTTTTACCCCCATCACACTGCTCTTTGTCTGGCATTTTTTTCCCTTTCTTAAATGCGTTTTCAGAGGCACCACACGCTTGGCTGATGGGCTCAGCTGTGTCCTGCAAGTGGGTGTTTTGCAGAGCCAGCTGGAAACAACTGTGTCTGGCACAGGGTAGCCCCTGGTCTCACAGAGATTACTCTGTAGTCCACCTGCTGCTAAAACCTTGCCACCCACACCCAATACAAAGCTGTACAACACAGGATAACCAGCCCAAAGTTCTGACCAAGCATCTGTTTTTAAAGCTGTCTTTAAACCAGTTTTATTGTCTTTAAGATTACCCTCTACAAGTCAGAGAAGCCACCTTGTGAAGTCCATTGCTTTAAAAAGATACCAGAGTGTTTCAAGGTCTATTGTCTTCTCAGAGTTCTGTTTCTCAGAATACACATTCCTGATCCTGCCTTACGTATGGACAGAGTTGCAAGGAAGGCAAACACTGACATTTGTGGTGTCGCCAGCAACATTTGTTTGAATACTGGAAATGCACGTATATGTGCCTTTTCCTGAGAAGGAAGGACTGGAATATTGAAAGATACCTACAGATAGAATTTTATCCATATTTCTTAATGGTATAACGCAGCAGGACCTAAAAACATTTCCGAACTCTTTATGATTCAAGTCGTCTCGCTGTCTTGAGACAGAGGGAGTCTCTCTATTCAATACTCCTACTAGGGCTTTTGTACCCTATTGGATATCCTTATGAAGGAAAAGCAGTACGAATATCATTCAGCCAGAAATTTGTAATATTACTCATCATGTGATTGTGAAAAGAAAGTTAATATAAGTTTTATGTGTCTTGCCTTCCTAAATACTTTTTTCGCTGTTCATATATTTAAAGCTCTTTTGAATTCAGAAAAAGAAAAACTTGAAATATGTTATCTCCCAAGACATTTGCAAACTTAATGTCACAAAAAAAAAACAAACAAAAAAAAGAAAGCTGGCTTTTTGCTCTCAAGGACAATGTAGGAGAAAAGCAAAATTCATCATACAAAAATTCATATGTTTATATCTGCATACATTACAAAAACATTCCAAATCATATCTCTTATCATTTTGCTTCATCTTTCATAGAATGAGATTGTATATTTGTTTTGGTGCTTGAAATATTATTAAGATAACCATTCATCTTTTTGGCATAATGAAAGATGAACATTTAATGTAAAAAGTTAGGGAAATAAGTGTTTCTCGGGAACATCTAGTTCTTTTATAATGATTTCAACATGTACAGTCTACCTGTTAAGATTTATGTTGAAACTGATCTTTCAACGAGATAATGAAAGGATGAGCTAAACCAATGAGGTATCATTTTATAAAGAAAATATTCTATTTTTGTACCACTTTAGCAATACAATTATAAAATGAAATGCTCAGTTAGACTGCTTTTTCACTCTGTTCACTTCAGCATTACATGACCATGAGTTTTGTGTGAGAAACTTTTTGCTGAGCCTGATATAATTTTTCATTTACTTTTTGGACTATAGAGTCCAGGCACTTTCAAGGTAGGTAAATTTGTTCTTTGATATTGAGGGAAACTACTTAAAGGCAAGCCAAACCCAGAAAATATGGGGGTAGTTTAGCTTTGTTGTTGTTGCTATTATTTTAAGAAAGCCATTCATCTAAATTTATGCAAACTATCTGAATAAAAACTCATTGTTATCCTTAACATTATTTCTTGAGAAACATTTTTTTATAAATTTATATTACTAAATGGTAACTCATTTGACAGGAATAATGTCTGTTGTCTATTTTGTTGCTAAGTATTTCACAGTCCTTGGAATATTTGTAAATATACCTTTAAATCTTTCTAGGAATGATAGGAACTCTATGCTACAAACTCTTCTAATAGTAGAACTATGAATATTACCTAATGAAACATGCTTCTGACTGTGTTTTATAGCTTGACCAGATTTAGTTCTTCTATTAGAGTTCAGATATTACTTGTGAAAGACATTAGGCTTTTCCTTCCTAAACTCATGTATTCAGACATCCCAGACAAACAAACAAAACCATTAATAAAAAGGATTTCAACATGAGATCAGTAACTGTTAAAACAGAACTCATTTAAATTAAAAGAAAAAAAAATGAACAGAATTAAATCAGAAATTAATGAGAAAAACTTCCTATAGTAGGAAAAAAATAAAAAAGAGAGAGAGTTGCACCAGAAAAATATTATGTGGAAATCACAGATTGGGTATCTCCAAACTAAATTATTTTTCAGATTCTGAGCTAATTTTAATTATCAAGTGGAATATATATACCATCATACTTATAGTAATATAAGTGTAGGAAGAGTAAAGTACAGCACCACTAATAGCTGACCATGACTTGTACGTGTGGAAGAACATAAGACAGGATGTGCACAGGGCTTGCCTCATTCTCTCCTGTTCCAGAAAACTACAGCTTGTGCCTTTACAGCTGGAACATCTATTTGAAATGTAATATCTGATGGCCACCAGACAAATCATTTCTCTGTGAGCTTGTTGAAACTACTTTGGACTTTCTAAAAAGTCTTTGTTGAGTGGAAACACTATTACAGTTGTTTATTTAAAACCTGTTACTTGAGAAGTTTTTTTGATTCTTCCACATTCTCATATTGTATGATATAGTCCTTATTCACCTCCATGATTTATAACACTCTTACACACCACCCAGGGTCATGTAATGGTTTCTAAAGGATATATAGAAGAGAAATACAGTATAATAGTTGCAAAATGGAGGCTTGAAGCTCAATCAAATGAAGGGAGGCTTTAAACTCAATCAAATTAAGAAGTTTCACTATAAGTCTTTTTTAGACTCCCTATTTAAAGAATAAGTTGCAGCAAGCAAATCCTTGCCAACATTCTTTACTATTCTTCAATTTTGAGATTGTAGAAATGTCCCCTTAAGAAAGAAACCCAACCAAGCAATCAGAAAACCCAAGCAAGCCAAACTCAAACAGCTGTTTAACATCCACTCTCTACAAGAAGTTTAGAATTCTTACTCTTTTTACTTAATATTGCTATGTGAACTTTCAGTTCCTGAGTCCATTTGCTATCTCCTACTCTTTTCAGTGTTAGATAATGCACTTTGTGTTTAGAAATAACTTTGTGTTTTTCTGATTTATTTGTCCTAGAATCTTTCCCTCATCCTCCAATATTTTCTCTTCCATCTTTGTTATCAGCTTGATAGGGGTCTATTGCTATCCACCTGCGTTTGTCTGCATTGAAGTCACTCTCAGATTTTCATCATTACTCCCATGCATCCCAGATTCCTTCAGAGATCCATAATTTTCCTCTTGGAAAATCAACATCCCATCAATTTCTTAACTTCCAGTTCCTGCAATTTCCATGTCTTCTGACCTCATCATTTTGCATGATACCATCTCTCCTTTGTCAAGTACTTTGTTTATTCTCTTTAAGCAGAGAGTAATAATACACTCAGATATTTTGAAAACATAGTTCTTATTTTATTCTCAAGCTTCAGTTAGAGGTTGTAAATATTATCCTGCAGTTTCATCCTTTTAAAAGGCATGTCAAGTGTCTTAACAAAAGGAATGAACAAAAGTATCTTATTTTTTTATGGCAGGTTTCAGAGTCACCCTTCAATTTCTAAAATACTGAGTCATTTAATTTTATATATTCAATTTCTCATCATTTTATGTTGTGAGATAGAGTCAACGTAAATGAGTAACATGTTATTATTCCCTTGGTACAAAAGTTAATTTAAAGTACTGGAAGAAAAGCATACAGTTGAAAAATCCAATAATAAACATTAAAATAGAAATTTAGGTCAAAAGGCTTCTTAAAGTGATTTTCCTTTTCAAGCACATCTCAATTCTTTGGAAGTGTAGGTACAGCATATTGAAAAGACTCTTTCTCCTTTACAGCTCTATACAGAGTGGCAGTATTTGGTTTGATTGGTTTGGTTTTGTTTCTTGTCCCTAAAGAAAACTAAAATAAAGAGTTCTTGTTTTGCATATTGATAGCTCCTTGAAATACTTACATAACACACAATAACAATGCAAAAGCATTCCTCCTATCCCTTCCCCTTCTCAGCTATCTACTCAGTCCCAGGTCACCATTTTGTAAACAAGAGTTGAATTATTTCCAGTTTAATTTTTTTGATTGTCTTGGTTTGTCTTGATTGCTTTTTTTTCTAGACTGACAGTAAACATCTGTCCTGGTTGTGAAGGTCATGGGGTGCATTATCATATAACTCAACAACGTGAAAACAAAAATATATTTCCTCTGTTTTGCATCTAAACATGGCAAAAAAAAAAAAAAAAGAAAAAAAAGAAAAAAAGTCGTTTGTACAATTTACTGAATAAAAGAGCCAATCCTGCCATTTCCATTTTCACTGAAAGGTCCCTCATGTTTCAGTAAGCCCTAGCAGTGCTGCTTGCACACCTTATGGCAACAGCACTGAACTACATTTTCCTTCTCTATCTCAGCCATGAGGGCCACATTATTGTCACCACAGGTAAGGAACATGATGCCTACTTCTAAGAACTGAGAATCTGAAATAAAACATAGAAAAGAGGAAGGATTACTCTGCACTGATTTTATTTCCTTTTCCACAGTTATTTTTCTGGACGATAAGACATTTGTTCACTCTTATGAGGACATCAAAGTTTTCCAATACACTGAAATACTCAGTGTATCGGGGGATTCTCAGCAGCATGGATCCACTTAATTAATTGTAGAATTAATAATGAGTTACTCTGGAAATCTTACCAAAGCATTTAAAACAATTGCAGCAATAGGAAATGAGCTCATCATGAGTAATGTTATCACAAGACACACTAAATGCATTAATGAGTGGTTGGACACACTTTCTACAGCTCTTGAACCTGTTGCAGAATATTTCAGCTGCTCAGAATCAGAAAATGGAAATTCTGAATTGTTCATTTAACTTATGGAGGGACCAACTCCCATCTTCAGTTATCAGCTATGGAGAAGCATATAAATTAAAACTTTTAACACCTTGTGTGTGGCAAACTGCATCCATATTTCTCAGTGAAGAAGATAATGAAAGAATAAAGTGCTTTTTGAGACATTGGGAATGGCAGAGAGAAAAATTAGTTAGAAGCATCATCTAGGAATTTTCCTTCAATGGGGAACGATTGAGAAAATAGGAATTTCTAATTAATCTACCTCTACTCTTTATAGGTGTGGCCATAAGAAGAGCAGCTGGAGCCTTGTGGGTAAAGAATGCCATGCTTTTCAGCTATGCTTTGAAGTTGGAGATATTTGACCTACTTTTGGCTTGTAGAAAAAAAGTTGGTGTAGGTCAATTATCTTACCCTGTCTTTAGTGTGTAGGGAAAACACAGCAGAAGGATAAGAGTAATTACATAGTCCAGAATAAAACATCCCTCATGCAGCACCACAAGAAGTGAAGATAAAATGATAAGCCATCTAAGAATACATTTTTAGTACTTCACCAACAGGCACAAGTATTTTTTGACAATTCAGATCTTATCTGAAATTGTCTATATATAAAATTCATTAATTCCTGAAGGCAGGCATGCTATCCTATCCTGTATTGGCTTTCTATAAGGATTTTTTGCCAGACATTTATTGCTCTCTACCCCCACCCCAGTATTAATAATACACTATTTAGCAAGTTAGAGAAGTTGTCTATGGTGGAAGAGGATAATTTTTCAAAAGATTGTAGGCAGAAACAAGATCTTTGGAGCTTTCCATCAGCTAGGGACCAAATTACAATGAAGCTGTGTATTGTAAAATGTGTATTGTACAACATTTATGGTGGGGATAGAAAAGAATGTGTGGGTGTTTAACATGTCTCCCTCAAGAAGATTGGTGTGAACAAGGACTAAGAAACATTCTAAATAGCCTTGAAAACAAGCAAAAATCTCATTAGATGGCTCAGAGGAACTGTTTCTAACACTGTTTAGCATAGAGATTGTATGTTTTTATTGATCAGTAAAGAGTGAAAAAACAAGCCTAAAGATTGGAAATTAGAACAACAACGAAAATTAAATCAGAAGCCAGATAAAAGAAGCCTGTTATGAAAGTTTAGACAATTGAAACCTACTGTAGCATGACGTGCTTAGTATATAATAACCTTATGTTACATAAAAAAATAAAACCTTTTCTTAGGTATACCTAGATGCAAATTAGTTACCTAAAAACAAATTATTCATTAGAATAATTTATTATAAAAAGAATACATTTATTTAAAAGCTAACATTTCTAGTTTTAATGTCTCACTGTCACTTGGTAAATATTGTCAAGAAAGCTGCATTCGATGTACAAGCTGAATGTTTTTACCACTTAAATGAAAAAGACATTTTAAGTAAATTTACATTTTCCTATTTATTTTTCCTACTACATTTACCACTAAAATATGAGCCAGATAATAGAGATTAAGCATATAAAGGAAGCTCTCTTTTAATAGGAGTATTACAAAGAGTATTACATAAGTATTACCAAAATTTCAAATCTATTTCTTTGCCGAGTTGATTAAACATCCACTACACACTATCAATGTACCAAGCTGTTTTAATGTCAAATAATTCCAAATTTATCATAGCACTTTTTGTCATGGGAACTGCTACTTACCATTCAGTTTGACATAATTTAATAAAAATGATATTGTCTTCTAAATTGTCTGAAACAGATAATACAAAAAAGCATTGCCAAATAAATAGCTAATGCTAAACCAAAACACCAGGTATTTCTTTATAATGAGGACACCCAAGAATTCTCCAGGTCATTTGTGACACAAAGTAATTTTCTGATTGAACAAGCAGGGAATGTGTTTCACTCAAATTGATTGACACTGCTCAAAGGGAAGATATTGACTTTTATTAGCCTTTTTTTAGCTTTTTCTTTCAGTCTCGAAGTCAAATAAATTGTTTCAATTGACACACACACAAAGAAATAAAACTCCTCTGCCTTGTGATAGAGGCTGGGCTACAATGAACAACAATCACTGCAGCCTTAGTGAGGAAACTCCAATGGAGGAATAATTCACATTGAATTATTCTTTTCAAAGTGCCCTGAAAATTAAAAAATACAAACAAAAAATATAGAAAGAAACAGAGAGAAAAGATGCAGTGGCCAAATGGAGCCCTTATGGGATATCTAGAGTATTCAATACCATTTCCACTTTCTTCCTAACACAGCAACAGAACAAAACAAAAAAATTACTTTTTCTTTTTCCCCCTAAAGCACGTAGTTTAGTGGAAGTGTGTATAAAGACTGAAGAAGTAAATAAGTGACTTTCAAGCAGCTGCCTTTTTTAATCTGCAGCTGACTCATATTTCTGTTATTTTTATGGTGCAATGTGCGTGTGATTGGCAACAACAGCCTGCTTTCTGACCATTGAGAATTACTTCCTTAAAAATGAAAAGTCTACACAACAAGGTTAAAGTTTTATCTTTTTTTTTTTTTTGTGCTAATTAAGGATACCAAGTAGTTTAAGAATAAATGACAGATGTGCAAGGACCATATTTTTATACTTACTAGTAATGAAAGCTATCTTTACTTCAGTGGTTCTTTCACTGACACCATTTATCAAAGGCAATGCTACTCAGTATGGAAAAGTGTTAAAAGTTGCTCAAATGAGTCTGTAAATGTATGCAAATACTTTTTTTATTAAAAGATACAAAATTATGAAGGATATTTGGAACAACACTTTTTCTTGGTTTGTTTCAAGTGCATCTGCTTTCTTCCTATGCATACTAAACCCTATGCCCTATGGTTTAATAGCAATGAAACAAAACCAGGTCTGGTTATCTTTTGTTAATTAAAGCAAGCCGAAAAGATCAGAATGTGACAGGATGATATCTTGGGTAGATATGTAAGAGAAACAGTACACTGATGTATTTCTTGCTTGCTTTTTTATCAGTTTGAATGCTTTCTCTGTTGCTATAAGAATCTCTGATAAAATTCTGAGAATATGAATGGAGGCAGAAGAGGTGGCCCAGTGCAGTGAAGAGTCCTGGGTAGAGAGCTTACATTCAGCTCTAGTTAACTTATTTTCTAGCATCTCCTGCAATAAAAAGGTTCCAAAGGAAATCTGAAAAAATGCATTTCAAAACACAGTAACTTTTTAGTCTGAAACTTGCTTAAAATCCCTTTCTTCCTCTCTCTTTTCTCTTGGCTGAGGAAATGGGAGACATAGCACTGGAAACATGTATGTTCTGTGACACAAGAAACAAAATCTGCTGATATGCTGTCTTTCCAAACATCTCCTTTTGAAGAAGCATGATACTTTCTTTCCTATAGTAGTGACTATTTTCTAATATTTAAATGAAAGTCAATTCCCCAAACATGAATCTTATATAAAATAATTGACATTACATGTGACACTTCACAGAAATCCTGTCTGAATTCTGCTGTACTAGACTATGGAAATATATGTACCATAGTCTAACAAGAGACTGAGCTATGTATTAATAAGAACGCAAGAAATGAAACATTTTGATGAAAGTGTTCTCCCTTCGATCAAAATATTTCACAAAGTTGTCACAAGTCTGTTCTAACTCAATGTAAAAATATCATGTGCTGCTTTCTTTCCTTTTCTGTATTTTTGCATTGAAATATCTCCCTTAATCATTTCTGAAGATAATAACTTCAGTTTTTCATGGCTAACTTATGTATAGAATTTAAAGCTATAAACAAGGTTTAAAATGTTTGCCAGATACTGTCATAAATGATAAATTACTATTAGTTGTACTTTCTAAATATTTTTTTCAGCATTGGGTAGAGCTGGGTTTCCTTTTTTCATTGATGTTAAAGTCTCCTTCTGGAAAAATTCAGCCTGTCATTATCAGAGCAACATAAGGCTCCAAAGATATTGTTATATAACTTCTTTTGTAACATAATAAATATCTTGGCACTGTAAAAAGAGTATCTTGGAACTGTAAAAGAGATTAAAGTGTTTATATCAGAGTAAGTGACCAATATCACTCAGAGTGATCATAGGAACACACAAAATGGTAGCAAAGGAAACTGTGCAGGCAGAACTTTGCAATTTCAATTAAGAACATATGTATAAATAGGTTAGGATATCTCTTAAAATAAAACAGTTCCTATTAGAGGTTGGTTTTATTATGTATTTTTGTAAACCCTTCTCTTGATTCTTGTTTCCTTAGGTTACAGCTGTCCTAGCCTCATCTTTCATCTCTCATGCAGCTCCTACTCTGAAATGTTGAAGGTCAGGGTTGAGTTCACCTACTGTACTTGTGTAATTTTTCCTTTGTCCTCACTCTTCCCATGAGCATTAAATCAAATTCTAGACAAAACTCAATTTCACCAATAATTTACCCCAGTGTTGATCATCATAAAGAGACGTATATTTTAAAAATGAGTTAACAGACCAAGTCCAGCTACAGAAAAGAGGAGATAAAAGCAATGAAATGCAAATATTTTCTGTTCTTGTACTGCAGAGAAGAGTTTTGAATCAGGTTATAGACTAATGAAGTACCTCATTCAACAGACTTTTTTGGTGGGGTTTTTTTGTTTGTTTTGTTTTGTTAAGATTCTCTCCCCATATCATCCCATAATTAGAAAAAATTATATTACAATGAAAAGGAAGTTGCAGCTATAATTTTAAAGCTAACACTGTTCCTTGGTGACAGCCACAAAACTACAATGGAAGAAAGATTTTTTTCATTCAAACTTTTCTTCTTTTACAGTATTAATTTAAGACCATTCTTATTTAAAACTTTAAAACTAGACCCCCAAACTATGAGTTTCAAAACAAGAAGATAATATTATAAAAAAATATGCTTAGTTTTAAACATTGTAAAGCTGTGTCTGTTCAAGAGATAATAGAGTTTCTTGTGGATGTATAGAGCAGTTGACACACCTGACCTCTTCCAGAGCTGTCACAGCTTGCAATGTAAATATGCATGAGATTCACATTTTTAAGCTGATAAAAGGCAAATTCAACATATTTGAAAAGTAAGGCTCAAAGGTAAGTGCTGAATCAATGAAAAGGCAAAGATCATCACAAAGCACAATGAGAACAGAAGAGGCCTAGAATTTGTTCAAGGACAAACTTCTAGGTAAAACGAAGGACATTATAGTGGCTGTGACTAATTATCAAAAGCCATAAAGAGCACATGTTGCCTTCTAATTTTATATATTCACAAAATATTATTTCAGTTGCTTGAATTCATATTAGCAGAGAGTCTGAAAACATTAACAAGAAGTTATCCCAACACTGACAACCCAAGAAGAAAAGTACTGTAATCAGAGGAATAAAAAAATATTAACCTAATTATTACTGGTTCCTGCTGAATTTTATGCATTGTGACATCACCTTTTCTAAGTGCCTTCTGAGTAGAATCTCATGGTATAGCAGATGGAAGGGGCAGTACAAATGTGGGATTTTTATTAGTTGTGTTTCTTTCTAACACAGGAACTGCAATAAGGGAAGTAAAACTTCAGTAACGTTGTTATAAACATCAGTAACATCAGCAAACAAAGGACAGTCACAGTCCTAAAAATACACGAGAAAGATAGATAGGTGAAGAAAAAGGACAGCAAGATACTTGCATAAACACAACAGTGCAAGCAAAAAATGGAAATACTTTTCTGTGTCTTTGTCTTTATTTTCCTCTATGTGTGAAAAAAAAACAGAGAAGAAGTAATAGAAGAAGGGGAAACTGCAAAATATGATCAGTTGGTAGAGAAAAGACAAAAAAATAGCAAAGAATGAAGAAAGGGATTTAGTGACAGAAGGGAAACCATTAAGATGTTAAGAAACACAATAGGTATAGATTCTGATTTTTGCTATGGAAAAATCAATGGTACAAAATTAATCATCATTAAAACAAATATATATAACATAAAAATAAAGAACCATGATATTGAATCAGAGCAAAAATCATTCTTTGGTCAGTTGCAGATATGTAGATTAAAAAAATACAACACAGGGCAAGTATAAATTGAACTGTCCGTAGCTGAAGAACAAGTATTCAGTATGAGTTTCATGGAACAAACTATATGTCTGATATCTTTGTTATGCAAGGGGCTGCTGCTTTTGTGATCCCAAACAATAAGGAGAAAATGAGCAGGAAAAGGGGTCAATGCAAATCTTTTTCTGTAGCTTTCCTTCCTTCTATACTTCAACTCTAAGTCACGAAGCACAACCAGAAACTGATTGCGGGAGAATGATCAGAGGTGATTTGCACTGGCCAGGGTAGCCAAGATATGAAAAGAAACCATTGGGCATGGGATCCATTCATATATTGTACCCAGGAGCCCTTGGTCTATTTTTTTATAAACCAGTTCCTCAGTCCACTTGCCTAATGAAATATAAACTTTCCTACATTACTTTTGATGTACATGATTATGTAATTTTGCTGAATCTGTGATGACAGGATAATGTTCCCTGAATTTCTGCCTTAGTGAATAAAAATCAAAACTGAATTTGGCAGAACCCACAAAATTAAAACTATTTCTATCCATATGTTTTATGATGATTTCCCATGTGAAAATCTGTAAATTTTTTTCACTCAATTTGCATTTAGCAATTTAAGCTTTTAGAAATCTGCTTTCTATTCTCAAAATACATATCCTCTATTGTAAGGATAAATTGTTCATGATATTTGCAGAACCAAAAGAGAAAATCCAGAAAAAAACCCATAACAATGACAATGCTCTAACTCCCATGGCTTAGTAAGAGAGATTTCATAAGAGGAGTTGTTGTAACCCAAAGAGAAAACTGAAGACCTGATAACTGCCGTAATGTATGTAAAATCTTCTGTTCTCAATGTCCATAGTAGAAAAGTCAGAAAGTATCAGACTTAAAATAAAGTAGGACAACTTTAGTCTAGACTTTGAGAAAGATTTTCTATCAGAAGGACTTCTAAGAACTAACCAGGTTACTGAACTAAATTGTAGAGACTCAAGATTGGCAGTCCTTAAGAACAGATCTGACAAAATCTGTCAGGAATGACCTTCCTGGAGTTGATAAAGATTAACTCAGCAAAGCGGAAGGATATCCCTGCAACTGCTGTAACTCCAGTTGTAGCTCATTATTTCACCTGGGAGTAGATTTCACATGCCTATTAAGAAACAGGGAAAAATGGTGTTAAGAAAGGCTTGAAAGATATTAATGCTTAAACACTTTAATTCAGCTTTCACAAAAGAGAATGAATCTATTTACATGGGGATAAACTTTTTATCTTGTGTGCATTAAAAAAGAAAAAAAAAAAAAACAACAAAAAAACAACAAAACAAAAAACCCAACTGTCTCTTTGAAAAGAAACTGCTATTTGTAAACAGGCTGATGCTTCAGCAAATTTATGGAATGAAAGTAATAATTGCTGTATAACAAGAAAATTCAGTACACTTGTGGACTACCAGTACGTCAGGGCTGTGCCTGTGCACATAACCAGCACATTCAGTCGTCTGTTCCTGGAGTGGCCCAGAATGTCATGACTGAGCAAAGATGAAAAAAGGGACTGATGTGAGACAAGGTGGCTGACTGAGCTTCTGTCTGGTTTCAAAGAATACATTCAACAATACATTACAGAACCTCTTCAGGTGGGAATTTCAGACAGCCCTACCATCATAGCTCTACTCTAGAAAGCTCATTCTGGACCAAGACCAATTGATAAGCATTGTTCATATGGATAGATGTATTGATAAACACCCTGGGGACACTGCTGGCAATCAAGAAAATCTCTCAAACAGGTCCTTCTGCTTGTGCCTAAGACATTTCTAAAGAATTAGTAGAATCTTTTCCAGCAGATATGGAATTGTTCATTTCACAGAATCACAGAATGGGTACAGCTGAAAGGGACAACAGTGCGGTAGTTTGGTCCAAAATCTGTGCACAAGCGGGGTCATCCTGGAGCACAGGGCTCACATCTGCACCCATGTGGGTTTTGAATATCTCTGGTGAGGGATGCTCCACAGCCTCTCGGGGCAGACTGTTCCAGGGCCTCACCACCCTCATAGTAAAGAATTTCTTCCTGATGTTTAACCTGTTATGTTGGCGTTCTTCACAAATGGGACGGGACTGTCAGGGGACATTCCTTGAGCTTTATCGCAGTATCAGCCTCATTACAGGGTGAGATAATTGAAAGATGTAAACAGCTCATGTCTTGTCAACAGCAGCCAAAGATTTCTTTGTTACAGGGTATTTTAAAAGTTTTCCAGCCAATAGCATATTGCTAAAGCTTGCAGACAATTGTTCTACCCAAGCACTAAAAGCACACATACTCCTGCTCCAAACAATGCTCGCTTGTATGCTTTCTATTAACAATACTCCATTATTAAGCTTGAAACCTACTATCTTGCTAAGCATATTTTTCTGCAGTCTTAAGGTCTATCTTAGCCAAACTTAAAAACTCAAACTATTGTTTCATGTCCTTGCTTGCTGTATCATTGTATCTCCTCTACTTTCAGGATTTGCAACTGCAGCTAGCTCTAAGTTCTCTCTCTTTCTGTTTCTGAGGCCTGCTTTCACAGATTCTGAAAGTCTTCTTACCTTTACTGTTTCCCACAACCTGCCCTCTTCTGAGCTTTCTGTCAGGCAACTTTTGTTTTACCTATAAAACTGTCTTTACCTCAATCTATAAGCCCCTCACTTTTACCTCTCTGTTTCTCTCCTGCACCCCACTACACAGCAGTGAGTGAGTGCCTGTGCAGGGCTTAGCTGACTGTGGGGCTTAACCAACAATAAGTCTAATAATAAAAAACAAACAAAAGTAAACAAAATGTTCACTTTTATGACAGGCATACGTATGGGTGCATTTATGTATATATAACAAACCAACCTTATTTTGACCAAAAGAATGTTGGAGAAATTCTTGAGTTCCTAAACTAACCCCATTTCTTTGTATGCAATATCTTAGAATATTTATACTTACATTTTAATTCCTTATTTTTTTAAATAGTGAAAACATGGCTTTTGCACTTCTAAAAAAGTAATATTATTTTAATTTCAAAGATTGCAGTAACATATTTTACTGAGGCTCTTCTAGTGTAGCTCTTGCAACTGTTCTATTTTAAACTTTTTAACTTTTTTCTTTTTCAACTCTGTTAGGCTGTAGCCAATCACAGCCTTGTTCTTACATAAAATATTCACATGCTTAACTTTGAGCACAAGTTACCTCATAAAAACCAATGACTTAAGCAGATGTTTAAAATTAATCATGACAATAAATCTTTGGAGACTAGAGGCCTTTAAATTATATGTATCATAAGTAGTATAGTAACTTTCAAGGAATGACAAGAATTTTTATCAAAAAAAGTCATTAGCGTCAAATTACCACTTCTGTATATATTACTGAGTAATAACTTTGGACATTACTTTTTCCCTTAAAAATCAAAATCCTAGGCCAAACAAAATTGAGTTTGTAATTTCTAGAAAGAAGAGCCTTAATTGAGAATCATATGTGGTGTAGGGAGGAAAGCAAAAGGGAATAATACTCAAAAGTCATAAATAACTTTAAAATAATTTCTGAGCCCAATATTATTCAGAAGAATTTTAGGGCGATATTCAATATTGTGTTATGATCATGAAGTGCAACTTATGTGAAATTTAAGACTAAAAATGTGGTCCAGATGCCTTCAACTACATTTTGTTTGAGTTTTGCAGGTGCTTCAATTCCTACTGTGTCAAATTACTTACATTGTTTGCACAAAAGAGTCACAAGACAAAATTTATAAATGGATTAAAAGAAACAGTGATAACACTGGACCTTTTCTTGTTCCTGGTATGTCCACAAGGCCTGACTCCAGTGAAATATTTGTGCTTTCTTTTTCATTTATTTTTTTTTTCTTTGCTGGTCCAGACTTTTGTGTTTTTATTGGTTGTGCAAAATGGCCCAGCTTCAACCTGAAGTGCACAACCATCCCAGTCTGTATTCTGGGTGGAGAGGTAGGATTTTCAGATTTGAGTCAAAGAAGGCATGGGACTCAACCTTTTGATCCTTCCTCTGTGGCCACTCAGTGAATGTAGAGAACCATCTGTCAGCATCTAAAAGGATTACCTGAAGTACGTCGGTATGAGTCAAGCTGACTTAACATGACAGCTGCCCAAACTGCTAGAAGACAAGGTATTTTCAGTCTGCAAATGGCTTGCAGCTGCACTCTTGCAGGTGAGAGCCACAACAGTGCCTCTGCCTCTCCGTGCTAACATGCCAGGAGGTGCCAGAGTTACTACTTACCATGAGTCTTCCTGGGCAAGGATTTTGAGAAACCTATCTGGTTTCATGGATCCCACTCCAGGTTCCTAAATACTATATGTTGGTACAGTATTTTGTTATACATAAATCCCGGGCTTCATTTTCTTATTACTTAATACAAAAGTATTCTTCCTGATCAGACATAATTAGGAATTTTTTTAGGTCAGATGTATGAGACCAAGTTTTTGCTTCTTTGTACATTGAAAGTTTTTTCTAAATAAACCACCCTAGAGAAAACAAACTAGAAAGTGTCAATCAAAATTAGAGAAGTGAACAACTCATGAATTCTGAATGGACTGCCAATCCTGGAAAGACAATTTTTGTCCTTTAAACTTGGACCACAAAAGCTATTATGGCAATGACTATAGTACCTTTAAGATATTTTGTTTTGACTTTGAGGGTGGCAAGTCTTTCCTCTACCCTTCCAGCTCCTCCTTTTATGGCAAAAGTCATAGTAACACTGGCCTTAAGCCCTCAAATAAACCAACAGGTCAGCCTTTGCTATTAAGTATTGTGATATTAATTCCTACAGTCTGGAGATAAACAGGTATATTTGAAAAGGAACATTAGGAAAGCAATTTCAAATTCGCAGAGTGTGATTTGGTCTTTTCCATTGTCAAGGCAATCCTGATAACTTGATGATGTTTGCCACTGCCCTGCTAATCTGTTTTCACAAAGAGCTGCCCATCCTCTAATCTTTCTCAATTTAGTGAAGGCATTCTGCTTCTTCACTGAAAGAATTGCATTATATACAGAACTCCTAGAACAAAACAAAGTTCCTGGTACTTCCCTTCTACCTTTGCAGTGATTTCTAGTCATAATCATACCTACATGGTTATACTCAAGTCTAACACTGATCAGGGCATTAGACTTTATTGACTGTGGGAGTTGGCCAGCTGAAGCAACACTGAATCTAAAGCTGTGGGAAACCCCTTTCTAGTTGTGGGGAGTTGTAAAGGTTCATGAGAGTTTGCATTTTAATGAAGTTGTTCCATATAAGGTTGTTGGGGTTTTTTTATTAGTCAGTTATGCTGTACAAATATGGTTATGTTCCCAGGTTGAGTTTCTGATTGGATCCTTACCCTCAGCCCTACCCTATATATTGTCATGTTTTCCTCAGTTCCAGGTCTTCGGTTGGTTAGCCCCACAGAGCTCTCTTGGGTACTGTGCAAGGTTTTGGGGCACCATCCCTATTTTCTTTTATCCGTCATTAAAGTGTTCTTTTTCTAGTGCCAACTGTCATTCCCGCTCCTAATTATTTTCTTGCCACCCTCTACCCTGAAGTCAGGGGACCTAAAGGTTTGTTGCAGCTTCCCTCACTGTGACCCTTGACTAATTCATTTTCCATATCATTCCTGTCCAGTTTTCTTATTGTGTAAATATATACTCTTACAGGGACCGTACAAAATACCTTCCATAATGTGATGAAAATGAGAGAAATTTCTTGATGTCCGAGCTCTCTGTGACAGAACCCAGAGCCAAGGTTAAGTCTGTCAAATACTTTAAGTTCCCATCTCCATGATAAAAGATACTCAGGTATTCCTGGCTCTATTAGACATATGTACTTCTGACATCTTATAAGCAGTTCATCTGGTATACTTATCCAAAATTATTTTTCTAGCTGATCTGCCTAGATCGGGTCAGAGATCTGAAATTTTGGGATTGCACAGACCAGAAACTTGTAGTAGCCAGATATCACTCAAGCCTAAAAAAAAAGATATTGAGTCTCTGATTTAGGGTAGCTAGGCAAGAAAATAGCCAAGAATGACTTCAGAGGATTATTATAAAATCCATGGAAGTAAATATGGTAATAAGATGCAGGAATGAAAACATTTTGGGCTCAGCAAATAGATTTTCTGCTGAAAGTTGTCTCAGAAAATACCCAGTTAGTTCTGTTTGTTACAGAACTCATCATGAAGCTCTATGCCTCCTAGTCATGAAACACAAAACAGATAAGTCTATATAAAAGTATGTAATGCATGATATATGCATCAGACACATCTAGTCTTTTATTACAATTTCATATAGGCTTTAATGTGAGAGAATATTTCTAGATATGGAACTCTCAGTCAGTAGGAACACACGCATATAAAGGTGAATATAGGTAAGTGATATGTTCATTTAGGAACAAAAATAACAAATAAATCAGAGTTCTGAAACAAGCCTTGCATCTTCAAAAAAGGTAATGAGGTTCCAATTGATAAAATGTATTTAAATGCTTAGCCCTACTTGCTCAGCATTAATCTATGAGCTTAGCCCTGGAACAAGTCCTTTCTTATGTTGTTCATGATTCTAAAAGGGGTTGCTTATTTTCAGTATGAGATTTAAAGGCACAAAAAGGATTTCTGAAGTAAGCACATGTTCTAATGAAGTACCTTTAGGCATAGAAACTAAGCTAAAATTAATTTAAAAATATTATTTGTCTAAAAAGCAATCTACTCAAATACCGGTCTGGATGATCAGCTGAAAGAAAAATGGGGTGATGTTTCTGACCCATCAGCTAAGTCTTGACACAAGGTGAACAACAAAACTGGCAGAGTGTGCAGGCTGGAATTGGCAAAGGAGAAATTCAGAGCATACTCTGTTTACATTAAAAAGTGATATAAAGGACAAGCATAGTGTTTAAAATCACTCTGTGAAAGTTATAACGTGGACCACTGAATTCCTGAAGGTTTCTGGAAAGGCACAGTGGGCATGGTCCTTGTCTTTCTTGCAGGGTAGTATCTTGATCCAAGATCTTAATGATCATAGAATCATATAATGTGTGGTAATTCATTTTTCCTAAATGGTTCTGTTCTCCCCCAACATGTATGGTTCATTACCAAGTTGTTGTAAACCACCCCCCTAAGTTGTCATTCATTGTAACCCCATTGTTACCTGACCCCTACTACCCTCAGTATCCCATTGGTCCAAGCCTTGGGTCTGCCCCCTGGCTGGAAAAGCCTATTTAAACTGAAGACGAGAGGGGGGAGGTCTCTTGGGCTCTTGGCTCTCTTGTTCTGTTAGGTTCTTGTTGCTCTTGGGCTCTGGCTCTCTCTTTGCTTGCCCTTGCTCTTGCTCTCTCTCTCCTTCCCCCTTCTCCCCTCCCACTCTCCCCTGTGGAAGCCATGCTGCTCCCCCCCCCCCGGTGTGGGACCCCCAAATAAACCCTGTCTAATCAACACCCTCGAAAGCTCTGTGGTGTCTTTTCTGCCTGCGTGCTGCCATTAGCTGCTACATGTTGCCAAAAGAATCCTCCCTGAAAGCGCTCGTAAGGCTCCTGTACCTCACCTCCCTTCCAAGACCCAGAAAGACTTGTTGCCAGTTCCCCTGCTGCTGCTAGCCAGGCAGAGAAGAGCAGGAGAAAGCAACAATAATGGCTTGTGTTGGAAGGGACCTTAAAGACCATCTAGTTCATAGAATTGCAGTTAGGCTGTAAAAGACCCTTGAGATCATCGAGTCAAACCTATGACCGAACACCACTTTTTCAACTAGACTATCCAATCTTTCCTTAAACCCCTCCAAGGATGGTGATTCCACCACCTCCCTGGGCAGGCCATTCCAACTCCCCTGCCATAAGGAGTGGCACCATCCACTAGACCAGGTTTTTCAAAGACCCATTCAAACCAGTCTTGAACACTTGAAGGTATGGGGCACCCACAGCCTCTCTGGGCAATCTGTTCCACCCCCACAGTAAAGAATGTCTTCCTAGTAAAGAATTTCTTAGAATGATGATGTCATTTAGTTCCTAATCAATCAGGGCAGCAGTGGAGATGTGTTTCCTGGACACCCCTGAACTTCATTTTCTGGGAATGGTGGAGGAAACAAGAACTCTGTAAGAAGTTGAAAAAAAACCAAATGAAAAACATAAATGATTCACTGAATTGTGAAATGCCTACCTTAAAGTTGCCCTCCTGAATAAAAGGTGTAAACGGTAGTGGGTCCTATAGCATCAGAGACTAATCTTTCTGTCAATTGCTTAAAAATAGCATACAAGAAACAGATCCTTACTTTTTTTTAAAAAAAGGACAAAAACCAGACTGCGATTTAAGCTAAAGTCTTAAATATTAATATTTGGTTTTGATGATATTACTAGCTTTCTGTCGGAAATACGTGTCACAGACTTCATTTAAAAAAACCTAATTCAGTGACCTCCTTATTCAGTTTTAGAAGGAAAAACAATTCTACTTAATAATGTATTCATTTTTTAAATTACCATCTGCAGTCAGTTATACCAGTTTATTGCTTGTGTATAGTGCTCTCTCGGAAATGTTTCAAGCAGAACTGCCATTCATTTATATGATTATTATAAGACTCTTCCTCTGTGCCTCTTTCAGGAAGGAAGTACAGGGAGTTTGCTCCTCATCTGCTTAGCAAAATGCAAAAGACAGGTGAAATCTGTCAGCATTCAAGGGATTTTCAGTTCCTTGAGCCCCAGGACATAGGCTGATATACAGATCCAGAGTTGAAAGAGATATATTCTGCCATGTCCTATTAGTTCCCTTATACAGCTATGAGGACTTATACAATATTTCTTTTAACCATGATATCAGCAAACTTGAACCACCAGATCTCACCCAGAAAATCTGCTGATTAGCCATTTAAAACACATAATGATAGGAAACACAAAGGCATAGATTCCAAAATTAGTATAAACCACAACAATATTACAGCTTCATAACAACTATAGACCCATGAGTATACGTTATAGACTTTTAATTATATGTACAGAGTAGATAGCCTATTCTGAGTCAATCTAAGAAAGAAAATGAGAAAATTCAGTTCAGGTTTCAGATAAAATTCAGACTGATTCCTACATTATCCATGTAAGTTCAGCCAAGCATAATAAATCATTCACAAACTGTAAAAGCATGTATAAGCTTACTTTAGTGAGAAGAATATTTCTACTTATCATAACAGAGGAACATCATAGATTTGTTTTCTTCTGGAAGCTTTTGTATATGCATTGCAACCAGACCTCTGGATGCTTAAGGACAGGATGAATCTCTTAGAGCAAGTTGCATCATCTGCAATGGCTAAATTTTTTTTTAAAACAGTAATTATTTATTCTATTAAATAATATCTCACATCAACTCAAATCTATTCCACTACTGTTAGCTAATTAGAAAATTGCTTAAATTAATTATAATGGATAGTTTTCTAGGCTCTCAGAATTAAGTTGCAAGCATTGCTCACAGTCTGAAAAATGTTTTTATTAAGTTGTCATTTCCAAGATATTATTCAACCATCAGTAAACTCTTGTGTTAAGCCATAATATATAAATTATCTAAGAAAAAACTTTTTTTTCATACTGTAACTTTATTTCAACTACAGAAATCACTTTTTCCCTCTAGAGTGGTCTCCATGAATGACATTTGAGTCTTCACTGTTTGCTTATGTAAAGAGAAATAATAATAGAAAATGTTATTCTTCATTCAATTCTTATGTCAAATAACTGTGATTTCTATAACTCCATATAGTCATTATGAAGTTCATACTTTAATGCTTTAGCTGCAGGGTAACTTAAGAACACTTAATACAACAATTAATGGGGTGTAAGTAGGTAGGTAGTACAAGTATAATGTTTCAACTGTCTATTTTTTCTTCAAATGGTTATGAGGTGAACTTGTTCCACCATCATGGCAATGTAACTTCCTTGTCAGGACATCCAAAGACCAAACTATTCTGTCCATATGCACGTTTTTCCACGACGCAACTCTCATGTATCTGTAGAAATGGAGGGTTTGAAGACTGGATCTCAAACTGGCCAGTAACTGGGAAGTTAAAACTGTTATCAGGTAGGAATATCAAGTTTACTGTTCTCTCATTTTGATGCTCAGAAGAGAGAAGAGTTTCATAACATCATAAATTTCCTGTGAATATTTATTTGCCCCTTTTACATGCAGGGAAAACTTGATCCAATGAAGAATTCACATTACTTTGGTCATCTGGAAAAATTCACCACTGGAGAAATGGAACACTAATTTTAGAAAACCTGGGAAATAAATTGAACACGTAAGTTTTCTACTCGAATTTTATTAGGTTTATTAGTCAGACTAGTGTTGCATATAGGTAAAGCCTTATAAAATAAGGACATTGATATCCTTGTACCATGGCTTGTTACTTAGGCTAAGTAGAAGGGAACTATGGGAGAGTGACTCAGCTGGAAGAGGGGTAGAGAGACATGAGAGCCATGAGAGACGAGAGCCGTGCTGCGTGACTGAAGCATGTCCACAGTGTGGTGTATGGTGTTTGGTTGACTTGGGCTTGTTTTGCCTTAAAACTATGTAAACTGATAATCAGCTAATTGCTTAAAAAGGCCTGGTTTTGCAGTAAAACAGCTCTCCTTCGAACCTGCCTGGGGACTCTGTGTCACTCTACATCGTCACAGACTAGCCAGTTTGTTTTAGAGAAAGGTACAAAGACGAAATAGTAGTCTGACCACTCAAAGAGTAGTGCTGGGCAAGGATGTATCACACATAATCAGAGTTGTGAACACATCTGTTGATTACAAACATCTGTAATTAGACATTTAGATTACAGTGCCTTCTGTTTTCTGTCTTTACTTTTCCTAGCAGTTGGCACCTGTTCCCAGGTAGTATCTCTTTGCCAGCTGATTTTGCTGCACCTAAGAAGTCTTACATTTGTTTTTCCAACTCTTTGTAAATAATAGAGTATGTGACTGTAGAACCACATTTTCCAGAGAAAAAACTGCCTGCAACACTTCTGAGAAAAATCATGGTCAGATTAAACACAGCATCTGACTGTGTTTTATCTTCTGGAAAGACCTGATTGTCACCCCACTTCCAAATTCTGGTACACTGAACTACAATCATAGCTAGAGCTATAAAGCAGAGTGAACTCATTAATAAAAGAATTAGTATATTAATGGAAGATCTAGATAATCTAGAGCGGAGAAAGTTGTATACTCAGTATCTTCCAAATTACATTATTCAAATGCATGTGCTCTTAAAGACAATTATGACATTGTCTTTAAACCTTTGCCTTATTTTGTTTTTCAAGAAGACTGTGAGGCACAGAATCTACAATGTGCCTTAAAAGATTATTTTCTCCTTCCCTTCTTCAGAGTATTTCTGAAATTGTCATACAATTCTCCAGATTCTGATGTAGCAACTACTACTTTCATATGCATTTCTGTGGAACAGCTGGTCTATACAACTTTTTGCTTCTGTTTTGATATTAGATTATGAGCACATCTGCAAAGCCTGTCTATAAACACCACAGTGTCAGAACAAAAGAAGACCCAGTCAAAATATATTAGTTCATTTCACTTAATTGTTCTTATCAAAAAGTACTTAAAGTGGTTCATTGAATAAGGAAGGTTTTTACCTTCATATATCCTCCTAGAGCTTACAGAGGGAGCAAGGTCTCCAATAGCAACAGACTAGCAGCAGAAATTAAGCATGCAGAAACTGTGAAAGAAGACTTTGTCAAGATTTTTATCCACAGATCTCCAATATGTTAATATATAATTTTTCTGCAGTTCCTTGGCTCTGTTCTGCCTCCTCTCACTCCTAACAGCAGCCTTCTGACCCTTTCCTTGACTTATAATTGCACACTGCCCTCTGTGTCTTCCAGTCTGTTTACTGACCAACAGTACGTGTTGGCATTTTGTGGCTTTTAAATAGGATTTTTGAAAATATTTGCAAATATTCCTGCATTAGTGTTGCATAACCAACTGTGTGAAGAACTATTTGCATTTACAGGCAGAAAAATGATTTAACTTGTAACCTTTTCAGCTCGCCTGTTCTACATATTAATTAGGACCATTCATCATTTCTCCCACCTCCCCTCTTTTTTTTAAAGGTCACATTTGGTTTCAAATTGAAAAAGACCCTTTCTTAAATTTATATATGTGTGTGTGTGTATAAATATATATATTTGCATATATAAAATTTGTCAAAATCTATAAGTTACATGTTTTATGCCGTCAACTTCACTAGCAAAGACCAAGCAGTTCTTATTTCCCTCTTCTCTGTTACTCAGACCATAAAACTTTTGGAACTGATTTCATGTCTGTGTGACCTTATTCGCAGTCATAATAAAGAATGACTGGAATACCCAGTAACACAAATTTTACAAATTAGATGAAAAATTAGGTACGTATACAGATAACATTTCAAAAGTTTTGGCAGCCTGAAGGATCTCAAAAAGATATGCATTATTCTTCTATTAGGATTTTTGTTCCATTAGGGTGAAAAAGAATTCAGCTCATGTGTATATTTCCATATACAGTATTAATACCTTCTCTTAGCTGTTATGTTTTATACTTTTTTCCTTTAAATCTCCTTTGCTTTTGTTCTTCTTAACTGAAGTGTCTAATTCACAGTCTTAATTACCAAGGTTTTCCTCCCTAGCCAGTCACCCCTCAAGGGAATAATTTAGTAGACCTAAAATCTCTGGAGTGGTTTATCACATCCAATTAGCTATTGAGGCAGCTGAAAGAAGAAACTTGCCTAAATTACATGCGCTATACAATGAGTAGCACCAGTTCATGCCTTCACATTAGACGGAAAACATGAATCTCTTTGCTCTGCTTGAAAAAGCTTTATGATACAATATTCACCTTAAGCTTTTCCTTGCCAGATGGAGGTAGGAAGCTTCCTGTTGACAATAATCTTGCTTTTTATTCTTATTACACTGACTGATAAAACATTCCTCATGAGAGTCAGAACAATTCAGGACACTTAATCTAGACTTCCAAAACATCTTCTGGTGGTGTTTTTTCCCTTTCCCATTGACTGGAACCTACGTTTGCAGATCTTGTGACTGAGCACGTGAGGAGGCATTCAGCTTCTGACACTTAAATTTGAGAGTCTCAGTTTAGTCACTCAGTATATTCCCTGTCTTAAAAGAATGTCAGCTTTATGCATTTATCTTTGGGAAGAGATCTTCCAGATTTGTAGATGTTAGAGGATGTCTGGTGTCTAGGTTTCCACTGGAAACAAGGCAAGCAGGTTCCAAATAACCTCTAGTGAAAGGACATGGTGCAGAGGTGGAGAAGGAATTTTATGCTATTCAGAGACACTGACATGTTAACTCACTGTAAATGTGACAGTCAGATTTGCTATAGAGGTTTATTGTATTTATTGTATTGTCATAGCATCATAGTATATCCTGAGCTGGAAGGGACAAACAAGAACCACCAAAATCCAGATCCTGTTGTCCCTGCACAGGACAGCTCCAACAGTCACACCATGTGCCTGAGAGCATTGTCTTGGACTCTGTCAGGTTGGTGCTGTGACCACTGCCCTGGGGAGTTGTTCCAGTGCCCAACCACCCTCTGGGTGAAGAACCCTTTCACGATATCCAACCCTGATACAACTTCAGGCCATTCCCTCAGTCCTGTCACTGATCACCACAGAGAAGAGATCAGTGTCTGCTCCTCCCCTTCCCGTCATGAGGAAGTTGTAGACTGTGATGAGGTCTCCCCTCAGTTTCCTCTTTTGCAGGCTGAACAGACCAAGTGACCTCAGCAGTTCCTCACACGACTTCCCCTCTAGACCTTTCCCCATCCTTGTTGCCCTCCTTTGCATGCCCTCTAATAGCTTTACATCTTTCTTGTATTGTGATGTCCAAAACTGCACAAGGCACGCTACGTGAGGGTGCAGCAGCACGGAGTAGAACAGGACAATCCTATCCCTTGACCAGTTTGTGGTGCTTTTGCAGACACTGAGCACGAAAGACTCTGCAGCTCCACTGTATTTCCCCTTGCCAGTGTTGGGATGACAGAGGTGAACGCTGGTTTGCACAACAAGGTGTCCGTGTCTGTCTTGGAGAGATACATTGCTGAAATATGCTTAACCATTAATGTGTTTTAGAAGTTTTCACACTGAAAACCCACCTAGCATTTGACATGTTTTTAAACTTAGTAGTGTTGTTTCTGAATAGGAAGTTATGATTTCAAAATTATTGTACGTTTGTAATTTCCTTTTAAATTTAAAATAATAAATTAGGAATTGGGATCTTATATGGTAAATTATTCTGGGTCCTGTGCTGGGCTGAGCAAGATAGATAATGTGAGGTAAGAATATGTTTTATGGTTCCTGTTAAAAAATAAAGAACGCTTGATATTTTTTAAAGTGTTAGAACTCCTTCTACCATTTTTTTCGGTTTTGTTACGCTCATTTTCTCAATTCTAAGTAGAACTGGAAGCAAGAAGTTGCAATAGAAATTTAAGAAGCATGACAGTTGCCATGAAAGTTTTAGGTCAACTGTAAAATTTCAAAAGATTGAATTTTCAAATGTGCTTAGCACTGTCAATCATGCAAAATCTCCAACGTCCCCCACCCCATCATTTACTTGGGGTATGATGTGCATGGAAGCCCAAGGAAAATCATCCAGTTCCAATTAAGGGAATAAATGGGAAAAAGAAGAGAGATTCTATCTTTGAAAACACATCCAAAAAAGCTTAAAAAATTGCTACTGTGTTTAAAGTCTGCCATATTAGGGCTTTTGCAATTTTACGTTACATATGGTAAAGACAGAAGCTAGTTTTTTATATTGCTGGTAAGGGAAAATATTAAAAATTAAGTCAGTGCTAAGAACATGGTTTCTAATGACAAAGTTGGCCATTATCACTTTTTTATCCTTGAGAAATGGCTCATAGATGGTGCTAACTGGAGTCAATTGCTACCCAGTATCTTGTGCTGACAGATAGCCATTCTGCTCTGGAGGGCACTTGCAGAGAGCAGAATTATTTTTAGTTGTAGATACTTGGGAGCTTCAAGTCATTTACTATGAATCATGTGACACTAAACACCTGTGGCAAGCTGCCACCTTTGACAAACTCTTTACCGTGACCCATGAGTATATGCACAATTAATATCAGACTGTACATCATTAAATTTTGCTGTCTGACTGAATTCTGCCCTACAGGCACAGAAAGAAGAAAAAACAATGATCCTGCTTACCTGCCTAGGAATAGCTAACTTACTTTTGATATGTCTTCCCCCATGACTCATAAAAAGACTGTTAATTACATTGGTGATATATCATCATACTTTTCTTTCCTAATAGGGATTTCAGTAAAAAATTACAGCTATTTATATCAAATATTACTTCTTCCATCACTGACTTAAATTTATGTAATTTAATTAACTTATACCTCAGTGATACCTTGAATATGAAGTAGCTCTGAAGTAGCCATTGAATGGGACTTAACTGATATTCTATCAGAGTATACTGCACAAAAAACCTCATTCTCTCAATAAAATGACACTCTCAATATAAAAAAGCAGGAATATTGGACCTTTCTACTTAGTATGAAAAAGACCATGCAGTTCAGATACCCTAGCAAAGTAATTGTGCTGAAGAGGAAAGACTGATGGAAAACTAAAGTTTATTTAAGGGTAGAAGTCTTCCAGAGAGGGAGCTCTCATTGACAGTGGAAATGCTGCATATTTTGCATATTCAGTCTCTCTCAGAATTCATGTGTGCTACAATTAATTCTCATTATTTTTGGCACATGTTCAACACATCTGGTTTCCTTCTCATTCATCTACAGACAGCAGGCAAAATAATATTTTCAGTTTTCATATTTCTTTAAAACTTGCTCTTTTATTTGTTTTATTTATTTATTATGCAGACTTAGCTGTCTAGGCAACATCTGCACTTTTTCTACTAGCTAGTTATCTAAACTTCCTTTATATTCACCTAGTCAAACAGAGCTTTACTCTGAATTTAAAAGTGATTGCATATGAGTCTAGATAATGACTGCAAGATCAAACTTTATGAAAATTAATGGACTAAAAGTTGATTTTTTAGTTTTTATTTTGTTAGATAAAGTAACTCCTTATTTACATGAAAACATTTTCTGTAATTTTAAACTGACGTTTTTCAGAGAGCCTTTCAAATAAAGTAGTGAAGTTTTTTATAGCAGGGGAAGAAAACTGCATTCTTTTACATAGACAATTAAATATTTCACACATTAAAATAATTTTAATGGTTGCAGAACATAATATGAGATCCTGAATAGGCAGATACATATATAAGCAAAAGATTTTTTTTTTCTCCAGTGAAGATAAATTTCAGGGAAGGAAAGGTGTTAATATCATTATAATGAAAATGTGTGAGTTGGATACAGTGTGTAGTCTTTTCATTTAAAAGAAGAAAAGCTCTTAGTCAATACAGGTGTCTATATTAATAATAATATTCAATATAAGTCTATTAATTCATGGAGAAAAGGAACATGTATACTACATGCAAATTAAAGCTCCCTTTTCTAGTCTCTTATCATCAAACATCTGTAGAGTCCCATCAAAGGGATGTAAATTCCGCTTAATCTTAATTTCTATGATTTAAAATTATTATTTTATTGTTTGCATGAAAATAGTACACATTCATGCAGAATCAGCCATTTTGGATCTTCCTACAGTATATCAATTCTATTTGACCTGCATCAATATGAGACTTAAAATAGATAATTAATTTGCTTACAGACAGCATACAGTGTGGACTAATGCAGCCAAAGCCTTCTGCTGCCATGATTCAGTCAGGCTATTGCTCCTTCTCTTTGCCATTAAGAGGAAGATATTGCATGGTTAAAAGAAAGCAATTGCTCTCTGATTTTTCAAAAAAAAGGATGGGTTTGTATTAGGCACTTTCTTGAATCAGGTCTCACAATTTGTGACAGAAGCAGAGAGGTAAAAATGGTAGTTATGATTATTATAACAACTGCAAGTACTGCTGTTCGTATCTCCATTGAGAATTTTTCTGTGGCCTTTTCCATCTGAAGACCATGTAGAAAAAGTTAATACAAGGGGAATTTTTTTTTGTCCCCTTCACATCAGAGAGAGAAATTACGGCTCCCTTTAAGCTTTGTCACAGGAATTTAATGTATTTTTTAAAACACTAATATAATTTCATATAAACTACAAATGGTTGAATTTTCAGACTATCCGGAATACGGCATATAAGGGTTTCTTAAAACTTTAAGGCCTGAACTGGAGGTAAGATTTTTGTGGGCCAAGTGTGGGCCATAGGCACCAGATAGAATATATCACCTGGTGTGAACAGGCCTCAATGTTACTCTGCTTCTTGGCACCAACTTTATTCCCTGTTGAGGTCATTCCAGTCCATTTGATAAGCAGGAAAGGGCACTTCCCTTTAGATCTGGAAGCAGAATTAACAAAGTCTGTTGCAAAGGTATTGGAGCCAGCTTGGCCATGGGAGGAAATAAAACATTAAACCATTTCTGATATGACTCAGTTTATGGATAATTGGTAGTTACCCTCTAAACTACCTGGCACTCAAAAGATAACATATTCTAAATTTCTGGCAGCCATTAGAATGCTAATGTTTAAGGTTGGCATAAATTAGACTTACTTGAGCCAATCTATTACACACTACTCTTACATACTTCAGCTGAATTGCTCATGTTTTTGTTACTGTGGATTGCCTCTTTTTCCTTTATTGCTGTGCTCAGATACAGATGCATTTTGTTTTAATTAAGTCATTACTGCTATCTTGCAGATCTGCTTAGCACTTTCAATGTTCAGCTGTTATCTACATCTATAATCCTCATCTCTATAATTAATGTTATTTTTATGATATTTTAATGTGAAATCACTTTGAGAAAGACAGCCCTTAGCTGCTAATATAAGCTTTAAAGAGATAAAGCTCCAAAGGCTGGAAATGCCTGTGATCTTCAAGGCTTATTAATGACAGCAACACACTTACAGCTATGCTTACATATTCAAATACTTTCAGATATTTCAAACTGAGTATCAATGCTGTACAAATTTGCCCAAGTGGTACAAATTTTCAAAAGCTCTCGAAAAACAGGTAACTTTTGGGAATAATGTTGACTTAGAGTGGCACATGAGGGACGATGTTGAACATTCAATAATTTCAAATGACCCTTGTTCCTTGGGGTTTTTTAACAAAAAAAAAAAAAAAAAAAAAAAAAAAAAAAAAAAAAAAAAAAACACTGTGGTTAAGCTTAGATTTTCTTTGAAAAAGAATAAAGTAGAGGAAGGAGACAAATCGCTGACATAGAATCTGAAAAAAAAAAATAATTTGAAGAGAAACTTTTGTCTCTACGACCAAAACTACCTTTCTTTACATAACCACCAAATAATTTATTCAGTTATTTCTGATTCACACTTTCTTTCCAACTATGCAGCTGAAATTCACTGAAAGTATGTACAAAATGGCAAGAAATGGGATCTAAACTGTGCAGGTGTTCACTGTCACTAGTATAAATGACGTAAAATCATGCTTACCTTAGTTAGTTCTTTTGACTCCTTTATGTTTCTTCAAAAAAGTCATTTTCACTTTCATTTACTTAGCACCATATGCCTAAGGATCTTTTCCACTCCCTCTGAGCTGCCGAAATTTTTTTCTTAAAATATTCCCTGGCTCACATACCTTTTGATTCTATTAACTATAAACCAGATTGAGCATTACAACTGGTATATAACATCTGAATTCATTATGTATGTTATGTGGAAATGTAATTTCAACTGATTTTATACTGTAGCTGTCCTGGAAACTTTAATCAAATTTCCCCTTTCCACTTCTAATATAAAACTGTCTATTAATAAATAAAAGAAGACAAAAATACAGCAACTTAAGATCACACAGAGAAACTCTTTGCAACCAGCCTATTATTTTTGAAACAATAGAAAAGTATCTCATATTATACAAGACATCTTTTTCTTTCCTGCTGGAAAGAACTGTTTCGGTTTACATTAAATTGCATCCCCTAGTAAGAAAAAGCCCTTGAAGAGAGAAAAGTAGAGTATTTTCTTCTGAGATTAAAGGAGGTGTTTTCTAGGCCACTGCACAACTGATATTAAAACTTTATATTGTTGTACACTTTTGCCATTATTCTTCATATGTAAATTTCACTTTGGAATCTAAATATTATGAATAAATAGATGACAGTTTATTAATATATCAGTGAAGGTGAAACTGTTTCAAATTAAAATGGAAATGAAAGCTTTGAAAAAATATGACTCTCTATGTCTTCAAAATTTATTAATTAATTATTAATGTAATACTTACAGTTTATTTTGAAATTAAATTTTAAATTTACTAGATGATAATTTACTGAACTGCAAACACAGAAAGCATTATGAGTTGTATCTCAATAAATGTTTTCAACTGCTTATCTAAATGGTAGTTTTAAAATTTTTTTAATGACTACTTGAGGAAGGAAAGCTGTCTCCTCAATGGAACACCTTTGCACCACTTAATTTCTCTAATAAGCTTTCAAAGGAACAGCTAAGTAATGCAACAGCTTCGTAATTGTTCTCTGTGTAAAAACAAAGCCATATAGTTACTTTTTATTCAAAGAGGTTGTAAAAAATATATATTCCTTCAGTAAACAAAGAAACCCAAATAACCTGCATTCCTTCATAAGAAACCAAACTGGAATTTAAGTTTTACTGAAATGCACGATTGAAAGGGACTATTTTTACTATCACAAAGGCAATTTCCCAGCATGAGAGTGTACTTCATTGTATTAATCAGTAATAACCATGTAACTGCTTTGTATTATTACTTAACAGTTTTTGTTCTGAGTATTTATAGTAAGAAACAGTAGGTGTTTTGAAAGTTAGGTGTCTCGGTGTGCCTGACAAACATTTAGATGGATAGACCTATTTTAGTCTATCTGAACAGGAAGCCAGGTCACTCAGTAAAGAATGGTCAATAAAAATGGTGAAATAGGTTTTCTCCCAAGAACTGATAGCTGGATAATTTGAGAAAACGATGGAGAAGGATCATGAAATACCTTTGGATCGATGGCTATTAATTTAAGAGCAGCGCATTTCCTGGAATGAAACAGTTGATGTTGTTGTGTGGAACAATTACCATTTTCAATTAACTGACATTTCACATAGCTTTGAGACTAGAGGAAGACAATAACCCTCAGCACCTAATCTCAGCTCTGCTGTTAGGTGAGCCTTTTGTCAATAGTTCTGTGCTTTTATTTCAAAGGCAAACCCAATACACTGTGAGAAGTTACTTTCTTTGTCCTCAAACACTAAGAACTGCAGACACAGTTCAGGCACAGTTCAGATACAAAGAGTATGGAGACAACAACTGTACTAATGTATATCTATATGTATATATAGCTATGTATATATAAGAACAAATGTGTATGGGTTTGTTTGTGTATATGGTTTTAAATAACTGCATATGTGCACTTCTTTTGCCATTTCATTAACAAGAGCAGCTCAGTGAGTTTTGATGGTTGTTATGATGTGTCACAAAAGAAAAAAAGAGTAAAATAAATATCAGTGGCACAGCAAGCTTTGAATGAAATGAACTAGTCTACTCATCAACACTACGTTTCATATCCTGCTATACAAATCACCATTTAATTTCCTAGGCTAAATCCTTACCACAGTTTGGGAGATTCAGATAAGCTTCTATAATTGACAGAGTCCTTTTAAACTGACTTTAGATTCCCATAGAGTCAAAAATTCAAGAGGAGAAAAGAGCAAAGAGAAGAGCAGCCAGGAAGAGCCAGATACAGACTGACTGAGTCTATAGCTGCAGCTGTTGTAATTTTACATTAACCAAAAATCTCACGTATGAGTTGATACATCTTTTCTGGGACTAAATTCAGTTATCATTGGTTCTTTCTGAGACCCGAATTGTGGGGTTTTGTGTCACTGAGCACAAGACAAGTGAATGAAGGACCCAGAAAACCCCAAAGCCAGGTCAAGAAGGGAGGTGGAGCAGAGGATGGGACTGCAGCAGCCACTGTTTACATCAGTTTAAGCTGCTGTGGAAACACAGGATTAGTAACATTATTTATACGATACATCTAGGAAAAAAAAAAACAACCCACATCATTGCACTATTCTTTGTGCTTTCAGTTATTTCTGCTTTCTATCAACTGACTGTTTAGAATGAAAAGGATAAACAGTCCAAAGATCAAGCCAAGAGCACTGAGTGTTTTTTTAGTTTCAGCCCTTTGAGAAGCACTATGTACTTTCATGTTTTAAGACCCCCCCCAAAAAAAATTAAAATACATCAGACATTTATTTGGAGTAACAATATGAAGAAATCAACCCCACAACCAATCATGTTACAAAATGATAAAAATCATTAACTGATTTGAAATATAATTAACTGGGTTGTGAAACTACAAGTTTGTGAACTCATCCTTTTAGTTCTGAATACTGTCCTGAGAAATGGAGGTATCCATTGAAACAAGGTTTTATAACCAAGAGATAAGCAATTAGTTCTATGATGTAACAAAACAATTTATATGTCCTTTTAATATATTGGGCTGATCTATAACTTGTAAAAACATTAGCCCTTGGTGCAGTACAGAAACTGCAATTGCTGAAAAATTACATCAGAAAATGAATAAAAGTATTAAAGAATAAAAAGTAATATAAATAAACATATTACTAATTTTCTAACAAATGGAAATGTTTTCAGTTTGACCTGCTTCATTGAGTAAAATTAAATTATAATCCTAATCATGGATGTTAGTTTCTCCTAAAAAAACCCAAAAAACCCAACCAAACAAAAACACCGAACCCTGAAAGTATTTTAATTTCTTTATATATGCTAAATAAATTTTATAAGTAATGGTTAGATACAGAATTGACAGAAAGTATTGCAAGTATTTATTTAGACTGTGTCTAGTACTTGAAAGAAATTGTCAGAATATTAAACTAATTTTCATCTTACTCCGTAAATCAGCATTATCCTAATCTTTAGGCATGTGGCCATGTATTTGAAAAATAATATTTATTGAGCTGTAATAACAAAACCTTTTCTGCACTATGTATTCCTACTTAATAATTATTTTTCTTTGCATCACTCTGCGTTCAATAGTATTCTAAGTGATGGTACTAACACCTGTCACAAACATGTTATTCACAGGTGTGTTCTCTCATCCTCTCTTTAAGGAGAACACACATGCTGCTTGTTTTGATTGTTTCCAGTTTCATGTCTCTTCCAAGACAAATACACTTTTACATTGGAGAAGTTATGCTGACCTGCAGCTGACTTTCATTTACAGGAAAGAGTAACAGGATTTGTGATGATGTGTAGCTCCACCATGATTTAGTACCAGAATGCCTGGAAATTTTATACCCAGAGGAAATTATTTTCTTTTTTGGAAGGTTTCTGAGTGTCAGAATTGTGCAAACATCAGCCTGGAATTCTTAGATATCATTGGCTTGGTCCATTGAACAAATCTTGAATATCATTCAATATTTGAAATCATTCAATACTTGCAACAGAAAATGGTTTCAGTAAATAAAAGACGTACTAGATATCCTGAAAGCCATGCAAGGTACACAAATCTTTGTAATAAAGTCCTTGGCAGATATTTCTTGCTGCAGTTAATGAAAAAGAATAGTGGTTTTAAGGATGTTTGCTTCCCTCACAATGGGTGTTATGCTGTTCCTGGCAGTTTTGTTCCATTCATAGGCTTTCAGAGCAAAATCAAGACGTCAGTTGCATGAGAATAGGAAGACCTCTCTTCAGGGTTCAAGATAGCGTCTACACTGCGGTTTAATAAATATTGAGCACTAAGCTGAAAGAAAATTTGTTCCCGCATTTCAATCTTCATCCCAATATTTCCAAATCCCATTTTCCTTTCCTTCTCTGAATTTGAGAAATAAAAATAAAGTCTGAAGCAAACTTCTAGAAGACCCTTTGCTTTCAAATGTTAAGCCCAACATTTTGATGCCACTCTGTTCTCTTAGATATTGCTGGTTTTCTGACCCTCCAGATTTGTTGCTATCCAGCCAGCCAAGGCAAGAGAAATAGGGGAATTCTCCCTGAGAACTCTTTGAGTTGTGTGGAAACTCTACTAGATAAAGTTACTTTCAAGTTATTTGTTTAAGTAACCTTTACTGCAATTACTTGGTAAAATGTCAAAGAGGCATCATTGATATATTTATCAGATCCTTGAATTGGAAATGCTGTTATGTAATTGCAGTAAAATTATTCCTAATTAAAACTAAATTAATATCACAAGTAAATAAAGATATTATCCACAATATTTAAAACAGATCAGAATGTTACAAACATATATGAAAGGCATTCTGTTTCACCTTTATCCATATGACTTCCTGCCAGTATTCATGGCTTGGAGGCATTCCCTGTTTCTGCACTAACACTTTTTGAATTAACTATAGATTAGATTTTCTTGCTGAATTGTGGTAACCAATCTCACTTTTGAAATCCTCCAAGGGTCCAGACAAATTTAATCTTTCTACCTGAAACTTTTATTTCCACCTTATTCAAGGGACAGTTTGCTTATTCTTCTTAATTAAAGTAAGCATTATTTTACTCGCTTAGGGATATCTCTTTGTTAGATTAGATAACATCTCCTGTAATTTAGTGACTAATTAGTGTTTCCTCAATGAGTTGTAAAAAAAAAAAATCTCATTTCTCCTTCTACTTTGCCAATGAATACTGAGTTTCACAAAATAGGTTGAAAAAAGGTTCTGATTTCATGTGCTTAAGACCTAGGTACATGAGTTAATGACAATAAAAGAGGAAGTACTGTTCCTTCTTCCTGAACCCAGCTCCTTCATTTTTTCTAGTCTTTGTCCCTCTCTCTCCCGTTCTGCTCCTTTTCCTTTTCCTTTTCCTTTTCCTTTTCCTTTTCCTTTTCCTTTTCCTTTTCCTTTTCCTTTTCCTTTTCCTTTTCCTTTTCCTTTTCCTTTTCTCCTTTTTTCTTTTTTTCTTTTTTTCCTTTTTTCCTTTTTTTTCCCTTTTTTTCCTTTTTTCCTTTTCCCTTTTTCCTTTCCCTTTTCTGTTTCCCTTTCCCTTTTTTTCCTTGTCCTCTTCAGCCGCTGTATCTGACCTGTTTTGGACTCCTCTGTGCATTTACTTAGCTCACTAAATCAATTGAAAACTAAAGTGGAAATCCAAAACTGGTTGTTTTTTTTTTTTTTTTCAGATGAAGTAGTAATTTTGAGCAAACCCTGGCAGTGGCTGCACGTACTTGTCATGGAGGAAAAGGTGAAACTGCAAAAGCAGAAGAGAAAGTGGAAGGACACAGGTGCAAGGAAAGAGAGAGGAGGAACAACAGTGATTGACCCATGTAAGGACAACTTTATTTTGCTTTATTTTGGAGTGACTCTTGCACTGAATACTATTTTCTCTATCATCTGGACATCAATGAAATACATCACGTAAAAATCCAAGTAGGATAAGCATATGGAACACAGATGGCTCTTCCTTGAGATCACCCACAACCAATTTAGGTGCTTGTTCTTCATTGTCTGTCTTCTAAGTTTTCTATAACTCTTTGTATGATTTGTCTTGCTTTAATTTATATGTCCACACTGTAGGCACCTGTGTAATAGTGAGCTTATTTTAGCCAGTTAATCATCAATATCTAGTAGTTTGAAGTGATGTATGTTGTCTGAGATCTTCACAGGCAGAACAAAAGACATTAAGACCTGCAGAAGTCATGCCCATACACCAAGATTTTAAAGTGGTACTAGTGACCCACACTTAGATAGCTAAATCTCATCTCCTGCCCCATGATTTAAACACTTTCTTGAACAGCATAAATCTAACCTTTATTTTAGAAATTTCAACTTTTTAGGCCCATCTAAGTCCTCTCTTCCGCATAAACAGGAGGGAATCTGTCTTGGTTTGGAAAGACAGGTATCTGCCAGGGAAAGCTGGAGTTTCCCTTAGAATAGAGAATGTAAACCCCTCACCCCCGCCAAATTATAATTTTGCAATTAAGGGCTTTCAGGCAAAGATTTGGGAATAGGAATAACAGTTCTTTACTAGGAATAAATACAAATGTGGTAGAAAACAAGACCACCCAACCAAACAATCAAACAAATAAACAAGCAACCCTGGAAAACTCTGACAGTCAGAGCTACAACCTGACACCCTGTTGGTCAGGGTGTTGGAAGCAGTCCAAAAGTGAGTCCTCCTGGAGTGGCAGATGTGGTTCTGTTGAAGTAGAGATGATCCTGTAGAACAAGGGTCCAGTGATGATGATAAGGGTCCAGTGACGGTGAGAAGGGTCCAGGGATGGTGAGAAGGGTCCGGTCTTCCTCTGGTAATCAGGTGAAGCCAGATAGCTTCATGTTCCTGAGTCACAGTTTTTATCCAGGTAGGAATGGTTGGCTCCCCCCACTGGGTGGAGCATCTCACAATAGGATGGTGGAATGTGGATGTACTATTTTGGGGAGGATAAGTTTGGGAATGTGTGCTTTTAGGGGTGTCTTAATGGTCCATTAGCAGAAAATATTCCTCTGGAGGGAGGACGGGCAGTGAAAGAGATAAGGAACAATGCCCTACCTCGTTTTAACAGTTGACCCATTATCAAAAGGCACCCGCCCCCTCCACCCAGAGTTACAAGAGATAAAGAAGAACAATTCCCCAACTGCTTTCAGCAGATGAAATAGAATACACATTTTAGGTTCCATAACCCAAGACAGAATGAAATGGCAAAGACGGGAGAGATGCTCGTTAGCTGTGATTGTATAATATGCTTTTTCTTTTCAACTACCTGAGAAAAATTTTAGCTCAGAACATGTGTTTATGAACATAAATATACCTACAATATATATTATATGCAAATGTATTGTACCAAATCTTAACTAAGAACCTGTTACCCTGTACTCATTCAGGTTTTTATCTGACATACACACATGAGTGTGTTTATATGCACCATGAGTGGTTATATGCTTGAAGATAGTCATGTGTGTAATATGTTGCAAAACTGAGATCGCAAAAAAGCACTATTCTTTCAGAATCTGTTTTGCTGAAATCTAAATTAGGATAAGCAATCTAGTAGATTGAACTATAGCTCTAAAATGTAACATTTTATATAAATTTCATGTTCAGTGATGGGGTCAGAGTTCATGATATACTAAAATTTATCTACTCTTACTGTTGAATGCAAGTGCAAATTCCATATGGGACAAAAATGGTCACCTATTCCATTTCTTGATACGAATTTCATTTTCATAGGTGCTTTAATTATATTAAGTAAGCTTAGAAGCTAAAGTATTTTCAAAGTTTTACATATTTCTAAAAGGCATGAATCAGTTCCTTAGCAAGTCAGACACCCACTCCTGAGTTCATTTGTCAGGAGGATCTGATGTTCTTTGTAAATCATCATTTCTGTGAAGATGAATAATAATCTTTCTTCCTGCTATGATATTTCAATTCTTCCTTGTCTCTCTAACTAAACATTATAATTGTTTGGATGAATTTTACTTTGAAATGTTTCCTCTTTATTGACACTCATACTCTATGTCTTTATGAAATTCCTGGTTGAAGACTATATATATCACCATAATGTTATGTCACAAGGATCCTGATCCTATCAGGAATTATTCATGGAGTTAACATAGTCACAAATGTTCTGTTATTTAATTGCCTTTCCTCAAATTTATTTTTACAGACAGATGTTATTTTTTCCAAGTATACACTTAGGGCTAAATCTTCCATTGGGGCCAAATCAACCAAAAGGTTACTACACAGTGTGAAAGAAAATATTTCCAAGGCACTAAATAACAGTATAGTTAATCTCAACATCAACAGAATTGAATGTTGTATACACAAATGGTTCCAATAAAAATGTGGATACATTTTTATTATCAGAAGCAGTTACATTTAGCTGCATGAACTTCTCTAAGATGATGTATTTTTACTGTTGGAACAGAGCCATATCTAATGTTACAAATGCACTCCAGGTGTTAGAAGTAAAATTCTGCTCAGGAATTTACCCAGAACTACTAGAAACAAGAGGAGATGGATAATTTCCTCTTTTACTTGGACAGATGTTTAGGTCTAGATGTTCTGGAAGCTCGAGATTTTCATTTGTGTCACCACAAAAGCTATATCCTCAAGGGTACACAAGAAATTGCCAGTCAACATCTAGGAAAAATTAATTTATCAGGTCAGAGCTCCATACTGAGAACTAAGAGAAAAATGGGTGAATCTAATATCTAGCTCCCTTTATAGGAGTGATCAGCTACTACAAAGCGCCTCCTCACTGCAGAATTATTTGGAGCAAAAATTTGCAAACATGAAACAAAAGCAAAGGAAGTTCAATCTATTATTTTAATACACTTGTGGGTTGGGGAAATGGACTCTTTTCTCACTTTTGTGAGATAGTGTTGGGCATTTTGGAAAACAAATTATGCAAGTCAAGACTTGTTTTAGCATTCTGCAAGTAGGTTGGAGGTGGCAAAATACATAGCCAAGTAAATACTAATTGATCATCAGTTGGTCATATTGTCTTACAGGAATAGCCAACCTGTGGCAATAAACTGCCTCAAAGCTGCATGCAGTTCCAGTTTGTAAGGTCATTAAAATACAATAGGCAGAGAAAAATTGTGATTTTCACCTTATTGTGCAAGTGTGCACATATAAGGCACACCATCACAGAAACAGACTGACATGGCAGCTGTAATTTATTGCAAGTCTTGGTAACCTTACAAGGAACTGAGCCTTTGAAAAAACCATCCAAAAAGACCTTATATATAAAAAGTTAGTGTTTTATCATCAAACTCCCGAGTAACTGCCAGAGGAAGAAGCTGATACCCTTATTCATATTTTCAAAGGACAAAACATCCTACTTGATACGATAATAAAATTTATAGTTAAAGCTGTGCTTTATGCCAGCCTCCTGTTTACACTTGTATTGTAATAGTGTCATATTTTTTTCCTCAGTGACTGAGACTTTTCATATCACTTTCCTTATATTGGAAATACAGCCAGTCAAGGACATCAATACCTAAAATCAAGATCTCATATTTTAGGCAGTCAGTCACCTAGAATCCTGCAGTAGTCAGTAACCTCCTGCTGTAGTGTATTGAGAGAGTAACCACAGCTAATAAAAACCTTAGTGAGAACTGAGTCCAAAACTGTATACAAAACAATTCTCACAAGAAAAACCTTCTATTTACTATCTCACTGAATTTCCTAAGAAACTTTGAGTTATGCTTATGAGCATGCCCTGAGCTGCCCAAATTTAAAAATATCACTATTTGTTTCCCATCTAAATGGATTCCATTAAGATGTAGCAATAGGGGGAGGAATATTGCCTAACTTGTTCCTGGATTTTAGGGGCCTAAGACTGTTGAAGACAATTATTCATACCTTGCACACTTAGTCTAATGACTTCCCTTTAATGTTTCCAGAGGGAGGATTTATTCCCCTGAGTTAGATTTCTGATGTTAGATGGACTGGATCTTATTTTGGGAATGACTTACCTATCATCATCTTTATATATATATATATTTATCAGGTGATGAACTATGCCTTAGACCAATATATTTCTTCCTATGACAGCAAAGACAACTTCAGGTAACTGACTTTGATGCAGATACCTGCTCTATAAATTTGGTCAATGAATATCACCTTAGATGTTACTCTTCTGTCCTCAGAGTGCCTAATACATGTCAGCAACAGTTCCCTGTAGCTGTGGACATTTTCTTTCAAAGGGAAAGGTAGAAGGGGTGTTTTACTCTGTCATAATTAGCAATATAAATTGCCATATCTGAAATAAGTGCCAGATGAGCTCCCTAATGGCAATAGTGAATCTCTTTTGCTACCATAATGTTTCATTATGTATGAAACATACATACATACATATATATACACCCTAAAGTGGATGGAAGGGGAGTGCACCATGGTCTGTTGGAGGTCAGGGCAAAGTGGTAGGAATCAGGAGACCAAACCATCTACATACTGAAGACCATGCTGAAGCAGAGATCTTCCTTTTTCTCTTTCCACCTTTATGAAAAAAAGAAGCAGGAACTGCAACATTTTCTGGAACCTGATCCTGTCAATCTGCATTAGGCATGCTCAGCATAAGAAACGTGTAAGGCTTGAGCACAAAACCTGATGATTCAGACCCTAAACTTATTTCTTGACATATTCCTTTCTATGTGAAAGGCTGATGTTTAAATATAGCAATATCCAAGATACCTGTGAGTTTTCAAGATATCTGATTGAGGCTACCAGGTTTTGCTGAGGATGTATGGGACATTCTTTGACTTTCTTAAGGTGAAGTCTGCAGTTTACTTAAGGTCACCCTGAGGTCTAATAGGCTAACTCAGGATATCTCAGATGCAATAAGATACCACAACTGAGGATACTTCATTAAATTATAGACTCCATTGATTTTGACACCTGGTTTGCATGTGTACACCTAAATCTGGGCATATTAATCTGACATTCAGAAGCATAGAAAAGAATGGTGTTATTTTCAAATTTAGGTAACATCCATGCAAGCTTGCACTGAGTCTAATCCTAGATTCTTGTATCTTAAACTTTACATATAATACAGATGCAGTATTGAGCTACATTTTGTGGTCTTTCTATTTAGTTTGGTCTTAGTACCACACATGATGTGTGAATTCATTAGAGAAACAATGCAAAAGAAGCTGGATAGTCAGAGATTGTAATTCTAGGTGGAGAATTTCCCTTAAAATATATGGCCTCAGCACATTCTTCTTAATCTTGGCAACAAACTCTATCATCATATAGGGGCTTTTTATCAAATCAGTTAGGTTTCAATTTATCATACTTTCCCTAGCTCAGCTTTTGCATTGACCTTTGAGAGAAGTTAATCCATCATGACCTTTGCGAACACACCCCCTATCTTTATCTTAGGGTTACCTCCACTAAAATCTGGTGAGAACTGGGCTGTGACAATATGTTGCCTAGTCCTTATTTTGATGGGAATTGAAAAATATTTATTTTCATTTTCTTCCTTTGTGGGAAAAGGGCCGTAATAGTTTTCTGGGCAGAAATAAAATAACTTTCCTGCTTTAGGCTTTAACTCTTGTTCCCCTAGCAGAAAGAACATTAAAACTGAAAACAGTGTTAAACCAGTAGTGTTTAGTGCAATGTTTAATGTGTTAAGCAATTTACTAACTCACTTTGCACTAAAATTATTTAAAACTTGGCAATGTGTGTTAGATTAGGAGAATGAGGAACCATTTTCACATCTCACTTTCAAACTCTGCTGTTATTCCGCTACTTTATATTCTGCTTTAGATTATGTGGACCAAATCCTGGTTGTAGACTCAAGTACTTCCTCAAAACCTTCCTTTGACAATAATAAAATCTAACTGCATTTACCAGAGAGGATTTAAATATCAGGACTAGAGCCAATCCAGCAAAATTCTTATTTGTTATTCCAGATGTGCAGCTTCCCAGAGAGCTTATTCTTTATCTCCTTTTGTCTACAAGCATTTATGAGCTTTTATAGGTAATAATTTCCAGAGTTAGACTATAATGGGAAGGAAGGCTTATATTTTATTTGATATTGTTTAATTTGTCTACCTTCTTGAGAATTCTTGATAAATAAATAAATAAACAAACAAATAAATAAATGTCATAACACAAGGAATAGTCCTTCTAGGAAATGATGAACCAGCAGGAAATTCTTGACACATTGGTAGGTCTCTATGACAAACATACGAGACTTTTAAAGTTTCAACAACATTAACAGGTGGTTGCAAACACTCTATCCATCTTTCATGGAATTGGATTACTTTAGCACTTTCCCAGAAATGTTCACTACTATTTAACTAAGTATTTGATTTAGAAATCACAGCTGCCCTTGTAAATTGACAAAACTGCATCTAAGTAATAAATGGTGAAATTGAGTAAATATCCACAATATGCACTCCACCACTCCAGTCAATATCATAAGCATCTCTAATTTAAACATAATCAAGTGTTTCTTTTGTTGTCTTTGTGATAGAAAGCCTGAAATCAATTTTATCCATCAATGGGACAGTGAAGAATTTCATCTGGATAATTTTACAGTAGATGATTTTTGAATTTATTTTTTTTAAATAAGTGTGAGTAAAATCTGTTTCTAGACTCAATATTTCCTGCAGGAACTTTCTCTGACACAGATAACCACATACCCATATGGGTATACTCAATCAGTAAGATAAGATAATTTGCATGGTTCATTGTACTCCATTTGTTTATACTGTATGACCAGTTTTCTGGATGGAGCAAAGTGGAGGTTTTTGGTTAGACCATGTGTGAATTTTTTTACCTGAAAAATTCAGGAATAATGTAAAAAGTAAGGCAAGTATTTGATCACAATGATGTAAATTCTGGGTTTTTTTCACCTTGTTTTGAAGACTGGTGTCATACAGAAGCTAGGTATATGCAGTTTTACTCTGTGTGTGTGTGTGTACTTCCACTGTCTTCAGTAAATTTTTAATTCCAATCCTAGCGTCAACAAAAAATGTTGAAAAGGTTTTAAAAAAGATATAATTTCTGTGTTTTGTAAATGTAGGAAATGGAGGAAGGAGGAAGAGCCTCTCTAATAGACAAGCTGAGGCATGCACAAATACCTTCTTCATGAAGGTTCACCCTTTAGATACATTTCAGTTGATCTCTGATGCACGCTGGTGCATAACCCTGGAATTTTGATTCCCTGGTCATGGGAGCTCTTTGGAATGCATAAGAAGATTTCGTCTGTGTGGATGACAATGTGAAGAAAGCACATAGCCCTGACAGAGGCTAATTATGAACCCAGGCCTGCAGTCTTTGAGGCCCTCTTGGCTGCTGGATCAGATATCATCTAGACACAGCCAGAGACACATTATAAATCCTTCAGTCAACAATTGAAGTCCATCAATGCAAGATGCAGAATTGTAGGAAATAGGCTTCATCATTTCTGATGCTCACGGAAAAGAAAATTACCTGTATTTTCTTTGTGAGATGTTTGGTATTTTTGCTTTTACAAAAACATGGGGTAGTTTCTCTTTGTGTCGTTCAGGCCTTTGTCATGTGCAAGGGACAACTCGAAATGCATAGCAAGCATCATTCTGTTAGAAGTATGTCTTTGCTAAAACATGGCTCAGTTCCACACTTTTTGCATAAAGCATTTTCCCCCTCTAAAATTCTCAGTCCTTTCCCTCTGCTCACTGCCGTTTGTCGCAACAAGCTTGAACAAGTATCCCCTGCAGTTTTATGTATAAAATATGCATAAAGTGAAGAAACATTTTAATTCTCTTAAGGATCTTTTGCTTTTGGCTCTTTAAAGAGATACCAAGTTTCTATTCCTGTGTTAAAATAGTTAGGTCAGTTAAGAAACTTAATTGTTAACATCACTGTTATACACAACAAAGGCAGCTCTTTTTTCTGTAGTAGATAGAGCAAAGGATTGCAATAACTATATAATCTGTGGTAGCAATATAAAACCAAATAAAGTCTGTCTGTGCTGTCTATATTCTTTAGACCACACACAAAACATTTGGAATTTTTTGCTTCCTGGTTTTCATGTAGATATTTATTTTGATTAGAGATGAATCATTTTCTAACAAACTGACATTCTATTTATTACTTTGCGTGACCACCATCAATGCATTATTTCCATGTTTCCCAAACATTAGTCCATTTATTGTTCAAAATCCAATGGTGGCGGAAAAGTATCATCTCTGTTTCTACAGTTGTGGCCAAAGACCACACAGTTAAGGATACATCAGACCCTGGAACTGTACCAAAAACTCAAAGTCCCAGCCCAGCACCTTCCTGGTAAGACTAACCTTATAAATTCCCTTGCAGACTCCGTTTATCGTTGTCATTTCAAGCAACACTCTACAACATGAAGTGATAATTATGTAACCGCATTTACAGCCCATCAAGAGTTACCACAACTTGAAACAGGGAGCAATATTTTGTTTGGCATAAAGGAAACCCATGTCAGATGTTTTCATCTCCCTTAAAGTTAAGTAAAAATACTTTCAGCCTTGGTGTATGATATTAATCCAGCAGAGCTGACTATCTGGAGTGTGTGTATCATGATATGACTTCTAATACAAAGACAAGAGGGAATTTTAGTAGATGGACCATTTGATAAAGCCACAGATACTCTTACTTCTCAAAGTCTTTTATACCTGTCCTCTTGTGACTGCATTTGATCCACAGATCTATGTTGTGAGACTGTTAAGACAAAGTCTTTATTAGGAAAAGAAGTTAAGAAAACGCACCTGCAAAATACCCTTTTGTTATTTCTTTCTTATTTAAAGTTTATATGATTTTTACTGAAAGAATTCAGTTTTTATCTATTAGGAATTTCCACTAAATTAAATGTTAATAATATGTATACTCATACACATATGCTCATATATATAATTATATATTAATAATTATGTATTATTATATATCTAGTAATAAGATGTTTAAGTCTGAATAAGTTGGTAATGTCCAATTTTACAGTCAATGGAGAAGAATCTTCAGTCAATTATTCATTTTATCTCCCTTGTAATAAAATTTACTCTTGAAATGCCTATATCTTTCCACTGAGAAAATAAAAGTACTTTTGAAGACTACAGTTTTCATATTTTAGGAGGCCTAAAGTGGGACAGATTAACTCTATCCCTACCTGTAAAAATAGATATGTCCACTCTGAAAAAAATATCCTCATGTTTTTCCACTTCACTGCTGTTTTGCAGAATAATATGTATCTTAGTATTGAATAGAAATGCCTTTTTTTTTTTTTCTTGAACTGTACTGCTTGGTTGCAGAAAAGCACTTTATTTTTGGAAAAAACAAAGGTACTTTTTAGCTATTTCAAAAATTTTATACAGTGTGTACAATGCTTTAATTAATTCTTCTGTTTATAAGTCAAGAACACTTTTCATTCAGTTCAAAAGATTATAGCACATCAGAAGTTAGCTTTAAGAAAGATTGTCCATCAAATTGCATGTATCATATAATGTAGATAATTTCATAATTATCTATTTCAACAAATCTAAAAAGCCTTTAAAGAATGTCCTTTAGAGAGATAGGACATTAGAGAGAATGGGTTTAAATCTCATTGTCTTTCTGTGGGAATAAGAAATATTTGGTGATTCATTACTTGGGTCCATCAGACAATACTGAAAGGCAGCTCAGATTGTGGGGACATGTATTAAGATGCAAGTCATCCAAGGACGTATGGTTTATACCTCAAATTTGGACTGGAACCCCCTCAAACCTCTCAGTAACTCTTGATAGAAAATGTTTTTTAGAATATTATCAACAGGACTGGAGTTGTATTTGTAGTTTAGACAGTATATCAAAAATTATCAGAGCACTACCAAGGTAATTTAAATAAATGCATTTTATTTTCAAAGCAATAGACCAGTAAAAAACTCACATTTGGAAACAGGAACATCGGTGATCAGGAGATGAAACTAAATTTTTTTAACAAAACTGTAGTAATCAGCCCACAGCCTAATGTAAGAGAGCATGTATGTTAGAATGCAAACTGGAAATTCAGTCCTGTCTGGCATTTTGGGGGCATTGTCACAGGAATAAACAAATGTCTCTGACATTCCTTTGAGTAGTTTATTTTCAGTGGTGTAGAGCATTCAGCACATTGGACTCCCAAAACTGAAAAATATAAACAGAAATTATCCATCAGTAGTCACTATCACCTTTTTTACCTTTCTCTGGGCAGGTGCAGATACCAAAATACTCCAGTGGGAGAAATGAGAGGTAAAAATATAAAGAGAGTATTTTTCTCTCTTGAAGGCAAATCCAAGCACAATTGTAACGATGAAAAACATGTCCAGTGTTCACAGGCATTATAAGCAGCTGTGGCATATATTTCACCTTTACACTTATATTGTCAAACTGATTTGTTTTTAGTCTACTACATGTGCCTACAGTGCTGCCTTTCAACCAATAAAATAAAAAAAAAAAACTTATTTGGGGGAAAAAGCTTGACCAAAATTTTGGATAGTCAGCCAGGTGTTGGATATTTTCTTTTGTAAGGTATTGTTGGTGTACATTACTATAAGTAATGTATCTAGTGTTATGCTATATTAGTAGTCAGATATACTTAATTTACTTTTTGATCAACTTTCAAGATGCTGTTTTATAGAAAACTTATGTTGTATTTTAGGCTTTCTGCATATTTAATAAACTTATGCCTGATTTAAACACTTGTTGTCTGAGTTAGAAATTAGTAATAATTATATATATATAACTATAAAGTGTAATTAATGCTGTTTAGCACTTTGACGTTTTTCCTTTGACTCACCAGATCTTAGAAACCAGTAAATAAACTAACTACTTCTCAAATACACTTAAAAATAATATGGTGCCTGATAAAAGCCAGCTGTTTCCAGCTATCACTCTATGTACTACATGTGCCATGAATGCACACCTCCAAACTGATTTTACAAGTGGTATTTGTACTTGTGTTATGCTTTCTGAATATCATTGCCAAATAAATTATGAAATGAGTTTGTTAAGTTGTGATTAACTGATTCCTAGCCTTTTGGATAAAGATTTAAGAGTAAGTTTACTAAACCCTGTATTTTTTTTTATTTATATTCACGTTGACTACAAAAGAAACCCTGAACCAAAACCAACTGAACAAAACAATCCCCAACTTAATTTACTGCAAATATTTTAAAATCTATGCTTTCAACTCTAAAGTTTGCATCTTCAAAGACTTATTTTTTTAGCTACCTAAATACTACCAAGCAATACACAGCATCTGCTGTGGTGTATCTGCAGCCTTAATTTTTTATGTAGAAGATGTTCATTCACCAGCTCTTTTAAGTCATTTATGTTAAGGAGCTTTATAGATCTGTTACATTTGGGAGGCATATAACTCTAAGCCAATTCAGCCTTATGTTAAAGTATTTTATCTCTTTTCACTATCTGTCATAAGGTAGAACTCCATAAAGGAAGGTGACTGTGCAATTCCCAGGGATTTCAAGGGCACTTAGGGTTCTAAATAACTTCAGGTATTTGTGTCTTGGTAAAGCATTTTGGGATGTACTTTAGCACTCTGCTGAATCAATACCTAGTGTCTGACTTTTTCCCATTCATTTTTTTGCCACTTAATTGTCAAAAAGAAAGAATGAGTAAGGTAATTCCAACTTTAAGCAAGCTTTTTTGTCAAATAAGGACAATACAGAAGGAGACTGGCTCCTGTAACTTAAGTATCAAAATTTAGGTAAGATGAAGTTTCATGAATGTCAAGCAGTAGGATCTGCTGAGTTTGTATCTTTAAGTAACCCCTTCATCAATAGAAATAGGCAATTTTGGTTTGACGAAAGCAAGTAAACAACCCTGTACTTTTAATTTTTTTTTTCATATGAAACTAAGCTATAATTTCAAGTAAGGAAGCAAAGAAGCAGCAAAAACCACTTAGAATGTTGAGTTCCATAACAAAAACTTTTAGTTAGCTAGTTAGTTACTTTAGTTATTTCTTTCCAGAATAATTTTTCTTTAAGCAGGTTAATTTTAGTAGAGATTTGCTTTGAATACTTTTCTGCTAAGTGATATTTTATTCAACACATTCATTTATCCTCCTCAATTTCCTCAGCCTACAGAGTAATAAATACCAGATTATTTTTCCTCTGCATAGTACATGGGTAATTATTTTTCATTCACAGTTTGCTAACAATATAGGTTTTTAATGCAGCCTCCAAAGAACAACTTTGGCAATTTATCTAGGAAAATTAGTATACATAGCTTATGACAGTAATCTTAGTTATTTTAAAATTAGCCTTTCATTAAAAAGCTTAATTCCTGTAAACAGCATGTATTAAGAATATTTTAGGATAATCTATGTTAATTTAAATGGTGGCAAGGCAAGGGCTGCAGACATACTGGAATGCTATAAAATAAATATTAAGGTTTACTGTCTTCTGAGAATAAGAAATCAGAGAAGCTTTTATAAAAGATTAAAATAGTCATTATTTGGTTCAAAACCTAACATTACACTCAGCAAAGGTTTTATCTTCCAGTATCTGAACTGTGATGAAGTCATTGTGGTACTATTAACATCAATATTTATTATCCTACAGATCTAACAAAATACATAAAATATAATTGAAAGGGGTAATTTTTCTATATGTTTATCATGATCATAGGCTTTTAAATGATCTCACAGATTGCTGAACACAGTTCCTTTGTGTTACAGGTAAACTCATCAAAAATCTGTCAGGCATTACATGGAAATGAATTAGATTTCCAGTTGCTTCTGCTTCTACTCCAAGGGTATACTGGAATTTTGCTTACACATCACTGAAAAATTATCTCCTAAAATTCCAGACTAAATTTATTCTTGATCAGTGACAAATGCTTGCTCTCACTCAACACCACCCTTTAGCTTAACATCTTCCTCTCTCCCCAGTGCTTATTACCCCAATGTCTTTGTAACGTAAATATATTTCTTCTCCTAACCTCAATTTTGGTAGGATTAGTAAATTAAAATCATTTACTCTCCCCTCACAAAATAAAATTGTCTTCATTCTCCTTATTTTGTTAAAAACCATTTCTGCATCTCTTCCTTTTAAAACTAAACTTTTTAAAATAAGAATGAGCAGGAGTACACACAGGACTCTAGATGATATGAGTACAATGCCTTGTATTACAGCATTTAACAGAAATATAGGATTTTAATACAATTCTTTCCTCTAATAACTTTTAGATTACACTTTCCTATTCTTCAGATTAATCTTCATGCCAAATCTTTTTCTGATTCTTTCATTTCCAGCTGAAAAAGTCTCAGTTTATAGCAAGGCATGTTCCTTGTAGCTATGTCTCAGTCCTGTGTTCAACATCATTAAGTTGCATGACATTGTCACTGCTCCAGTCCTCAAGGAAAGTAATATTCCTATTGCCTTATATATAAATGGTGCTTCCAACTTAGGCAGAAATTTCCACAGTTTTCCTGTATATTGTATTTAAATTCTTACTGAAAATTTGTGTGAGCTTAGTCTCAAGGGTAATCTTAAGAAACCCCACTGTTAACACCACTGTTAACATTTCAGCTCTGTATTTCTCCTGATGGATCTGTTGCTATACCTATTATTTTCAGCTCTTTACCAATTTCATACTATTTTAATTAATCCCCATTTTTCCACCTTGAGATATGAACTCTTATGTGGCACCAATATATCATATTGCTGACATCCAGATGATAAAGTTTGCTGCATTTTCTTGTTTTAGAGGCTCAGTTGAGACAGATTTCGTTATAGATATATGATATAGCTATATGTATGAGATACATAATGGTATATATAAAATAAGATTATTCTGGCATTATTTATATTTGTAAATCAATGCAGTATTTTACTCTTTTCTTCCTAATGTAATCTAAATCTTACAGAGGATAGCCTAGTGAGATTGCCTGGATTGCTCTTCTTGACTTTTTAAGCATTTTCTATTCTTCAGACATATGATAAAACTCCAGATTTTAAAATTATTCTATTCAAACTGCTTTTGATTTCAAATGTCGCTTGTGTTAGAATAGTCAGTAAGGTACAATTCACTTTTCTGGAGAAAACTGAATTTACTGCACTGCACTTCTTTAGTTTTATTTCTGCGTTAGCACTGGTAATTTTCATTTCTATACATTTATTCCTCTTAACTTTGTTGTCTTTGTCTCTAACATCAACTCCTTGGTGGAGAACTGGGACATATTTCAGGCAGGACTATATGGGCACTGATTTCCAGATTACACAATATATATCAGATGCAAGCCACCCAAGTCATAAGAAAAAAGAAACTGAATAAATGAGAAGTGGAAAATCCTGAAGCACATAGGATACTGACCAAAGGAAGACCATGACAGAAGGAAGAAAGCAGCAGGAAAGACTGAATGAAGAAATACACATTTAGGAAATACGAAAATTGGCTGATATAAAGACCAAAATAGCCATTTGTTTGGCTTGCACAAGAAAGAGAGATTTTCTGACATTAAGAATAATCTTGCAAAGACCTGTCTCTAGATTTGACCTTGGGTACAGCAGATAGCCTTATAATAATAAGTACTCACTTTAGATAAGACTTTTAGAAGCAAGGAGCTGAAATAGCATCAAAACAATTACTCTGAAAGAAAAGACCATGTCCCTGTTGTTAGCATCTATCAAAAATAACACATGTAAATTACTTTCAGATTTTACTTTCTTTAATTGTGAACAATGTTTGACATGTTGCTTCCCCCAAACAATAGCTTGAGAAATTATTTGTGTTTAAAATATTTACCCTAAGGTGTTTTTATTTCAGAAATTGAATGGTTATCATACACTGCAGGTGTTTTGTTTGCTTGCTTGTTTTTTCTTTGCCTGGTAATGATATTGTGCTTCAAGCATTAGCAAGGCTATTTTGCACAATATGTGCTTCCTTGTAGTTTATCAGTTATATGTCTTTTGGTCCAATCATCAAATAACAGCCATTCAGCTTTTTGTAGATTTTAAGAGAGGATGGTTCTACCTGAGCTAGTTCCCTACAGAGAATGCAAATTGCATTCTTGAGCTGCATTTTCCTGGCACATAACAGGTACATTGTTCAGGATAAACCAGATTTTTTTTTCTAAAATATATGTGCCTATAGAGCCAACAGGAATTATTTGGTCCCATATTTTCACCTCCTGTGTTTCAGTATATTTGGGCAAGGTTTTCGTTTGAGATGTCTGATCTTTCTTTAGGGTAACGGATATTTATTTAAGAATAGAGTCTCAAAGTTGTTAAGATGAAAAAAAGTCTAGGTGTTCTCTTAAAATAAAACAAATAACTTCTACTTTTGCTCATACTTTAGGTTGCATTGCATAGGTATTTATAATCTGGAGAAGAAACTAGCCCTGTTGGTCATGTATCTCCAATGAGGTGCCTTCATGAAAAATTGCATCATTTTTTTGTTTCATATAATAGTATTGTTCAGTCATTTTCATGTCAACTTGTTGCAGAAATAACAAGATGGAAGACAAAAATGAAACATTATCAGCAGGTTAAAGTGTGTGGCGTGCCCACAACAAACTCTTAGTGTCAGTGTCAAGCCTGAATTACAAGGTTTGGGTTTTATTTTTATGTCCTAAATAAACAAATATTAACTGTGTACCTACTTTGACAGAAATAAAGCCTACAGAATCATGGAATGACAGAATGGTTGATTTTGGAAGAGGCCTCTGGAGACGTCATCTGGTCCAGCTGCAATTCATGAACAAATACTGGAAAGGAAGAAGACTTATTAGGTTAAATAAACTTTTTTTTTAGGCATGAAAAATGGGACCTCCTACTTGAAGCATTATCTCTTGCCCAACTTCTCCCTCAGCACTGAAGCATAACACTATTTTAGCAAGAGCTAAAAATCAGCTGTTCATTTTTCTGGCAGTAGGAAAATGTGCTCTGGCAGCAGAAACCTGAGAGGGTGGTGGGATTCTGGGTTGCAGAGCTGATCTCCAACTGCTGAGCCATCTAGAGCAGGCAATCTTTATTTTAGCACTTTTCCTTCTACATTGCTATGGCCAGGCTCTGGGCCATGAGCGCAAAAATCCCACATGAAATCCAGACTCAGATTCTGGAATTACTTTCTATTGTTTTAGGTTTCTTAAGGTTAAAACAAATATGTCAAGTTCTTTCAACATAATTTTTAGAGCATTATCTCCTCATGCATTTTGGCTCCCATGTTATCAGTAATAAAAAGTAATTCAACAGCAGTTGAATTTTATGTCTGATTGCCAGAGGGATTTACTCATTTGAGATTTATTAATCTGGAATAATTTATTCAATAGTTCTCCTCTCACCAAGTATTCTTGCTTCTACTCTCCTCACCATGGATTTCCTATTTAAATCCCTATTTTCGTACATTTTAGCCTGATGTAATGCATTAGTTTTAAATCTTTGATTTTGTCTGGGCTCCAGAAAAAGATACTTTCAAGTGCTGGGTGCTTGGACATGGATCAGACTACCTTAGCAGAAAGGTATATGCATGCTTTTTAAAGACAAATATAAGGTTAAGATCCATACATACTACAAGTAAATAATACTGAAACCTTGTATAAATAACAGCCAAAGCAACATCAGATGAGTATAACTGAAGAACCCTGACTTGAAGCTGTTTTGGGGTGTGAGGTGTGGGGTTAGTGTCAAACACAATTTCCCTTCAAAAGCCATGGAATTGTAACATATTTAGGGATTAAATAAGGATTGCCTCTGTCCCTGTTTGGATCAGAAACCTTGAGTTTTAAACTAATATGAAAATAGATAGATGTTGCACTATGTGATGCACGAGAGAAACTGAGGGTCTTAGAAGACAATGTTAATAAAAGATGTATTTAAGACGTAAAGTATATTATCCATTTAAAGAAATTATTTTCCATTCTTTGGATGTCTGTTAATTATTATGAGATGAGAGCATTTTTGAAATAATCATGGCATATAACAAACAGGTTTGCACTGAAAATATTTTCATTGTTATATAAAAATAAAATAACTACAAAATTTCTAGGATCATGACATAACATTTTGTCAGTTTCTTGGGAAGTGAGAAAAAAGGAAAAAACAATTAAATACTTTCTGGAATCAGAAGAGATATTCTAAAATAGAAGTAAAATACTCTTCAGATAAGTCTGAGGACTTCAAATAAAAATGCCCCCCCTCAGCATAAAAACAACTCCTCAATGTTCCTGTTTGGTGGTCTTTTAGGCCACAGCATATTTTCAGAATATGTACGATGGGGTTTTCTCCAGAAATAGTAAGTTGTCAAAAGAACATGTATGAAGAACAGCTGAGTGTGCAGAGTACCTAAATGAGGTAGAGGACAACTCTGAAACCTTTCAGGCATTTGCAGAAGATTTTATTTGGACTAACAATAACACTTTACCAGCCTGTATAAAAATGTAAATAATGCACAGATGAGGAAGCTTATAACAGCTAAAGTTCTTCAAGTCTCACATGGGCTATCAGGATGTTTCCCTATCAAGGAATGCTATTGTTCCCCTCGGCTTCGCGTTTGGCTAATAGAAGTTTTTCACTGATAGGAAAAGAAAATTGTCTTCAATTTATTTTAGTAAATACAATTCCCTTGACCTCTAGTGTTTCAGTAGGGAGCAATTGTATCGATTTCAGAAACTGAATTAATGACAACAATTTATATGCATAACTATCCTTTAGTGCATTTCAGCACAACATTGCCATTTTTGTTCGATGTGTTTGCAGTGTCCCCTGTCCTTTGTGCTAAGCTTCAGCACAGAACGTATGCAGCAAGGAATTGGCTGAAAAAATATTTCATGTTGCTTGGGTAATACTTGCTGTTAAGTAGTTGGTTTATTTGGGAGCTCATTCTCAGGATGTTGATTAGAAAATGCAAACATGCATTGCTTAATCTAGCAATACATACCAAGTATGTATTCATATACAGATATAGATATTCTATAGATATATATTGTATGTATTTTTAAAATATACATATATTTCTATACTTCATTTAAACCAAATATATATAAAGTTTATATACATACACACACCAATATATATCAAGTTAACATTTTTCTGCATTTACAAGAATGTTTCTGTAAAAAAAGATAGATGATAAAGATTGACACGTGTATTTTATTTTCCACAATACAATGTATCTATATATTTATATGACTAAAAGAATATGAAGAAAATATTGACATAGCCTGAGGCTGTTATGGAGAAAAGCACAAGCTTGCACATTCTTTAGGTCATCCCATCTTTAAAGCTGAATAAAAAACTATTTCATTTTAGCTGACACAAACAGTTGCTTTAATATTCAAATAATTGAGATTTTGGATTGCTTCTTTTTCATGTTTTTCTCTGACTGAAACAATCAAAAGCATGTTCTGTAATAAACAGATAGAATTCAGCATAAATTACAATATATGGTAACGCAAATGGTCACATATTTTGTGAACAAGACAGGATCCTTTTCAGAATTTCAGTCTTTCTCATTCTCTCCTTTTGCTGTTTCATCGTGTACTAATTTGAATGTTCTAACGCTCTTCACCTGGTTTTAGAAACCTAATCATCCCATATGTTTGTAAGTCTATGCCCATCAAAATCACATCTGTATTCCTACTCTTTCCAAAACCTAAGGCCTTCTTATCAGTGCTTGTCTATTTTCCAAAAAGTTTGCAATATAATAGAGGAATTTTTTCTTCCCACAGAGATTCCTAGCATCCTTTCTGAGTTCCCTAATCTGTGCCTTTGATTTAGAAGTATTACTCAGGTATTCAAAGCCCTGTAGAGAGGTTATTTGCACCAGTGATTACTTTTCAAAGGAGATCCAATATTGGTCCTTAAAATCATGTTACAACTTAGATCTATTTGGAGGGGAAGGAGTCCAAAATCTCACATGTTTTGGCCACTGCTGAGAGAAAAATCATTAAAATTTCAGCATTAAGCTGAGATCAAACTCTGTACAATGGTCATGAATAGATAGCCTTTCATACAACAGGCAGCTTTGGAGGAAGCAAGAATACTTTGAAATGCTATAAAAACTCTTATATATTTCAGCCTGGCACTGAATTCCACAGAACAAGAATTATATTTCATTAAGAAACATCCAGATTAATATCTCGTAAAATATCCAGATTAATTCTTCCTAGTTCTAGATTTATGACTAAGGTGACTGTTTGAGGAGATAAGTTACTTGAACTATGGTTACTGAGAGATAGGCACTCTTTATTAAAATGCACACTTTCCCAAAGGATTCAGGAGTACAAGGAATGTACAGATATGCATAGATTGTTTCCAAATAGTGCTTCAAGACAAAATGAGTCAGTACTCTAGGGATCATCATGCACAAACACTCTGGGTTTAAAATACAGATTAATTTTTAACATAGCCACCAAAAATTACTTTTGTGCTAAAGACAGTCAATTTAAAATAATGTGCAAATGTCAGCTACAATGCTGTGAAGAAACCAAGTGAAACAGGAATTAGAATGGTGTATAAAAATACAAGATATTCCAGCTCTAAAATGAAGTATTCAAATAGATATTTAATCAGGGCAGTTAACCAGTAATGACACCAATTAATCAAGAAGTGGAAGCACATTCACCTTGTAACCCCTCCCCCACACCAAACCCATTACATTTTGAAGGAGATTGATTGTGTTTATTTAAAAAGTCAACGGTGTAATTTAATTATTATAAGACAATGTCAAACAGCTTGTGAATTCTGTGAGCACCAGAACTATGGCCCTTTCTCTATGGCCCTTTTGTACAAACTGTACAAAATTCTTGTACAGTTTGTAGACATTTTACTGTATAAGGAGTACAGGATTGGGCACTACATGAAAAGTAGGAGCTGCATATTAGAGTAGAGATAAAAAACTAACATTTTCCCCCCTCCCCAAGGAAAATAGAAAATTTCTATTTTTAAATTTTCTTTTTCAATTATTTTAAAAAACACACCACACAAAACTTAAACTTCTGTACTTACTTCTTGCACTTGAGAACTGACAGTTCTCATCCTGAGACTCATTTTTATATAGATAATCCAATGAGGTTTTACAACAAAGCAAGAACAACTTTTCTGAGTCAAATATGTTATGAGATGGAGAAGGCTAAAATTAAAAAGAAAAAAAAAGTTTACTAATTTGTCAGTAAAAAAATAGACCTATTTATAAAAATATAGTAGCACCAAGTGCCTCTGACAGAAAACATGAAGCCATGTTAGTGGTGAGGATAATTTTTAAATTCCAGTTTACCACTCCCATTGGCTGACATTTAATAATCCTTTTTCTCCTCTATACAACTTAATTAAATCAGGATTACATATTTATTTGCTCATATCTTTCTTTGTCACAAAAACACTGTGATGACTGCTTAGCTCCTTCTGTGGTGTTTAATTTTTTTTTACAGCCACTTATAATCACAGTATATTCCTGTAACTCCAGAAAGAATAAGCAGCACAAAGACTCATAATCATCAGAATCAGAATTCTGATAGATAGAAGTATTCAGGACCAGAGAGGAAAGAAAAGATACAGTCAGATAACATGAGTCTGACATACTGGTATGAGAAAAGGAAAATCTAAGTTCAAAAGAAGGACTGAATTATCCTCTTCTCTCTTTTGAAACTTTCTGTAATGTTTTATAGCTTGTAACATTATAATCACAGAGATAACTGACTAGTAGTGCTTTTAGAAAAAGGAAGCAGGTAACCAATCGATATTTACAGCAGAAGTGAAGATATGAATGCTTCATGAGAGGATCACTGGCTTGACTCTAAACTGTATTTAGCACCTCAAAAAATCCCAGTAATATCCTCATTGGTCTGTATGGCTAAACAATTAATGAGGAAGAAAGCCAAAGGGCTAACTGTGCCCTGGAGTGCATCACACACAGCATCACCAGCCAGCCAAGGGAGGTGATTGTCCCACTCTGTCCTGTACTGGGGTGGCTTCACCTCAAGTTCTGTGTAAAGTTCCGATACAATGTAAGGATAGCAAAGTGTGTCCAGAGGAGAGCAAACAAAGTGTGAAAGGTCTCTAGGGCAAAAGATGTGAGGATCAGCTGGTTTGTGGCTTGTTCATCTTGGAGAAGAAAAGGCTGAAGGATGAACTTATCTCAGCCTATGACGTACTGTTAGGAGGGCAGCAGAGCAGGAGGTGAGGAGCTGAGCTCCTCTCTGATGATCAGGGAGAAGACACAAGGAAATGGAATGAAGCTACATCAGAGAAAGTTCAAATCAGACATTAGGAAAAGGTTTTTCGTTGAGAGGGTGATTGGTCTCCTGAACAGGCTTCTCAGGGAAGTGGTCATGACACCAAATCTTTCAGAGTTCAAGGAACACCTGGATGATGCTCTCAGTCATGACTTAATTTTAGGTAGTCCTGCCAAGAGAAGGTAGTTGGACACAATGATCCTCATGGGTCCTTGAGATGTTCTATGATTCTACGGCTTGTCTTTAAACAATTTTGGATTCTAATTTTCCTGGGGAACAAAAGTTATTTCCTAGTCCACCTAGCTGAACAGGTGCTATTGCACACCACAAAACAAATGGATAATTTGTTTTGATAATAATTGGTAATAATTTTTATTAATTGATAATTAAGGATGCAGAAGAAGCCCTTTGAATACAATCTGACATAGAGTAAGCTCTAAAAACTGCCTCAGAAAAAAATTTAGGAGAGACTGAGCAGGCTGAATGTCTCTTTCAAGCCTTTAAACAACTGGACTGCAGCTAAATTTAAGATCATTTGAAGTCTAATAGCTCTTGGCAAGAAGTTTGACATATTCTTCAGCAATTACAGTAATTTAATTGTAGTTATCTTATAGTATTAAAGTGTACTAGGCAATTTCCTGTAATAAGCTTGATTAAGATACCTCTCATATATCTACTGTCAGTTTTAAGTCTGCTTTAGAAGGCGAATCATGCCCCATAGAACCTGTTTCTTTTAATTGTCTGTAAAGAGCGTCCTGATGGTCAGCTCATAGGTAAATCACTACTTTGTACAGAGATACATTTGGCCAGTTGAAATTATTTTTCATGTCTACAATACTTGTTTGTACAAGAACGAATCTCAGACTTTGAACTAATACTTTGTCTTTTTTCTATGTAAGAAAAATCAGTATTACACTTTAATATGATTTCCTTAAGTAGAAACTTCTCTATTCACAAACATACCACTTCACATCCCGGAATCATAAGGTAAAAAAGTACTTTTCAACCCACAAAAAAAGAAACACAAAGTTGGGGTGTTAGTCACACTTCAAGGGATGGTGACTCCATCACTTTCCTGGCATGTCTCTTCCAATGGTTTAGAACACATCCTGTAAAGAATTTTTTCTAATATCTAACCTAAATTTTCCCTGGTGAACCTGATGCCATTTTCTCTCATCCTTTCCCTTGTTACTTGGAAAAAGAGATTGATACCCACCTCACTACAACCTCTTTTCAGGTTGTGAAGTCTCCCCTTGGGCTTCTTTCCTGTGGGATAAAAATTACCAGCTCCTTCATTGCTCCTCATAAGACCTGTATCGTAGCCCTTTTACCAGATTTGTTGCCCTTCTCTGGATTCCCTCCAGCACCTCAAAGTGCTTCTTATAGTGAGAGGTGCAAAACTGAACACAGGACTTGAGATGTGGAAAGTCAGTTGCTTTAATTATCAGCTGACCACAACCAAGTTCCAATCTTGATAACACCAAGGATAATATCTCTTTTTACAAAAGCATCTATGCAGAAATAAATAAATACAAGTTTCAATGTTCTTCTTACAAATCCCTATCAAACACAGTTATCAGCTAGAGTCTCTATAGTAAGCAGAATCTCTTTGTTGAAATCATCCTTGAATTTTGTGTTGATGCTTTTTTTAGCTCTCTGAGTTGCAGATCATTAGACAACCTTATTTAGAAATGTCCAGGCTCTTTGTTGTTAAGGTTCTATGATCTTAAGGTGTTCTTTTTTTATTGATTTAGACTGAGTGAAAAAGATGTATATTGAACTCTTGAAAAACACTTCCTGTATTAAACCAGCCATGAGTACAGGAAACAGATTTTTGTTAAGATTCTTTCAGGCTTTAATATCCTTGAGATTGAGGTGAAACTTGACCTTGTCAAAGATCAGTTTCCTGTCCATCAACTCATGAAGTTACATGGATATTCCTGAAATTTTATTTCTTGTCTTTCTCACATTGTTATCTCTTTTATCAGTTTTCTAACTGCTGTGGGGTTTTTTCATATTTTCTTTCCAGAGGGATAGTCCTTTGACAAAAGTATTATTATCCTTAATACATCGAATGAGAATAAAGGAATGAAGCAAAGGCTGAGTTTGGTCACTCTACCATTTGTACTTTACATTCATGATGACAAAGGCTGAACTACTGAAAAGCTAGAGATACAAACTGTTGCTATTAGAGATATGTAGCATACTAGGAAAAGTGAGAGAAAAGAATTGATAGGCACTTACAAGCAGCAATTCAAGAATTGATATAGTTCATAAGTACCCATGACAAATGGCATTGATCTAGTTAGTAATGCTAGTTGCTTTCTTTGGATGTTTAACAAATATGGCGCAATTATTCTTTGTTATCAAAGAATAATTGGGCTTATTATTGAACTTAATATTTCAGTCTTCTCTGGAAATAAAATGATGATCTGTTATAGCCCTGAAATCTTTGTGGTTCATCTGCTCCAAGATTATTCTGTTCTAGCATGAAACTGACAGAAAATCATGAAAGAAACAAACAAATCAAACATTTCAACACAACAAACTATTCCTCCTTTTCCTTCAGCTCTTAAAGCTGGCCCATCAGCTTTTCTGGTATTGGTGCAAATTTGGCTTTGACAGCCTGAGACTATGTGTTATTTGTGCAAATTTTAAGAGCTAGACTGAGACCTCTTTACAGTTTGCTACAAAATTAAGAAAAATTATCTTTTATAAATGAACTACTTTGATTGTCTAGCTGCCTTTATGAATCTTGTATAGACATTTGCAATGGGAATATGGGGAGAAGTTCCCTACCTACATTCACCCAGTGGGTTTACACAAGATCCTTGAGGACACTTTCTGCTTTTTACTCCATTCACTTCATAATTATTGTCAGTATTTTATCTTCTTTGATGTTCATTTCTACTGAGCACTGCTAGTTTCAAAAAGCTGCCTATAAAAATCTACAGATCTAATTTCTGGATAATATCACCAGTTATTGCGTACTGTGCAGTCATTTCGCATGAGCATAATTTTTGTTATTAATAAATACGTTTGATATTCATGCTTTTCTTGAAACTGTTTATTAATATGATGAACTGCATGGGATATCTACATCCAGATCCATAACAACCTCCTCATCTAGATAAACTATTCATTTGCTCCCTGTGTTTTTTGTTGTTTTCAAAACTTAATTCCTAAACTTTTTATAAGACTTTAGTAGGGACTTTTAGCTTTTTTTAAAAAAACAAGAGCACTCTAATGGATACTGTGAATCATGGGTTCATTTTACAGAAGGCATTTCAGCTCTTTTTCAATGTATCATGTTAGTCTGCCTGGTAGTTTATCCATTCTTCTAAACAATCTCTGCATCTTAACAAACTCATCAGGTGCTTTTTTTTTTTTTTCCCTCAGGATTTCTTTTGAAATTCCCTTTAAAAATTGGCATTTGCCACTTTTGTGGCAGCACCTTGGAAACTGCCAAGATCATTTCAAGTGAGTGTCCATGTCTATTTTTTCAAATAAATGCTTAAAAATGTTAGATGATTAGCATGTGGTCCTGGCAATTTGCTGCAGTTCATTTGTCAGTCTGTTGTGCAGTGTCTTCCAGTGACATTTTCCAATTTGAAACAAAATCTCTGCTGTTTTCCACATCTCATTTGGGACCCCCTACAAGCTTCTCTGTGTGGATCAAAGAATAAAAATACCAACATTTCTTTTATGCTATGGCAATGGATTGTTTGAGTGCTCCCTCATACTTGTATATTGACCTTAAAAAAACCAGACATATTTAGAATGGCCAGAAGTTATTTGCAAGTGAATTTCGTAATTCTTTGGTTTAGAAAACATAAATATATATATATGTAGGATATTGCCATACCGTGATAACATAATTATTTTTATAAGGCATGTTCTAGTTTTATCATGAAGGTTAAAAATTGGACATTTTCTATTAAACTGTATCTGATACCTCACATTGGCAGTTAACATTGCAGTCCAGTACACACAAAGTAGCATTTTGTGATTCAAATAGTTTTGGTGGAGAAGAAGAAAACATGTATATCTACATCTTACATCCATCCCTAAAGATCCTACCAACCAGAAATCATTTGTCAAAAATGCATTAAAAACACATTCCAGGAGATGAAAATTCAGCAGAGTATGCAAAGAAAATAAAATATCAGAGCAAGCCCTCTCACTTTTTAACCCACCTTTCAGTCCTATCTTATGTAAACAAAACTTGATGTAGGTCAAAACATTGAAAATCCCTTTCTGAGTAAGCTTCTCTTGGATAAAAAAATGCTTGCCTTGAATACTTCTGTTATTTTTTGCTCATGTAGTATACTCTCTCGATGTGTAAATATATATGTTTATTTTTTTTATACAAGTGATATGGATGTATTTATTTCAGCTAAAAATGTTCTGGTGTTATTTGAATACTCAGGCTCTTCAAGGTAGTAGAAATATAAACTTTCTTACCTCTATTATTGTAAAAAAGGCTTTTCTAGTCATTCTTCCCTTTTCACAGTGTGAGAAAAGCTGAGACTAGATTCTAGCAACAGATGTTTCAGCTCCTTTATAGTGCCAGGTAACATGAAAATCTCTGTGCACAGATATGTCAAACATTGCTATTTTCAATAATATAATGGGGAAAAAAGAACAAAGAGTCTCCAGTGAACTTATGTATGCATAAGCCAATTTTCAGAACTGCGACTCCTAAGAATTGCAGTTTGACAGACCTACTTATCTGAATGAAGTAAATATTTATTTATCAAAGATAAATTGTGAATGTATGATTCCTGACAATGGATGTGCTACAGTTCAAAAACAATTTCCCACAGGATCTTTTTCACTGCATTCAGACTAATAAGCTTCTTCACAGAAATGCTTCTTTCTACCTATGGCAGTAGAAAAGAAGATGGTAAAAATAGGGCTTGCACTATATTTGGAAAGTACTATTTGTGACTACATTACAAGACCATCTTTAGTCCACAGATCTATGACACAGATATATGAGTTTTAAAAGATATTACTGAAGTCAATTAATTTAAAACCATTTTAATCAAAATTTGATTGGTTATGGTAGGCAAGTGGAAAGTCAATTTTTCATCTCTATGATTTTTCCTCAGAGAATACAGCAATTCTACTATACATCACTACAACCTTGAACCCCAGTGCTGTTTGATGAGATCAAACAGAATGATACAGAAGAAAACAGAACACTCTGAGATGCAATGTGGCTCAATAAATTGGCAAATTTTTTTGTATAATTTTCAAATTATTTTCAAAGTGAGTGGGAAAGCTATCAACCACTGCTTCAAGTGTTTTTTTACAGTATTGACATATTATTCAAAGAAATCAACTTCTTTTTTTTCTGCATATAGACAAAAAAATTAAATGCTACATATTTTTTCTAAGATTTCATAGAACTACAGAAGTAGTTTTTACCTTAGCAGATGAGTGTTTTGTAAGGTACTGCCTGAATTTAAAGCATGAAAGCTACTCCGATAATAGTTTAAAACTAATTGGTTTAAAATAATTGGTACTGAGACAATATTTGAGGTTCATCTCACCAAATCTTAAGCAATTAAGTAATTTGCCTACCTTTCTTTAGTGACTGTGGAGAGACCTAGACCTTTTGCATTCCTCTAAATGTCAAGGAGAAAGACCACCCTTGTGTGACATCAAGGCTGGCACTGCTTTGAGCAGGTTGGACTGGAGAACTCGGGAAGTTCTTTTTGACAGTTCCATGATTCTGGTTAAAGAATGGTAGTCCAGACTGCATTATGTGAGGTTCTTTTTACCACACTGGTATTTATTTTGTTTCTGTTTAGATTTTCCACCCTGAAGGTGGTCCCGTTGCACCACAGTGACATGAACATCAGTATGAAGGGTACGTCCTTTAAAATGGCAGTATTTCCTTAATGTGAGGTCCTCATTTTGCTGTTTCTGGACAATGAGTGATGTGACAGTGATTTGACAGAGACATAGAGAAGTATGTATTTTAAAGGGCCTTCCTTTAAGCTTAAAGTTTTTGTCTGGCAGCCTCACTGAGGGGCTGGCATCACCTGTGGTCATGGAGCTGTGCATTGCTTGTGTTGGGGAAGAAAAATGGGTGAGAGCATGGGTAGGAGAATAAGTACAGGGTAGATGAGGGATTTCAAGGAAAGATAAACCCTGTGGATGAGAATAAAGTGCAATACAAAAAGGGAGGAAAATTGTGGAGGAACTTAGTGTGGCTGGGGAATCACGAAAAGAGTGACAGAATTAGGCTGGGATGACCAGGGCTTCCTTGGCTTTCCTCAGGGAGAGGCTGGATCCTCTGTGATGGTAATGATCATTTCTTGGGAATCACAAGGGTCAGCTATGATGCTGATTGTTTCTGATGTGTTAGTAAATTCTCCTGGTTTTAATCTTCATATACAAAATAAAACTAGATCCACTTAGCAGTTTATGTACAGCAGTTTATGTATACCAATGCATGTATTAGAAACACACACTGAGAGTAGAATGGGAGGGGTCTGGGGTGAAACAGCTTTTAAGCCATCACATACTAGGACCATATTTAAAATTATTATAAGCAGAGGCTTTGAGTGTTTTTTTCTCATCTGCATATTGCACAGTTGTAATTGCCCTTAATTTGGAAAAGTTTTGTTCCTTGGATTCTGAAAACAAGGTAAATAACCTAGAGATTGTTTATGAAGTAATCAGAAATACTTAAAAATATGCAGTTCAGAGCTTAGTGGTATGATAATCTGGTTTTAAAAAATGTGCAGCTATTTTGATGCTACCTGCAAGTGTGTATCACTCTGGTTCTCAGAAGACACATTAAAATCTTATAATGTCTGTTTAAATGAATGCCTGTGTACAAAACAGTGTGGTGCACCATATGACAATTTTTTTCCCTGCAAGGCAATAATTCATTGTGTCTATTTGTTTTAAACAACTACCTCTGAAGGAAATGAGTAATAAACAATTTATGTGAAGGGGACCTGATAGCTATCATGGTCCTCTGGAAAATATGCTTTAATCACAGGTTTGTTTAACAGTTGTAGTTTATAAGTTCATAAAATGAAAGCAAAGTATTCTAAAACAAAATAAAAGGCTGTTATACAAATCCATTATTCTTAAATTCTTCCACTGTGATTCATATCACATTCATATTCACATTTAGTTAACTTTCAAATATTGTAATGTGATACCAGATTTTAACTGGTTTAGACCCACACAATTTTTTTTTCTTTTTCAAAAGTTTTTTAACAGGGAAAATAACATGTATATGTTATATGTATAGATATATGTTATATGTAATATGAAATATATGCTTTTTCTTCAACATATTATTCATTATATGTAATAATACAGCCATTCTGTTAGTTTCCAGGTACAGAGGCTGTTTATGTCAGCAATTTACATCATGCACTTTATATGATTAAAAATTATGAAGTTATGATATTAAGCATTAAATTTAGAGTGTATTTCCTCTGTCTATGGCCTTCTTTCTGCTTTAGCAAAACAGAAACACTGAAAGAAAGATATAGTATATCATAGACACTCTAAAGAAGTTTGAAGCATAGGAGAGGACCTTCCACAAAGCTGCATGAAACAACATGGATTGGAGGTTCACTATGGTTAATGATAAAAGAATATTCAGAAAATTCCAAAATTTATATTTCTTGGCATCTGAAAATTCTCCAACTTTATCCTCAAAATTACATCATAAGTTTAGGAGAAAAAGCTTTCTTTTCCCATTACGCAGAGAACTACACATTCAAACTGTGCCAAAGAGAAACATAACAAATCTCTAGGTTTTTCCATTTCCCCCAAAACCTATCTCACACACAGCTGCTTTCCCAATTGTCACAGTGAGACTCTCAGATTGCTTCTCACTCAATCCTTCCTTGACAGACCAGACACTTAAAATCTGTCTTCTTGCCATAAGAAGAAAAAAAAATCCAAACCCCATACCTCTTTGTTTGAATGGATGATGGAGAGAAGTTATGAAGAAAATAATTTAAAAATCTCCAAAATAAAGAAAATTAAAATAATAGCTTATGCCTAACCACTTCAATATCAGTCATTCACTAGAAGGCTATCACTCCATTGAACCGATTTTGGTTACTACTTCTAAATAACTTGCTTTCTGAAACTCCTGTTCTCTACTTCCTCCAGACTTTTAAACAAATGAACAAATAAATCCAGTCTCCGAATTTTATGCTGTCACACACAGGACTATCAAGAGGATGAGACAGAGCAGGGGATGACTACAGTGAAAATTTTACAGGTGTTACAGAAATGAGAGTCTATCATGCCAGTTCATTTAAGCTCCATTTATGCTCAAAGTACTTACCAAGAAACTAGAAGTGAACAAGCCCTGCAGGGCCTATTCAAAAGCATTAGCAATAAACCAGCCCCCACTGTGTCACTTAAAAGTTACAAGTTCTAATTTCATGTGGGAGTTATCTGGAAAGTTTGTCTCTACTAAGATTATATCAGCCTGATTCTATTCCCCTTGTCATACAAAATCTCAATTTTTTTTCAGGTATAATTGGCACACATCGTGGGTCTGTCTCTAATCTGCACAATTATCTACCTACACTGATTTTCAATTAAAGGATCACAGGGCAAATATTCTTGAAAGGCCACAGTCTCTACATGAAAGCTAAGAGTTTTGCTATCAGAAAAAGGGTATGCACTGGTTTTTACCTGACATTTTGCCTTTGGTGTGGCTCAGCATGTACAAGAAATATGAAAAGCAATCCTCAGTCTCTTTCACTGACAAATATTTAACAGAACAGCAGGGGCTGAAAGTGTTGGTGGCCTTGGCTCTGAATTGAAATGTCAGTAGTAGCACTATAATGCAACGTCTATCTGTTCACACACTTCAGAGAATGAAATCTGAGCGCTCTCCCTTATAGCAAAACACTTTAACATTTACCAATGCCCACATGGACACAGCAAAGAAACAAACGGCAAAAAATTTTTGAATTATTGCAAGAGGTTTTATGATATATAATGAGCTACATTTTCAAAGGTCAAAAAGATCTGAGTACTGAACATGGAATTACAGACCAAACAGTACTACAACTTAGCCAGTTAAAGTGGTTTTAATAAAACATATTTTGTCCTTCCACAGATGAAGTCTATATTCTAGAAAGTCAGTAATTATATTTTGGAAGAAAAAAATAATGAATGTTGCTTAATTTTTATTCAGGAAAAAAAACCCACTGCTTATTTTTCGTATGTCTAGCTAAAAGAAGGCATTCCAAACAAGCAGACATTAGTTTAGTGCCACCTTGTTTTTGGCTTGTCTCCTCATCTTGAAGACAAATCACATTTTTCTCTATGACATCCAGCTCAAGAGTTAATTTCTTTTGATATCACTTGACTAAAAAGACCAAGAAAACATTGTCTTACCTGCACATCAAGCACATCAAAGTTCAGTCCATGAAGAGACTCTGTATGAATCCTCAGGGAAGATTGTCTGGAATCCTATCTATTTAGTCATTTGGGTAATAATAGAGACAGAGATGTAAGCACGGTCTTCGGTACTCTTGCCTCTGTTTTAACAACTCATCTACATGGTAATTTGCTTGCCTAATCCACTCTTGTGTGCACGCAATTACTAACTTCCTAGGTTTTGATTTTCACCAAAGAAAACCCTTCCTGTAATTTCAGTTTACCTGTATTTTTTCATCATGATCATGTGTTTTGCAGCTTACTTCTATTTCTGTTGTCCAACGTATCACACTTTTTCACCTTTCATCTGAGCTTTAATGTTTTATTTGCTTCATATCACCTGTAAAAATCTCTTCCTCCTCCTTTCTGGGTAATCTGAGTAAAAATCACATGCCTTTTGAAAAAATTAATATAGTTTTTCATTTTATCTTCTCTGGTATACTATTTAATGAGTTACATACTCATACCTTAACTAAGTCTGGAAACTTTAAACCTCAGAAATTTAAAGGGACTCTGGGTTATAAATATCACACTACTCATGTACAGATTGGACTGCTGTGTGAATAAAAATTATAGGTTCTTACTGTCTCATCTCTGCTTGGTTTATTTGTCATGAAGATATGAGTTAATTCTGCCATGACCCCTGTACACACTTCTTTTTTCAGCTGTGTTGTTGAGATCTTTTAATAAATTAGCTTATTTCCTCTGCCTACTCCCTCACATTCTCTCATAAAATTTCCTGGTTTTCTATTCTCCTACCTATACATTTAGCATGGACTTTCTCTAGGAAAAAGAGAAGCAGTTCAGTAAATTTTACTTTCCCATTTTATCACCTTCACCTGTTACCAATGTCAATGCTTCTCATCTGCCTTTTTAAAGAGATTTTATTTTGTGCATCTGAATTAAAGTAAAAGATTTCAGTGCACAGTTAAGCAAAGGGCAGATGTTTTGAATAGTCTTCCCTTACAAATCTTAGTAGTAAATTCTAATGTATTAATTTAGTATCCTCTGTGGCCCAGAGAACAGACATAGATTATGCAGATAAAATACGCACAGTTATCATGTCATCCCCTGCAGGTTTTTTCCCCCAATTTATTATGCTGTATATATTTTCGTATATCAGCACACAATGAAAAAAGTGCTATGAGTTTCTCCTTGTAGAGGCCTTAGCAAAGCAGTTTTTAAACCTCATAGTCAATTCTAGATTTTCTCTGCTTAAAACTAGCATTTAATAATGAAAAGCAATCCAAAGCCAGTTCTTCATCCTAGATGAATGGTGAGTATGTACAAGGTTAGATTCAATTCTGTGCATTTGACATCTAAGTGCCTGGAGGTTGACTATACACTAATTATCTGTGCATCTATCACAGTCAAAGGGCATCTGGGGATCTATTCCATTTCTTTAATAGAGGCACATTGTGTAATTTGCCATGCTTGACTGCCACCATAGCTCCTTTTTCATATCTGAGATCTGGCACTGTACCACAGTATCTAGACCCATTGGCTCAAAGGACTCCAAAGACTCCATGTTCAGATGACCTCCTTTAGGGGGAAAGAGTAGCTCTCCAAACTGTGTTGTGCACACTATTAATATTTTCTTAGCTTCCACCAAAAAAAAAGCCCCAGCATCACAGGAAGAGGGTGAATGCGTAAGGAAAGCAGGATATGATAGACATGACAGCAGAGGTATGGCATGCTCATCTAGAGAAGTAGCAGGGTCCAGGTAAGATGCTTTAGGACACCTCAAATGGCACATTCAGGTAACTAAATCCCACCTTATATTGTTGACCTTCATTGAATATAGCAGGGTGGGTGGGTTCACCCTGGTCAGCAGTTTGCTCAGTCCTCTTGTCCCCAGCAGGATGGGGAAGAGAATCAGAAGAGCAAAAGCAAGAAAAATTATTGGATTGACATAGGAATAGTTTAATAAAAGGAAAGGAAGGAAGGAAGGAAGGAAGGAAGGAAGGAAGGAAGGAAGGAAGGAAGGAAGGAAGGAAGGAAGGAAGGAAGGAAGGAAGGCAGGCTAGACTGACAAATGGTACCCTAGTATTCTGTTCTCCTGACAAAAAAAAAATCAGAATTTAAAAAAAGAAGAGAACCACAATTTTTTAAAATTCCTTTTGGTTCTAATACCTTGAGTACTACATTAAAAAAGGAGCACTGTTAAAAAGACCTGTTATAAGAAAACATAATGAGAGTGAAAAATGTTAAGAAAACAACCAATTTATCTAGCAACATCTATACTCTTGTCTCATGGTGGGTTTTTTTACTTTGGATATGGAATTTTCATGACATTACTCCAAGTTATTTTGCTTTTCTTGTCTGGTTAAAGATGAGTGACAAGACCTTCCTGGGCAAATCTATGCTGCTCCATGTCAAGGGGAGATGAGAGGAAAAAATCAACACACACTTTGCGGAGTTATTATTCAAGACTTAGTTTGAGACATTATAAAGAATTTAAAAACTGAGCAAGAATAGTGGAAGAAGAATAAGTCATTATTTATGTAACTGAGTGATAGGTGAACACGGTTACAGCTTTCTTTATCTTTAGAAAACCTTGTATGTTTCTTATATTTGATAGGACTTACCATAGATAAATGTAGCTGTCAAAAAGTAAATGATTATGCTAGCATTTTCCTTTGGTTCCTTGTAGATACAGTGGGGAGACTAGATGTTTCCAGCTAAGGGAGACTATTCTTAACTCAACAGGATCCCAGTATAAACAAGTCTGTCTGCAGTAGATGCTTGCCTATATTATTCACATGATTACTGCTGCCAGAGCATAGCTCATATTTCTGTCCCTTCCATGTGACATTTACATCTGATCCCTTGATAAGCACTCCCTCAAAAACCAGGAATTCTTTTAAAATAAATATTCTTTATTCCCTGTTTTTAAATATCATGGTTTTGTACCTAATTTCCTGGTGAAGGTTTAGTGTGGTTCCAGATCACCATCTATCTCACATCTTAGTTTTGTGACCAAGCTCTCAGATAGGTATCTATAGCAAATGTGATGAATGATCACTTGACAAAATTATCTGGATTAGTGAACATGACTTTTTTCCAAAGTGTCACTTTTAAATATGATAAAGATATATTCAGTATAACAACATAACTACGATTAATTGTGTATTTTAAAAGTGTCTTTATATATTTCAAATTTCTTCCTGTCACATAGAGAATTGCGGAGATACAAATATTCTTATTAAAAAAAAAACAACAAAAAACCACCAAAAAACTCCAAACAAAGAACAACAAAAAAGTCAAAGGTATACAAATGCAGCAATGAAGAGACCAAGGTCACAACTAAAGCCTGCTATTTTTTAATTGCCTCAAGAAAATAATGGCTGACTATAAATTTTTAGAACTGGATATAAAACTGTTGCGAAAAGCTGAGAAGTTCGAAATCCAAAGGAATCAGACAGTGTTGTTATAAGTGTCTGTGACACAATAGAAATTGCAACTAAATATAATGTATTTTTTAAGGTTCTGCTTTTTAGAAAGGACTTTGTAATCAGTTCTTGAATTAAAGATGACTTCATCTTTTCACCAGATTAAGTTGAAAGATCTATATGTTTTAATTATCACTAGATTTCTAAAGACAACATTTATTGATAGGTACTAATTTTTTTAACATTCACATCTTTTTACAGGATATAGTCTGCAGGTTCATTTTGACTTCCAGTTGACATGTGGTGGCCCAAGTAATCTTTCCCTCTGCATGCAACAAGGTTGCACACAGATTTTAGATATGATGACTCTTATCAGGGCTTATTTTGACTTCACAGGAATTAATCCCAAACATATTTAGTTGCTGAAATATTACCCTACTTTAAGCCCATCATCAGGCTTTTTAAATTTTATAAAAAGACAGAGATACACCTTCAGAGTGTGATTCATTTAATCTGAAGATAAATATCTAAAATAATTTTCCTCTCTGAAAAGGACTATTTTGTCCCTATAGCTGCTAAGCAAGCCTATATGACTGTGAAAGGAATGAGACAGTGAAAACAATTCTACTGATTGACATCCAAGTGTAAGAGTGCAACATAACTCAAGGAAGAACATACTGAAATAACTGAGCAGCATAGGATGGCATTTATATCCAAATACAACTATCTGTTCTAAAATGAACATCGAGGTTTGCTCTGTAGACAAAGCCGCTGGGAGTTTCCATGGCTCACTTCTAAGGTGGTGTCATAATATGGAAGTGTTTCATAATGTGAAAGTGTTAAAACCAATGACTGTCTCCAAGTAATTTTGAAATATGACTATACAAAATCATGATGCCATGAACTTAACACCCAGAGGATGGCTTTGTCTTCCGGATTGCCCAGCTGATATTTACCATGACCAGTGATAGGACTGGAGGAAACAGCATGAAGCTGAGTCAGGGGAGGTTTAGGCTGGATACTAGAAAAAGATTCTTCACACAGAGGTTCCAGTGGTTGGGCACTGGAACTGGCTCCCAAGGGCAGCAGTCACAGCATCAACCTGACAGAGTACAAGAAGTGTTTGAACAATGCTTTTGGACACATGGTGTGACTCTTGGAGTTGTTCTGTGCAGGGCTAAGAGTTGGACTCAATGGTCCTGGTAAGTTCCTTCCACCTCAGGTTATTCTATGTTTCAGTGATTCAAAGTACCAAGAGTAAAATGTTCTTGCATAGATTAGTTTTCTTCATCTCCAAGTCAGTAACTATCTGCGCTTTTCTCTATTGTCTTTGAGGAAAAGTAAACAGCATCAGTGGTACAGTACTCTAAAAAACTTGCATCAATTTGGACTGATGCTACCTTTCAGTTACTTAGTGAACATTAAATTTGTTATAGTAATTTTAAATAAAACTGTGAAAAATAAATCCGTAATACCATTTCCTAAAGTAAAATAGGCCTAAGTCTAAGTCTAGGTGCAAGTGTAGGCAAAGGTGTAGGCATGTAAGGCTTTTCATTGTGTGACTCATATTAAGTACTTTTACACACACACACACACACACATACACTCACTGTCAAGTTCCAATTTAACAGTATTTTGAACTGTGACCTGAACACTAAGAGCTGCTCCATGTGAATACCTTGTGTACTAGATAATTTAAGACAATGATTGTCATTAAAGCACTTTTCATCACCACTCAGTCTCTAAGAAATTTTAACTGATTTTCTTTTGATTCTTCAGAGCACAGCTTGGAAAACCAAAACCAAAAAACCCCATAATACGAAATGTCCAATAAGTTAACACAACCAAGACTGATTCCTTATTTAAATCACATTAGCTAATCTCATTTCTTCACATAGCCAGCTGAGTGTAACGCAAAAAGAAATTCCAAAATTGTATGCTTTTATATAAAGTGAGTTTTTCATTCATGGAAAATAGTTCTAGTTAATGAAAGATCTATTAACTCTTTATAATTCCAGTCAGTAGAACAAAACATCAAGAGTAAACAGTGCAGCAAGTAATTAGTAGTCTACTTGGGGTTTATGTATAAAAATCATTGTTAAAGGAAAATTCGAGATCTACAGGAAAGAAATAACTACCATGAGTATGTGCGGCACTTGAGCAGTCACAGCATTAATTGTTTATAACTAAAGCCGCCATGTTGTATCAATACCAAATAAAACATCAACAGCACTTCTAAGGAAATGCCTGTAAATTAAGGTTTATGGATTAATGTGTATCCATGATGCTTCACTGTCAGGGAAGTGCCCAGCTTATCACACAGCAGATCCACCAGAGAAATAATAGAGAAAAAGACTTCTATTTGAAAATGAAAAAAAAAAAAAAAAGAAAGTAAAACAAAACCTTTGCAATTTAGTTTGAGAAGGTATGTCTTAAGCAAATCTCACAGCAGCAGTAAAAGAGAAAGTGCTCATTTTCCTATGACGGTTTCACGTGATCTTTTGAACTGCATCACCAATTATCAATTTCCTACCCTCTATGGCTCCTGGATGAAGAGGCAGACACATTGATCAAAGAATTACTAAAGCATCAGTTGGCAAGAGATGTCTGGATGCTATTTCAACACTTTGTCCTTTTCATCAGATTCAGGGGCAGGTGGAAAAAGAAAGGAGTTTCCTACCAGACCATATTTTTTTCTGAAATAAACCGATGTATTCTTATTCTATTCTTCATATATAAGCCAAAAAGTGGTTTGCAAAAATAAAATCTGTTAATTGCTTGTAATGTAAAATCTTACAGGAGTTATATAAGAAAGTAAAAAAAAAAACAAACCCTCTTTTGTATTGTTTTGTACTATTTTGTACATCAAAAACTTAAGAACTGCAAGGTAGTTTTAAAGATATGAATTACAGGTGATTAAACAGTGGGGAAAATGTAATGTGACTTTTTCCATTGCTGTGACTTCAGTTTTAGAAGCCAAGCAGAAATTATGAGACAGCCTTCTGATAATGTCAGACTGCAGCCTTACAGGGTCCAAATGGAGTCCTCTCATTGCTAACAGCCTTCAAGAAAATTAGAGCTGGCTATTTCCCAAATTGTTTTAGCTTTAGCTTAGCTTTGCACATACATGTGGTACAATGTTTTTTGTCAGAATTATTTTGGTATATTTCTGTAACAAGTGAATTGCTAAAAAATAGTATTTATTCTTTGTAGTTATAACACCATGAACTGCTAGAGTAGTATGTCAACAACCCCCAGTTACAGCTGGGCATATCTGACTTACGGGATCATACCTCCCATGACACTTTTTCACTTTTTGCATTGCATCTTTTTGTTGGAGGACAGAAAATAAAGTCAATTTCCTGTCCTGTTTTGGTAGGGAACATCCAAATACATTGGAGGTCAGTATCCACTGGGAACAAAGCAGTAACTACTCCCAGTTGTTTGTTAATATAATACAAATGCAGCAATCAATACATTGAGAGAAAAAAAAAGCCTAAAAATACAGGCATCAGACAATTAATTCCCTGATTTAGAAAAACTGCTCTTAACAGCAATAAGTTCCAATAAATATATAAATTTCAGATAAAAAAGGAGGTCCTCGGTATGTCTTTTCTCATTTACCAATGTATTTTTTAAAACTACCGTAGATCACAGATTACCAAAGGACAGAATTTTGAAGCTGTTTCTGGTTTTGCAAATGCATATGTAAAATACACATGGAATAAAAATACAGTTGTTATAAAATAATAGTGCTATTCTTTGGGGTTCCAGTGCTTTCCCAAGAGATAAGGAAATAAGTTTGTGTGTCTTGATTTTATTATCTCACCTGCTTCTTCTTAATTTCATTCTATTTCTTTTCTCTTTTTTATTATGCATTAGAAAAAAAAGTAATTCCCTTTGTATTATGTGCCCAGAACATCAACAATGCATTCAGAACTCTTTTTACAGCACCTTAAGGATTAGAGAGTGTTTTATTCCTATTTTAAAAACAATTCTTTCAATATCTGGCAGATATTCTGCTGATCAGATTCCAACAAGATGAATAAAAATATTCCCTCTGTTGCAATGACTTACAAGTTTTATCTCCTAACTCAATAAACTCAGAATATATCCTGTATGTTACTGAACATCCGTGAGCTGTATGCTATGAAACATTTTCTCCCAGCTAGTTTTATATTATCCAGTTTAGAGACACAAAATGTTCAATTTTACATACCTGTTTATTTTTACTTTATTTAAACTAAACAGTGTGCTTGGGAAGTATAATGTTGTAAAATTTGGAGATCTACTTTTAAAGACCAACAGTAACCTACAAGAGTTATAAGTAAAATGAGAAAGAGGGTTGACATACTGAAAATGCTTTTCTATCTGTCTATCTCTCTGTCTCTCTATCTATCCATATTTGTGAATATTTATATCTATATCGAGAGATCACTGTACAGTGGGTTTTAAACCTAATCACAGAATACTATTTCATTTTCAAATTTAACCCCTCTTAAAAATCTGCTTAGGAAGCGATATTTTGTGATAACTCAATATGCTAAATTAGTTCACAAAATGATGGATATTTCACGTAGGGAAATTTTTTAAATTGGACTGTTTCACTAGACATCTGCGTTAGGACGATTAACTTGTTCATTATCTATGAAACACTTGTTTATATTCCTGAGAATAGTAGCACCTCAACAAAAATCTGATAGTTATATAAGAGCCTGGAAATCTGGATACCTCGACTTCAGTTTTCAGCTGAAGTCTCTAAGGTTGATTGCTGTGTTCTCATCCATTGTCCATTATGCAACAGAAAAAAATTTAAGAAACAGTTCAATAAACTCATTAATTTCCTATTTCAGAGAAATTATGTTAATAAGAATTACAGGTTGGTAAGACTCACCTTAATCCCTGGGATGGTGATCAAACAACTAATCCTGGAAACCAATCAGATAACCTTCTATGACAAAGTTATTGGCAGTTAAATGGGCACAAACTAAAACACAGGATGCTTCCTCTGAATATCAGGAAACACTTTTTCACTGTGGAGGTGATAAAGCACTGGCACAGGTTGCCCAGGGAGGTTGTGGAGTCTTCATTCCTAGAGTTATTCAAAAACTGTTTGAACATGGTCCTGGACAGCTGACTCTAGGTGGCTCTGCTTCAGCAACAGAGTTGGTCCAACTGACCTCCACAGGTCCCTACCAGCTTCAACCATTCTGTGACAAAACAGTCTAGTCCAGCAGTGGAAAAAAAATCAGTTTATATTAATTTATTTCTCTGAACCCAGCCAATCACCTTGTAACAGCCAGCCTTATTTCAATCCATCAAGATTTCTGTAAAGATGAGTATGTCTAGAACACAGTTTTTATATCACAAAATGCATTTGTAAGTCTTCCTTTCATTCAGGTCTGTCCATTTTTACAATTAGATTTTGTCAGAAATTGGACAGTTTTCCTAACCTTCCCAGTTAAAGGTTAGCAGAAGAGTCCTGACATCCAGCATATCTGACTAGTTTTTCCTTCTCACTCTTTCACTGTGAGATGAAGGGTGGGTGAGATGATATTCCACATACCTGAAAGATTGATTACTGTTAGCTTTGGGGTTTTTTCAAAGCTGTTTTACTAGATTTCAAGTCAGGACGAAACCGAACTGGAGGAGGCATACAAGGAGTGCACCTAGTGCACTCCAACAGCTAATCACATAATAATAACATTAACAACAACAACAACAATAATAATAAAAGCAAACTGGAGCTAGACTTCATTAAAACCCCTCATATATTTATAATGTTGGTCCTGAAAAACAAGTGTTTTTCTCTACAAATCTCACCAACCCACACTACTTGCTGCAATTCAAAGTAGCACTTCAAAAGGGTGGCAAGAGTGGTTGCTGTCGGGAGCAGAAGAAAGATTAGATGGCTCATGACTCTCAGTCATTTGTGAATAAAAGGGCATACTATTCACTCATTTTCTATGACCTCCTAAAGAAACATTTTTTATACTACAGTTCTAGAAATGAAGATTAAAGTACATTTTCTTTTTATATAAATTTACATACTTAACAACTGCTGACCTGGACTGCATTTCATAAAGGGCCCTCCAGACAGTAGCAGCATGTTCTCCCATTATTGGCCTCTTGGATCACCCAAGGAGTCTACATCTCCTAAACCACAATAGTCCAAATGATCTCCTAATCCAATTTTAGATTTCTGTAAATAAATAATATTTTTCTCTATTGGAAACAGATGAGCAGATCATGCATCTGCTTATTTTCATATGTGAAATCTGTACCTTCTACTTGACCACACATTTGAATTCATCTGTGAAAATATATTGATGTTATTTACCCAAGAGAACCATTGACTTTATTCTAGTCTCCTTAAAATAAACATTACAGGAAGATCTCTGGTGTTTTCTCACTGAGAAACTTCTCATTTATGACATATGTGGTTTCTATATGATAAGGTACTGTATGCAAGATGGATCAAGACTGAAATAAAAATGAATTGTTTTACACCTGAAGATTCAATGACTGCTCAAACACAGAAAAATAACTCCATGATTCGTAGATAAACTGTTTACCTGTGTGTTTTATTTAGATGTATTCAAGTTTACTATTTGACATTAATGTCATCTGTCAATCTATTCTATGACAATCAATATAAAATATACTGTTAATTTTCTGGTTTATTCTAGAAAGATGAATTTCCTTCGAACTTGCAGTCTGGTGTTACTATGAATTCTACTTTACTATTTCAGTTTAGAATAAAAAATACATTGAAATTTTTTTTCAAGCATTTTGTCTCCTCCAATTTCATCCCTTTGGTTCTGTACCTGGAATACGACAATCCTGTTTGTGTGTATAGACCAGGGGATGGAGGCTGGAAAGCAGTACTGTGGAAAGGGACATGGAGGTCCTGGTCGATGGCAAGTTGAACATGAGTCAGCAGTGCCCTGGCAGCCAGGAGGACAAACCCTGTCCTGGGGTGCATTGGGCAGCATCTCCAGCTGGGCAAGAAGAAAGACCTCATTGTGGTCTTCAGCATCGTCACAAGGGGAAGTGGAGGGGAAGGTACTGATCTATTCACTCTCATGACCAATGAACTCCAAGAAATGGCCTGAAGCTGTATCACGGGAGGTTTAGATTGGATATCAGGAAAAGGTTTTTATTCAGAGAGAGGTTGGGCACCGGAATAGGCTCCCTGGTGAAGTCATCAAAGCCAGAGCCTGTCTGAGTTCAAGAAGCATTTGGATAACTCAGGCACATGGTGTTATTCTTGGGATTTCTTGCACAGGACGAGGTGTTGAACGCAATGATCCTGATTGGTCCCTTCCAACTCAGCATATTCTATGATTCTGTGATTGAAGTATTACTTCAGAGCCCACACAATAATAAATAAAATAAATAAAATAAACAAATAGATAGATAAATAAATAAATAAATAAATAAATAACTACTTTGAATTTCTTGTACCAAAGCATTGCCCTATTTCAGAAATTAGGTTTATGAATTTCAAAATACAGACTATTTATAATCCTTTTACATATACCATCCCTCTCCCCCCCCCCCCTCTCTTTCTAGTGGATAACTAAATTTCACATAATGTATTCTTCATTTGAAAGTAGATGCCTGCCTAGGAACAGGTAACACTTACAAATACTTGATATGTATTCAGCCTCCTAGACACTGCTGTTATCTCAATCCTATTTTCCTCTATAGTCACAACAAACAAATAGGAGCAATGTATCCTAATTTTTGGTAAAAGAAGCATGAGCTCAGCACTCTTTTAAGTCCTCATCATTGTAAGAAGCTTGCTCATTCCACTGAAAGACAATGCACAACTTTGCCATCTCTCCTTTGTGTGCAATAAAGGGAATGTGGCACACAGCGAATGCTTTTGCTTAAATCTAATGGAAGCTCCCAGAACTACTAGCTCTAACAAATTTGCAAAAGAATACTACATAAAAAAATCACTCTGAATCTGCTTTTCTTCTTGTAGTTGTTGCACTCCCTTAAACAAAGACTACTGGCAAAGTTTCATCTTTGTAGAAACGAGAAGAAAAGGTCCACCCACATCTAGCTGTGTGTTGCTATTATCTCAGTGATCCTTTTCCCAGTCATTTGAGTAGCCCTGCATACGTGAGACAAATGCCATTTTTCATGTAGCTGAATAGTGCAGGTTACAAAATATATTTATTCTCCTTCCACAGGCACTGAAAAGTAATCCATGTGTGTCAATATTCTATATTATATCAAATAGTGCCCAAAATGTCTGGCTGCAGAGAATGGTATGGTTTGATCAATTCCTGTTACTAAAAAATTTCCTAAATCCACCCCTCAGGAACCCTGAAAAAAATCTTTGGACTGGATTTAGCAGTGGTTATGTACTTCATGCTGATAGGAAGGAAGCCCTGCTGGGAAGGATTCATCAGGGACTGGTAGAAGTCCCGTTTCCAGTTTCAGAAAGAGGTTAATGGGAGCAGTGAGCTGCACTCTCCTAAAGACAGTTGTACTTAGTCTCGTGATTAGCCTCAAGAATTCAGAAGTTTCAACAGTTGAACTCTGTTGTCTTGGAGGTCTTTTACAGCCTTGACCAATGGTTGGATGACCTGTGAGAACTTAGCAGGACACTCTGGAGCAGAGTGCATTAAGTACTGTCAGCCAAAGAAATGGGTGTTATCAGCAGACAAATGCTCTGTGCACAATGACTGCCTAGACTTGAGCAGAGTTTTCAGTGTTGCTTCTGCTGTCCCTGTAACAGGGACATTAAAAAAACAGGGGATCTGCTACAGGACCAAAGATGAAAGAGGTAAATAGACCTGAAGTCTCCCACTCTTCCTTATGATGTTTCGGATTATTGACAGGAGATTGCTGCAAAGTTTTCCATCATCTCTGTGGCTACATCCAGCCAGTGATGTTCATCAGGTACTCCACAATAAAAGAAGATAAAATATTTTTTTCCCTGTGCAACTTCACGATCTCAAAATGAGTATTTTCAATTCAATTCAAAATTGCCATTTTAAAAACCAAAATATTCAGTTGATGGGTCCTTTTTCGCCCAAAAGTTTTTTAAATATCCGTTAAGGCATAAGTCAAAAGACCCTGAGGTTACCACAACAAAAAAGAATGACAGAGCAAAGAGAATTCCTCTGAGCTACACTTTCTTCATGTTTACATGTTTCTCTAGGCATTTTATTTTGACTATTAGGACAAGCTGTAGAAGTAAAGTAAGAAGTGTAACTTTGCAAACTAGTTCTAATTGTAAACCTTAGAAAATTACTTACAGCCTGTCTCTTTGCACTATTTTTAACTTGTTAACTTTTTCTTGCTCTTCTTGATAATATATCACATATATTTATCCCTTCTGGAGTCTATCTTAAGATTGTACTGCATTCTTTAGCCTAGTATTATGCTGAAGTGTACTGGATATTAATGAGTTATCATAATTCGTTCAGACAGAGCTGATATTATTGCAACGTGTAAATTGTTCTATCCTTGCACTATGTTCTTTTTTTTCCCATTAAAATTCTATGAGTCTGCGATTACTCAAAAATGTTAAACTGGGATCATGGTTCTAGACTAATGACTCTGAATGATTGTAGAGGTTTATAGACTAATCTCTTCTTTAACATTCAAATTATATGAAATGCACAAAGGAATACTGGTGAAAACATTATGTCTTATAGAGAACAGCTAGAAGTCCTAATTCCCAGCTGCAGAAATGTGTTGTCTCATTAAGCTTTCTCCAGGATGTTGTGAATCTGAATTTCCTGTGTGCAAAGAAGTTTGGCTTCAATGGGAAGGAAAGAGGCAACTCCTATCTGCTCCACCCTACCCTATAGCAGGGGGTTCCAACTGATTTAGGCTCTTGAAAAACTACTGTACCCACAGTTACTATACAACATTTTGTCGATGTAAGGACCAAAAGGCTGTCTTTTCAATGAAAAAGAGAAGAGTCAGGGAACGTAGCTATCTGAAGATAGGAGTGAGTTTCAGAGACTTGCAATTGCAAATTCAGAGTATAAATCCAATGAGCCTCCTTTTCAAGAAAACTCCTCTCTCCTGTCCCTTGTGCAACCATCTCTGTACCATGAGAGCTGTGATGACACTCCTTGGAACTCCATTTCCCCGGTTACATGCAATATGTTGAATACAAGATTGAAATTCCATTTAACATTTTTCACAACCAGCATCTTACATGGATTTTGATATTATAAAAGGAAGAGAATAAGAAGGAACAGAAAAGGTCTTGTGAAATAGTTCTAGACATGTGAAGTCTGATTCTCTTTCAGATATTGAAATGGGGTAAATGTGACTTCAGTGAAGTACAGAATTAAGGCACACATTAAAAAAAAAAAGTTTTGATCACTGATCAGCTTTAGAAACTATTTTGAGGCTCTTCCTCCTAACCAATAAATATCAAAATTATTTTGAAGATATCTAGTGGTTTCACATTCACCTGTCTCTGTTGGCCAGATTTTGTGTAGGTTTAAATGTCTTTCTGCTGTGAGATAGGATCAGAAGAACACAAAGCAGGTCCAAACATAAAAATATAAAGGTAGGTTTATTAACACACACACACTAAAAGAAGAAAATAAGAATCACAAAAGAAAACTTTCAAAACACTCTTCCTCCCACCACAAGGTGTTCACTTTCCCTCAAACAACATAAAGAGACAAAACTTGTAATTTTCAGTCAGTTTCACCATCTAAAAATAATCCTTCATCGGTTCTTCTGGGAGAGGAGTCTCTCTTACCATTGATTTTCCCCCACTGATAACTTAGAACTGTTCTCTTGTGTGTTTCAATTGTCACGAAAACAGCTGCTCGGGGAAAAAGCCTACTTCTGTGAACTCCCCTCCTCACACTGTTGTACACCACAACAACACAGACTCCGACTTCAGAAGGCTGAAAATGACTCCTTTATTTTTTGGGATGCGTCTTCCTTTTTATACTATTCTACACATACCAATTTGATTGGTGAAACAAAGACAAACCCCTTCAATCACATTGGTCAGACCAGAGGGACATCAAGAAGAAGTTGCTCCTTGAGAAAGGAATGTAAACAAAGTTTACAAAAAAGTTTACAAAAACATGTCTCTTGTTTCTTACCATCCATGCTAAACCAACACAAAGACTCAAGAGTCGTACTGTGTGCTTCAATGCTTACTTGATGCAGTTATGGTAGCAGGCCAGACTTCTTAGACTACTTAACATCCACTCTGGCTTGAAGTTTTCTAATATCACACCGAGGAAAAAAGTTGAAATAAAGTTCAGTAGGAAGACAAACAGTGGTGATCAGGCCAAGGTCTTGGCCAGAAAAGAGCATCAATCAGCAGTTTGTTTACATGCAGGTGGATACCTTTATCCCCTCTCCTCCCACATTAATTGTCCTCAGCCTACCTTGATCTCTTCTTTCCCTTACCTTTGGCTTTTCTCATAAGCATTCCATTGTAAAATTTTGTTCAATCTAATAAACCCCTTCCTATATCCCAGAAAAGGTTTTTATGAGACTGTTTTTCACTTTCAAAATTTGTGGTTGGACATCCTCAAGGATTTTGTTGACTCCTTCTAAGGCCTATCAGTCAGTGATCTGAGAGCTCTGGACTTTTCCAGAGACTCTGTTATATCCTGGTACTCAGTTTGTGTGTCTGGTTGTTTAATTTATTACTTCCTATGGTTCTTTATACTGAGCAGCCTGTTCACAAGCTGCCTCATAAACCAGGTGTCTTTACACTGCCCTTACATACCCTCACACTTTGAGCATGCAGATCTCTCCATCTACCTACAGAGACTTGATTGTAACTCAAATCACTTAACATGGGACAGTGTTCAAAGAGAATTCCAATTTAAATAAAACAAAGCCAAGAGAGTTAGTGATATAAGCAACACATTTAACAGGCCCAAGACTCATGCAACACGAGAAACCAACCACAAAAGGGTTCCCAGGAGTGAGTACCAATTAATTTGTTAATATCTAAAAAGACTTACACTTTTGGAAAGAAAAGCATTGACTGTTTTGTCAATGATCATTTGGCCAGCAAACCTATGTAACAGGTCACCAATAAACTTTCCTATTTCATCAATAAAGAGAATTATTATTTTATTTATGTATCTATTTTTATTGCACATTCATTTTTAGTATGTATCACTCTTGTGTAGAACTATAATAGCTGTGAAAAATATACTATTTTTCCATTTAGAAAAAAAAAAAAAGAAAATGCCTTTTAAAGGAACAACACTTTTCATGAAATGTACCCCTTCTATGAGAGTCTGAAATTTAAATATCTATTTTAAAATGAAAGAAAATAACAATAAAGGCACTGCAAAACACAAAAATAGAATATTACAACCTCCAGACAGAGGTTTATATAATATGTGTCAAAATTCCAAAATATAATCTGTCTTTAAATAGGTTGACCTTGTGGAATGTGCTGTTTGGTTTTAGCAGCTGTGCTTAGGCTTTTTCACTAAAGTTGTAAATGCAGAGACATTCTCCTCAATGAGAATTATTTATTAAAGTAGTTTTTCCTTTAATAGAAAATATATCAGGTTAGAATTGTATAATCATAGAAACATAGAATTCCATTTGGGTTGGAAAAGACCTTAAAGATCATCTAGTTCCAACCCCCTGCCATGGGCAGGGACACCTTTCACTAGACCAGGTTACTCAATGCCCTGTCCAGCCTGGCCTTGAGCATTTCCAGGATGGGGGAGATGAGGAGTCCAGAACTTGTTTGGAGAACCTGTTCCAGTGTCTCCCCACCCTTAAAGAATTTCTTCCTAGTATCTAATCTAAACATACCCTCTTTCAGTTTAAAGTTGTTGTTTATTTCAGTCTTTGTGCTTATTCACATTCTAGCAAATCAAGACTTGGACTCTTCTCATGGTGTCTCCGCTGTAATTATTGTAGCAGATATTTTGGTGACCCACTGGGGACTCTCACCTGTTCTGGACTGAAAATGTTCACGTTACATCTGTGCTCCCTGGTAGTGACTGGAAGTTGGTTATCAGGACACTTCTGGGCCAGTGAGGTAGATGCCTTCTGATAGGTGCTTAAAGGGTTGGGTGCTGCTAGAAAGTAAGTAGAATGAAATGCTGGCTGGTGATCCTAATGGAAATTTAGTTATCCAGTGCACAGGTCATGCAGGGAACCAGGTTAAGTCCTTCCCTCCTGTATTAACAAGTAGAAAAAGCATCCCACAACTTCAGTTTTTCACTTTAGCTTCAGTACTTGAAATGAGTTTGGGCTGGTTTGGGGCTTGGGGTTTCTGTGTGTGCATTTGTGAGCGGCAGCCTGCAGGGAAACTAGAGCACTGGCTTCAAGCTAATCTGGCTTCTGATCACGTACTATTATTTGGTGAATGACTGGATGAGGAGGCCTTTCCTCTGATTAAAGAGGGATTCAAGACAATGTGGTTTAATGTGTGTCAAGGGTCAACGTATAAGAAATATCTTCTTACAGCACTCAGGGTGCCACTCATTGCAACCCTAACAAAATGCTTATGAGAGGAAAAAATATGTTCAAGTAAGGGGTACGTTTCCACATTCTTTTTAATAACCAAGCTAACGCATGCAATATGGTTTAGTGGTGATATGGAGGAAATTCCAAAGGAGGAAAATTAGCTAGGAAAAACACATATACAAAATTTACCTGTCTTCCCGAAAGTAGGTCTACAGAGATTAAGGCAAACCAAATGTGTCATATTACAGACAAAATATTTAGTAACTGCTCATATTCAAGTACTTGAATGCTCAATTTTTGTATTTGATTTTTTTTCATCTTTGATAGCACTTCTTCTATAAAAAAATGAACCTACTAAATTCTTGACTGTATTAGAAGGTCTTCCTGATAGCAGTTTGGAGAGGGAAAACAGTACTGCGAGATTGCAGCCTTCCGTCATGCCTGGAAGGAATTGCTTTGACTCTCAGCAAGAAGAAGTCTAAATGATTCTGTCTCTAATCCAAGTGTAATCAAGTTCATTTACTCTATGCAGCATCACCTTGGAGAAATACTTTTCTGATGAAGAGTACAGCTAATTACATTAAAGCTTAATATTTCCACCTACTAAAGAACTGTAACTGAAAGTGAGAAAACTTGTCAGATAAAGTAAAATAAACCTGGTATGGTTCTCTGGGCTGGACAGCAGAATGTTGATGGGCAGCTAGGATCACTTTTTACACATGGTAATTCATTTTAGAAACGGTAACCCCTAACATCCCATTATTTAACTGGATATGTCCTGAACACACAAAAGTCATTATTCAAAGATCAAACAAGCACTATAGATTTATATGTGTTTCTGAAATTTCAAAAACATGGAAAAACAAGGAGAATGTTTAATAGCTGTATTCAGGACACTGATAATTGCTATGACATCTATAAAGAGGTGGAAATAATGGTAAATTAAAAGAGAAAGTCATTTGTTTACAATGACAGTTCTGGAGTACCATTAATGGTTATATTGCAGTTTTATCTGAGGAAATGAGTTCTTTTGATTTATTCAGTATGTATTTGGTCTTAACTCACATGGGAACTGAATCTCACGCAAAGGAAATCGCAATGTAAGAAGTTTGGACATTCTTTTCCCCGCATTTAATTGCTATTTCATTATTTGGAACATAAAAGTCAATTAGACACTAAAAAAGGAGGAAGAGCTCTGAGAAGAAACACTTATCAGCCATTGGCAAGCTGAAAATACTTAGGGTTCAGACTGAATGGGAATTTATGTTCAAAAATATTTTAAACATCATCTATTGAGGAAACCCTGTACTTCAACTTCTATATGTTTCCTTTATAGGAACTTTTATAGAAAGGAAAATAAAACTATTTATAAATGTATCACTACTCCATATTTTGTTTTAACATTTTACTCTGGATTCTCTTTAAACTGTTGCAGTTTTTTTTGTTGTTCAAACATTATTTAGCTCAATATTCTTCGTTTATCTCACATAAACACACCTTTTTTTTTTTTTTCTTTGAATTTGATATTTTCTGTCTTTAAGCTAGCAAATGAGAAATGTTCTTCTGCCTTGCTCTTCCACAGCTGTTCAGTATGAAGCTTCTATTTTGTCAACATCCAAAATCTAAGGATTTTGGTTGAATTTCTGGGACATCATTACAAACTTATTTTTGTCCCTTCTGGCAAGGTAAAGTTATCTGCAAGTAGAAGCAAAAAAGTTATGAATGTCATACCTTGCTAAATTAAGGGTTCTGGCAAGGAAAGAAAACTATAATATTTTTAACAGGTTAAAACAATGGTTAAAAATACTGTCTCAATATTAGAAGAAAATGAAGATGGTTAAGCTCTTACATTTTTCAAAATCAGCACAAGTATTGAAGAAAAACCCCATAAACCGTGGTAAGGCTATATATGAGAAGATACAATATATAGGAATAAAAAATAATACACCAATTTGCAATTCGGTATCACAGCAATTGGTTATATTGTGTGAAGTATTAAAACCTAGATAGATGGAATTGATTGATCAAGGGGAAATTGAATCACTACCATATTTTCACTGCTAAATAACAGACTGCCATGTGTCTTCCCTTTCTTAATTTTGCAGCCTAAATGCACATAGAAACAGTCAGAAACTAGGCTTAAACCAGTCAAAATAAGACATCATAATCTTTTTCAGTATCTTTTTTATGTGCTGAAAAACGATGAAGTTTGGTGAGCAATGATTACAGGAAAAAGTCTGCCTACTAACTAAATTGCTGTAAACCATTTATTATTACTGCAGAAATAGAAAAAGAAACACCAAAGGTATTAAGAAGTTAGTAAATCATGTCCCTTCACACTTAATAAGCTCTAAGTATGACGTGAAAATTGAGGGTTTATGAAACATTTGCAGCTTTGACTCTTGGTAGTAGTGCACTGTTATTTTCTTACAGAAAACCAGACGGTGGTAGGCATAAGAAGCATTGTAATAACGAACTGTCTGGGAATAGCTGGGAAAATGCTGAATTTCTTAATTGTAGGAGCAAAATCTAGTCAAAACTACTGAAAGAATAGGAAGGGCAGAAGATCCAGGCTACCACACTCCCCTGAGTGTTGGAAGAGTCAGCTTTTGGACTTTTGGTATCACATCTCCAGCATCTGTCAAGCAAACAAGAGTTCTTCCAGTTCCTTTTGTCTCATCTACCCTTTTGAGGCAGTTTTAAAATAAAACATTATTCCCCTCCTCTGAAAAGGCTCAAATGCTTAAACTCAGGCAAGGAATAAGAGTTATATATTATCTGCTGAATCAGGTCCCTGGAGAGGTGCTGCAAGCACTCCTGTCACCATCCTCACAATTTCTAATAAACTCGTTTCTACAGCTCACTGCTCTGTGTTGGATATTGTTAATATTATTCTAACAACTTCCAAAGGCACAGGCAACTCTGCAGCTGCTGCACCCTTCTAGTTTGCATGTGGGAGTGAAAGCAATCTTCTACTGTTTAACCTTGGTGCAGAGTAGGCACATACCACTGAAAAACAGATGTGAGGCCCAGATATAGAATGAATGATTCTTTCTAAGGCAATTGCTGATGGCTATTCCCCTGAAGTTCTTGTGGTGGTGATAATGCATCTCTGAACTGTGGGAAGGTCCTGTTTGGTTAATACACAGGGATTTAAAACTACTTATTAAAGAAAATTCTTAAAGACTAACTACTCTATAGCATAAGAAATTAAAGAAAGCTCTTAACCATCTTAAACCAAGGTATTCTAAAACATTCTGGAAGTTATGATAAAAAAGGTTTCATCCTACAGAATTCTATAGCAAGAGAACTAGTTTTATTTGAAACTTTGTTTTCTCCTGCAACAAACATTTCAATAATCTTCTCATTCACCGGGCAGCATAAGTTGCCCATTAACAAGCATTTTATGATAAACAGCTGGACTTGAAAACTGAGCTGGATTTGAAACCAGAGAAGTGGGATTACTGGATTCAGTCTGCAGAAAATAGAAAGGAATATTGCCAAGTTTTCTGTTGAAAGATGTTTAGACAACTTAAATTTTTTTACTTAATCCCAGTAAATAAATACAAGTAGTTCAACTCATCTCAGCAAAGACAAATCAGACTTTTCACCCTTCTCAAACCATTTTACATATGCTTGCATTTGTCCTGGAACACTGATTATGATTAATTATGATTAATTCAAAACAAAAAATTTAAACAATAATGGTCATTTTTTAACAGAAGCTTGCAGGAAATTTTATTTAAAGAATGCCAGCCACAGGCAACCCTCCTGTTGTATTCCAGCTTGAAGTTTGTTTCTACCTTTCTGGATTAATTTAATTTGGATTAATTAAGATATGAATTAATGAAGGTACTTGAAAAATTAAATTACAAATCATATCACAAAAGCCTTCTGTCATAGTCCTTTTCCTTCTTCTACCACTTAGATTATATCAGACCTAGGGTGAGTGCAAACTGTGATGAACCTTGCCTTTTGGAACTTGGAATGCATTTGGCTTGCAATCAGTTTGAAGGCCTAATAAATGTTTTGCATCTGAAACTGTTCCAAAATGTTGAGAATTTGTAATCTGTCTGGAAGTATTATTATATTGCCAGCTGAATTATGTTGATCCAAGTTTGATTTCAGACCCCTTTTACTTTGGGAAAATGTAGGGATACTAAATATAATTGTTAAAGAATATAATTAAATAAGCACATAATTAGATGTCTCCATAGACTCATTTAATTGAATGGAAACATTCCATATTGAAAAAATATGTAAAAGTATCAGTCACCACAGAAAATTTTAAAAAATTGCTTCACTACATTGCTGAAAGCTTTATGAATTTTACCAGTTTAAACTTCTAAGCAGAGAATACACAAAATTTGGTTATGAATTTGCAAATGTGCTCAATGCTTACATAATGATTCCTCTTCAAATATGAAAGAATGAATGAAGAATAAATAAATTGCGACCTTCCTGCAAAACACCTTTAAAGATGGATCATGCAGGGTGATGCTTCACTGCATCCAATACATTAATAGTTATTAAGCTGACAGAAAGTCAATTTCACCATAACTTATTCTGTACCAGAAAGCAACAGTAAAACGAAGAAAAATAAAAGGAGGACATTCAATCCATGCTTCCTGTAAATGTCATTGTACATTTTAACAGAAAAAAAAAGTCTTCATAGACATTAATGAATAAGCTGTACATAAAATTTAAAAACATCAAATCCTATATATATTCTTATCATGTACTACTTTAGGCATTGACTGATTTTGAAGTGCAATGATCCTTTGAAGTCAGGCAGGACAAGTGTCTTCAGTAGCCAACAGTGCCTGATAGGAGTGGGATTTCTGCCACTCCTAAAGCAGTACTGGGAGAACATGAAATCATGTAGTCATCACTACTACACAGGTACTTAGACATAAATTATTATAAAGGACAGCTAATAAAATTTGCCATGCCAGTAAGTATGCCATTGCATACTAATAAGGGTATACGAAATAAATAACATTTGACACAAAACAAAAGCTTAAGTCCTAAAGACAGGGGAAAAAAAAAAAAAAAGAAGAAAAAAAAAGTGCAAATTTAAAATGCTAAAAAGATACCCCAGAAATGTAGAAAACAGGACATTTTGGATTCTGAAAATGAAAAATATCAGATAGATTTACACAAGGATTGCTTTATCTTATTTTTACTGTACTGAGATTAATGTGAGTATATACTGAATATATTTCCAGCAACGCAGTTATTTTAAATGATTGAACATATGCAGTGCAAAAAGAAACTGTTGCATGACATGGTCATCCAATTATCTTGTGTATTATATTAAGCTACAGTCTAATATTAAGAATTAAACAAATGATAGCATGAATCAGGCACTGAAACTCTAATCCCACTTTAACACTGTTTTAAATGATAATCTGAAACTAATCCTCTGTGCCTGATAGTGAAATTCCAGTGTTTTCACAACTCGGCCATCTCAGAGTTGTTTGCTTCTAATGAGATGAGTAACACAAGCTGTTCACAGAGATCATAAGAGCTGAGCTTTTCCATATGGAAACTTTAATGCGCAATCTAAATGCACCTTGGTGAACATTGGTGTTGCAGGGGGTCCAGAAATGCCTTACAAAGAAGGGATAGAGAACTATTTCCTAATTCAGTAGGATTAAGCACTCCATAAATCTTTTTTTTTTTTTTTTTTGTTCACAGAGCACAGCCATTTCTAGGGTTTGAGCTAAAGTGATAAACATTGTCCTAAGTGTTATTCTATAATGTTTCAATGTTACTTAAAGCTTTACTCTTTCGAGACTGCTTTTTTTGTGCAGACTTTAAACCACTTATGTACTAGAGATATATCCTTATTTGGAAACCTACATTAAACAGAGATTTATATTTTTTTAGGCAAAAAACACAGTGCAATGGAGTGGCTTGCAAACAGAATAACACTGGACATAATAGAGAAGATAAATAAGAATTCTCTGAGAAAAATGGCACTTAAAGTCCTCCAAAGACTATGGAAAGTGAAAAATCTTCTGGCCTTTATATGATAAAAAGGGCCAAACAATTATTTTAAACAATCAAACAAACAGCTTGTTTTCTGTCAAATGTTATTTATGTCATACACCCTTGTCAATATGCAGTAACTTACTGTAGAGGACCACACTTCAGCCTGATTTGTCTCAAACGTTCTGAGTATTGCTACAGGAGAGGTGATTGAAAGTGAGGGTCCCATGGAGGTGGGGCAGTGCTGTTCTGAGCCAGATTCCCCCTCTTCTTTGAGACTGGTGCTCAGTCCCACCCTCCCAACTCATTTCCTGGAGAAGGCCTGGCTGTGCATGATACAGATAACACATGAAAAGTCTAATTTATACAGGAGGTGTGCACCAGTTTAACTATAAAGAGATGCAGATTAGAAAGATGCTTCCTTGCCATTTTTCACCCCTGGCGTCTCTTTTTTCTCTCTTCTCCTCTCTTTCTCTTTCATTTTCTTGTTTTCTCCAGCTCTAGATCATCCACGCAGCAGCACCAATGCAGGATCTAAGGACTAGTGATATTCTTTGGTTTTTTTTCCCTTGCTTTGCCTGAGCAAAGCACAACTACCATATTCTCTCCCATACTCCATATTAAACTCTGCTGTGGGAGAGCGGAGTAAACTGCTTGTGTAATGGTGTGTTATGGCTTGTGAGCCAGACCTGTGAGGAGTTTCTGGTGGGAGTTGAGAACTTATTGAAGTGTACTGGACTTCAAATAAAGGGCTTGCTATCTGCCAGTTGTGGAAGTCTATTGTACAAATTTATGGGCTTGTTAACCAACACCTTTTCAGTCTAAATAGAGGGCTGGTTGCCAAAGTTTTGGTGACTGTAAAATAAAACAAGATTTCCCTGACACATGGTCTGGTGAGTTTGTTCAGCCTCATGAGAATTTATAAGGTGCACCACAGCCCCTACCAGTGGGTCGTGACCCCTACTGGTATGAAAAATTATATTAGCTGCTTTTTTTTTTATAACAGATTAATTGTTAATACAATTTTATAGCATTGTATTAGGTACGAGATTTGCTAGAAGATGAAATCCCATAAAGGAACTAGAAAAAACACCTGTTCTAATAATAGAGTTGTCAGGAAAACATCACAAAAGTGAGATAAATTAAGGAATTCCACAATAATGTAATCATGTTACTTAAGTAAGCACTTTGGTATGGGGTCTAATATGAATCAAAAAGTATGTAAAGCATTGCTAGTGTGTAGATTTGAATACAAACTTGTTTGATGGGAAGTCTGGAAAAAGACAATAAGTTATTTTTACCTTGAAATGAGTGTGGCTAATATTTCCCCTTTTTAAACTTAACAAAAGCACAACATATTTGTGACAGCAATTAAGCACTGTGTATCTGATCTGGTCCTCCATTCCACTTGAACAGCACAGGTAGAAATGTGTACAGTACATACAGCCCCCAGGATTTCTCTGTGTTTTCACCTACCCTCTGCCACACAATGAAGCTATGATGCTGAAAACTATTCATTAAAGGCTAATTCACCTGCAGCCTCAAATTTCCACCCTATAGGGAGAGTTGATTAAAAATCTATTATTGCTGATTTATTGGAAATATGAGTACTACCAGTTTTCCTCTTCATTTCACGTGATCTGTCTAAACAGGTAGATTGCACGTCAAGACAACTGGGTTTCGTATGCATGCAAATCTTTGCCTACAGGGAATTGTTTGGTTACATTTCCCAGCAATCATTCTTACACTTGAAGATATTTAACATTTTTGATTAAATGAACCTTGGCACAAAGACCAGGACCATATTCATGAGGTCTGCTGATGACATTCTCATCACTATGGAGAAGGAAAGTGTTATTAAACACTGGAAACTGGAATTTCTCACAGGAATAACTGGATGTTTCTGATGTATGAATAACAGTAATTGGATGAAAATCACCAATGCTATAGACTGACTGAAATACTTAGGGACTGAAGAGAAAAAAAAGAAATATTTCTTGGGTTGTTAACTGCAAAATGACTACAAACCATCAAGATAAGGCAATGGTGGAAAACAGCATTGAACTGGCTGCATCACATTTTTAGGATAGTTGTACAGGGCTGCTGTAAAACCACATTTTGAAATATACAAATTATTACCTCAGATTTGATTTCATACAAAGACAAATGAAAAAAATCTGGTACTACCAGTCTACCAGTAGAGGTGGTGGATAAATTTGCACTATAAAACAAATGCCCTGTGAATGGAATATAAGGTAGCCTTTGACTGCCCCCAGTGTCCCTACTTATGAGGAAGCCTGGTTTCCTCAACATTTTAAGAGTGTTGTTTGGAAAAATGTGTGTTTAAATATACAGTTAATTTAGATCAGCAAATGTTTTCAGATAGATAGAAAATCTAGGCTTTTTAAAAATAGAAATAAATTAAATAAATAAAATGCCAGTTATTCTGGACAATAATTGTATTTTTTTCTTTAGTTTTGCTCATAGAATAAAATATTACAACCAGGAAGAATATTACCTGTGGTAGGGAAAGTATTATTAAGCTGACTTTCATAAAAGTGAATGCTAATTATAGCTGCTAATCCAATGAGACACATTTCAGAGGTGTGCATAATCACTACAAATTTCACCTTTCTGTGAATATATAATGAAGCATGAGAGACTTATTTCTAAGCATATCAACTTCTGTCAAGAGATTTTCATTACATCAAACATTGATTAGACTAAACTTAGGTCCACCATGCAAGAGACGGCTTTGAAGTGCTGGTAGGCATCATTTAAAATGTATCTTTGCAGAGACCTCTATTACAGTGTGTGAAAAGGAAAGAAGGGAATATTGTCAACTTGCATAATATACTTGAAAAGTACAAAGTAGAAAGTTTTTGTGATTTTTGTTAATTTAAGTCTGGAGACCGTGGAGAAGCAAAGGATAAGAAATGGAGGTAATGATAATTAATGCTTTTGATAGTTATTGTTCTTACTCATAGAAAACCTCGGTTAACAAACTGGGATAAACTTGTCATGCTATTAAGATCTAGGTGGGATCTTGTGTATGGAAACAAGAGCTGATACATCTACATTTCCTGTATATACAGAAGAACATGTACACGCTGTACATATACATACTCTGACAGGGGAATTCTTCCCTGTAAAGAGAAAATCTTCTGTAGTTTATGCAACTTTTATATTAAAGACATAGACAAATGTTATCCTGGTAATCTGGTCTCATTTAATCCCTGTGCCATAGCATGTACATTTCTGTCACAACAATTTCTTCTTATTTATTTGCTTAAAAAAATACATATATTCCAACAAGCTGCACTGTATCTTCATCTGTTCCTGCCAAAATGAATGGTAACACACTCTTAGGACTGTGCTGTGCTACATATGAAATATTATCTTTTTGGTTTACATAGGCTGGTTTTGGGTGGGACAGAGCTAAGTTTCTTCACATTAACTGGTATGGGGCTGTGTTTTGGATTTGTGTCACAAACAGTGTTGATAACTCAGGGATGTTTCAGCTGTTGCTGAGCAGCACTTGCACAGAGTCAGGGCCTTTTCTGCTCCTCACCCCATCCCCACCAGTGAGCAGTCTGTGGGTGTGTGGGGACACTGGGAGGGATGAAAGGAATATCTAAATCCATATAGTGTCAGGTAAGAAGAGAAAATGGAACATTTTGAGTAATAGTGTTTGTCTTTCCAAGTCACCATGATGCGTGATGAAGCTAGGCTTTCCTGGAGATGGCTGAACATCTGCCTGCCCATGGTGAGCAGAAAATGAATTATTATTACAGTAGATTTTACTGTTGTAGTCAGTATAAGTACCCAAAGAATACAAAAGTGGTACTCAATATTTCATTAATGCCCAGAGAGCCTCCTGTCTTCGAATGCAATAAATCTTTTGAAAGAAAACAGAATAATTCTTCAGTTTGTAGGAGGATCCTGTGGTAAGTTAAGCTCATTTCTCACAGCACTGAGACACCATCTTCTTTCATTGTTTCTAATAGCAGTTTAGAACACTATATCATCCAGGAGCCATTGCTCCAAGTTTTATTAAAAGCCTTTTTAACACAGTACTGTGCTCTGAGGAGTCCTATAGTTCTCAGTACAGTCATGGGAAAAGCGAGGTGCTCAAAATAAAGCCTTTAAAGCAGTTATTATCAGGGTGTGGGTTCATGTATTATTTGTCACATTGAATAAGATTACCATTTTCTAGCCTGTTACTGTCACTGTCCTGCTGAACCACCACATCACCACTTTGTAAAACTCCATACAGAAGTTTTCAAGTTCTTGGTCCTGTTCAGGTTCCTGTTATAGTCCAGCCCCTGATGCTCTTATATTTCTGATCAGCTGTCAGGGAGAATGCAAAGGTAACTCTGAGGAATACAAGGATTGTAACTGAGGAGTTGCATACTCCAGGTTAAATCCAGAAGTATTAAGGAGGGTAATTTTGAAGCTTCCAAGGGGATTCACGGGATGAAATACACATCCAAGCTGACTCCAAAGTCTTCTTCCACAGACAATGGAGAAAAGTGTGCTCAACTAGGAAATTATTTGCCTCAGTTCCAGGGACTCAGTCAAATTGCCTAAACAAGTCTACTGAAATTTGGCCTAGGATATCCCAGATGGTCTTCCACTGATGTGCCAGAAGGGAAAATTCTGTTGCAGAACCTATAATATTTGGGGTTGGGGTATTTCTGGAACCGTCAGGAGAGCAGTTTCAAACATCTGCCAAACCCTAAGTTTTGGATACCTTAAAGCATCTCAGATACCTTTAAAGACTTCAAATTAGCCCTAGGTGTCTATATGAGAATAAGATGTGCCCTAGCAATGCTTATTCCTTTCCTTAGCAAAAATATTCAAGGGTAATTAAATCAGATACTGATGACTGGAGTCAAGTGAGATGAATACCACTCTCAGTGTTAATTAGATACTCTTTGAAAAACACCAACCACAAAATGTACAGGAGTGCTTCTATTACTCCTCTCTTACCCTGCCTGCAGCTATGCTGTAGAAATTGAAACTGCAGAACCTCCAGGTCTTTATACTGGGGAAATCACAGGGTGTCTGAATACTCTGGCTTGGAGGCAATTTGCCTCTGATATGGTGCATTTTATATTAGTCATACTTTAAGTGGCATAAATAGTACCCATTTTTCTTTCTTAGGAAAAGATTCTATTAAGTAAACTATATTTGCAGATATGCAAGAATGGTGTAGACATTTACCAGCAATAACAAGGCTATAAAAAATTCAGCCAGAACATCTCTTTTTCTTTGTCACCCTTTTTAATTTAACTGTAAATCAGTAGTAAATACAATGCTCTTCACTGCTTCTTCGAATCAGTATTGTAGTTTATTGCAATTCCATTGATCTAACAAGATTGTCTGGCTAGCAATCAACGAACAGCATAGACAGGAGAAAGAAAGGAAATTGAAATTAAGTCAAACAGACACAGTTTAAAAGCGCTAATTAAGATGTTTATAGATAATGCTGTAATTTTGGGTTTTCTACTATTTTTAAGACCATATTAAAACATGTAAAGGGCCTTTGGTGTCTAGGAACACATTAGAGGGTGACCTGGAGTGATACATTTATTAGGTCTGTTTGTGCACCTCTGTGAGACATGAAACACTTCAGAAACTGAAGCATGCCAACTGAGCACTGTAATGGAGTTCCACGACCTGTATTATATTTTGGGGATATAGTTTCAGTTTATGAAGTCTGAATGGAAGACTAGATTACTGGGAGAGGTCATGTCTGCTCCATTAAGTGGTGTCAGAGCTGAAAGAGGGTTGTTCAAAGTAGCTTCTAATAAGAAAGGCTCCTGTTTGGCAGGGCAGTTTCCAGTACCCTAGAACTGCCGCACATTATCTGCAAAAGCAAAATCAAGTGACTTTCAAAAGAAATTTCCAAAGAATCTTTATTTTCTTGGATATTTGGAACTGGCATATCTATATAAAATAATGTCTCTCTAATTTCATTTTTAATTATGCTCCTAATGTGGGGAGATTGCAGTTGTATCCTTACATGCTAATATTTGCTCATGAAAGTTTCGCTGATTAATTGCTTGCTTATTTCTGTCTTCAGTCCTGCCAATCACAATCTGGAATTAGCATGTACATATTTTTTATTGAAATCTAAAAACATAATGTAAAATGAAAATAATTCACATAATTTCCTTCAGTATATCAATAATACACTATTTTGCTAGGATTCAAAGTACATTTAAACTGCTGAAAACTCTACTGCACAGTAAAATTTTTTTTTTCCTTTAACTGAGAGCCAATACCTTAGAGGATAATATCCCTGTTAACAAAAAAAAAAAAAAAAAAAAAAAAAAAAAGATAATTAAAACCTTTATAAAGCATCTGTCATCCAGCTATACTCATTAGGGATTGTAAAAACCACGCAGATTATAAAACAGGAAAAAAAAAGTAGATCTGAAGTTCCCCACAAAATAAAACAGAAATATTAGAGAAAAAATACATAATGTTCTAACCTTCATATGGTATTATTTAACAGATATATTGAACCAAAAAACCCCAACCCCAAGCCTATAACTTTGAGTACAGTTCTGATGTGTAAACAAAACAATCACTATGTAACATTTGCTGAGAAAAAACCAGAATGGTGAGATAGAGTGTGGATCACAGATTATTGCACTTTAATTTCTAAATGAGCTTAGACATCTGTGAAATTAAAACCCCAGGGCGGACAATTTATGTGACACTATGTTGAGAAAGGAACAAAGCTTTGAGATGCAAATTCCAGCTTTCCATTGCGTCAGACCAGGTAACCTTGCAAACAACCTTCACACAGACCAGTCTTCTCCACTCTGACTGATGTCTCCCATATGTATCTATTTCTCCTCTCCGTTTTCCAATCAAGTTGACAGCAATTCCCAGATCATTTTCTAAAGAGACTGATAAAAGCCAGGCTGGACTTGTACCTGTTATTAACCTCTCTTGTACCATTATTACTTATTTTTCTCCTTTGAGATAAGTGGCTACATTGCACTTGCTGATCTTTGCATGTGATGTGTTATTACATAAAAACGGTACTGCAAATGTCAGCCTGTTACTGGGTCATTAAAGTCAGGTCATGATATTTGAAAATTTGATGTTCTTAACCTTTTCAGAAATTAACCAACATATATTACGGGATTATTTATCTTTGTTTGTTGTTTTTGTCATGGTTGTTGTTGCTTACATCAATTATTCATGAATGCAAGGGCATATATTATGCTATAAAAAGCCATGGAGTCTAATTGATTTATTCATATTATTGAAACTATGATTTAATCATTAATAGTATTTACATAATTATTTTCACTGGCCAGTTTGAGTCTCCTTCATCATTATGAAGGAATAATTTTGAGCTCTGTAAATGCACAAACAGTTACTCAATGTCTTCCATACATATATACAATAGCATGAGATAGAGCAAGATGGAAAATGCCCTCAAGCTGCAACAGGGGAGGTTTACTTGAATACAAGGAAAAAATTCTTGTATTTAAAAAAACAGGCTGCCTAGAGAAATGGTGAAGTCACCTTCCCTCAAGGTATTTAAAAACTGGTAGATATAGCACCTTGTGGACATGGTTTGGTGGTGGACTTGGCAGTGCTGGGTTAATGGTTGAATTTGATCTTAAAGATATTTTCCAGCTTAAATGATTCTATGAATCTATTATTCTGTGATATCCTCTTTTTTCCTACGTGAAAAAAAAGGATTTTTGGCCTATCATTAGCATTCCTGAATCTTCTTCAGCTATGTACACCTACATGTTTGTTATGAAACAAGGCTAAATGACAGATATTTCTCATTTTCAATTTTCTTCACTTCTCTGCATACCACACCGTTTCTGCAGACAACATATTGTCTTCCTTTTGGGTATCACACTAAAATTATTCTTACATAAACAACATACAAAGAACATTTCTTGCTACATGTATACCTAAAATGTTACTATATATAAATATATTTTAATTCATTTATTCAATATACTTGATGAAAAGATGTCATGTGGCAAGTCTCCTATGAGAATCTTCTTTGGCTGCAAGTATATAATTTGAGGAAAGTTACTAAAGAGCTCTGTGGAGATATCTTTTGCTAGATTTTTATACATGCATTTATAGAGCAATAATGTCAATGTCATGCTGGCCATCTACTGTCCAGCTTTAAGAAGTGAATTGTCATTCTTCAACACCAAGAAAATATCATTTTTTTCCCTGATATTTCCTTCATGGATAAATACTCCTGAAAATTTAAGACAATTCCCAAAGGAACAAATCAGTTTTTACAGTGTCAATATTAAAATTAATTCAAAATATGCAGTTTATAATACTATCCTACAGAAGAGTATTTGTGTGTCTTTTTCACACTCCTGAGAACCACTACTGAAAGAGGACCATTTTATAAAACATGGTTAAAACAATCAACCTTTTTTAAACTCAAAATATGAACTGTAAGAATGTGTCCTGTTACAGCAATCATTCTTGTTTAGGAGAAAAATGGCACAAAGCTGTCATAACTTGTAAGCAAAATAAGCTATATTAAAAAAATAATAAAAATTAGAGAGTAATCATTCTAGCAGTCATGAAGATGTAAGAAGTGATTTATTACTTTTCTGGGGAGGTGAATGGGAAAAAATGTGATAAACTAATTGCAAGTATGAATATTTTTACGGGAAGCTTTTACTTCATGTTAGCTCAATAAGCTATTGCCTCAGTTGCTGATGTGACACTACTGACCAGTAACAGTGAGAGATGCAGCAAAACACCATTCACAGAGGGAAATATATTGTTCTTCCTGCTAGTCCTGTGGTGGAGAAGCTGACTCCAAAATGCTAGCAGTATGGCTCTTCAGAGAAAGCAGAATATGCCTTCACTGGGTCGTTTATTATAGTAAACTTCTTTTGCTTTTTGTTATTGTGTTATTACTACCAGTGCAATCCAGAATCAGTGGAATGCTCATTAAAGTTATTCCTTTTTATATTTTTTTTCTTTAAGAATTCCTCATTCTTTCATGTTTTTCTTAGACCTATGGACCAAGACTACATAGTTCACGGGTGAACATCCATCTGCAAAATCTTTTAAACCTTTGAGTTTCTTTTTAAGACTGTGTATCTTCACCATTATTAGGACAGGGTTGCAAAATTTACTTTTGAAATAAACATTTCTCCAGAGTTTTGACCCTTTCTTCAGGGAAATATTATCAGACACACTTGAGAGATAAATTGTCTAAATGAACTTTTTAATAACTTTTTACACAGTGTCTAATTGTGGACTAGCCTAGCAGGCAGCCTCAGCAGGTGCATTTCTATCAAAATAATTTCACTGCATTTTCTATATAATTGAATTGACTAAGTTCTGCTGCATCATGATGTTTTCTCTCATTATAATGACAACTGTGATATATTACAAGTTAGTTCTTGAGGAGAAGAAAAAAGTGAGAAGAAAAAAACATACATTTCAACCATAATTCTTCAAACCAATCATCTTAGGGAGAAAAGAAAAAAAATCAAGCCACAAATCATTAACCTCAAGATAGGTAGCAAATCATCTGAATGGCAAATATTTTTGTTCCAGAAGTATCTAGGCTGTTTTTGGAACATTCACCATATTAAGAGTAAAAAAAAGAAATCTTTTAACATTAGTATGTGTCCTCAAAATATTATTCCTTGTGGTAGAAGATAAAAAATACTAATACCTTAGAGAAACTCATGGTGTTCTTCTGTTTCGTAGCAGTGAAATTAGCTCTGAAGTTCTTCCTGGTGGTGTAATAAGGCTTTCTTTCACTTTTCTCACCAGGAACACACATTCAATAAATATAAGCAGAAAATATATTAATCTGAATGTCATACTCTAACTGCAATTTGCAGTCATTAACAAAGTGCCCTAAGAATTTTCTTTTTAAAAGAGGGAGTTTATTGACTAAAAGAAATTTTTATAAAAGAAAAATTATTTTTTATCTACATCTGTTTTCAAAAAAAATACAAGAAGTAATTCACTGTCATTGAGAATAGTGACCACAGAATTAAAACTAGCTTTTATCCTCCACTGTGTTGAAGAAGTGAGTTCAATTTTCTAATAGTCAGAAATAAAATTTCTCAAAGAGGACTCATTTTACTACCATAATTGTGACTTCTTAGTCTGAATAATACTTTCTTTTTGCATTTGTAAGCGTATTTGGCACAACATATAAAGAATTAATAAAATTATTGGGCTATTGAGTAACTAATTACTTTCTCATTACTAGTTCTCAAAGATTTTACCTATTTCATCTGAACTCAGAAATTGCTATTGTTCCAAGCAGTTTTTTAACATTTACTGGAAGAAACATTTATATTATTACCTTATACACCTTCAAAACATGTTGCCTCTGTCAACACCTTTTAGATACACTGAACTACTATTTTTCACTCCTTGATGCAGTACTTTTGAGAAACAGAATGATGGAGTGAGATGCTTAAGGGAAAAAATCCATTGTGGCAGAAAGGCAGGCCCAAGGAAGAAAAATGTAAATTAGTTGTGTTCATCTTAGGCAATGCATTTCACTCCACATGGCACAGTGTGTAGTCTAGTGTTCTTTTATAGTCCTTCATTTGAATGACATGCAGACCATATGCACTTCTCAGTGGTCAACAGCCTATTAATAGCTCTAAAATGCTCTCTTTTGCCTCTAGTGTCAGCTAAAGGTTCAGGCATGAGATGGTAGAATGCAAGAGAAAGCTCTCAGGAAATAGGAAATGCAACTTGTAGGGAGATTGTTGCCCCAAGGGTAGTTCCTCAGACTACTGCTTGTTCACTGCACAGACTGATTTTTTTTTAGGAAAGATAACAGCAGGAATGGGATTCAACATTTAGCCTGTAGTGCTGCTTTTAGTGGCAAAGCCCATTCCAGGACCAAGTCCTTGATCTCCATTGACTCAGATAAAAGTTTATAAACCTGCCATATACCTAGACAAAAACACCTTTTGAGAAGTCAGGAGTATCCAAAACCTCCATTGGGGCTGGCATATATTACAGAAGTCTTGTGAGAGGCCTGTGTACTTCTGGACCAGCAGAAAGGAAAAACAATCGAATCTCAGAATGCATTAAACACCATAATTACAGCAACTGCACCATGACATAAATGTTTGTAGGTGAGTTAGGTCAGGGGATCCCCAGAACCCATTTCAGCTGCCCACATGCAGACATTACATGTAGGCACTACCTGATTAGCTTGGGACAAATGAGTAAAGGCCCACCTTTGGTTATTTCATTGTAAATGCCTACGATCTGGAGCTTTACTTGGGGCACAGCTCAATCAATCACTTGACCAACCACTGATCTTTCTTATACAAAACATGAATCCTAGCTAATCTCTCTTGGAATTTGTTGAAAAGAAAATTAGAATACTATAGTAAATAGGAATGGAAGTACAATAAAGGAAATATATTAAGAACAGCATTTTCAAAAATTTTAGGAATTATTTCTTCAAGAAAATATCCATTTATTTCCAGTTATTCCATTATTACGAAATGTGTTCACAGATTTGTGGAAGGACATTGCATAGGAAGCAGGGCAAATTTTACAGTCATTACTGTTCATCTTTTACAACATAAATAACTTATAGAAGTTGCCTATCGGTGCTTTCTCTAGCAGGACTTTAATGTACTCATAAAGCAGAAAAATGCTTTTATGTGATAACAAAAATATGATTTAATAAAATTTTGGCACAAACCTTAATATGATACCTAAAATTTACTAAAATCACATAAAATATAGACTAATTCAAAACCTCTATTATTTATTGTTGGACAGGTTATTAATGTAGTAGCTAATTCATTAGGAGAATCTGAAGTTTTTCTGCTATGTACTAGTGTTGCTGAATTTTGTAAAAGAAACTACTGTTCTTTCATTTTTGTGCTTGTCAATAACACTCTTGCTTCTCTGCTTCTAGCCATTGTCACAAGGGAATTTTTATAATCTCAGTGAATGATTATAAAAATTTTGTATTAATTCATGTCAATTTCTTAGCACTTCATGTTGAATAACCTCATTTAAAAGAAAATATTTATTTAAAAATAGTTATCTTTATTTCTAGTGTCTGAGCACCAAATGTTGACTCTCAGATAATAAAGATGTTATCTGAAATTTATCTGTATCTGCTTGTATCAAATCATCTTGGAGGATATTATCTCAAAACCTGCTTTATCATTTACCACTTTTCCCCAAAGCATTTACATAGTAGCAGTATTGTTCCAGATAGGTCTTTTCCTAGGTTTCATGCATTTTCCACTTTCATATATTATGAGGACTTCCAGAGTTGAAAATCAGTGTAAAACAGCAATTCCTTTTTGCATGAAAATCTGATTTCACTTAAAAGTTTTACCTGTCCTGAAAACAACTCCAGATCTAAGGAAGTGAAAGGATTAAGGGAATTGATGCCTACTTATCATGACCTTAAATTGGAAAGGGGTTTATGTGAAATTAAGTGGACTAGGGTCAAAGGGGGCATCTCTCAGACAACGAGTATGTGGTTCATCTGATCTACAACAAGGTGTCTAACCTGCTTTTATGCACTGCAGTCAGGAACTTTGGGATGAACAAGACTGTATGCATGGCCAAGCTTTGGCAGTGGAGGGGATACAGGGGTAGTTTCTGTGAGAAGCTTCCAGAAGCTTCCCCCATGTCCAGTAGAGCGAATCCCTGGCAGCTCCAAAGATGGACCCACTGATGACCAAGGCTGGGCCATTCAGAAGTTAAAATAATGCCTCTATGATAATATAGTTAAGAAGAAGGAAAACCAAGTTACTGCACTGTTGTAATTGTGGCCGAAGAAGAGCGGGGAGAGAACATGTGAGAGGAACAATTCTGCAGACACCAAGGTCAGTGCAGAAGGAGGGGCAGGAGCTGCTCCAGGTGCCAGAGCTAAGATTCCCTGCAGCCCATGGTGCAGCCCATGGTAAGGCAGCTGTGTCCCTGCAGCCCGTGGAGCTCCATGGGGATACAGAGATCCACCCTCAGCCCATGGAGGGCACCCACACCAGGGCAGGTGGGTGCCTGAGAGGCGGCTGTGACCCCGTGGGAGGCCAATGCTGGAGCAGGGTCCTGGCAGTGACCTGCAGACCTGTGGACAGAGGAGCCCACTCTGGAGCAGATTTCCTGACAGGACTTGTGACCCTGTGGGAGACCCACACTGGAGCAGGCTGTGCCTGAAGGTTTGCACCCCATGGAAGAGTGACCCATGCTGCAGCAGTTTTGGGAGGACTTGTGAGATGGACTCACATTGCAGCAGTTTGCAGAGAGCTGTTTTTCATGGGAGGGACCCCACGGTCCAGTAGCAAACTCCTCTCCCTGATTAAGCAGGAGAAGCCTTGGGTCATGAACTGACTGTAACTCCCACCCCCTGTCTCTGTCTGCCACTGGGAAAGGAGGCAGAGCTGGGAAGAAGAAAAGGTGAAGGTGTTTTTAAGGTTTATTTTACTTCTGATTATCATGCTCTGATTTTGTTAGTAATAATTTCAATTAATATCTCTAATTTTAGCTTGGTTTGCCCATGATGATATCGGGTGAGTGATCTCTCTCTGTCCTTATCTCAGCTGATGAACCGTTCATTATATTTTATCTCCCCTGTCCAGCTGCATAGGGGAGTGATAGAGTGGCTTTGGTGGGTGCCTGGCCTCCAGCCAGTGTAAACACACTAAAACACACTGTCATCATGGGAACAGAAACAACGCCAATGCTTTTCCATCTTCCCACGAACAGTTCTATTATTCAGCAGAACTACCAGGAGTTCTGTTCTTTGATTTCAGTTTTGCCCCTTGCACCTCATGTTGCTGGCTGTGCAATGGCACAGCTTTAACAGAAAGACATTGTGCCTGTGCACTCTTGAGAATTGTCAGACTCTCATGAGGATAAAAGTTTAAAGCCCCTGGGATGGGGACAAAAAGCTCCAGATATTCCAGTCCTGAAGCTCTACTTCACCACTCAGAAAACAACTTTTTGTTGAGGAAATTTTGGCATGTCAGCATACGCTATAGTGTCTCCTAAAATGCAAATTATGTCATAGAAAGTGAGATGCTGATGAAACTCCCTGAGTGGAGATAGGAACAAGCTGATCTATGTGACCCTATCAATGTATCTTAAAAGCTGATGTGCCATTTCTTTTCACATTTTGCCACAGACCAGATGTGCTTTGATATGCAACATGTTTGAACAGTTAATTAATATTTAAAAGTGTCATTCTGGCATAATCTGTATAAACACACATTTGGAATGCACAACATCCTGTCAAATACAATTTTTAAAAAAATCATATTCAGTAAAATGGTTGTGAATGCCTATGTGGGTTGCATATGACGCAAATATTTCTGACTTTATTGAAGAAAATAGGGGTTTTTCTGTCATTTTTGCTGTTTTTTCCTTCAGAAAATGAAATTCACCTTCAAAGATTTAAACAGGGAAAATATATTTCCAATTAACAGCCTTTTGAAAAATATCCATTACATCTATTATCTTAAAAGTAGTAGGTTCCTCCTTCAGTCAGAAGTCATTAAAAAAACCTTCCTTAGAATAGTTTTAATGTTTTAATTTAAATATAATCTTTTTTCTTACTGGCTCTAGGAGCTCCAGGTGTGAATTGACTCTAAACTACAAATAAATAAATAAAGTAGAATCACACCTTTTGAAGAAAAAAACAAAACAACATGATAAAGGAAGAGATGTTGACATTCAGTAGACTTTTTTCTCTGAAACTGCTGTTACAGCAATGTAAATTACAGCATTAGCTCATGAACTGTTTCAAGAACAGACTTTCAAAGGTGAACACTTGAGTTTATTAAGGACATTTCCGCTGTTCTCAAAATATGTCATTGAAACTTTGTGTTTTCTGTAGTAAACAGTTATGGATTGCTGTGTTGAAAAGTTTAAACCTTTCATCTTTGATGCACTTGCATTTCAGAGAAACATGAAGTATATTTATCATATGAAGTTTCTAAAGCCTTCCCTGTGGAAGACAAACTACATAAACATAAGATGCTGCATCATAAAATTGAAGTAATCTTCCTTTATTCGTATTCTGTTCACATTTGTGTTCATCCTGACTACTAATGAAGTAAATGGGAATGTTGCCACTGACTTTGTTAAATCTCTAATTCAACTCCTCAAATCTGTTTCCTCTTACCTTCAAGAATTCCAAAGAATCCTTATTCCTTTTTCTCAGACTCCTTCTTTGCTTATGGATCCTTCTCTCACAAATTGCCCCTCAGGTAGAGAGAAGACAGTGTATCTGCAAACTCATTTTGTGTTTCCTTTACAGTCTAGACTGCAAGAAACTTGATTATATTGCTTGTCTGTATCACACAGCTCTCGGGTTCCTTCTTTCAGTTAGTTACAGCCCTCAGCTAGCCTTTGAGTTAAAACCTTTTTTCTTGATTTTATGTCTAAATTGCTCCTTTTACTCTTTCAATTCTGATTAAAAGCTTCCTTAACTGGAAGAACATTTTAACTTTTTTTATGTAATCACTTTGAAAATGCTTAATCTGAGCAACTGTGGCCATCTCACATTATCTCTGTGATAGTTCTCTGGGCAGTCCATAGACAGAAACAGAGATTGCTGGAGTCCATTCTTCAACAGATGTCTGAACTGGGTTGCATGAGTTAAGGAGTCTGTGCCAGACTAGATAAGGTAAAGGCAAGGAATTGTAGTATATACCAAGGAGTAGAGAGGGGATGTGGTTTGCTCAGTCCTGTTACTTTAGAGCTCCTCTAACAGCTACTTACAGGTCTGTAGCTTACTCTGAAGCAAAGTCTTAACTATGGTTGTATACGTATGGAGAGAACTCTCAAAATACCTGGAGTGTGCCACATATACATGACAGCATTACTCACCACTTTACCAAGGGATGTGCAGTAGGTAGGCACAGGGCAGAGCCCAGTTCTCTTTTGCATCCTCACTTATCCAATATCACTGTAGCCACATGCATTATGTAGTCAGGATTCATATTAAGTTTCAATTAAGTTTTGACCTCTAAGTTCATGTTATAAAAGGAAGATTAAGATCCAGGAGATGTTAGAACTGACAATTTACTGCATATGTCTGTGAGTGATAGGGACTATGCTGAAAAGGAAACCATTTGTGTTTCTCTGCCATTGGACTCATGCTGGATGCCTGGCTTTGGTAGTTGGATACTGTGAAGCTGAATTGACAATGAATTCAATGAACTTTCAACTCCAAAGAACATTAACCACTTCAGCCTCTTCCAGTATGAAAGAGTTTGCTTCTGTTGTAAAGCAAAGAACAAATCTCTTTTTAATTTCTTGCAGTCTATGAATTCTAGCTGCATTATAATCTTTGGCTTTTGATTTTAGAGCAAGCACTCCCAATAAACTCCCACTCAAGTTGCTATAGTAAAATCCCTGTAAAAAGAAGTAATAAACAGACAAAATGCTTGTGTAAAGAAGATGCTGGATAAAATATATGCTTGATATTGTTCCTTCCATTATGCCCTTTACTACATTTTGCAATATCAATAGCCTAATAATCAATAGCTATATGAGTACATCCTTCTCTTCAATGTACTATTCAGTTATAAAAAAAGGAAAACTTGAATTTGTTTTCAAAATATTGTAAACCAGACCTGTGACTGTTATAAAGAAATTAATTAGAATAAGCTTTATGATAGATGTGTATTTCAAACAAAGCCAATTTTTGGACGATAGATTATTTTTAAATTCTACCCATTACCCATCTATTTTCACCCCTTTTTTCACTGCCACTTTTCTCTTCTAATCATTCTGTAATTTTGCATATTTTTATCCTAAATATATAAACCTTTAAGTACAGATTGCAATCCTGAAATTGGACTAGCCTACCTTATTCATCTGGCCTGCTCCTATGGACCTAAATATCCACTGGCATCTGCTAACAAGTCAGCCTGCAGCGCTGGAACAGAAGATGCTATGAAATTGTAGTAGTGAAGATGTCATTTAATGGTGGCCACATGCACAATCCACTATGCAAGTCTGCTTGTTCTTTAAATAAAACAATCACCATGTCACAGGTGGACAGAAATATGCACCAAGATTTTTGAAGCATTTAGTCTCAGCAGGCTCTTCTTTCCCAGCTTTTGCTTATTTAGGTTTTATTTTCCAGTGTTCAAATCCAAATACGTCTTACTAACTTAACTGTAGTGTGCAAAAAGATTTCACGCCATGGAAAATAAATTCTTCTTATTTCAAGATGCATATTAGATCTGTTTTATTAATAGGTGAATGGTTATTAGAAAATATATACTGATCATTTATTCAAGAACATATAAATGTATATGAATCATGAAGAGAGGAAGGGAAATTGTTCCCATTTCCACATTTTCAATATAGATAATATTTTATCAGATTTTATAAATCGAAGCTGTTCCATGTTTTATTTCTTCCCAACTGTTCATATTTTCCTTGAATTAAGTTTTTATTTATATATGAACCTCATAGCAAGTTTTGTTAGCTTACAAAAATAAGGGTTGCCATACACCTTCATAAACAGAAGTTTTATTTGCTTTTATTAGCTTGCTGCATCAACACAGAGCAGATTGTTTTTGAAAGATGCAGTTTCATACTGCCAAAGAAGCTCCATAAAAGAATGTATCATTTCAAAACTAAAGTCCATTTCATGAGAAGCTATTATTCAAATGAAGTTTGATTGCATAGGGCCAACTGCAATGTCATGACTACAATCTAGAAAATGCTGGGGCTCCATTCTACCTTCTGTAATATTTTTTTCAAACAGCAATCCAACTGGAAAAATATGAAATCATTATAGTAATAAGCATATTGGAAATTATAGTAACAAGCATACTGTACTACCTCCTCTTTGCCTGTTTCCTTTTCTGTTGCTCTACATTTTTATTTGTGATGTTTTAAATACTGATTTCAAGTTCTTCATATCCTGGAAGTTACAGAAAGTTGCTCAATAGAGTATTGAAATAGATACAAGGATATGCATTTGAAATATGTCTATATTCTATTCTAGATAACAACTAAATTAGATTTTCAATGATATGGCTGATATTTATCTGTTCAGAGTGCAACAATTCATAAAACAAAACACAGCTTCATCTGTCTAGATTAATAAATATTCTAATCTCATTCGCTCAAGTAAATAGTGATAAACTGTTAATATAATTCACCATTCTGAACTGATAATTTCAATTTATATTCCAGTATACAAGGCAATATTTTCTTCATTATTTTTGTTTCTTTGTAGAGTGTCATTTTGGTTAATAACAGCAAGGTAATTCAAACCTGAATGAGGAAGGTAAGATACACCTTATTATGATTCCTCATAATACCTTATTGTTGACATAAATTTCTATCTTGCTTAAAAATCATTAAAATGCTATTCTTTTTTATTTTATTTTTAAGTAATCACAAAATTAGAGTATAGGAATTAGAACGCTGAAAGCTCAGGGGTAATTATATTTGTTATGCTGCTTGCATTGGTATAGAGGTACCATGAAAAATCACAAGTAATAAGTTTTGAAGATTCTCAATGCATATGAATTAAAAGGAAGCAATACAATTTAACTGACTATTCAGTGAAACATCCTTACAGAAAAGGAATCTTCACATGATACCATTATCATGGTGAATATACACCAGACACTGAAAATTTTAGTGTTGTCATTTAATGGAAAGATAAGAATTAGTGTACCAAATCTTCTTTAATTAAGATGAATAATTTAAAAATCAATAATGAAAAATAATGTAATAAACTTGAAATGTAGTGGAAAATAGCTTCTTCTAACCAGAGATTTTATAAATTAGCATTTTCTGAACATTTAAGAGAAGAGGGTTTAGGGAGTTTAAAAATATATATGTAACACTAAACAAAATGCTGATCTTAGTTTAAGAAGACAAAACACTAATTTTTTAACTACTGAAATAAAGCATTACACCATGATCAGAGTTAGTGAATAATTCAAAATTTCTGTGTGGAAAAATATCTTTTTTTACTGAGCCTCTAGAAGTAATATCAAGATCAATTAGGTATATAATAAATTAGTGCTAATAACAAACACAGCATATTACTGCCATGTTTTGACATTACAAAGCTAGGAAATCAGAATTCTCTAGATACCCATCAGGTGCCCCAAAAACATAGGTTTACATTCTATGGTAATTTGCATAGCTGCCCCTTACTCTTGTCTGCTTAGCCAGGTGAAGTACCTTGTGTTCACCTGGAAGAGCTGTGATTGCACAGAAGAAAAAAATATTTGAAAGGTTTATTTGAATGGTTTTAGCCTCAGACAAGTCAGTTTCCCAGTCTTCATTTCTGCACAGCTGCACAAGTGCCCTTGCCAGAACAGAACTGATGCAGGGGCAGGAAGAGGTAGCTGGGGTGGAACAGAGATTCACAGGATGAAAGAGACACCAAAAAAAAAGTGAATTGTGACTTACAATTGAAATCACATAAAAGCCTCAATAACATTGCAATAAATTAGGGTTGTTAATGTAGGTATTTAAGTGAAATACAAACAGACATGTAGTGACAGCATTCCTGCCCTTTCCTTCCCAAAGCATGTATTTAATGTTGGTAAATAAAGTGAAAGCCAAGAAACAATATAAAATTCTCACCATTTGTACAAACTAAGAATTCCACTTTTAAGAAGCACTCCATAGAAATTAAAGGAATGTTGTCAGGTATATTAGCAGGACTTAAACCAAAATATTTTTTCTTTTCTTTTTTAATACCATTTTTAGAAGTGATGCCTTTTTTCCTCTCCTTTTCAGCCTAATGATGAAACTCATGTTCTCATTTCTTTCTAGAAAGCAACAAATAACACAGTAACATTTTTCTCTGTTTACTGCAATGTTTCTTGGGACACTAACCACGAACCTTGTACTTAGACCCTCACCTCATAGCTCTGGTATGAAAGTCTTCAGTGTTTTGCATGGAGATCCTCTATTACAGAGATGCCATTTTATCCATGATGTTTTGTGCTTCTTCTAAGATGCAAACAGTTAGATTGCCATCTTTTTCCCCTAGTCCCTGTACTAACAGAAAAAGGTACCTGCATGCCAAGCAATGCCAAATACATCATTTAGGGATTCAATTTGTATTTCCAATAAAACAATAGTAACTATGCCTAATAAACTAGAAACTCAAAGGGAGAGTAGCAAGGTATAAATGGAACAATGTGCTCTTTCCAAATGCTATAGGTCACAGTCAGTTTGTATGCAGATTTTGGGAAGCTGGAGATCATTTAAATCTCTGGTCAGAGAAAAAGAAACAGGACAAACTGAAACTTTCTTCTGACCATCTTTCTTCTGTTTCTAGGATAAGTCCATTGGTTCAGATACTTAAATGGCAGATGTAATATTGCTGTTATATATGTGAAAGCAAATGTGGTCTGTAGGGTAAGAAGATTCTGAAATTACACATAGGAAATGTTCACTATTCTCCTGAAGGAGTAAGTGTTAAGAAATTACCCTGAAATTCTACATTATAGAAGCTTGCAGCACAGAGTAATAAGTTCCTAGCTTATGAGCATTTCCACAGTACAGTCAACATTCAAGCTCATTCAAGCACATAGGACAAAAATTAAGGTTCACCTCCATTATTCCCTAACTTCCAGGTGCTTGACTTTGAAAATCTCAATTAAATTATTTTAATTTGTTTCTAAATCCAATACAGTATAAAGGAAGTAACTGGATCAGGAAGGTGCTAATAACTACATTGGAACTTGTTTGCTTCTGGGCACTCTTTACATGTAAAAATGGAAATAGTTTAATTTAATTTTCCTTTCATTACGGCATGAGGGACATCTCACCCTATTACTGAATGAATCCCACTATTAATGAACAATTTAATTGATTAAGTAATCATGCAAGGATTTTTTTTTTACCATTTTACCATGGATATTTGAAGAAGGAAACTTTCTGTCCTCACCAAGCAAGATAGTACCAATATCTGGCTACGTATTAGTTTCAGATCTATAGATCTGAAACTGCTACCCTGGAAACACAGTGGGTCAGAAGTCAGTAGGTTTTATATCAGCAACATGTAAAGTAATTCATAATTTACAAAATAGATCTAATAAAAGACTTTATATCGACCTACAAGTCTGTCTTTCTTATACCCTTAGATCATTCATTATCCCTTGTAAAAAAGTTAAACTCCAGAGGTAACTTTTGATTGAACTAAGTCTGGATGACAGCAGTCAAGCAGGTTATTTTCTGGGCCAAAGTAATTCAGAAACACTTTTTTCCTTTTTTTATTAAATCTAGTTTGATCAGCAAACAAGTGGGTTAAGTTTATGTCTCCCTGTGTTTGGGGGAAGGCAGCAGGATCCACCTGAATTCTGGATTTCCTGGGAGAAGAAAGTAGAAATATGCAATCATTAATCTATGGCCAATGCCAGTTACTCCTTTAAAATATGGGCTACAAGTAATTTATATTTTAAAACCATGTATAATTAAATAAATTTTCTCAAAAAAATACACATAATTTAATTTAAATTGATTTAATTTAATGAAGAGCTATTTTGAAGGCCCTATGACTGAAAAATGATAAAATGGAAAAATACAGCTCATAGTAAGGAAAAAGACAGATAAAGCCAGCATTTCTGTGGTTCAGAACTCTTTCAAAACAAAAGCACAGGACCACCTTTAACTTTTTTCCAATTCTGCAGCTAAAAATTCTTGCCAAGCTCTCTTAATTTTGTGGAATGAGAAGGCCAGATTCCAAGCTCCATTTTAATAATTTGTCACAGCTACCTATGCTGTTTTCCATGGTTATTTTTAACCTTCTAACTTGCTGTCCTTCCAATCTTTTTTTTCATTCTGCTGCTTTCTCTTCCACTGATGACTTCAGTTGTTATTTGTTTGAGGAAATAATGTAGTATTTGATTCATGGATATTAAGGCTTTGACAAGAAAGCCTCTGAAATGAGAGATTATGTTATGATGGACTGGATATTCAAGTAAAATTAAAAGGAAAGAGCTGTTGAAAATGCAAATACCTATTGATTCCAAGGAAGTTTTCTATTTAAGAAAACTCAAAACCTCAGCTCCGTGTTTAAGATGGAGATATTAAGTTCTATGGGGTCACCTGGGAAAATATCTTATATTGGAGCAGTGTAGAACAGGAATGCAGATATAGGTAAAGTGCAATTCTGCCCACATGTCCCCTACAGGGAAATACCTCATATTTATCCGTCCCTACAGGGAGGGATAACTATGAGGTATCATCCACCAGGTGTTCTTGAAGGAAATCACTGCAGTAATTTAAAAGTAATTACACACTGTATTCAGGAAAACTAGGAGTGAGGATTCAAGCCTGAAAGAAGAAAGTAGATTGTCTGGGTTTTGGAACCAAAATATCAGCAGAATTAAATGAGCATCTAACACATTTGTTTCCTCCAGAAAGCCCCTATGTGAAATAAGATCATGACTTGAGAATATCTTTTTCTCTGTACATTATAGGTAAATAACGCTGACATTCCAGAACTAGAAAGGTTGATAGAAAGCAGAATTTTGTCAGTGATGTTTGTTTGGCTATGAAAAGGAATATAATCAACAGATCTTCTAAAGTATTCTGAATGAGTATCTTCATTTCAGAAGCAGTGTGGTTAAAAAATGAGAAATGCCTCTGCAACATTTATAAAATGGGAGACGGTATCTTGCCTACCTTGTCAAATGAAATAAGACGAGCATTTAATGAGTAGTAAAATTGAGAAATGCAAGTATAATTATCTTATCTTGTCTCCTGTTCTGGTCTCCTGCTTCAAATCCAACAAGTATTCCCCTAGAAAAGAAATTATAAATATTTCCACTCAAGTTGCACCATGCTCTGTGTGGAGAATTAGCTTTGCACTTACATATTAACAGTACACTGCCAGGAAAATCATGCTACTGTGTTGAAATTTACTGCTTAGGGACTCAACAGGTTATAAGTGTTTAAGGTTACAAATAGGTCAGATCTGGATGGGTTGACACACACTGAATTTGCTGATAATCAACACATGAACTGCTTCAAATTGTAGAATTCTTCCCAGACAATTTTTTATGGAACAATAAGTGGGAAAAAATCCCTTATTTTTTCTCTGTTTTGGAAATGACTGAGATAATTCTTTTTCCTTCAGATTTCCACACACAGAAAAATAAACCTTAATCAGAGAAGCAAAATGTTTGGCCAGTCAATAAACAGGGAAAAGCAGTGATTTATAAGAGAAATTAGTACATCACCTTGACTACCTGTGATTTGCAATAAGTGAAAACTATGGAGATTTGTAAATAATCAAAGATAATAAACTGTCTTCCTCCTCATCCCGTAACACATTCTGAATAAGGAGTATATATTAGAAGTAAAATTATTTTAGAAAGTTAAAAACAGCAATCATAACTTGTCTGTATAGGACGGATCTTTCATTTTGACTAGCACCTTCCTCTACAAATCCCTAAAATTATTTCCATGGGATTATGATGGATTAAATGACTGTTCAGAGTAAGACTGGCAGAACTGGGTCCTAGGAGATTTCCTGTGCTATTCAATGATCCCTAAAGAGAAGGAGTAGGAATTATAATACTAAAATTATTAAAGCCAAATGGGATTTATCATTACCCTTAAATTATCATTTAATATAGCCTTTAAGAAACATTTATACACTAACATGAGGACAGACAGCATGACATGAAACTACATGTTTTACTTGTGTCTAATTTGTCACTTTCAACTTGGTCTTTGACAAAGGTATTTCTGTTTAACTTTATTTTTAAATCTGAGAAAGAATAATTATTTCTATTGCTTGAATATATTAAAATTATCAGCTCATAAATAAACACATTTCTCTGGTTGTTTCTCTTGCTTGTTTATTTTTGCATCTCCTTTCTAAGAGCTCTGCCATCCCATGTAGGCTCTACTGATTGTGCTTCCTATTTTAGGTTAAGCCTTGCTCGAGGCAAGTGGGATGTCATGTGGCTGTGAGAAGTTTCAGAAGTATTAGCCAGGCCTCAGGCTGCCCCAGGCAGCCCTATTCCCAGGAGTCATTTCACCTCCTCCTGCATCTAAGGATATGCAATTCTCTCATCCTCTCCTGAGGAACCACTTCATCAAAAAAGTTTACTCTTCTTCTCTCAAGCCTGTCCAATTGGTGATACTGATATTTTTCAGCTCAGTTTCCCAGTACTGAGGTGCTCAAATGGGGCAGACGCAGAGGCAAGGTCTTGGTTCAAGTTGTTCTACTCAAGAAAATGAGTAGTAAAAATTGGCTGGATGTTGGAACCCTGGAAGCTGAGAATTTTAGGCTTTCTGTTCTAAAAGGCCCTGACCCTCAAGTAAGCACTACATTTGACCTGAGGCCGTGGAACAGGCTTCCAAAATTGAGTGATAGCACTGGCATTATGGATGTGTAGTTTGAATAGAATTGTGTAATATCACAGGATGGAAAAATTAGAAATTAAGGCTTTAGACTATAGGGATATATATATAGCAAGATGGAGGATTTATCGTGTTGTCTAGATTCTTCTTTCACCTTCTTCTTCATGGGTTTGGGTGGTGTTTTGTAATTGGGTGAAAAAGTCTGCATTGCGGACCATGGGTTATTGGGTTAAAAGTAAAAATAATTTAGGTGTCATCTTGTAATTGGACAATTAGTGCTTAAAAGACCTTGGAAAGAGTTAGAGACAGAGCCATTTTTCACCTTGTTAGCTAGAACTCACAACTTGTGAGACTGTACTATAGATAAGAATTAATAAACATCTGAGTCTGAACATGCAAACTGTGTCTTCCGAGCATTTAATCCTGGCTCTAACAGAAGAAAAGTAGATAAAAAACCCACAGCTGTATCAAAAATCTGGTGAAAGGCTTTATGAAAGTCATACAAGGCTGAGAATCTGTGATCATAATAGCATCAACCATCCACTAATCTTTCCATGTGTTTAGCTTGCAGAAAGCGTATGACTTTTTAGACCAGAAATACTTTGCTCTCCTTCCTTTGGAGAAAGCCATCAAAATAAGCACAGGATTATTGTTACCTTAATCTAGATCCATCTTGCCCCTACAAAATTATTCACATTATGCCTGTACATATGGTGGCCTTGATTTCATCAGTAAACGTTTGCTACACCAAACAGGTGAGTGTTTTTAAGGTAAATTAACCTATCTCTGAAGTAAAAATACAAAGAAGAGCAGCTAATAGTTATGCCACTGACATGACATGTATTTACTCAAAATAAACCTGTCAGTCTTTCTGAAAGCTTTTACTATGCATTTTCTTTTGAAATTATGCAAACTATACCTAAAAGAGTTTTGCATAGGTTGATGAACTACAAAGAAGAGCATAGTGGCCTAAACTGTACTTTAACATACTAATATATCAATAATAAAATTAAAAACCTGTCAAGGGGAAGGATGAGTAAAGGCAAAAGATATCTTTAGAGAAATTATGTAAATTTGTGGAGAAACATAAATTTTAAAACTTGTGAGGAGAGTGACTAAGGAGATTTGAAATGATTATATCTTAAATGCGTGTTTTTCTACATACCAATGTCTCTGTGCTACTTTCATAATCATTATTATTGGGACTGTACATTGAAATACACAGAGAGAAACAGTAAGGAAGTACTTCTTTGTATCCATCCTGTGATTGATCATATGTGTCAAAAAAAGCTCAAATCATCTGCCAGCAAAGATGTTTCCCAGACCAAATGATTTCAGGAATAAATATATGGAAAAACATAAAGGACATTAGTTCTGATTTTAATTCCAAGACTGATTAATAAGGTATCCAAAATCTCTCACTCATCATGGTTAATTTCTCTTCATTTTTGTTTCCTTCCCCAACTCAGACACCTTACTGACCACACAGTTCTTTCCAGAACTGTGACACTGTTTCTGACACTGTTTTCATTTTTCTTTCCTCTTGAATTTTAGTTTAATTTGCACTTAGAATAACTATTTTGGATCAAGACAAATCGATTAACAACATAATATGCCTGAAGTTATTCAAGTTACCATCTGTAAGTTTTTTTTTCTCATAAAGGCAAGAATCACAGACATACATGTTGTGGTATTCTTACTAAGCAAGCAGATGTGAAGAATCAAAGAATTCTCATTATATAGAATAACAATTTACTTTGGTCAAAACATACAAGAAAGTTAATAATTTGGAGGAATAATTACCAGGAAACAATAGAAGGAAGGTTATAGTTGAAACAAAGGTATTGCTGCAGTTTACAAGACCATTAAGTCCATAACCTTAGCCCATAGTCCTCTGTCTGCTACCTTTACAAATGTCTTAGGAAGTTCTTTAAAGTATTTTCACAGGTTTCACAGGTTCATAACTCTATGGTAAACATGTTCTTCGGTCTGAAGCAAAGCATAGAAAAAAGAAATCATAAAAAGAGTAATTCAACTATCAAGAAAAATATGTTCATTCAGTGTTGGATTTTGAAAGAAAAGGAGTTTAGATAGGTATGGTAGTCTAAAAATTATTTTATACTTTGGAAACTAATAAATACATAAAGATTCAGTGTGCCTTTTTATGGTTGCCCTGGTTTTGAATAAAAGTAGGTTCATTATGACAGACTGATGTTATTCCAAAATTGTCAGAAGTATTTTAAATTATCCATAGTCTTCTAAATATGTCCACAACTTTGTGTCAACAGTGACTTTTAAAAACTAAACTGACTTTTAGTTTTTAAAACATGTCCACGTGTACAAAGGATATTTTTTCAAGATTGACCATTAGAGCTTTAAGTCCCTATCATATCAACCATTAAAAAAAGGGAATAATAATACTGTTATTATATAATAATAAAAGATAGAGATAAATATGTAATATTTTACAGAAAGAATAATGGTTTTTCAGAATTAAAACTATTGTTTTGTCTAATTGATCCTCACAGAGCTGCTGAAGTTTCATCCTATATGGAAGAATAACTGTATCATACACTATAACACAGATGAGAACTCAACATAAATAAAATTAATAATTATTAAGAGGAGTTAAATATGGTCTGAAACAATCAGTGAGTCCAAGGAGTGGATGCTTTAACTTCACTAGAAGGCTTCCATTGAACAGGAGGGAAGATAAAGGATCTGATCCTATTTTGTACTCTCCTAAAGTCCCTGTTAAGAGACCTCTTCTGTTGCAAAGAACACAACTTCACAACTTGCCAAAGCAAAATGTGCAGTAACTTCTCTGTTATGAACACTTGCACCAGGGAGTTTCTAAGTGATGCAACTCTGTCCTGCTGTTAATATGAAAGTTCAGCGAGTCTGTGGCTTTTATTCAAACATATGCTACCACAGACGTGTCTGCTGCAGGATTTCCTGCCGATTCCAAGAGGTTTTTCCTACAGCTGTAAGTCCCATATTTTGTAAGGAGGACACTGATTTCTGTTGGGATGTCATATCACAGCAGTCACTGCATCCTCAACGAGATTTACATTGCACTATCCCCAAAGAAATATGGGGCATCACAATTATAAACTGGCTACTTTCAGTTTATTTATTCATTGTATAAGAGCAAAGAATATTGCAAGCATCTCACAAATATTGAAGAGGGACATTGCTTAGAGAAATTCTTATTTTCAGGCTATTTTATACATTTGCATTTGAATTACTGCATTAAATTCACTGTAAAACAAGAAAAATCACCCAAAAAGAAAGGTCACAAGACTTACTTTCTACTACAAATACAGACAAAAAAAAAAGTTGCAAAATACAAAGTTGAAAGGACACTAGCAGGATAAAAGTCATATTTTTTTAGTAGATATCATTTCCTTAGCTACTAATAACATTAGATTTATAAGATTCAGAAAGGAAAAGGTAATTTAATTTTCACCATTTGTGTTGTATATCACCAAAGGTCAGCTGCTTCACAGCACAGTATCTACCTGCATCTGATAGCATGTAAATCAATTCACAAAAAATTCCAGAAAAAGGAAAATAGCATTAAAAGATAATCTAATGACACAATTTAAAAAGGATAGGAGAGAAGCAGCTTTGTAAAATATTGAGCCCTGGAGTTATACAAAGCAACCATACTGAGTACAGGACACATCTCCACAAGGAACCAGCAGGGCTATGTGCTTAGTATTAACCAAATAAGGGAAAATGCCAAATTTTTCATCTCAGCAGAGTTTCTGCAGCAAAAGAACTACTCCAGCAAAAGAACTCTTCCATTTTCTCACAGCAGCTGGAGGTCTTCAGACAGTTTAGACATCCTAGATTAATGATCACTACTTCACCCTAAATTATCTTCTCTGATTACAAAAAAAATGCATTTGGGGCTGAAAGAAATCTTATTGCCGTCTGACTACTTATCATTATTAGTGTTACACTATGTAGATGATAGTAACTAAATGCAAAGAAAATAGTTCACTTCAGTGCTTAAATAGTAACCCTGAAAAGAGCAAACAAAATCTATTACAGCAACCCTCTGATCTGTGTTGTGCCTCAGATCATTGTTCAGAAGTGTCAGGGTACTCTAAATATTGCCTTCTCTACTGAAGAGTTACAGCAGTCAATACAAGTAGTAGGAAAGATGACAGCACAACAAGACAGTTATGAGAGCTCTTGGCAGTAGGTGCACCTGGCTAGAAAATGGAAAGAATGAACATAGAGACCAATGCTGCTGGAGCGCAGCATGAGTATGTAAGCAAGGCACGAGCACATTAAAGTGGTTCACAATATCATTGCAAAGCATAGGTGGATCAAGAAAGAACAGCAGGATCAAGGCACCAGAACAGAATTAATCCTGAAAGAGGAACACAGAAGATAGCACATTGCACTAAAGAGGCAAAAAACTAAGTCTGGTGTTCCATACTGTTTTGTCACTTTTCAACAGGGCACTAGTGCCTCTACAAATAATTATATCTACTATAGGCCTCTACTGAAAAGAATGGGCATTTCCATCCACTTGAACAGACACTTATATTAGAATCATAGAATATCCTGAGTTGGAAGGGAATCAAAAGGGTCATTGATGTCCAGCTCCTGGCCCAGAACAGAACAGCCCCAAGAAATCACACCCATGTGCCTGACAACATTGTCCAAATTCTTCCTGAACTCTGTCAGGCTTCCCTGGGCCTGTTCCAGTGCCCAACCACCCTCTGGGTGAAGAACCTTTTTCTACCTTCCAACCTAAACCACCCCTGACACAACTTCAGGCCATTCCTTTGGGTCCTGTCCTGTCCATTCCCTGGTAACCAGAGAGAAGACACCAGTGCTTACATCAGCACCTCACTTTAAAACAGAATACTTGAGCAAATTGCCAAGACTTAGAAAAATACATGGTTTATGAAAGAGTGAGTAGCACCCATCTAGAAAGAAAATGTGGCAAACCTTTGCAAATACAATAAAAATAAAGTGTCCATCCAAAAGACCCATTCTGATTCTAAACAAGGAGTCCAATTGCTGGTTACAGAGCAAAGGCTAAAGAAATCTGACTAAAATTTAATTGATACCTAGGAATGTTCTTAGTCTCCTAATCTCATAGCATTGACTGATATTTTGCTTTTAAATAAATGTTTTAATAGGAAAGCAATTTCAAAAATGAAAAATTATGTATTATTGCTTTGCAAAAGTTAATGCATTTTTGAGACACTATAAGTTCATCATGGCTAAGTAAGTAGAGAAAAAACTTCACCAGAGGCTATGGTTTGTATTCAACAAAAACTTAGCTAAAAAAATGCATGACAGTAAATTAAATACTGTAGAAAAATAAACACATTTTAAGAGTTTATTTATTTCACAGTTCAGTTAATTAATATGATTCATAGAAGGCATGTTTCTTTCCACAGCCTCTGTTGTGCATCCTCACTCTTAAGATGAGACAGCTGTTTTCTTTGAGGAACTGTTTTAGACAGTTAAAAGTCTGCAGGCAATTGACTGGTCAAATCTGTAGGAGTCCCTTAGAGGTTGTAAAACAGTCTTCTACATTTGTAATATTAATACCTAGTTTATCCTTGCAAAGCAGCAAAGACTGTTTCCTGCTTAAGTTAGAAATCTCTTTTGTAATCAATTATGTGAGTACTTCGAGTTCTGAGCAGGGTCCAGGATAAAAATAAAGGAACAGAGTAGATTAGATTTATTAGGTTCTTGTAATAATTGTTCTTACTAGAACAGACAGAAAACATACATGTTTATACTGTGAGACTAGAAATGAAAAATTATACCAAAAGCATGAAGAAAATGCCATGGAGCCATTATTATACTACATTAAACAGTCACAAGATATTAATAATTTTCCATCTGTTTACTTATGTTCTTAGAATTTTCCTCATGAATGTTCTTGAGATTTAGCTCTCCAGTGTTGCTAAGAAAATTTACATAAACTCTGAGTTCTCAAAGGACTTCTCAGATGTTAGTAATGAAAACTTGGCCAACATCCCCACTATCAGAGTTTGATAAAGTAAATACAAATATAGTTATTTTTTTAAAGAGGAAGACTGAAATCTTATATGCATAGTTATGTAATGCACTGCATGCAAGTTGTTATAATCATTATTTTTTAAATATGAGAATTTCCTTTGGTGAAAAGCATTGGTTATTATTAGCTGTCGTTCCTGAACCAGTAGACAGTGGTTTACAAGCAGGTTGTTTTTTCACCAACATCAATGTCTTTGACAAGAGAAAACTGCCAAACCAACCAAAATTGATAAGCAAAAATTAGTCAGATATATTGTTACATATTGCTAGCCTCGTCACATATTTGGAAGTTCAAATCTTCCAATTCTTTTCTAAAAATGCACTTCTATTCTACATATCTATAATCTGTTTATCAGTCAAACTCAGCCCTTTTGCAGGTTAAGGTTTTCCTAATGCTTTTGGTTCATCAGAAATTAAAATATATTATTTCCAGTGTTTTCTATTAATTTATTACACAGTACTTAATCATTGACATTAAAGTTTTCAGAAAGAAATTTGATTCATTTTTGAAAAGTAAATCATATGTAGGCATATAATTATCTCTGAGGACGTAATCTATAAAAATCCTATTTTCCATGAATAAAATCAAAAACTTGGATATCTAGAAGTCAAGACAAGTTTGTCTAAAAATGCCTAAGATATTTTTTGAAAATCAGGTTTAGGCATGAAGCTGGATTTTAAAGGGAATATATTTAGATATCCTTCTGTTTGCTAACTGATCTAGAGTCTCTCTCCTGTCATCATAGAAAAATAGCTACATATGAGGAAAAATTAATCCAGGTTTTATTAATTCCATAGTTTTTGATCAAGAAAACTTTATTTGGAATTTTCTTGATAGAATATAAAGGGAATCTAGAGTACTCTAGATTTAGGAATTAACCTTTAAATTGGGACAAATCCCACTTTATATCATTTATATTCATTGAAGAATATTAAAAAGAATTTTTAAAAAATCTCATCTTCTCTCATATTTTATTTTATACTTGAATGGAAAGTTAATTATATATAAGCTGGCTAATAAAATTTGGACTGCATTTCACTTATATATTTGAGAAAAAGATTAATAAAAATTCTTATGAGTGGAAAAAAATCAATTTTCTCTGAGCATAAAATCTTAGGACACTTTATAGTATGATGCATTGCAACTTTAGACATAATTTTTAAAACACAGGGAAAAGATCTTTTTTATATTGTAGGCATTCATGAGGACATAATAACTTACAGTGGCTACACAGAGTTAATTTCTGGAGTGATATAACGCATGGTTTATTTATTTAGTAAGCCAAATAAAAGCTGCAAGAAAATTATCTTTTCCCTATAGCCAAAGACATAGAATAACATTAGGTAGGATCTTAAGTCATTCTTTAATAAGAACTCATTATTAAAACAAAAAAAGTCATGCAATAACGTGTCATGGTCCTGCAAAACATGTCAGAGTCTTTCTTGTGGGACAAATGACACACAAGAAGAATACATAGAATAATAATAATAATAAAAAAAAGTGGAAATATCATTGGAATGGGTTTTAAATATTCTGTGGCATTTATAACTGGTGTGTATAAGTGTAATTATCTGCCAATGTATATGTGGTGGGCTAACCTCAGCGAGAGCCAAACCTCTTCCAAGACTCTCACTCACTCACCCATCAGATAGAGTAGAAGGAAGGCAAGAAAGCTCAGGGTTCAAGGCAAAATGCAATATATGAAACTGGTTTCTTTAAACTTGTCTATACAAGTCTACATGACTATCTAATCAGAAAACTGACTTTTTCTTATTTCAACTTCTATACAACCCACTCATCAGAAGAACTGTAAAAAACATCACTAAGACTATTATAATACAGTGACAAATACTGAACTACTCAAGAGCCAGAAAACTGTTCTAGGAAGGATTTATTTTTATTTAATTCAGAAATGTTTCTTTTACATGAAAAGTAGATTTTCAAATATATTTACATTATTTTGGTTTCTTTGCAAGTTAATGGTGCTTAAAGACCTGTGTAAATATAATAAAAAATGTAACCAGTTTGTTCAAAGACAAGGATTTAGAAAAGAATCCTGACAGAGATTAAGCAGCAAATAGAAATTTCTCTGTAATAGAATCTGAGACAATTATAGCACCAGTGACTGAACAACCCATTCATTTACCCTTTTAAAGGATCGAAAGAAAGAAAGAAAAGAATTTTACAAGCTGAAAATTTTTAGATATTAAATGTATCATGTTAAATTAAGATCTTCCCTTTCAGCCTGTAAAATGCTTTATAGCAAATGCTCCATCTCATACATATTTAAATTATATCAGTTCATAGCAACCTTAGAAAAAGTCAGAATTAATTTTGGTTTTTTAATGTTTGCAAATGCAGGTTATATCAAGGTCCTCAAGTCTACTAAATCTACAAATCAGCATGGATCCAAGTGACAAGAAGTTTATCTATAGCAAACTTTGCAACTGAAAATACAAAATTCTTTCACTGACTTCAGTTTGACATATACTTCTGAGTCTGCTCTTACAGTCTTTCCTTTTGGATTAGCAACTCTAGCTAACAGATGTGCTAAACTCATGGCAGAATTAAAACAAATACAAAAAAACCCCCACCTCTTAAATAAACTTACAAATTTTTTATCTTAATCTGTGTCATTAGATTTAAAAATCAATTGAGTTATAAATTCTTGAACAAAAAGAAAAGTATTTTTGTCTATATTCTACATTTGTCTAATTTCTATAATGTAATCCCCAGAACCTTAAAACAGAAGAAGAAACCTACATATTAAAAGATAAAAATTTCCCCGTTTATGGGTTTTTGTTTCTGAAAGACAAATACAAAATATACTTTAATTTATATTTATTTGTTTATATCTTTTATAGCAAAATAATTTAATGATTATTTGATTTTTAGTTCTATTCTGATGAAGTTCTTATGCTCAATTAAAAATGTAAAGAAAAAGAAATACAAATTGAATATATAATGCTCTTCAAGTTTTAATGTATAATAGAACTATTAAGTCTGATAACAGTTTTGAAAATTAAGGAAGTTTCTTTTCAAATAACATATTTCATATCCATATAAATATAAATACATTCTTTTCCACGCTCATGGAATTGTTTCATTCTAAAAATAAGTTTTTTATACTTGTTGATACAGTAGTTAACATATGTGTTTTTTCACTCTGGAAGTTGATACTTTAGAAAAAAAGCATGTTAGTGGCACTGTGCACATGGAGATTTAATTCAGGGTTTCAATAACTTCATTTGTTTGAAGACCTTTTTCTGGGATATGGATAGGTTTAAAAAGTTCTGTAAGAATAGGGCCACCTTGGAATACACAAAAATAAGATAAACTTGGTTACTTACATTTTGGAGATTTCTGTTGCCCTCAAACTGATCTTATACTCTTTAGGTTCGGTGGTGGACAATATGAGTTTACCATCATAAATATATGTATTCAATCAGACAATTTTTAAATATTCAAGGTATTACTCCTAAATTCTGGTATAGGGAAATAGGCTTATTTACACTCACTTAATATTTATTACCAAATAAATTTTGTGGAGGGTCTTGCTATATTTTAATTAGGCAGGTATATAGGCAGCATATAGGCAGGTACAACAATGCTCTATATTAACTTTTCAGAAATTACAGAAGTAAAATACAGTTACTGAAGTGCACCATATACGCCTTTAAGAATTATAAAAAATATATAAAATTTAACTTATCTAATCACACAAATTTGAAGACAAGGTGTTTTTTAGCAATGGTTCAATGCCTTAAGACGTTAGTTCTGATTAATTAGCAAAGGCTTATTTCCTTCCTGTGGTTCTCCAAACTGACACGCTTTAGCAAAATAAAAATGTCAGAATGCCAAAAGCACAACAGTCACCATCATAAAACATAAAAGTCCAAGATGAAACAAATAGGACAGATTCAGGAGAAATTTTTCAATTAGGTTTAAGAATAAGGGCTATTTTTTTAAGAGTAATCTGGAATATAGGAAAGGATGCTACAGAAAAGGAAGATATAGGAGTAAAAGCCTGGAAAACAGACAGCTATTTATTAAGGATAAGGCAGAGTAAGATAAGAAATGCAAGACTTTGAAGCATTAGGTGATTTATTGAAGTTTAAAGTAGGAAATGTGATTTAATAGCATGAGAGTACAAGGTTAGCACTGTTTTACTCTACTTGAAATAAAACAAAGGGGTACCAGAGAAGGAAGTACATTATTTAATTTCTAATTTGGATGTATCCATGTGTGCATGCACAATAGTCTCTGAAGAACCAACATCGATACTGGAATTACAGGTGAGATGGTGAGATCCATAAAGTGATTTACTAGTAGAAAAAGCCTGTATTCTGACTAGAATGTTTTTTCACAACATCGAAGCACTTGTACGAGTGAGTTGTTGCACATTCTGTGTTACATAAATGGACAGAAAAAGCCCAACAAATAAAACAATAAATAAAACAGGAAAAGCTTAGAGATCAGATAATGAAAAGTTATTGCATTCTCTAGAAAAAGCAAAGATTCCTCCTAAAAAGCCAGGATTTCTCTTCTTTGGAACCATTCCTTATTGGCAGCAGATCCACTTGGAAGATTTCTACTTAACTTATAAAAGATGATGTGCCAGAGAAAGGATGTTTCTGAAATTAGTCTAAGTTCAAAACAAGTTATACTGTCTTGTACCTGAGAAGGGCTTACAGCCTACTCTAAAAAATACCTGCTAAGACTCAGATGTGAAGTGATAATATGTCAAACCCCTAAAACTCAATTATGGCTTACAAATGTCACGAAAAGATGTATGCTGATTTGGTTAAAAAAAATCCATCACTTACTAATTTAACATCTTCTGTTTCTGCATTTTCTTTTGTAGACATTTTATTTCAATTATTCACCAAAGAAAGATCAGCTTTTAGTTTTGTAGGCAATGAATGTTAACACTTTGGAAGGGAAGATTTGAAAATCATGACAGATCTTATCAGAAAAGATAAAAATAAATCTAAAATATATTATTCAAGACTGTATTTCTTTAATTATGTATGTTAGACGATGTCATACCACAGTGCATTTGAGGGAATTGGTTGGGTTTGGTTTTGAGTAGGAAACTCACCGGCAGAAGCAGTCATTTCTCTGAAATAACTTAGTGTGGCCATAGTACTTCCTCATATCCATTTTTCCCATTCTCATTTCTAATGATCTCATCTGAATGTAGTTTTTTCTCTAATCACTTTTCTGCTATGCAGGAATTTAAAACTATGTAGGTATCTTCTCTTTTGATGTTAAAACTTTATACTGAGCTTTACAGAGTAATGTGAAGAGGTGATGGATACCAGGCTTAGCATTGCTCAAACTTTTTAAGCACTGCATGCATACATTGTGGATAAGTATAATTTCATTTTCAACTGAGAAAACTGCACTAAGCCCAATTCCATTGAAAAGTTCTCTTTAATAACAATACAGAATAATAAGCTTTCAAATTAACTATATCTAATCTATATCTATGTCTATATCTATATCTATATCTATATCCATATCCATATCGACATAGAGATCGAGATAGATGATATAGTAAAGAGCTGTGGAAAATAAACTAAGATCAATATACTCACTTAGGGAGTAAATAAACAAAATTTTTTACAGGTGTGTGGTCTAACCCTGGCCAGCAAACACAGCCCCATACAGATCCTAGTTCACCCCTCCCCAGTGGTACAATGGAGAGAATCAGAAGGGTAAAAGTGAGAAAACTTGTGGATTGAGATAAAGACAATTTAACAGAAAAAGTGAAAGCCATGCACACATGCAAAGCAAAACAAGGAACTCATCTACCACTTTCCATGGGCAGACGGGTGTTCAGCCATCTCCAGGAAAGCAGGATTCCTTGCAACAGTGAGAAGACAAACACCATCACTCAGAATGCCCCCACAACTTCCTGCTTCTTTCCCCCTCCACAGCTTTCATTGCTCAGCATGGCACCATAAAAGTGTGGGATATCCCTTTGGTCACTTGGCATCAGCTGTTCCAGGTGTGGCTCCTCCCCTGTGCATCCTCAGCCCTCATCCTTACCAGGGGTGATGAGACACTGTTAGAAGCAGGAAAGGCCTTGATGCTTGATAGCTAATACATTGCTGTGTTATTAATATAGGTCACAAATCCAAAAGACAGCACCTTAAAAAGTACTATGAAGAAAATTGATTCTATCCCAGCACAAAAGAGCCCAACAGATAACTTGTTTAATTCTGTGCAGGGGAGAGCTGTTAGAAGAAAATATGCAGTTAGCATCAGTCTTACTGACATCCTTAGCCAAGCTGGATAAAGGGCAAGCAGTAGTACTGCTTCTCACACTTCAGACGTGAGACACAATTCTTTGACCTTGGTTTGAAGAGAATTAAAAATTTTGGTGTACGCACATAGTTCATCCATGAAGAGACAAGGGAAAAGCAACCATGATGTGACGGACTATGCCATGTTACTTAAGGTTATTGTTGACCCTGTGATAACCATGATACAGGAACCTTAGTATAAGCTAGAAGAATAATAAGCTTTTCTTTCAATAATCAGCTAGTAAAACAGAATATTCTTTTATCTTTTTTTTATATAATTTTTCTTTTATATAGTTTCATCAGATAGCATGTGGCCTTAGAGGATTCACATAATTTTAAAGTACAGAAAAAGCCACTCTCGTTTTCAGTCTTTGACTGCCTTCTCTAACAAAATACATTCCTGCTCACTGTGGATCTAGTTAATGTAAAAAAGGCACTGTCTTACTTTTACTATAAGTCATCATATTGTGTGTTTAATTAAGCTGTATAAAGCAAAAAGGATGTATGTTGTTAGCCAATGTATGCTATTGCATATATGCTGCAAAACTACTACTATAAATAGGACATTAATTTCAATGTAAAGAATAAAATAATTCCATTACAGTTGATTCAATTAAATCTTTAGTAGTTTATTGATTTATATTTTTACTGGGCCTCATAATTAAAGAATAAGAGCCTGGTAGCTGAAATGAATTTAGTGGATGAATCAATATTTGATATTAAAAGTGCTAAAACAATAATTTGATTGCTTTTTGCAACAGAAAGGGTACTCAGACCAAATAAGCCAACAATTTTCATTCTACATACTGTATGGCTCAGCTGAATACTCTACACATAAAAGAAAAGTACGAGATTTGATCATTTTTACAAAACCAGTCTTCAGCCTCTGAAAGTATGAAATAAGGAGCAGAAATTCATTAGCTGTTTCTTCAGTTATTAAACTTCTTGGCAGAAAATTTGGTTTGTTGTTGGTTGGTTGTTTGGTTGGTTGGTTTCTTGTTTGTGTTGTTTTGTTTATACAGGTTAAGAGAAGGAAAAGAGCATGTATCTGTGTTCTATATTCACTGAAATCAACAATATGATCAATATAACAACTTTTTAGACCAATATTTACTGAAGCTGGGGATGGTGCCTTTGGCTTAGGAATGGGGGTTCTTGCCCACATATGAATGCATGGTAATATCACAGAATGTAATATCCCCTCCCCCTTTCTTGTCCTTACTGTCACTGATTTTAAAGGTAAACTTGAGAATAAAAATAGATAAAGTAAGGGTTATGACCAGGGCTGTATTTCTCTCAGCTCCCAAAGTCTGTTGAAAGGATTAAGGCAGCTAAAGTTATGTCAGCTGTCTCAAATGATCAGTTTCTGCATATTTGTTGCCCTTGTAAAGGCAGAGCTTCATGAGTCATGGGGTTACAGGAAGATGGCCTTTAATATATTTTTAGCATTGCTTATTGCTGTGGAGGAAATTTGAAAATTCTAAATTATTGTAACAATAAAAGTGGAATAAGGAAAACAAAATGCATTAAAATACTTAGGAGGAAATTCAAATCTATTCAAAATCCAATTTTTGAGCTGTTAATTTTTGCAATGTATATTCAGTGAAACCTTGTTAAAGCAGCATGAGGGATTCCTTGTGCATAACATGAGAGCCCTGAGATTATGCCCAGACCAAAGGAGAGCTAGTAGTTGGCTTCAGATAGATGGGTGAAACTGAAATTTTCTGTGCCAGGAACAGTCAGAGAAAACAGTAGGAAAGCAAAGGGTATGATGAGGAAAGATACTGCTAATATACTTCAGAAAAAAGAATGAAGGGACAGAGCACTTACAAGACAGATGTTCTAAATTATGGACAAAACAAAGAAATCTGCTATTTGCTTCTTACTGTACTCAGGAATATAATGAGACATGTACTTCCAATAATTAAAAAAGAGGTTATTTCAGTGTCAGTTTGTATTCCATGTGAAAATGTACACAAACCTGAAGAAATACTCACTAAATACTTAGATAACAGTAGAAATGAATCACGGATAATATAAGGAAAATTAACATGTTAATGACTGCAAGTTTTCTGTGATAAGAAAAAAAAAAGATTCATATTGCATGCAAGAATAGATAATTAGAGGAAATATTTTTATAATCATTTAATATGAGAATTGTCATTGTCAAGATTGAGGATTACATAAGCTACTAATTGGTAAATCTTCTAGTATGCTAAATATACTATTAATTCAAAAAATTGGTATTTACAGTTTTAAATATTGCCTAAATTACTAGATTTAAAAAACTCTATACAATCTAGAAAATGCATTTACAGGCTATCTGTTAATCCAAAGAAAAAATCAAAGGAAAGTGGCATTCTTGGTAAGAATTGAACTTTTTAAAACAAACAGGCAAAAAGAAGAGAAAGATTGCAGTCTGAAAAGCAGCATGCCTGATGCCGTGAGGTATTGTCTTACACAGCCTTAATAAAATATGCTATATGGCCATACTTCAGTCCTGTATGTAAACCACTGGTTTAGCTGATTATCAAAATCAGCACCCAAACACACTACAAAATTTAACTTAAAGTACATTCATGTTCTCTTGCTTTTTGCTTTACACTTCTGTTATATTTTAATAAAATATTAGTATATGTTGGATTTGCATCACCATGGTTTGATAGTGGGGGGCCTATAGGGGTGATTACTCTAAGATGCTGCCAGAAACTTCCCCCACTGTCTCACAGAGACAATGTGAGCTGGTTCCAAGGCAGCCAAGGCAGAGCCCATCAGCAACAGGGCTAGCACCTCTGGGATAACGTTATTTTAAAAGGATGAAAAAAAACCACTGCAATGGCAGCCGGAGAGAAGAGGGAGAATATCTGAGAGAAACAGCCCTGCAGACACCAAGGTCAGTGCAGAAGGATGGGCAGGAGGTGCTCTGTGTGCTGGAGCAGAGATTCCCCTGCTGCAGTCCATGGTGCAGACCCTGTGAGCCAGGCCGTGCCCCTGCAGCCTGCGGAAGTCCACGGTGGAACAGCAGATACCCACTGGCAGCACGTGGAAGACCCCACACCACAACAGATGGATACCTAAAGGAAGTGATGGTCCTGGCAGGACCTGTGGCCTCTGGAGAAAGGAGCCCCTGGCAGGACTTGTGATCCCATGGGGGATCCATGCTGGAGCAGTCTGTTGGTAAAGGAATACACCCCATGGAAGGGACCCACGCATGGAAGGGAGTAGGGGAAGTCTGTGAGGAGTCTTTTGTCTGGGGAGGAAGGAATAGCAGACACATGATGAATTGATCACAGTTCCTGGTGCTCCTGGACAATTCCACCAGAAATTCTCCATTCCTGGTGCTCCTGCATTGCTGGTGAATGGAGAGCTAGAGAAAATAAGGAATGAAGTTGAGCCCAGGAAGAAGGGAGGAGTGGGGCATTGGTGTTTTAAAGGTTGGATTAATTTCTTATTACTCTATTCTGATTTCATTGGTGTTAATAGTTTTAATAGTATCTCCAAGTCAAGTCCATTTTGCCCTTGATGGTAATCAGTGAGTGACCTATCCCTGTCCTTATCTCAACCTACAAGACTTTTATTTTCTCTCTCCTGTCCTGAATGAGAGGAATAATAGAGTGACTTTGGTGGGTACATGGCATCCAGGCAGAGTCAACTCACTACATAGTTAAATTTAGATTATTTCATAAAAAGGAATGTTCAGAAGTGGTCTATCAAAGTCTTTAATTTTAATTGCTTTCAACATTTAATTATAATATTTACCAGTGATGTTTTCCAAAAAGAGATGTGGGCACAGCTGTGACTAAATGCTTCATCACAAATGATTTTGGATCCATCATACTTTTTTATAGATAAAGATGAATTCAGGGCAGCAAAACAGGAATAAGCAGTTTATTGTTGCAACACTGATGTGCACAGTGACATAATATTCACTGCCTATATCACTGGCTCTACCTATGAGTCATCAAAAATTCTCTATTGCATACTAAATGCCCCAGCCACACTGTGCTTTGCCTCTCACCTAATATTTGGTGCTTCTGAATAATGCATGTGAACATCAGTAAACATGAAACCCAGGGAGTGTGATAGAAATTGAGTTAGTTTTTGCTAAAATCAAAATTAGGTTTTGTGTGAGTTCAATTTAATTCCAAATATACCTCTATTCACAGTTATTTTTAGCTGTATTTAGGGTAGAATAAATCCTGTTTTCCAGATAAAATTGTTGTAATTACTGGTGAAACTACATTTGTAACAGATGGGATACACATTTTATATACTTTACCTTCTTTGCCAAAAATGCATTCTGCTGATGCTTTAAACATGCACTTTCACCTTTTAATTATACAATTATAAGTTAAAAATATAAGTGCTCAACTTCAGGGTGTATTTTAGTATTCACAAAACAAAAAGATGCGAGGATGAAATGCTGTGGAGAAGTAATGAAGAAAGTTTTACAATGATACTAAGCAAAACAAAGTCTCAAGGTGTAATTACTATTTAACATTTCATCATGGGTCCAGTAAGAACACTAATGTTCAGTCCACAGGACTGACTATTTGCCATTCTTAGACCAATTTTGTAGGTGTATTCAAGTAATTTGATTGTTTCAGCAAAAAATTTGATAGATGTTTAATCAAAAATAACAATAGGCAAGTATGAGAGTTGTTTTGCCTCATAGTGATCAACTCTACAATAATCTGTCACTTGACTAAATATCCTTTCTCATTCCTCCCTACATACTTCCCTGAGAAATTTGAAGGAAGGACAGAATGATCAGCTAGTGTTTCATGAAGATAAGTAGGAAGGTGTATGTTTCAGTGTAATAGGCATCCCCAATTTCCCCACCCCCTCGTGGAGCTCAGTGTGTTTTTCAAAGCCACAGCACAGAGATCAGGCTTTTAGTCCTCATGGTAACTTATGAATTCTGATGACAAATTCTGTTGTTTCACTAAAGAGATGATTAATAACAGAGGAGCTACTGAGCACACTGAGCAGGCTGAATAGATGTGCTGGATGTGGAAACAAACCGCTTACGACCAGCAGACAAAGGGAAGGTAGCACACATGGGTGTTTGGGATTTTAGAAAAGCTTTTGCTACTATCTCTCACAGAATTTCTGTGAATAAAATATCCAGCATACAACTAGACATGCACACAACATGATGGGTGAACAACTTGCTGAAGGGTCAGGCTCAAAGAATTATAGTAAGTGAAGTAACACCTCTCTGGTGGCCAGTCACTAGAACTGAAAAATTCTTAAGTCTAGCTGATAAACCTACTTGATCTCAAGACATGAGGTTTGTAAACATTAACTGAAAAAAGAGAATATTGATAATACATGGCATAAAAAATACATTTTACAGTGCTTGTGAGTAATTTTTCCACCTTTTGTGGCAGAAGAACCTGCACAATTTAAATTCCACAACAACATTCTGATTGTCCATTTGATGACACTCACATTTAACAGTGGATTGCAGTGCCTCATTGGAAAACTTAAGTGCACACACACTTTGCTCACTTTCTTATGCAGGCACCCTGAGGACAAACAATTAGTTGTTCTTCTTGTTCAAAGAAAGTGTTTTTTAAAGTGCTTCTTCCAATTGCAATTCTTTATAGATTATCGATTTGAATCTTTTTTTGATCATCACAGAGCTGAACAGTAACCTTGCTTCCTCTTCTTCCCTGTCACCAGCAAGTAGCACTGCTTTCGAGAGATAAAATGTTCAAATTGTTCCTAAAATAAAATAGATCAAAATAAAATAAAACATTCTTTTAGGTAGATCTTTTGGGGAAATATTTTCTGGCTGCCCTGTTTCTTTATCACCTGGGGAAAAACCTAGTTTCTAAAGCTAGTGATGGACTGCTCACTACAAGAATTTTTAAAGTAGAAAAAAAAAAGAAAAAAAAAAGAACCATGACACTGAAGCAGACAGATGATCTCAAGCCTCTCTGCGATTAACTGGATACAGAAGAAAATGAAATAGCAACCTAAGAACACTATTTTTTCAAAATGATTTATGTGGTATATTAAACAGCAGGAAAATCCTTTCTAGAAAAATCCTTCAGAGAAACAACATGTACTCATATTAGTGTTTGGTACACTGCTGTAGCACATAAATATCCAAGGCAGCAAATACAGGACTAGGATTGCAGTTTATGAAATTATACCATAAAATAACTTCTCCTCTAATTCCCAATATGTAGTTGTTGTTATTATTTTTAAAAAAAAATAAATAAATGTTTCAGAATCTCATTCTCTCACCAGATTAAGACCCTGTACTTTTAGCATACTCACAGTAATATCTTCTCAGGTGCAATCAATCAGATACTGTGTCTGATAGTATTCATGTCCTTCTCCCCTGTCATTAGTCTTTACTGTTTGTAAGCGAGTGCTACAGTGGCATCTTCTGGCATACAGAAGAATTAATGGCCTTCTTTCTGTGAAAGAACACTGCTGTTTAAAAAGGTAAGTTAAGAAACAAGACTAAAGGACTGAAATAAAAAGCACCTGCCTCTCTTCAATTATTCTGTTTAGAGCAATTGAAATAGTAATGAATGGTGAGAAATTAAAATCCACTTCTTTGCTAAGTGGCCGTTTGGACACAAGAGTTTATGTGTGAGGCAACTGCTTCTAAGGCTATAAGTACCCTACATAATGACTTACAATTATGTCAGTTGGCATAAAATGACAAATGGTAGTTAATTAGAAAAAGGAAGGAGCAATAAAAAAGGAAGAAAAAAGGCAACAGATAGCACTAACTAGAAGAGAAATAAAATCTGATTGTTCTCTCTTTGAATCCATATCTAAACATTTTCTCTTACATTTTATGACCTTCATTTCTTAGAAATTGCTATACAGTAAAATAAATTAATGTTTATGGATTTGAGGATGGTAAGAGTTGTTAATGAACTGAATATTACATTTGAAATTTTACTAGAAAACTATAACTTCATAAAAATGTTACTGAGCTCACAGCTTTTAATCACAATCTCTTTAATTATATATTTTCATTTTCCATGATATATTCTATGTCACTATGCATCAGATGCCTTGCTCAGTGCATTCAAACAAGAAGTTAATCTTGAGAGGCCGAAGCAGCAACTTCTCAGTGTATTTGTAAGAGCCTGAAACGGCACACAGGTTCAGAACACAGGTTGTGAGAAGTTACATTTTTCTACTATATATTGACTTTTTCCCTTTTTTGTGGAAGTTCTTAACACTAGTATCAATCACAGGCCCATTTTTCACAACGTAAAGCTACTTGTGACATTGGGATTTTGGTAGTTAGTGACTGTCTCAAAGGACCTAATCCTGAGTCTACCAAAATACTTGGTACAGGAACAGGAGCAGCTGAAGTCCTGAGTGTACATAAGCGGATCAAAAAGCAAACACTTGGTAACTTACTGCAGAGAGAGCTGTAGAAAAACTAACAGGTTTTGCCCTCAACAGGCCAAACCACGGCATGTGTGTGCAACAGCTGAGTTCACAGGACTGGCCAGAGAGCTGGCTCACGACCACAGCTAGTGATTAAGCTGAGCCTGCCCCCTTGGCCCTACTTCCAAAAGTGGTTCCCTTCTGATAAAGACAGGACTCCCCTGAGTTATCTGACACACCAGTATCCAGGGTGCAATTGCACTGGGTTTATGTGCCCAGTGCTGGCAGTGAGGGCTGTAGGGATGCCATCTGTGAGGAGAGTCTGAGATGCCTCTTATGTGACACAGGCATTTTCACTGGGATTCAGCAGATCCATCACAGGGCGTGGCTTAGCCCCACCAGTCAGGACTGTGGTGCCTCAGGGAAAATGTATTTAAAAAGGGGCAAAATTCTGCTTATCACTGAGAAGGAGGAGGTGAGGGTGGTGGAAGTGGGAGAAACTGAGAGGAAGAACTTTCTGAACACCAAGGTGAGAGAAGGAGAGGGAAGAGGTGCTCCAGGCACCACAGCAAAGACTCCCCTGCAGCACACAGAGAACACCTGATTGCCACACTGCAGCCTGAGGAGGACTTCGTGTTGGAACACGAAGGAAGCTGCAGCTTTTGGAGACGACCCACGCTGGCACAGGGAAGAAAATATGGGGAGAAAAGGCATCAGAAAGGAACTGTTATGAACTGGCTGCAATCAATCCCCTCTCCTTGTCACCCCTGCAACTCAGCGTCATAAGCAGGCAAAGGAGCTGGGAATGAAGCAATAACATACATTGAAAAGAAGTGGGTGATGTGATTGAAAAGATGGGGGTGAAGCTGTTTGGTTTTTACCATGTGACTCTATTTTAATTGGCAAGAAATTAACTTTCTTCAAGTTGAGCCTTTTCATTTTTGTGATGTTAATTGGCAAGTGATCTTTTTGATTTTATCTTGACACAAGAAAGCTTTTGTCTTATCACACTTTTTTTTATTATTTGTTGAGGACAGGCAGTTGGAGAACAGCTGAGTGGCTATCTGGCAATCAACCAAATCAATCCTGCACATCTATACTAATATATAGCAGAGGCACATTCAATTTGCCTCTTAGTTTTGGTCTGTATTAAACAGCTTCATTTATGGTTCTACTATAGTGGCTAGAGGAGATACAGCTCCAGAGGATGGGCAGGGTGGGCAGCAGAGACCACCTTCTCAGCTACATGAATTTGCAATGATAGTCTGTACTCTTAGTTTGCCTGTATTTGAGGTATGTCTAGGTGTCTTATGTGTCTAAGTCTTGGAACTACCAGAGATAAGCAAATTGTAACCTGAAAACAAAATTATTCAAGTTCCTTATTATCTTCATTTAAATATATGAGTAGGCATTTTCACTTCTTGAAAACAAAATCCCTGATGTGCACTTTTAATTAGCAAACCCTTAAAAAAAATAAATGTTTTAAGAAATCTCAAGGTCTTCTGCAAGCCACAATACATGATTAATATTTTTGTCTATAAATAGCTTTTGCTGCACAATTTTATTAGGAAATAACTAATAGTTCCTTACTTTTTTTTTCTAATGACTGTGTTTTTATATATAAGGCAACAACACAATATGTAGTAAATTATTATTTTGCAGCTATTTAGCTCATATGTAGCTGCTTCCTTTTAGAATAACCCACATTCTGGTTTTGCTCCCTGACATTTCAGAAGTAGTTTTTTTTAACAGCTAGCTGTCTCCATGCTAGCAACTGACATATTTTCCAAATGTCACTGTTACAATCCATAAGATTCTCTTAAGAGTATCATACTTTCAACCTCACTATCAGCTGTGCAAGTGCCATAAACTGTGTTTCTCACATCCCAAAGCTGGTCACAGGATCCACTCTTTGGCCTCAGAGATGCAGACTTACATTTATGAGCATTTCTGTTTAAGACTAAGAACATTGGGAAAAAAAAATGGCAGAAGAGACATGGTAAAGGTGGTGTACAAGCACATTTCTGCATTTGTTTCTTACATCCTTCTCTATTCAGATTTGTTCTCATTCAGACATCTGAATCAAACATTTTCCTCAAAAAAATCCTCTCTTTGGTAGTTTCTTATTCTTGGACGTTTTGTTTCATCCTATCCCTGTTCTCAAGGCTACATTTTTGTTTCTCCAGGTTTGGTCTCAGAGACGTTTTGGCCCTGAATTAAAATGATATTGATTGACTAATGTCCATAATCCTTAGAGCATTAGTGATAATAAAATAAAAACAAGGGTTTAATGACCTTTCTAGAGATCTGACCTGTCTTTCCATATGGTCTCTCCATGTTTATATCAAGCCCAATTCATATTCCTGTATGAGAAATATAGCAGCTACTCAGAAGGCCCTAAATTCAGCCTGTGCTGTAAAAGTATTTACCTGGGGATGACTGTAGGCAGCATGAACTTGAGAAAGGAATCCAAATGGGAGAAAAGACCCATGTTTCATAGACGTAATGGGCTTGACATAAAAAAATGGTAGTGACTACATGGTTCCACAAAGGATGCTTTGATGATGGAGTCTGTGTCTATTGAGCTGTGGCGTAACCCTCTCTTTCCGCACAATGAAACAGGAGATTTTCCCTTCCTTAAGCACACCTACTGGCCTTGAGAAGTGTCTGCTTAATGAGGCTCTAAGTAAGGAAAATAACTCCTGTTAAGCATGTCTAACCTCTCTGCTACTGGCCAATATCTGGGAAAGTGGTTCTAGTTAGCCAACCTTTGAAAACCCAACAACTGGAATTTATGTCCAGTTTAATTCATCTAAATGTAAGCATCCAGAGTATAAGGTTTAATAAATCTGAGCTAGCTTCTCCTATAGACACTGGAAGCAGAGTTCATACAATCAAAATAAACCAGTGACGACATATAGAAACAGACTCCTGAAATGTTCTGCTAAAATGACAGCACGTCTCAGCAACACTTCCACCCCTCCAATAAAGTGTCTGCTCTAGTTTTTGCCTTGCAAAAAACTTTTCCACACAGCCTTGTAAAAATCTTTTCTGTACATTTCATCTCAGAAACTTAAAATCACTACTAGTGCCTATTATCGGACTAACTGTAGAAATGAGACATCACAATCCTAAACCAGATTGGAATTATACCTAACCACTTCCCTTTAAAATAACAGAAGAAAAAGTAAAGTCCACTTGCTGCCTTCCAGACACATTATTTTACAGAATACAAGTTATAACTGAGTATTTTGAATAATTTCACTCTTTTTTAGGGACCTCCTGATAATGTATATAAGTGTGTACATATATATAAGTTTTGCAGATTTTAAGATCTAGAACTTTCTCAGGCTTGTATCTCCCTTACATATTGTTTCTTGGGAAAGAAAAAAAGAAAAAAAGATAGTGCTAAGTTTCCATAACAAACAAAAATTAATTGATTCTCTTTTATTTAAAAGTTAGCAAATGGTTTGAGCATGAATTACTGAGAAGCAGATTAGTCAAGGCACTAGAGTTATAATCATTAATAGTGGAAGACACAAATATGAAACTAATCTAATTTAAGTCTCTACACAGGTTGCAAAGGGAACTCTCAGGAGATCACACACACTTTGATTTTCTAAAAGAATATAATAAAGACTGGAGATGCATGACAGGCCCAAGAGCTACCTTTGACTATAAATCACCTTTGAGTAAATCAAAGTGTGACATTTATCATGGTTACAGTCTGTTTAAGAAATAGAAAGATAACAGTCTGATATGATTCACAACTTTGAAAAAGGACAGATTCCTTCATAAGTAGATTTAAAAAGTGTTTTATAATTCCTTTTTGATTCAGTGAAATAATTCCTTATTCATGTAACGGCTATGAAAGTTTTGGGTTGTTGTAGTTTTACATTTAGTTTTGTATTCAAAATCTAAAAGAAGAAACAAGTCAAAAAGATACCAAGACAGTTTAATAATAAAACACCATGGGATTTACAGACATTCCCAATTCTTTTTTCACCAGCAGCCATTTTCTCTTTCACAGATAAGGAAAATAGGAATGATTTCTTCTCCCAGAAAACTAGGGCTTTGAGACAACAGAAATTCCACTTTACAGGTCTTATTAGCTGTATTTTCAAGTGCCCCTCTATTTTTTACTGGAAGAAGTCATTAATGATATTGACAATAAGACCTTGAAGTACACTGAAAGGTATTTAACCCTTATCTAAAAATAAAAATCAATATTAAATCAGAACCAGAGTGAATGCAAAAGAACCTAACTTCAGGAAGGCATTTTCTAACTAACTTTAGATATCCGTATTTAAGCTACTGAAGCTTGTCCTTTTACAATCAGTTGACAGAAATAAGGATTGCGGGGCACAATTCTCATCTTAAGAGACATGCTTAATGTTGGCCTAATGAACTGTGCCCTTGTGTGCTTACTCATTTTCAGTGATACATGTTTATTTCTTTACAGTGACTATAAAAGAAGTCTAAATTTTTTAGTTCATGAAGAAAAATTCTGTCTCTGTATCTATCGTTATTAAAGTAGGATTGCATTCTAAGGAAAAAGAAAAAGAAATACACGGTAGGCTATTGCTGTCCTCCAATATTCATGTTTAGATTTTGGATGGTAACAGGTAGCATTTTTACTGTAAACTTGAAGTAGCTAATCTGATCATTTAAAGGAATTGTTACTAGAATATGATAATAGTTTTAAACTACATAGAGGTAAGCTTTATATTTTCTCTCACTCAAAGAAGTAAAACCAGTTAATTTCTACAAAAAAAAAAAAAGACAACTCATTTTGAAGCTTTTGCTCAGTAAAGTAGACTTAAACTGGAAGAGTAAAAGAATAGTCTAAAATGGATAATAAAAGCTATCACACTCAGTATGGGAAGTGGAACATCAAGAGTGAGATGCTGCTCTTCCCCTCCCTCTGCCAAAAATCAATTAAAACATGGACAGATTTAAAAAGAAAACTTCAAAATGATGAAGAATTTCTTATAGAAAGATCTCCTAGGCACAATAAAATCAGTCATAAGGTTAACTGGAGATGAAAGTGACTATTCAAAAGGTCTGGTTTTTAAAAATACATTGACTTTTGAGGGCTTATTTGAAGTAAAAATGCTTCAAATGCTCTTTGAAGATTAGACATCACTTCTTAGAGAAAACGATTGATTTAAAATAAAATTGATTAAAAGGAATGTATTTTTTGCAGGAAAATACTTGCTCATTTTTGTTTTGTATGAAGGAAAACAATATAAGTTCTCATCCACTGAATTAATGGAAGTATTTGATAATACAGTAAAGGTGGCTTGAATACAGTGATCGAGTTATTAAAAAAATTCTCTTCATAGCCTTAATACACTATTATGAAACACATTTCAAAGAACACATTAACAAATAACAAATATTTATTTATTTATTGAATTATAATCAATGGCTAATCATAAATTATTAAAATGTAATAGTGACATTGGTTCAATGAAATAATATATGCATTAAAAGGCTCCAAATTTCTGGTAACTTCAGAAGTAGTGGTATTATCATAAAGTAATGATACAGTTAGGACTTTGTAACTCCAACTAAACTTATTATGTGGTCCCTCTGGAAAATACAAACTCATATGAAGTCAGTGAAATGATGCCTACTCAGAAATAAGGCAATCAGAACTAATTTCAAACCTAACGTATTAGCCTTATTATTTTCCAATTAACCATACTTTGCATAAACTAGCACTGTATTTTGCCTTGATTTTGCCTATATCAGATGCACATGCAAAAATAAATAGTCCATAACCTAATATAGAACAGATAAGGAATTTTAATGTCTTATATGAAAACAAAAATATGATGGTACATTTATTTTTTTAAGAGTTATTCCCTTGATGAAATTTCCAAAGTTCTTCTCTGTTAATGGGATGAATCATAAAATTTTAAAAGTTTTTTGAGGAAAAAAGAAGACCTAAGTTCAGGTCAGACATTAGTGAAGTGGGTATTCTAGTTTTAGCCTATATGCCAGCTGAATGGCTTTTCCCATAACTGTAGAGACTTAACCTGATTATTATCTCCTACTCTACCAAAATAACTAAACAGTCTTTGCACCAGAGAGAGACACTTACAATAGGTAAAGGTAGGAAACAATGTATTTGGGATAGTATGCTGCTTTTTGTAGGATTAGACTTAACCAGTTTTCCACTGGCTCATTTGAGGGGATCGGATTTAGTAAATAACACTATTTCCATGGTATTACATAAACCATTTGCATTTATACCCACATTTCATTCTGTGTTTGTGGAATGGATATGGATAACCATTTCTTGCTTAGCTAGAAGAACTGGCATTTAGTGATTATTTTTGACACATTTTAAAGAATTTAATGTTGTCTTTTCTTAACCTTACAAATTATCAAGAAAAAGTCTGCCTGTATTCCCCATCTCAGAATTCTGTTTATAGCTGGTGGTTTGTCTTTGAGACATGTCTGAAAGATCCTTGTAGAAGAGGAGTGAGAAACGAGGGAACTCACAAAACAATCCACCCCATTTCAAAAGAGGGAATACCAGCCTTGCCTTATGTAGGGCAAAAACTTCCACACAGGAGGTGTTTTTGCTCTCCACTTTCTTAAGAGAGTACCATTCAGAGTTAAATCTTATAGTCCACAGTAGGAAACTTGACATTCACTGTCAGGTCAATTTGAGCAAGGACTGTATCTGTACTTGGCTTTCTGTACCTCTGTAATTGCTTCTGTGCTTTTGGGCATAAAATTTAGATGAAATAAGGAAATGGTATATTAGTTCTGCATTCAGTCTGTAACTTGTTGATTGAAAGCTTTAAAGTGTTTACATATCTGGAAGACCAATCACAAGAATTTGGGGATTTTTTTTCCCTCTCTCTATCCAAGGAAATAGCCTGAAGGATGTCCATGCTGTTGAAAAGTTAGAAGGAAACACATGTATCCTCGGAGAGGAGTGAATTGGAGCCTTAGTGTTCTTCAGGCTGATAAACTACTCTTTTGTTAATCCATTACCACATAAAGTGTCTATCTCCACCGAGATACTGGTATGAACTGTATTCTGATGTGTAGCATAGCAGTTCAGATGATGTGCAACCTGCATGATACCTTGACTACACAATACCATATTCTGTATTTCTCTGATTATTCTAAAAGGGAGCTCTTGAAGAGCTGTAGTCTTCACAGGAGAATCCAGAGCAGAGAAGGACATGCTGGAGTATATCCTTTGTGCTTAAGTTTGGGAGGCATAATGCAGTAGGCAGGAAGGGGGGCTTGGAAGTTTTTAAAAACTAGGAAATAATAAACAAGAATTTGTTCAACAGGCAGGTGCTGAACAATACCACTTTTGTAAGAGTGGCACTGGCTGCTTTTCCTTCTACTGCTGTGGAAATAAAAAAGCATTTAGGACATTCTTTATCCCAATAGGTAGCTATGACACATTATCTTATTAATTTTCATCAGAAAATGTAGAAGAATAGATGAGAAAGCAATAAACATAAGTACTTTGCCAGAAGTTTGTTTCTTTACCGGTAACTGTGAGTGTGAATGTTTATACATTTGTTTGATGAAATAATATATGTAGTAAAAGGCTCCAAATTTCTGGTAACTTCAGAATTAGCAGTATTATTACAAGGTAATTCCCAGCAAACTATAACCCCATGTTATTAATGCAGGTCATTTGTAATAATTGCACTGTTCTGATGTGCTGTTTTAGACCAGTGAGTGTGCTCATTAAATATCATGATAACTTAAAACCTTTGAAGAGCAATTGTGCTTCTTTGTTTGTATTTGACAGCTGATGTCATAATAATCTTCTTGTGGATGTAACATGTTAATATAAGGCAAAAAATACACTGTTGCAAAATATGAACTTTTATATTATCTGACTTTGTTTCTATCTTTGTGTAAATTCCCTCAGCAAATTTCACATAACACTTCCCCTTATTTGTTTTTGAATTAACAATCCAACCTGACACTACAGTTTCAATCCATTACTCAGGTTAAATCCATTACTCAAGAAGTTCAAATGTTGACTCATGAGAAAATGTGTTAAGAGAGAGAGATGATACTCTTTAAATAGAAAACAACCAAAAATTGAAATATCATCTTTTATTTTTTTCCAACGCATAATATCATTATGCAGGTCACACCTTTTTGAAAAATACTGCACAAGAAAGTTTTATTGTAACTTTTCTCAGTTTTTACAAGGCATTTTGAATTAAATCCTTTTGGTTTTTCTTTCACTGCTTGTATTGGTTCTTGCTGAGCTGGAGTTCACTTTCCTATAGCAGCCTTCACAGTGCTGTGCAGTTGGGTGGCACCTGGCACCTGTCAACTCACCACAGTGCTTCATGTTGTGGCATGAAGATGTTAGTACATCTGGCAACTTTATCTGTTCAAACTTCATTGGCTGGTGAAGGTCTATGCTTAGGAATCCAAACGTGGCTTTTGGAATTTTTTTGGGGGGTGGAAATCATTGGAACTTGTTCATCCTTTGACTTTGTTTATACTTCAATGGTTTATATCATCATGTATTTTTGTGCCAACACTTGATCATGGATGCAGAAAAATCTTTGAACTTCATTTGTGTTGACAATATGTGTCTTCTTGCTGCAAGTAAATAGTAATTCTGGAAATGGAAATTTTTCACAGGAATGTACTAATCGCAATAAATCTTTCCCTTCAAAAGATTTTCAGCTCCACAAAAGACAAGAATATGGGAGAAAAGAGCTCTGATTATGACAGTCTTTATGTGGAAAGGAAGGGTGAGATCCCCCTAACCTCTCATTCAATAATAGCCTATAAGAATGTTATTGTTAAAAATTAGTGCAATATTTAGACCAAGGGTGACATTCACAGCAAGAACTTTTATTTTTCTTATTCATTTTTAATAGAATTGAGATGTTCTGAACTGAGTGAACTATGAACAGTGAAGTCATGTGGCCTTTCCAAAGACACCTGAATAACACCTCACATTAACATTCAGGAATTAGGAAGAATACTCATGTGTGTAAATAAAACCTGAAAACCTATTCAGACATAAAGGATGTCTTACTTTACTGAGGTAGCAGAATGTAGATGAGAGTTTAAAAGAGTTTAACAGATGGCAAACATCATAATGGAGATTTTACTGCCAGCTTTAAAGAGTTTTGGTCCCAGAATATGCCACCAGAATCAGATTTAACAATGACAAAAGCAACCATGCTGAAGTGGGTGAAGGAGCAGAAAGAAGAGAAAGGATGTTTGAGACTTGAGAATGCAGTATAATGTCGGGCAAGATACATTGACTGGTTTATTTATATAGAGATCTCAACATAGAGCCTTTTCTAAGGAATTTTCCTCTACAGCATGATTTGAACAAGAAAATAGCAATCTACAGATTAAGAAGCCTGAGAAATAAAATATTTTAATCTACAGATTAAGAAGCCTGAGAAATAAAATATTTTGGAGACTTTTTTCTTCAAAGAAGATGAATATCAGGTGAGATATTAAAAAAAAAAAAAAAAGTGGGAGACCAAGTTTGCCCATATATATCTTAAGCACAAAGATATCCTCGATATTTCTGCATATTTGAGCCCTGAACTAGGAAGTCTCTGGCTGCCATAAAGAAACATGTGTGTTGCATGTTAAAATGAGCAAAAAAGACAAACTAGCGGTAGAGCACTTTTGCACTTTTCAGAGAATTGGTGGTCTTGCTAGAAGTATGAGAATTTTGATAGATAGTATTGAGAACCTCAGTGGAGTGATACTGGGATTAGTCCTTCCTCACAGAGCTATTTGAAAACAGATGCAAATCAATATGTAGGTGATAAGTATTTGTTGTTATTACTGCTGCATTCTGCAGGGAGTTTCAAAGAGGTAATTCATCGTGACGCATGAAATAGTCCTGTGGGAGCTCCTGGGTTAGAGGAGAATAAAACTAGCAAATGAAGTGTCAAGGCTTTATACTACTGTTTATTTTATACATTTAAAATACACTATCCTTTCTAGTACCATTTCTTCAAATAACTGCACCAATTTACTGTATTTTAAAAGTACTTGTGAAAGAGCAAACCAGTCAGCACAATTGTAGCACTTTGAAACACTGAATATAATGTAATGATTGACTGTTTGATAGGAAAACCAGATTTTTTTCAAAATATAACACATGTTAAACATTTTTGCAATGCAAGGCTATTGCTTCTGTGTTACAAATACCAGATCTCTTCACTGGCCTTCTAAAGCCTAAAGGCTGTCACCACACATTTGTCAGTCTTCTGCACCAAATGAAATCAATTCTCACATCTCTAGCAATGAGTGTGGAAACAAATAATCTTTCACTTCACAAGCTACGTGTACACATAAAATTGGTACAAGTTTGTTTTGGCAGAAGTATATCCCCTCCTTCTTATCTGTTCCTTCTGGGTCTGAGTATCAGACATATATCCAAAAGGCAATGACATGGCATCAAAAAAAAAGGTGGATGTGTCTTTGTTCTTTATTTTTTTTACACAGCAAAGTAATAAAAGGAGCTGCTTCTGTATCATACTTCAGTAACTTATTAAGATCATTAATTTGTTGTACACAGGATTATCTCCTTGGTGAAAATGTTTGCAGAAGCTACCAAAAAGAGAGCCTGGGCTATGGCTAGGACTTCTAGACTAAACTATGGAAAAAAATATGTAGCAATCCCCCTTTCTTTCCTGACTGGTTAAAAGAAAAAGCAAAGTTGTCCAGAAGTAAAAGAATGCAGAAAGTTTTCTTGATAAGGAAAGATAACTGTATGACTCCATAGAGAAGTTAATGCTGAGGGGTCAACTTGTAGGCTTACCTGAAATTCAGACATACTTTTCAAGGAGCTGTAACCAATAACATCACAGTGAATCTAACTTTTCAGTATATAAAAAAATGAGTTTAAAATCTTATTTAGCTTTTAATTGATATGTCACCCAAAGCTAAGAAAATTACACAAAATTATATATGAAAAATACAGATATTAAAAATATAAGCCTAAATTCTTATTATGTTTATATTTTTTTACTCTAGTTCCTCGCATAAAATCTTAAATATCAAGAAGATAATTTTGTTTTCTTACTAAAATATATTGTTTTCCACTTTAAATCTAAATTCCTGAAGTCCTACTCATATATCACAGTGATGCAATAAAAGATTTTTTCAAACACCTGTTTCATTTTCTTAAACATGCACTTTAACATATACTTAAAGACACAAGTGATTTCTGAAAAAAAAATATTTTCTTGACCTACATTGTAACAAAATTCTACAAACTTGAATGTTTTAACTGTTCTGTTGGACAATCCATATCTGACACCCCAGAACAAAGTAGGACTCTTTTTGGTACACATTAAAGACAACTTTCAAGTTGAATTCCAGAAAGGAAATGCATGCCAGCATAAATCCATGAAATCACAATTCACAAAGAGAAGGTACTGGTAGCTCAAGATTTATGCACAAGTCAAAATATCGAACAGTATGGATTCATATTTTTGTTCTATAATATCTTAGAAAAAGTTCAAATGAAACAAAATTACATGCAAATTTCACTATGTCTAACACATAGCTTATAATTCTAGCAATTTAGAAGATGTAATATAAAGAGAATATGAAGGCTAATTATAATTTTGACATTTTGAAAAGATTGCACTAAATATATCAATATGAAGAAAATTCTAATGCAGTAAAAGAGTGAAATAAAATATACTGTTCTGGAAATTCTTTTGTCATTTAATACTTTCTTAATAGCTCTAGTCACATTCTAAGACTATTTCACAGTCCTTCAATGCCACAGTGTGTCATTATCAAATAGATATAAAATATATACAGTATTACAAAGAACATCTGGTTTTAAATATTTGAACTCCTAACTTCTTTTTCCAAAGTTAAACCTCCAAGGGCACTCTGAAGAAGTAAGTGTCCAAAGTTTTTTGGATATTGCTCAAAATCCCATCTAGACTTCTTACAGGAGTTGAAAATGTATAGACTAAGTGTCAGTACAAGAGGATCTTAGGCTGATTGCAAACTGACTTGTTAAGGCATGCCACATTTTTCCAGCAGTTCAAACAGAAATGGGAAACTACAGGTTTTCTACAGCCACATTATTAAAGTCAAAAAGGACCTGAGGTTCACATCTAACCCCTGAAAATATCACCCTCAATTCAGTGAATAAAGATAATGCAAAATGCAGAAAATAAATAATGCAAAATGTAGAAACAGAGTTTAGATGAAAAAATTTCATCTATTGCCACCATCTCTGCCTATATTTCTACACTGGGAAGAAAAATAAGACATGCTGAAAAATGTCCTGATTCAGAGAAGTAGTAACTTACTTTGCTTGTGGTTGGAGCTCTATGCCATTCAAGTGCACAACCACTGGATTTTTAATGAGAATTATTATAAATGTATTTCAAAGAATAAACAAAACAAAAATAAAATGCAACCAAACAAAAGCCCAAATACACTAAAACAAAACAAAACAAAACAAAACAAAACAGTAAGAGAAACAGAAAGATGCAGAAGAAACAGCAGTGGCAATTATTTTTGAGTGCTTTGGTACATTGGCTCCAATAGTTGTTCCAATGCATGAAATGCAGCTACCTGCACTAAATCTCATGGTTTGCCACAGTTCCATCCAAAATGAGTACAGCTTCTCTTTTTAACTGCCAAATCTCTTATGTTAATGTAATAACTCAGAGGGACATGCCACTTTACACCTATTACTTGACTAAAATACTGTGTTAAGTCTATATTATGCCAAGTATATTTTAACATGTGTTATGATGAAACTGATGCTCATACTGATACTGTGCTCACAGAAATCCAATAATTGCAGGCCTGTTCCTGTAAATCTTGGAAACATTGTATGGACAAGTTTTCACATCTTTTCTGAGATAATTCAACGGTAGGTATTAGTGGAAAATATGCCAACTGTTTAAATGCATGAAGGAAACAGAATCATGGACTCACGGTCTGTAATTTTCAGGACTCTTTTGAATTCTCCACTTCCAGATCCTCCACAACCATCTTCATCATCACAGTCACCACTGATTTGTTCATCTACACCTCCACCACTGCCTGTTTGTTGGAGATCCCATTTTGGAAATGATTTGCCCTGCAACTGCTGAAGACAAGATATAGTATGCAAGTTAGCAGTATATATGGAGAGCTTCAGAGAGTACTCAAAATTTTCTTTTCTGATTTGAAAAGGAAATTTCAGAATGAGAATTCTGATTTTTATTTTATTTTTATTTTAACCCTGACTTAGATTTAAAAGAGTGGTATTTGGAGATGTATAGTTTGGTTTTAATTAAAAGTCCACAAAATGTCTTTATTGCTATAAAAGAAAATCAGGTACCAATTTCTGGCCCAGAGGCCAAATGGAATGGATAAGTACATAGAATCATAGAAAAGTTTGGGTTGGAAAGGACCTTTAAAGGCCATCTAGTCCATATTTCCCTGTAATGAGAAGGGACATCTTCAACTAGACCAGGTTGCTCAGAGCCCCACCCAACCTGATTTTGAATATTTCCAGGGCTGGGTCATCTACCACCTTCCTGGGAACCCATTCCACCATCTCACCACCCTCATCACAAAAAAAAAACTTCTGCCTTATATGTGGTCTAAATCAAACCTCCTTCAGTTTAAAATCGTTGCCCTTATTTCTACCACAACAGACCTCAATAAAATGTTTGTTGCCCCTTTCCTATAGGCTCACTTAGAGCAGACAGTGTCTGTGCTACTTAACAGCTGGAACTGTATCTTTTAAAGACTCATGTGGTGTCTACAGAGACTTAAGATACATTTATTATTTTATGTGAATTTTTCACATTTGAAATATCTGAAATTGTGTGAGAGCTGTGGTGCAGCTCTATATTTGTGAATTCAAAACATACTTGTCTGCTCTGGGTGTGTCATATGTAAATCTGGTAGAAGCTGAAGATAAAAAAAAAATGTTTTGGGATGATATCAAATGCTTGACCAAGGAATATCAGACCAAACTAGTACAGAGGCAGGGCTAGCATGGAGAGAACTATTTCCAAAGGACATGCAGGCATTACTTTGGTAGAACTAATAAAAGTGAGGCAAAATAAAACAAAGGGCTAGCTGATACTGGCCTAAGCACTGTAGATTATTTGGTTCCAGTAAATAAGATTCCTTTTTATTTCTCACTATAGAGATGGTCAATGATATCTGCATGGCTTATAAGAAAAGAGTAGAGATCTGCTTAACACATTTCTCCACGCTGTTGAGCAGTGCTGAGCAATCACCTGAATAATGTTAATCTCTCTCATTTATCAAATGTACAAGTGCTGCCATACAGTTTTTAAATGGTGGTACAACTGTCATATATACACACAAACAATGTGCCCTTTTCCTCATTCAGATTCAGTTCAGTTTATCTGTCAGATAAATATGAATATCAAAACCTATAAAAACCTAGGTTCTTAAAAATGTTAATAATTCTTACAATCTCATCTTATCCAAAATACCAGTTTGTATAGGTTTGTGCATTACTCATGTTTCAATCTAGGAAAACTTTACACTGGCCAAAACCTCACTGTCTCAGATTCTTTAATTTAATAATCAGATAGTACTTTCTTCTTAAAGAAGATACTAATTAGTTCAAAATAGACTCAGTTGTTTTATACCTTCAAAAATGTGTTGGCTTTGTTGTTTAACAAGATACTGGGTTCATATTTTCAACCTATAAACTGAGTTTATTTTCAGATTATGGAGTCACTTCCCAGATGACTTGATTTTTAAGTGCTCTACAGTTCCCAACAAAAAAAAAATATTTTAATCACTACTTCAGTGAGATCATTCAGATAAATCTCAATGCTTCTATAAAATCCACTTGCTCCTCTGTGTAAGAACAGAAGAATGCCACTCACCACTGAATTAGCAGAACGAGTTTATGCAGCACTTCTAATTCAAAAGTTTTATTAGACATTTATATGCTACCTGAAAGACAAACTACCTAGCTAAGAGGAAACAAAAGCTCCTTGGTAGTTCTGCTCTGCTCCCTGCTCATTGTGTAATCCATGTCATACTTCTACAAAATAGTATTTATTGAAACAAAACACAGACTGTTTAATGAACTACATTCAGTTAAAGAGCACGCTTATTTTTTTCCCCAATTCATACAGTGACACATTCCCAGGGCCAGTTGTATGATAAGGTACTTTATATCCCTGAGATCTGTGGCATAAATGTGGGCAGGAACTTCCAGCAAGACAGTTTTTCAAACAAAACGTGTTGCCAAATTTTCTACAGTATATACCCTATACACCATATATATCTGGTGTGTTTATATATACCCATGTGTGTGTTTATATATAATTTTTTTCAGCCTGAGAACAGGCATCCTCCTCTATATCTGTCTCAGTCTTAGAAATATATTGATTTAATAAGGTTTTATAATTTTTTTACTTCTTTCAATTTCAGTACAACTTAATTATTTCTCTTTCCTCTCTTTTTTTTCCTTTTTCATTATTATGCATTATTGACTTATGACTAAAAAGCTAAAAATACAGATGATCCCACTTAATCGCTTTAAAAGTAGGTTCAATATTGAAAAAGTACTCTTTAACTTTTTCCAAACTTTTCACTGTACTTGAAAAAGTAAAGATTAAATAACGAGTAAGCTCATTTGTTATTTGGACTTTGTTATTCTCTTTGGTCTCCTTAATTGTACAAGAAGAAATATTGTCTCCATATAAGTGCACAAGTCTCAGTGCTGGTTCTCTACTAAGCAAGATTTGGATCTAGTATAAATTCTTTATTAAACAGAAATCCATGTAGTGCTTCAAGGCTAAATTGATTCACATTATAAATGAAGATAAAAGTTGTTTAAAAGAATTGTTCTCTTCTGCTGCACTTTTTATAAAGCTATTCTTCAAGAGAAAAATAAGTACATGTTATAACTGGAAATTTTTGTTTTATATACTTACTGGGTCTTTCAGCTGAAGGAGGAGGGTTACTAGCTGTATATTATCCATCCCTCAAAAAAGACTGCTTTCCAGTTGTGTCAAAGTGTAAAATAGTGTCTTTTCTTCTTATTTTGTCTAACAGTTTTTCCATTCTATCAAATTTTTGTCTCAAAAACCCTGAAACCCCAAACCCTGTGAGTTTAATCACACATTATTTTCTTTCAATTTCAATGAAAGAGGCAGCAAATATTATTGGCAACCACGTTAATCTGAACTATTTATGGCAAGGCTTTGTTCACCACTGTTCTGAGACTGCAGTAGATACACCAATATTCCAGATTTGCTGGTTCTTAACATTGATGGAAGTTTATTGAACTAAGACTTTAGTATCAAAATCATGTCCTCTGCTGGTGGCATTTTACCTTTCCCAGAAAATTTGTGCACCTCTACTACCGTACATGTGCATGGGAGAATGATTTGGGTGTAAATCAACTGAAAGGTCCTTGGGAGTGTTCAGCTTCACAGTTTCCCCTACATAGCTTTGGGAAGTTTGGCCTCCCCCTTAGATCTTTTAATGCTCAGTTGCCAAAATACCTCTCAGGACTTCCACTGATGGCTTAGAGGAATGCTTTCTTTGACCCAAAAGCAATTCTGAACAAAGGTTATAATACCAAAAAGTACCATTGATAAATTTTGTGAAATTTCACCTTTTAGAATGAAAACATTTGCATTAAAGAAGTCACATTGTCGTATTAAAGTACTTCCAGGGTTCTGTAAATATATGACTCACTGCTCTGTAACATTCTGTTAGGAAAATGAACTGCCTGCAGCAGCTACAGAGACACCTTATGAGGGTACTTGAATCTTCTCAACAAATCTCAGTCTAAGCATAATTAGGAAAATTATCACTAAGGATGTATGATTATTGTACAGTCCTATAGGGCATTGTAGTCTTTCAAGATTATTTAAGACTTTTATCGATGATCTGGAAGCCAAAATGAAAAACAAAGTGATAATGATAAATCTTGTACTGCCATGAGAACTGGAGAACTACTAAATAACAAAGAGCAGTGACAAACTAGGAAAATCTCATCTGGCAAGTGAGACAATTGCGTGAATTTAAAACACATACTATAATAAAATACAGACAAAAGTAAATTTGCAAGTCTAAATATTGTATTACATGCATATTAAAAGACAAAATATTCTTTTTTGTAAATTAATTGTGGGTGTCCTGGGTAGCCAGCAGAATATGAATTACCCAGAGCAGTGTTCTAGACAAAGATTTTAATGGGATATCTTTGGGGATAGAAATAGGAATACTAAGTCAGATTAGGGGTGTTATATTACTCCTAAATTGCATTCTCATTGCCTTTGTTCAGAAAGGACGGCCCAGAAGTGAATTCCATTACAATGATTAAAATGGAACCAAAAATCCTTTTGTTTTAACCATGGAGCTCATCCTTTAGTACACTCAAAAACCCCCTTGATCTCAAAAATTTATTTAACCAGCCTTATAAGCTCTGTAAATGCCTATATGGCAAATTTAACAGATTTGGTAGGCCAAAGCATATGAAAATAGCAAATAAATAATTTTTTTTAAACATTCAAAGTGAATTTAAAAAATCTATGCTACCAGAATCATACATTTAAAAAATATTCAGGTTGGTTTATACTAAAAAAAAAATCCATAATAAACAATAATTATCAATAGTTGTGGTAAGGGGTTTTTTTGGTTGGTTGGTTAGTTGGTTTGGATTTTTTTTTTTCTTTTGTTTGGTTTGGTTTGGTTTGGTTTGGTTTGGTTTGGTTTGGTTTGGTTTGGTTTGGTTGGGTTTTTTTCTGGTTCAAATAGGTTTTGGTCTTAAAGCATGAATTAATTTAGAAGTTCAAGGACATGGTATGTATGAGGTTAAAGTAAAAAACTAAAATGGTCCCTTCTCCATCTCAAAAATGTATTAATTTGTATAAGTAAATCTGAAATGGCAAGAGTGTACCCTATTTTGTATTTCTCTGCTTGCAGGAAGTTACAAGTGATTTAATCTCTGTTGTTGATGTTTAACTCACAATTAATGAGTGAGACAGCCATTCACTCACTCCTCCTCAGTGGGATGAGGGAGAAAAATGGTAAAACTCATGGTTTGGGATAGAAACAGTGTAGTAGGACATAAAAGGAATGGTAAATAATAATAGTAACGATTATGAAAGGATGTACAAAACAAGCAATGCACAATGCAATTTCTCACCATCCACTGACTAATGACCTGAGCAGTGGCCACCAGCCCTTGGCCAACTCTCTCCAGTTTATATGCTGAGTGTGATTTTGTATGGTATGGGATAGCTCTTGGGTCTTTTGGGGGTCAGCTGTCACATCTGTGTCCACTACCATCTTCTTTCACACCTCCAGCCTGCTTGCTGGCAGGACAGTAAGAGAAGACAAAAAGTCCTTGACTGAGTAAGCACTGCTCAACAACAATTAAAATGTTACTGTATTATTAACATTGTTCTTGCCCTAAATCCAAAACACAGCATAATACCAGCTGCTAACTCTATCCCAGCTGAAACAAGGACAATGTCTAATGAATGATGAACACTGAACAGTAATAAAATTCATATTTATATGATTGAAACTGATGAGATACAAAAATCTAGTATCTTATTCACTTATTCTACATCATAAACCTTTGTGGTAAATATGGATTTTCTATAAATTTTATTGTATTGTATTTCAGTAAAAATATCTCGATGCTCTATCGCAGTTCAATGTGAACTAACCTCAGTCATAGTATTTCCTCTCTTTCATTTATGTGCACATCATAAGCACTTCTGGGGGGAATCTTAAAGGAGCCCAGCAGTGAATCCAATTTAGCTAATCAAGTCGAATCCAGAAGAATTATTTCTAGAATTATTGCTACCTTGAATTCTTTCAAATGAGAGGAATAAGCTGCTAATTTATTTACCTCTGCTTAGCATTACATACCCGAATACTTAGAAATCAACATCTCCTTTGGTGATCTTAAAAAAAAATCTATTCATATATCTGTAGGCCAGAATGTCCTGCAGGGTTTAATTTCCTTAACAAAACTGTGCATTCCAAATCAGAAGTCCAGTTTATATTGGAGATTGGTATTTGGATCACTAGTATTGCAATTCATAATCCCTTGTGATAGTGCCCTGTGGAGATTTTCCGGAATAAAAAGCTGTAGCTTTGTGTGAAGTACATTAGCTTCTTTTTCTTTTTCTTTTTCTTTTTCTTTTTCTTTTTCTTTTTCTTTTTCTTTTTCTTTTTCTTTTTCTTTTTCTTTTTCTTTTTCTTTTTCTTTTTCTTTTTCTTTTTCTTTTTCTTTTTCTTTTTCTTTTTCTTTTTTTTTCTTTTTTTTCTTTGATATTTTCAAAAAGAGAATGAGGTTTCTAATCAGCTATAGCCTTTATATCCTTGAGATGATACACAAAGTATAAGCAATACATACAGTGCTATGCAAAACCCACAGTTTTCTGCCTAGATGCAGGGTTACAGCTCTGTGTTTCAAGTTTGAAAACTCATTCTTCTCCATAAAATCACCAGTAGCCTGAAATTCTGATGGAAATAACACAATATTTCTCTCGAGTCTGAGCTAACTTGGCTGAACAAAGAAAGAAACAGACATTCATTCTGCTTACTGAACTGCAAAAATTAGAAAGGGTGGCTAAGCGCCAGCACTGCACAACACAGCTTTAATCTACCCTTTGTGCTTCCTTGATATGTATTTACTACCTCAGGATCAAATCAGTTGCTACTGAATAGTGGAAATAAGAAATCACCCTAGCTTATTATTACACAACTACTTCAAAATTCAGATATTTCTTCTCAGTAGTTATTTATGTATCATTCAAAACCACCTAGTACGAGAACAAAATTTTCAAAGAAAGTTAATTGCTAAATTAGGTAGCAATGACTAGCAATTTTCATTGAAGGTACAATTCCTCACAGTGAGACTATGGGTTCAAGAACAAGCACACACTGTACATTTTGTTCCATCTTTAGCATGCTTCCTGACCGTCATAAAGTTGAACTGACCTAACTAGCACTCTCCACAATAATGCTTAACCCCAATTTGAGCCTTAGCATACTCTACAGACTGTTCTGAGTAGGCAGCCTGGATATGATTATTCTGCTGTAGGAAGTAGGCTACTTACAGTCCCTGAACATTTTTATTTAATACAACAGATGCAGTTTTTCGGGAGGTCTACAGTGCCAAATAAAAGAGAACTGGCAATAAGGTACAGTGATAGATACTGAATTTCTCAGTCTTTGTAACTTACATCTGTTCACCAACCAGTTCTCCCTAAGGTAAATCACTTATTAAGAGGCTACTTGTTAGCACTGTGGACATGGAGCTGTATCTATATTTGCTAAAAGATTTGTATCTTTTTAGCAAATATACATACAGCTCCTGAATGGAATTGTCCATTCACAAATACCCTTTTCCTAACTTGTTACTTATAGAAATCTTGGTTTATATCTGGGAGTGCATTTTACAGCTGAAACCCACCAGCTCAGGTTCTTACTTGAGTTCTGTCATGAGCAATTACTTTTCTTTCCAGTTGTTACAGGTTCAGAGTGAACACAGGAGCAAAAGCTTGGCTCTTATCCCTCGGTGCAATCCCTGCCACCACAGTTATGCACACTATCAACTTGATTTGTTTAAAAAATATTGAGGTATTTCCATCCGTAAAAATGCACTCCTTGCTAACATTTCACCGCAGGTTTAAATCATCCTCAGAAAATTAAGTAAATGAGTTAGACATTTATAAGATAACAAACAGAAGCAAAATTAAACCCCAGAACAATAATATGTACTCTTATTTCTGTCTAATAGTTGAAACAACAGAATAAAGTCACATTTTATATGATTCATGTTTAGAGACCAATATTCTTTGCATGTTTCACCCAACCATGCATATGCCTGTATTTTTCTGGTCACTGTTTTACTGTTCTTTTCTGTCTGTTTCCTTTTATTTTATTATTTCCTTTTCCTTTTATTTTATTATTATCCCTCTACTAGATATTACAAATAATTTTTCAGATAATTTGAAAATAATTTTATCCTTTACCTTGTCCTCATCTGAATTTTTGGATCTTTCATCCTTGGCAAGGGTTGATATAGCTAGACATATATGACATATATTAGGCAGTTTTCTTTGCTCCTAATAGTAGACTGAATTTCTGTCTTTCCAGAACAGAATACGTGAATCACTAGATAGCTTAATATCGAGTGCTGTAATGAATGATTAATGATGCCTAACCAAAAGTAAGAAAAAGGATTGATTTTAATAACATGGCATATTGTGATCAGATAAAACTCATTTGAACAAACAGAGCCAGGATTTTGTGTGGGATTGAGCTTCAGAATCATACACCTCAGTGTAGATGTCAAAAAATGTACATGTTCTGTAAATGAAGTGTCTAAGGTCCTCAGTAGTAATCTGCATGTTAGAAATTTGATTCAGTTTTGTGGACATGGTTGTCTAGTGTTTTTTGATGTGACCTAGAGTATATGGGGCACTACACAGCAAGAGAGGAGTGATAGAGAACGTGCAGAAGAATTTGCTTCTCGAGCAACAGCTGGAGGCCAAGAAACACCAAGCAGCTGGAATGGTTCCAGGCATCTGAGCACATGCAATTGAACCATAATCCTAGTTAAAGCTGGGAGGTACTCAGCTAAGCAAAGGCTGGAGTCCAAACAGACTTACAGAAAAGAAATAACAAAAGAAAGTTTTCAAAGAGAATTCTTAATTCTTTTAGCCAGGCAGTGCAATTTTTGGTTTTTTGGTAACAACACAGATTGTAGCACAAGGCCAACTGGAGAAAAGCACAGCAGGATCCCAACCATTTATCTAGATGCAAAATTCACTGTTTCTCTTTATGTTCCCCCTCTATATAAATAGCAAGAAAAAGATCAAATTATTTGTGAGGAAAAATTCTGATTATGACTTAAGAATTTAATTTTCTCAAAGAAAGTTTCAAACAAAACATTTTCAGTGTTAACAACTAGAACTTGGAAAATCATATGGAGAATTAATCAGAATTACAACCAGTTTCAATAATCTCATGACTGTCATTATGCAGGACTGTTTTCCAAATAAAATAAGAAACCAACGCATACCAATGAGGCTCTGGAACAGAAGAGAATTCACAAACCTGCAAGATTCATATATATGGACATGAGTACACAATCATTAACTCATTATCATGCACTGATTTCTACTGATAGTAACATCAATCTGTTATTAGTCTGGCTGTTACTTAGAAATAAAAATCATTACATTAGCAAAATGTAAATGTTCAATTTTATTTTTTAAGAATAAAGTTTGTTCCATGCTTCAATATGTTTCTATTAAATTGCTACTGAAAAATAAACTAGAAATGGGTTCTACAGCAAATTAGCTATACTACATCACTTGTCCACCCCTGTATTTCCAGTCTGTGGCAATTTGGAGCTTATGTCTACAGAAGCAGGACTTCATTTTACTTCTTTGACACAGTTTTTTACTTAAGAGTTAAAAATCCGTAAACCCTAGTTTCCTCTCATTATCTGTGGAAACAGAAGTCTGACATTACAGCTGAAGTAAATTAAACATCATGATAGATAATGAAAATCGCAGGCACACTATTTCAGGTTTTGATTTCTTCTTATACTTCACAGATCTGCAAGTGAAAGGGCATAATATTAAGCCATTTAGATGAAGGACTTTCTGGAACACTTTTCACTTTATAAGAATATGCTACTTGACATTTCTTCTGGAGGGCCATTCAGAAGACATTATAGAAAAAGCTGCATTGAAATAATCTGTGATGCCATCATGAGCAAAATTGTGACTCTACTGTTAGGGGTACATTTCTATTGCTACCATATTGTGAGTGGATAAATTGGTGTCCTGGGTTATGGAATCAAAAATGTGTATTCTATTTTCATCTGCTGAAAGCAGTTGGGGAATTGTTCTTTATTTCTTGTAACTTTGGAAGGAGGGGGACGGGGGGGAGGGGCGGGTGCCTTTTGGGTAATGGGCCATCAACAGACTATACCCCCGGACTATACCCGCTCCCCCCAGAGCCCCATTTGCATGCATGGTCCTATTGTGGGATGCCCCACCCAGTGGGGGGAGTCTACAATTGCTGCCGGGAAAACTGAGCCGGCCGGGGACAGATTTCACTTGCTTCACCCCGATTCCTGGGAGGAAGACGGCACCCCATCTCATCTTCGCCAGACCCCATCTCATCATCGCCGGACCCCATCTCACCATCACCTCACCCCTGGACCCCTCCTCATCACTCCTAGACCCTTCCTCATCACTCCTAGACCCTTTTTGGCTACAGGATCGTCCCTGCTCCAACAGAGCCACGTCTGTCATCTCAGGACTCACTTCTGGACTGCTTCCAACACCCTGACTAACAGGGTGCCAGGTGGCAGCTCTGATTCTGTCAGGGCTTTCCCAAATTGTTGTTGTTTGTTTGCTGGTTTGGTGGGGTAGTTTTGTTTCCTACCACATTTGTATTATTGATATTCCTAGTAAAGAACTGTTATTCCTATTCCCAAATCTTTGCCTGAGAGCCCTTAATTGAAAATTTATAATTTGGCAGGGGTGGGGGGTTTGCATTCTCTATTCTAAGGGAAACCCCAGTTTCCCTGGCAGACACCTGTCTTGTCAAACCAAGACAGATTTTGGCGCCCAAGTGTGGGGCACAAGGGCATTGAGACAGAGGAATAACAGTTCTTGTGTACTAGATAGAAGTCTACTGCTCAAAATCATGTGGTCCAGCTTTCCCTGGTTTGGCTGGCACGTGGTTGTGGCTGTATTTCTGCCATTTGCTGGCCCTTATCTAAACATGGGCCCTATAACCAAGGCTACTGTGGCTGGCATCCAGTTTATTTTGTGGGTTAATAAGGTGAGGAATTCGTGGATTTTTAACTTCCTTTGGAAAGCAGGCACATGGATTCAGGGCTATCATAGACTAACTCTGTGTTTCTGGGGTTACTTTAATAATGGTACATATTGTGAGGAAATGGTACCAGGGGAAATTTTCTCCCAACCCTTCACTCAGTTTTTTGGGTCTACTCCACCAGCTTTTCAAGGGTTAAATTTCCCTCTGAATGCTAATGACGTCATACAGTGGTTGGTGCTGCTTATAGGCCTATTCTATTTGGTATTCAGAGATAAAGGGAGACTGGCCTGGGTAAGCACTCTGATAAGTACCCCAGAGAATAAAGATGCTGCCCAAGAGCCCACCCCTGTCCCACAGCCAGCCTCAGGCATAAACCACCCGGTTTGGGTGAAGGCTCTGATAAAAGAAATGCATGAGATGAACCAGATGCTGAAAGAGTACATTTCCCCAGCTGGTGAGAAACCTTCGCCCTGCCCTGACAAAAGAGAATCTGATACAGAACCCGCAGACATTACAACTGTCCAGGTTCCAGCTGACACACAGGGGCAGTCACAGCCAGCAGCAGTTGCCCCTGTGGAAACAAGGAAATCTAAAGTGAAAACAGCAAACCCAGAGAGTAAAGATAAGAAGGGAGGGCCCTCACAAGACACAAGGGAATCACATGTTCAGATCATCACTGAGACCCTGTCGTATGAAAGTCTCCGTAATCTGCAAAAAGATATTGTACGGCGGGGACGTGAGGCTTACACTGCCTGGCTACTTCGGGTTTGGGATCTTATGGGCACAGGTGTCCAACTAGATGGTGGGGAGGCCAGGAATTTGGGACCCTTGACCCAGGACTCAGGTATAAATCAGGTATTTGTAAGGGAGCCTGGACCTCTTTCCCTCTGGCAGCGGCTTTTAACGAGTGTGAGAGAAAGATTTGTCCACAGAGAAAGAATGCAGGAGCACCACCATAGAATGCGCTGGAAAACTCTGGAGGAAGGAATCCAACAGCTGAGGGAAGTGGCAGTACTAGAGGTACTTTTTGGGAGGAGTGGACAGCATGATAATGATCCTGACAAGGTTAGATGCACAGCGCAGATGTTATGGAACCTGGCAAATCTGGGGCCATCTCAGTATACTACATTTATTGCAACCATTAATGCTGAGGACAACCGAGTGACAGTGGGGGCTGTTGCCAATAAGCTTAGGAATTATGAGAGCATGATCAATGGCCCGCTGCAGGCTCATATCTCTGCTGTGGTGAAAGAGCTCAAAGAGGAAATGAGGGAGGTGAGGGAGGAGATGAGGAAGAGCAGTTCCAATGTGGCACCGGTGCGAGTCACAGGCCCCAGAGTCAGAGCCCAACGACCCCCAGCCAGAGAGAGAGGGTACACCCCGAGAGCTGACCTGTGGTTTTACCTGCGTGACCATGGGGAAGACATGGGAGTGTGGGATGGGAAACCCACCTATGTCCTGGCAGCCCGGGTGCGTGAGCTCAAGGAGAGGAACACTCACCAAAGGGGTGCCACTAAAATGAAAGTATCCTCAACCTCCTATGCCCAGGCTGTCAGTAGTCAGGATGCTGGAACCTCTAGTATGTATGCTCAGGGAGGGAATAACCAGTGCTAGAGGGGCCCTGCCTCTAGCCAGGTAGAGGAGAGGGACAATCGGATCTATTGGACTGTGTGGATCCGATGGCCTGGCACATCTGACCCACAGAAATACACGGCTTTGGTTGACACTGGCTCCCAGTGTACCCTGATGCCATCGGGGTATGTGGGAGCAGAGCCCATTTCTATTTCTGGAGTGACAGGGGGGTCCCAGCAGCTGACTGTATTGGAGGCCGAAGTGAGTTTGACTGGAAATGGGTGGCAGAAACACCCCATTGTGACTGGTCCAGAGGCCCCGTGCATCCTTGGCATAGACTATCTCAAAAATGGACATTTCAAAGACCCAAAAGGATATCGTTGGGCTTTTGGAGTAGCTGCTGTAGAGATGGAAGACATCAGACAACTAAATACCCTGCCTGGTCTCTCCGACGACCCCTCTGCTGTGGGACTGCTGAGAGTTGAAGAACAACAGGTGCCAATCGCCACAGCAACAGTGCACCGTCGGCAATACCGTACTGACAGAGACTCTGTGACTCCGATCCATGAGATGATTCGTAAACTGGAGAGCCAAGGGGTGGTCAGCAAAACCCACTCACCCTTCAACAGTCCCATTTGGCCTGTGCGTAAGTCTGAAGGGGAATGGAGATTGACTGTGGACTATCGTGCATTGAATGAAGTGACTCCACCACTGAGCGCTGCCGTGCCGGACATGCTGGAGCTCCAGTATGAGCTGGAGTCCAAGGCAGCAAAGTGGTATGCCACTATTGACATTGCCAATGCCTTCTTCTCCATTCCTTTGGCAGCAGAGTGCAGGCCCCAGTTTGCTTTCACCTGGAGGGGCGTTCAGTACACCTGGAACCGACTGCCCCAGGGGTGGAAGCACAGTCCCACCATCTGCCATGGACTGATCCAGGCTGCACTGGAGAAGGGTGAGGCTCCGGAACATCTACAGTACATCGATGACATCATTGTGTGGGGAAACACGGCAGTGGAAGTTTTCGAGAAAGGAGAAAAGATCATCCAGATTCTCCTGGAAGCTGGCTTTGCCATTAAGAAGAGTAAAGTCAAGGGACCTGCCCGAGAGATCCAGTTCCTGGGAGTGAAGTGGCAAGATGGACGGCGTCAGATCCCCACAGAGGTCATCAATAAGATCACCGCGATGTCTCCACCGACCAGCAAGAAGGAAACACAAGCTTTCCTAGGTGCCATAGGTTTCTGGAGGATGCACATCCCTGAGTACAGTCAGATTGTGAGCCCTCTGTACCTGGTTACCCGCAAAAAGAACGATTTCCACTGGGGCCCAGAGCAGCAACACGCCTTTGCCCAGATCAAGCAGGAGATTTCTCATGCGGTGGCCCTTGGCCCAGTCAGGACGGGACCAGAGGTAAAGAATGTGCTTTACTCCGCAGCCGGGAGCCATGGTCTGTCCTGGAGCCTTTGGCAGAAGGTGCCTGGTGAGACTCGAGGCCGGCCACTGGGATTCTGGAGCCGAAGCTACAGAGGGTCTGAAGCCAATTACACTCCCACGGAGAAGGAGATCTTGGCTGCCTATGAAGGAGTTCAAGCTGCCTCAGAGGTGATTGGCACTGAAGCACAACTCCTCCTGGCACCCCGACTACCAGTGCTGGGGTGGATGTTTAAAGGAAAGGTTCCCTCCACCCATCACGCCACCGATGCCACCTGGAGCAAATGGATTGCCCTCATCACTCAGCGCGCCCGTATTGGAAACCCGAATCGCCCTGGGATTCTGGAAGTGATCACCAACTGGCCGGAAGCTGAGAACTTCAGTCTCACCGAGGAAGAAGAACAAGAGCAGGTAACCCGGGCTGAAGAAGCTCCACCATATAACCAACTGCCAGCAGAAGAAGCACGCTACGCTCTTTTCACTGACGGTTCCTGTCGCATCGTAGGGATGAACCGAAAGTGGAAAGCAGCTGTGTGGAGCCCCACAAGACAGGTTGCACAAGCCACTGAAGGAGAAGGTGAGTCAAGCCAGCTTGCCGAACTCAAAGCTGTTCAATTGGCCCTGGACATCGCTGAAAGAGAGAAGTGGCCAAAGCTCTACCTCTACACCGATTCGTGGATGGTAGCTAATGCTCTGTGGGGCTGGCTGGAAAGGTGGAAAAAGGTCAGCTGGCAGCGTAGGGGAAAACCAATCTGGGCTGCTGATGAGTGGAAGGATATCGCCACCAGAGTAGGGAAACTACCTGTGAAATTCCGTCATGTAGATGCCCATGTCCCCAAGAGTCGGGCTAATGAGGAGCACCAGAACAACGAACAGGTAGATCAGGCCGCGAAGATAGAAGTGTCTAAGATAGACTTGGATTGGCAACATAAGGGAGAGTTGTTCCTAGCTCGGTGGGCCCATGATGCCTCAGGTCATCAGGGCAGAGATGCCACCTATAAGTGGGCACGAGACCGAGGGGTGGATCTAACCATGGACAGTATCTCTCAGGTTATCCATGACTGTGAGACGTGTGCTGCCATCAAGCAGGCCAAGCGGGTGAAGCCCCTCTGGTACGGTGGACGGTGGTCCAAATATAAGTATGGGGAGGCCTGGCAGATTGATTACATCACCCTGCCCCAAACCCGCCAAGGCAAGCGCTACGTGCTGACCATGGTGGAAGCCACCACTGGGTGGCTGGAGACCTATCCTGTGCCTCATGCCACCGCCCGGAACACCATCCTGGGCCTTGAAAGACAAGTCCTGTGGAGACACGGCACCCCTGAGAGAATCGAGTCAGACAACGGGACCCATTTCAAGAACAGCCTTATAAACACCTGGGCTAAAGAACACGGCATTGAATGGATCTATCACATCCCTTATCATGCACCAGCTGCCGGGAAAGTGGAACGGTGCAATGGACTACTTAAGACCACTCTGAAGGCACTTGGCAGAGGGACCTTTAAGAACTGGGAAGTGAACTTAGCAAAAGCCACCTGGATGGTCAACACCCGAGGCTCCATCAATCGAGCTGGTCCTGCCCAGTCTACCCCTTTGCACACAGTAGATGGAGATAAAGTCCCTGTGGTGCACATGAGAGGTATTTTAGGAAAGACTGTCTGGATTAACCCCACCTCAGGCAAAGGCGAACCCATCCGTGGGATTGTTTTTGCTCAAGGACCTGGTTACACTTGGTGGGTAATGCAGAAAGATGGAAAAACCAGTTGTGTACCCCAAGAAAACCTAATCCTAAGTAAGAACTGAGTGTAGGGGTTCATTTTGCATAGTAGTTCATTGCTTTAGGTATGATGCAGATGATAATAGAATAAGGGGTGGATAATGTCCTGGGTTATGGAATCAAAAATGTGTATTCTATTTTCATCTGCTGAAAGCAGTTGGGGAATTGTTCTTTATTTCTTGTAACTTTGGAAGGAGGGGGACGGGGGGGAGGGGCGGGTGCCTTTTGGGTAATGGGCCATCAACAGACTATACCCCCGGACTATACCCGCTCCCCCCAGAGCCCCATTTGCATGCATGGTCCTATTGTGGGATGCCCCACCCAGTGGGGGGAGTCTACAATTGCTGCCGGGAAAACTGAGCCGGCCGGGGACAGACTTCACTTGCTTCACCCCAATTCCTGGGAGGAAGACGGCACCCCATCTCATCTTCGCCAGACCCCATCTCATCATCGCCGGACCCCATCTCACCATCACCTCACCCCTGGACCCCTCCTCATCACTCCTAGACCCTTCCTCATCACTCCTAGACCCTTTTTGGCTACAGGATCGTCCCTGCTCCAACAGAGCCACGTCTGTCATCTCAGGACTCACTTCTGGACTGCTTCCAACACCCTGACTAACAGGGTGCCAGGTGGCAGCTCTGATTCTGTCAGGGCTTTCCCAAATTGTTGTTGTTTGTTTGCTGGTTTGGTGGGGTAGTTTTGTTCCCTACCACATTTGTATTATTGATATTCCTAGTAAAGAACTGTTATTCCTATTCCCAAATCTTTGCCTGAGAGCCCTTAATTGAAAATTTATAATTTGGCAGGGGTGGGGGGTTTGCATTCTCTATTCTAAGGGAAACCCCAGTTTCCCTGGCAGACACCTGTCTTGTCAAACCAAGACAATTGGTGATTTATCCAGAGAACTGATTTCAGAGAATGGAATCCAGTAGATAGCCAGTGGAGGTGACCCACCAGCAGTGCTGATTGACACACTGCTTTCCCTTATCCACCAGCAGCACGATAAAGCTATTTTCGTCTTTTACTTGGTGACATTTCTAGCCCTCAAATCAGTGGACTCGAGTGAGCGAGGAAAAGCAACAGCTGCTGTGTAAAACTCATGAAGACTAAGCTGACAGCAAAGCCAATATTGTGTAACTTCATAAAACTAGTATGCTCCTAGCAACATTTGAAAGAAAGTTAAAATACAAAAATAAAATAGAAGGAAGCCTTTACTTTTGCATTAGCCATTGCTCTGTAGATAATGCAAGTGAAAAATGATCCCATATACTCAAAAAATTGAAACATTAAAAATACATTTCCTTCTTTGGCAGCTGCATATGTACTTTTTCCTTATATCAGAGGATTCTAAATTGATCTAGAATATGATATGACAGTAGGCACCTGTAAAATTTAATGCAGAACTCAGTATGAAACAAAATCCTTCAGTATTCATTTATCTCGTAACGGACCATACAAATGTTAGAACAGTTTTTGTGGGGAGGGATTCTCTGTGCAAAAATATTGTCATGTCCTATCTCCCCTCCACCCTCCACAACACAGAACTTTAATATAACGAATATAACTAATAGTCAGGAATCTCTTTACATTAGTGAGACCAAGTATCAATCACAAAAGCATACCTCCAGTCCTTATCTGTGACTTTGTTTGACCCCATCCTATAAGAGATTGCCACGAAACATACCACAGAAAAAACAGATCCAGAATTTTCTGCATTATTTACCAAGTTTTCAGAATCTTCTGCATTATTTATCAAGTTTTTCTTAAGGTCCAATATATACTCTTTCCATTTTCAGAATATAACCTTCAGACAGAATGCCAGTATAAACTCTAGTACATCATTTATGCCAAATTTAAATCTTACACTGAAAGTTTTCCAGTTGCTGAGATAGTGTGCCAGCACTCTACAGAAGGCAAGTGAATTCTTAATGAGGTTAAAACAAGGCCTTCCTGCCACACAATTTGCCCCTTGTCCCCATTCTTGAGGTGTCATTTATTTTCATGATTTCTGTATAACTGTATTTCTCTGGTTATATCCATGTAGTAACGCCGCTTTGCATAAATTGAGACTTAGCATATATGAAAGACTGTGTTTTTAAATCCTCTTTGCCTCCAAACTATTCTTAAAATAGTTCCCATTGCCTAGTCTTGTCAAAATGCATCATGCCTGTTTTTCAAAATCTTCAAGAGAATTAAGGCATCCTTGAAACATGAAAGTGGTGGAGGAGCGGACATGCACATTACTCGAGAACAGGTTTCTTGGTGCATAAAGAAGTGGAGCATTTACAATCAGAGTCTTCTCAGAAAGATTTGGTAGAACAATCCTTTATATCCCATTGGGTCTTTGTATGTGTGATAAGATTACAACTTTTCTCAGAAAAGATAGCTTCAAGTTCAAGTAGCTGCTTATGCTATTTCTCCACAGCATTACTTATTCAGATGCAATCAAATACCATGGAGAATACTATAAAATAGAAGAAGCCTTTTTTTGAAATTCCTGAGAAAGCCTGGCTCATGCATTTTGCAGCTGTAATAAGTGCGCAATAGTCTAATTATAGTAATCCTAATCTATGCAGACTATGTTATTAAATGTGACATATATTTTAATTGTTGACAGATGGCTTTGAACCATGTATAAATATTTATAAAGTCACACATATTCCTATAGCTAGCACACACAAAAGTTCCAGGTATATTAGTCTGTCTTTTCTGAATCCATTTATATGCACATGCAAACCCTGGATTTCCATTTTAATAACTATTTTATTGTTTAGGTTATCTGAAGACATAAAAGGACCATTTTCTTTTTAAAGTGAAATGAATATTGCATAGATTACAGACAGTTTTGATTACTGTGCAAATCAGAGTACTTTTTCATCAATACATTGTATTGTGTTAGCACATGTGCTCACAGTTATTAAATATTGCCATTGTGCTGCTTATTCATAATCACTCATCTTCTCTCATCACTACAGGGAAGATATCAATAGAGACCTTAAAATTTCCGCTAACAGTGCATAAAACCAGGCTCAATCCAGCAACACTATTCATTAACACACTAATTTAATGCATGTTCCTCTTATTTAGAACTCAGAAATCCTTGTTTAAATCACATGTAGTGAAAAAGTTGGTTATTAACTTATTAGAACACCCAAAACAAGTAGAAAACAGGCAACATTTACAAGAACTACCATATAGGAAGTACATTATCTGAGCTCTTCAGAGGTGTCCAAGTGTAGTCTTAAACTAATGAATAAGGTGTAGACTGAGGGATCCCACAAGACAGAAAAACTGCTTACACATCTTTTCAGCTCTTAGGGTGGGAGTCACTTCACGTAGCTTTAGAAACCCAAACTTAGGCATCTGTCTGTACAAAGACAGGCAAGTCCAGTGGGTAATTTATTTCAGCCTAAAGTTATTTGTAAGACGTTTATTGAAGTCAAAAGTCAAATTGTTTGCTGATATGCGGTTTTGCAAAAAATCCCAACCCACCAACCAACCAACCTACCAAACAACCGCAACCAAACCAACAAAAAAAATCTTGTGCAGGTTTACATTTTTTTTTTCCCCCACTGCAGGACATTTCTATTCAACTGAAACACTTCCAGGCTATTTAAGTGGCACTAGTTACCTTTTAGAGTCACTAGAGCTTTTAGAGTCAATGAAAAGAAACAAGCACCTTCAAAAGCCTGACCTCATCCTAAAATAAATCATGCAAGGATGCATGGATATATGCATTACTGATTTTGGAAGAGCATTATACGGTGCTACCTATTCCAAAGAAAGTTAATTTTTTTTCTGTCTGGATTCTTGCACTAAAATCTCATTCTGGAACAAGCTACTTTCCTGCAGAAAACGGAGGGAGAAGGCAGCCATTTAAAACAACAAAGTGAAAATTAGAAACCTTAGCATTTAACTTCAAAAACTGTAGCCATGAAGTGATAGGATACTAAGTCCCTTCAAGAGGGTGTGATAATTTCTTCCTTGAAAGTCTGGTGAAGGGATAAATCAGCAAGGAAGGAAAGAAAATAGGCATCAGCCATTTGATGTCAGTCTTCCTACTGTCTCAAAGGTAGAGAAAAACTATTTTAAAAATTTTGAGAGTAAATTATAAAGCTATTTGTTAAATTCATTTTCCTTACACTTAATAGAAATTTTATGGCAAGTTTTTATGCATTTTTTAGCGCAGTGACAGTAAGCTTTCAGTTCTTTTCCTTGTATCAAAAATATTTCACACAAAGTATGCCAACAACCAAACATCAGAAATAGATGAGTCAGCATTCTAAGGTTTTTATGAAATACAAAAGTATCTTGAATTCCTTTGAGATGAGCCATATTTGTTGTATTTTATTTTCTCTCATACAGAGCATCTAATTGGACAAATACTGCAAACTCCTATTCAGTGCAGTTATAAATTTTTCATTTTATTAGAAGTAGGAATTTCTACTATCAAAAACTTTCAGACAAAATTTAAAATAAAAAAAGCCGTTGTTAAAGCCAAGCATAAATATCATATATTCTTTGGAAGACACTTTGGGTGTTTTTCAATTTCTCATAATCCAATTATATATGTGCATTTCTTAACTTCTCTGGAGATAATATATGACAGATGGAGTCTGAATTTTGTTTCAAATGCTAGTAAAATTTATATACTGTACTTAACCTGACACAGATTTCATTATTGCAATGTGTTCATTTCTGCATGATTTTGTAATGTAAATTTATGTAGAAATGGGAATCACTAAGAGACCAAGTATTAATGCCAAAAAATACAGCATGCCTTTGATAAAATATGAGACACCATATAAAAAAATGTTAAGTCTGAGGTTTATTTTCTTGAGTTCAGTGTTCCTATTTCTCTTTATATCTTTCAAAAATTGAATGTGTAGTAAGCTACAATCCTAGAAGCTGTTCAAGTCAAGACTTTTACATACAATCAACTGGATATGCATAGTATAAATGTTAGTAACATACAGTTGTGTTTATAATAACAGAGCTTCAATCCATCACATATAATAAAATTAGATTTTTTTTTTTGTTTGTTTTACTGTAGTGTTCTTTTGCAGGCAGGGCTGGGCTATACTGCTCTGTGAACTGCAAAGAAAGCAAAGGAGTTTTAATGTGAGCTGGTACACTACAGTGCAATGCTGGGGGCTGCCAGCTCTTGTGCTCCAGCCTGGGGGAAAAATTTCCCCCCTAATCACGGAATCATAGAATAGTTTGGGAGGGACCTTAGAGGTCAGTTAGTTCTAATCCTCCTGCTATTGGCAGTGACACCTTTCACCAGAGCAAATTGTTCAGAACCCTATCCAATCTGGACTTTGAACACTTCTTGGGATGAGACATCAACCCCGAGAGGCAAAGATTATTTGTACAAGCACAGCCTTAGGAAGAAGATATGGCTCAGAAATCAAGCATTTACATGCCTCACCCTTTGTTAAAATTCTGTCAAGAGAGAAACAGGTATCATTTTCTTTCATATTAAAAACTTATTTATTAAGGCTTTTATGCAAAAAATGAGAGACTCAGGCTGAAACCCACACCCTGTTCACAGTTAATCATATCCTTATTTTTACCTATTACCCCAACTTTTATACTATAGTCTAGTTTCATTGAGAAAGACATGTTCTCAAGATATTCTTACAAAAAATGTATCAGTGAAGAACGAATTCTTAATATTTTATGGACGCAAAGTGCTAAAGAGAAGTCAGAGATTTGTAGCCTCTTAGTTAAAGACCTGAAAGCTGTATTAACTGAAGAATAAAGTTCTTCCTCCTCAAAGATCTTGTAGTTTTGATGTAGAGGCACTCTCTCTGGAATAAGCGGAACCAGGATTTCTCAATTGGTATTTCAATCATCAAACTATTATTTGAGGGGAAAGAAGGAAAAATGCAGCAGCTTCTTCTCTTAGATCAATGTTTAAAGATTGCACTGTTTAGAATAAGTGATTAAATTATCATCTCTGCCAATATGAAGGAGCACACAGACAAAATGGCTGGAGGGGAACCAAAGTAAGCCAGATAGAGATGAGCCCCTGTCCCAGCCATTCCATAGAAGTTTCAACAGATGGGCTGGGGTTTATCTGTCTTCCAGACTCTATGGGGAAGGATCTCCATGGATCATTTCATATACTGAAGGAGTTATTTCCTAGGAAATGAAAGACACTTCTAGGATGCAGGGGAAGAGCATTCTGAGATTGTACAAAGCGTAATATGAGATGTTTAGAGGCAGAACCAAAGATGGGGAAAGGTGGAGATCAAGGGGTTCTGAGGAGGAACATGCATGGGAAAATAAAGGGGCAAAAAGAGGAAAAGGGCCAGTCAATTTTAAAGAGTCTCATCTGTACACTTAACTGGCTATGCTCTGTATATGACCTGCAGAGCCTGCCCTGTGCTCTGTTTGACTCCATCTCTAAGTGCTCTTTGGGCTGTTGATATGTTTCATAGAGCTCTGTTGTGTGTTTATACACATTTTTGTACTTACAATATGTGCTCAGCCTTGGTACTGACTGAACCTGGGGACACAATGTTGCAGCAGATTTGACAAGCCCTAACATAAGGCATTAATGTTGTTTCTAAGGACACTTCACTCTCGGTCCAGGTGTGCTCAGAAATCTTTGAGAATGATTGCCAAAATGGGCTTTCCAGGACAGCTACACACGAGACATCGTACTTCTGTACCTATATTTGTGGTTGTCATGAAGTTCTTCTGAATAAGACAACTTTACATACACAGAAAGCCTCATTTTGGAAATTTTAATTTAGATTCTCACCTTCTGGGGTTTGGATTTTTAGGGTTTTTTTTGTGTGGGGGTGGGTTTTTTTTGCTTGTTTCTTTTCAGGGTTAGAGAATGTCTATCTGCCCTTTAAGGAAGATGAACAGAATCCTGAAGAATGGCTATGATCACAGCAGATACCCCTATCTGGTCAGTAGGCTGTGCAAGTCCCACATTCTGTTAGAGCCCTGTGTATATTGGTGACTAAAAGATGGCAGTACCAAGCCAAAATACTTTAAAAATATCTATTCCCTGTGAGCCACAGGACCCTCCTCCTGGCTTCACTTTCATTGCACAGAGCAATTATTTTCAGTGCTTGATGTAGAAATTCAAAATCAGACATATTTTTCACTTTTTTTTCTTTTTTTATTCTTTCTTTTTTTTTTTTCTCCCCCACAAATAAGCAAAGGCTCCAGGCCTGAGCCTCAAGAAAACATGCATATGCAAAATTGTATTTATGAGAAGTTCATGCAAACTGTTAACAATTCTGTCGTATATCAAAGGCTGTATATTGGCTAGTCCCTATACTCCAGTATACTTCTATTGTTTTAAACTGGTTTTGATATAAACCATCACTCCCTCTGTACTACAGCATAAGTGAATGCTAGAGTTCTAAAAGCTTTTCATTCCTTTCAAACACATTCTCACCATTGTCTTCCTACTTCAAAAGCCAAATCTAGACTACGCACTATTTGGTACATATCACTAAATCAACACAAATTAGGGTTACTATCTGGCCAAATAAGATATAGAATTAATAACTTATTTGATATGTCATTTTGAAAAGACCCATCACCTAACTAATTAAAATGTAAACGTCAGCAGAGTAGATTACATATACTACACAGGTCCCAGAGACACGTTTGTGTTCCTGCCTATAGTTCAGCCTTACTTATCTGAAATTAACCTTTTCATAGTTCTTTTTAACCTGAAAAAATCAGAGATTGCATGGTTTGTTAATGCAAATTTCCTGATTTTCTTCCCTTGACTTGCAAAAACAGGACCAATTTGGAGGAAAGTAATATCAATTTTGCCATATTTTACTGCATTTAAACAAAAAGCCTTTACCCTCCAATTTATACGCACAAAACACTGTGAGGATACACACTGTAAAATACACAGAGAAAACCCATTCAAATACTCAGTTCAAAGAGGATAATCAGAAATTTTGCAAAAAAAAAATGCAGCTTGCAGTAGTTCACCATATTTTGAGATAAAATGTATTCTCAGTAATACAACCCATCTGCTTTCACTCTCTTGCTACTTCTATTATTTCATTGAGTCACTGTCTCTATTACCAGATCACTTTTCTCTGATTCACAGCTTGCAAGCAGCATTAAGTCAGGACTGTTGAAATGAGGGCCAGCTATTATAGCAGATATATTTTCTATCAAGAGAATTCAGAGCAATATATTATCCAAGAGAACATAATTTCATCCAATATACTTTGGATGCTGAGGCCTAATTTTCAATTATTCAATTATCCTGTTTAGTTATTACAGTTCTAAGTGTTTTGTGATAATCAGCAGAAACTAATTAGACATAAAACTATAAGACATTAATTTTCAAACACTTAATTACATTGTAAATGCTGATATTAGCAGATTACACAGGATTTTGTTTGGTTGCTTCATTAAATGACTGTTAGGGAATGCTCTAAAAGCAGTAACGTTTGCCCACCAATACCTTCAGAGTCCACAGTAGATGCAGACTATTGAAGGAAAGACACAAATTATGTATATTTAGTGTTAAACACACTGGATAGATAAACAACCACTACTTACATTCACAAAGTTGCAGAGTGATGTCAGAACTGCTTTTTGTCAGTAGGAACTACAAAACATTCCTGGACATGAATGAATTAACAGAATGGGTCTAGCACATTAGCTCAGAATTGTAAACCATCATTACCACAAAACAAAGAAACAAACAATACCAACCAACCAACCAAACCCCAAACAAACAAACAAACAAAAAGCCTGAAGAGAACACTAAACTAGAAAAAAAAAATCCTAACAGAACACTAAACTAGAAAATAAAAATCCTAACAGCAGCCAAATACATCGGTGGAATAATTCTTTCAATGAAGATAGTACTACTTCAAGGCCAAATGCTCCAATATCTGAAAAAATATACATTTTAGTTTTATTCTGTTATTTCTATGCAGTTATCTAGCTTTAAAATATCATCAATTTGCTTTAGTAATATCTCTGTGGCAAATTACTGCTATTCAGATTTTTCTTCCTGTAACATGGAGATTATAAAAATTAAGCTAAACATATTAGTATGACACGCTACTGGAACAAAACATATAGAAAACCTTGGCTTAACCCTTGCAAACACTCCTTTGAGATACTGTGTTTAATCCAGGAGTCTGACTTAATAGCAGAAAAAGCTCTTGAGAAGCAAAACAGAATAAAAAACAGCTGGCTGCATTCCTGCCAGGCACTTTCACAGTTCATAAACCCCCAAAACACAAATGAAATACATTAACGTCAAGCAATTCTTAGATTTCAACAAAAATCTTTAACTTCACAGCTGAAAAATACAGCATAATCTAATTTTTCCTGAAACTGACTCACACTCTATTGAAAGTCTTTCTGAAAAACAATCAGCATGCTGAGAGATTCAACAACAAAAACAAAAAAGTAAGCACACGACTAACTTGCTTCTTCCAGGAAATCAGAGGAAAATATTAAAGACTACGGCTTAATTCAGAGCTACTGTATTTTCTCTGCTTTGAGGGCAGGCCATGTAAATGAATTATTACATTTTTATATGAGACAAAAAGAGAAAGTATAGACAATTAGAACATGTATAGAATGCTATGAAAAGTTAGTATCTGAACCCTGATACTAAGCACTTGTATTATTTCCCTTTCCAAAATTATAAGAAAACTCACCACATATAGACAAAGTTGAATTTTATCTGTACCAATGGTATATTAAGTAGTCTACACACCGAGGACTCATTTTAATGCTGGCATAGATAATTAGCAGAACACTTTCAAAGACAGCCATGGAAACTAGAAAATGCATTTTGCTAAACAAATAAAACCTGAAAAATTTGTATGGCCTAGGAAAAGATGCTCGGAGGATTGGGAATAGGTGTTGTCTTGATGCTTAATTCAGTTCTGACTCTCAGAATTTTCTCTCAAGTCAGAGTCTTCCAAAGTTTTACTTGAGCAGTTTATTTGCATTCTGAAGACCACACAAAGGTATCCATATCATTTAATTACCAAATGTGGCCATTGCTCAGTTCTCACCACAATCATCCCTACTTTCCCCAGAATGCTGCAGAATATCCTCTAGAATCTCCTCTAGCCTGTATCAGCTGGTAAGGGCCACGACTTCCAAAAAATATAAAAATACTTAAATTGTAGTTCATCTAAAGCCATCCAATCTAGCAGGTTGAATACTTTGTGTATCAACATGAATCCCTTATTATAAAAACAATATTGACAGATGACTGAGATTTTCAGTAGTTATCACATAGCTGCTGAAACCCAGAACTAGACTGCCCAGTTTCCAACCACAAATTCATAGAAAAAGGGACATGTTAAATTTGAACAGCAACTCTAAATGTTGATACTCTTTATTGCAATAATTAGCCTCATTGCGGATCTATTCCTAAAAAATTAAAAGCAAAGAGCTTAATATATATATATTTTTTAAATCAATCAGAAAACTTTATCTGGTTACTGAGGCTTGTGGATCAAACTTCAAAAGCATGAAATAGGTGTAGTCCAACAAAGTGAAACTTTTAAGTAGAAGAGCATAATTGTTTTAAATCTATCCTCTGTAAAAGCACATGAACGATTTCCTATGCAGAACTCAGACTAGAAGTAGTTTTCAGAAATAAAAATCAATAATAGGAGAAGTATCACAGAGACACATACATTACATTAAAAATGTGTAACAACCTCCTCAGATAAAATTTGAAAATTGAGTTATGTGAAACTTTTCATGCAAAACACAAAAAAATACCAGAGAGTTCACTTTCAAATAAGCTTTTTATCTTTTGAATTCATTGCTTGGCTCCAGGTAAGCTACAGCACAACTCAGCTTGGAATTCAAGATTTATATTGTTCTCAGTGAAATATTTCCCAATCAGCCATTATTGCCTACAGGCATGAAGACAAAGAAATCAGCAGAGTAGTATGTATTTTTTTATTATTTTTTATCAGTGAAGCTAATGCCAGGATCTTTAAACCATCTGCTATATTTAAGGAAAAAATACGGACAATTGGCAATTTTGCTACTGAAAAACATTATTTAGAGGAGAAACATATGTTCCAATGGCAATTTCCCCCCTGAGTGCAGAGGAAAAGAGGCAAAAAACATGTAAGCTCCATAGTTACTGTTCCAGAGTTCTGCATATTCTGATTTGCATTCCAAGACATTCAGGGGTTTTTTCTACATCTGCTGGTGCTCAGGGGAGCACAGGGGACAGAGAAGCAACCAAATTGTCTTATGATGTATGCACAGTTCAAAGTGAACACACAAGGATTCATATGCTGATGACTGAACCAACTATCTGATCACTCAGATATTTGCTGGATAAACACCATGGAAACTAACCTGCCAAAAAAAGAATTGGTTTAATGCAGATACAAATTTTAAACTTAACCTCTGTCTTTGCTACTTTTACTATTTCCTGGTTCATCTGCACTTTAGGAATAACCAGTTAGAAGTAGTGTATAAGGCCCAAGGCATTAGAAGAGGACATGGAGTGTTTTTTAAGGCTGACAGAATTGTTTTCTTGCCCTATTTGGAACTGAACCGTTCTGAAGCACTGCATTATCATATGGGCAACTGTGGTAGCTTGTCTTGCCTGCATCTCAGTTCCAATTATTTCCCTTCCTTCCCTACATTACTGTGATTAAAAAGATGGATAACTTCACCTGAGCTTGTGATGAAGCCTGTCTTTTCACAGGGCACATAAAAAAGCAAACAGAGAGTTGCCCAACTGATTAAAAAATTATCTGAGAGATATGTCTATGACCTTAGCAATGCTTATTAGCTGATGACAGAGAACCAAACCTTTTTGTGAGCTTCATATTTCTTTAAGCAAGCTCTGACTTTAGGGCATAACAATTCCTTCATGGGAGTTTTTTTAACTTCTGTGTCCAGAATATCATGAGGAAGCTGTGCCAGCCCATCAGATACGCGGGATTTATGCGTTAAAAAGCAAATACAAGGGGCAGCTTTTCCAGTTGTGGCATTTGACTCTGTGGTGCCTGGTGGTGTAAAGCCTGCCTGAGGCACTGCTGAACATCGCAGAGACCCAAGGAGACAAACATAGCTGAATCACAGAACTACCTAAACAAAGCTCTTCCTAAAGTGAAACAATCTTGAATGATGTATTGGAGAAAGACTGGGTTTTACATTTGTGAAAAATACATTCATGAAAATAGCATTTACACACATATTTGCCATATATTCCACAGTCCTCACAGAAAGCATTGATAACAAATCAGGACAACGCAGTACATGTCTGAGTACAAGTCATTTAGAGGCCATCCATGTGAAAGGAAGACATCATGAATAGCTTGTGTAGAGAACACAGTTACTTCTTATTTAGCAAAACTGACCTGAGATGACTGCACACTCTGTTAGGGTTTACATATGACATTAGAACTCCCTTACAGTTTTTTGTACTCAGCAGGCATCATATGCAGTGCCTAAGGAAAAATAGTCTTTAGAAAGGATTTCTGAAGGAAAATGTAATCAGAATTCTACTTGCAAAAATTCTTGTGAAAACTGCTAAGGAATATGGTACTTTCAAAATTAATTCTCTCAGTAGAATGGAAATTAATTGGGATTGTATACTCTTGCCTGAAATACAAAGCTAGAAACACACATCTGTAGAAGAGACAGGTTGGAGGTTCTAATGGGTAACATGCCCATATCAAAAGGGAGAGACAGGAATGTCTTCTAAGAATTTTAATACAACTATTGTAAGTGCAGGCAGAGTACAACAGAAATAGAGCACAGATTATTATCAGGATCACATTCTCCCTAAATGGTATCTCCTAGTGCTACTCTAAGAACAAGAGTACTGAACTCAATGGACCACTGGGAAGGACTTTTCTGGTGTTCTTCATCACTTCCACTGAAGGAATAGCCCTTTGGGAGGAGTCAACATAACAGAATACCATTTACATAAAAGTAATTAATATTGTGTTAGTTTGTGGTGAAGGAAAAAAAATAAAAACTTTTTAAGGTAAATTAATTGCTCTGATCAAGGCTAGAATAAGTATGATGCCATATTTTAATGTATTTTTATGTTTTGCATTTGTCAGTAAAGATAGCCTATTTCTGACTAACATCACATTCTGGTTTTTAGCCTGGGGATACAAACAGACTGACTATACTGTGTTTTTCCAAATACATACAGCATCTGATGACACAGATATCATTGAGTCTAAGCACCTTACTGAGCTTCAGACATATGAATTATAAGCTCATGGGGACACAAATACAAGGCAAACATTTGCACAGAAGTGGCTCAGTAGGAACATTTGTATTTGAAATAGCTTCTGAGCATTTGGATTAAGAACCAAAGCTAAGTGGGAGGGATGAAGACAGATTGGACCAGACACAGATGTCTTTCAATAATATGCCTTGAGATGCATAATCACAACATTTGTGAATTTACACTGAAGACTTTACCTGGTGAGCAAACTGAAAGTAAAGACCAGGTCTTGGCCATTACTTGATTTGAATACTTCATAATTGTCATCATATTAATTTGTCCATCTTCAGCTTTTAAACTGAAGTTTTTCTAAAAAAATAAATCTTATTGTATAACAGCCATAACTGCATTAATTAGGAGAAATGTTTTCAAGAAAACATTATTCATTTATCTCTTCAGACATCTATATTACACAAAAAGTCTGAATTAAATACCAGAAGAAATTGGATAAGGGTTAAGTTGCTTATCATTTTTAAACAGTTAGGTCCACTGGTGTTATTCTAACAAACTTCTGATTAGTCATACTAAAAAAATAGTCATATTTTATTTTCCACATGCATGTCATTATTTAATGTAATGCAAAAATGAAGGAAAAAAGAATTCCTGCATTCCCCTGGACTGGGAGGTTCATGACGGTTCATGCACTCCTTTCTGCAAACTTCTTTTTCTGGATGATTCAGCTATTTGGCTGCATGACCAAGCACTACAGATGATTGAGAAGCATATATCCTAAGATTTATTATTCCTAAGTATAACACAGTGCTTCAACCAGACTAAAATCTAGCAAAATGGGTCAAAATATTAAAATCCTAATTTTTGTCACTCTTTGTTTTGCTGTTCGTCACTATCTTGACATACATACATTAAATACAGTAACTGACAAAAGAAAATGCCATTTGGGTATAAAAGTAAAACTTCTGCAGCCTTATATCAATTAACATGTGGTAATACTCATAAGGGATGACGAAAAATTCTGCATAGGATAACCTCTGATATAGGTTGTAATATTAAAAATGCAGACAGAAACATGCTACTAGCATTCACGATGGAGTACTGTTTTAAGTTCAAGTAGATCTTCCAAACATGTCTATTCCTGGGTGGTGATGCCTGACATGCAAGACAGGAAATATAGTGATGCTTTTGTTAAAATATGTCTGACATTTATAAATGAAAATATTTTCACTGACAAATATCTTGTCAGGAGCGTTAGAGTGGCAGTTGTCAGAGGGACTAGGAACATGACTAATGGAAAGAAAGAGAGAAAAAGAGGAAGAGTGAAAAAAGGAAAGAAGGAAAGAAGGAAAGAAAGAGAAAAAAAGGAAGGCAACAAAGGAGAAAGAGAATAAAAAAGCCCCACCCGCCTTTTCCCAAAATAACATGAATGTTAATCCAGATTCCACAACCAAGCTTCCATTGCTTTTAATGACACATAATGGGGTCCTCAGTCATAGAAAGACAGCCACATTTCTGTGTAGCACCAAGAACCCATTTACAATGAGAAAAGAATCACCACCTAAAACTAAAAGTTTTTGTGCATAATAGCTTTTTTATGAAAAAGACATATGACCCAATTTCATTTTGACAGAAACCATGCAGTGAAATGGCCATCTGAGGTAAAATGCTCCCATTAAAATTCATTTGTGCTGTGAGCTTTAATTCTTAATAGAACTTGGGCCATACAGAATTTAGGTACAAATGCAGTTATTAACTCATGCAGAACTCAGCACAAAAGTTTTACTTACAGCTTGAGTCCTTCACTTAGAGGAAGAAATTGCCTACCGTGACATTTGCTATAGTTACAACATGACCAAAAGGCAAAATCCTTCCAGGCAGAAAAGGGAACAAGTCCAGAAGAAAACAGTAACTCAGTAGGCTTTTTCAAAAGTTTTGATTTTAAGCAGGCTGATTACATGCCCTACTATAGCAAAATACCTTTCTACATGCTTAGCTTCTTGAATATTTCCATCAAAGTCAATGAGACAATTCAAGTATTTGAGGATGAAATAAGCATTTGAACCCTTTATACCACTGAAAAATCTGCTTGAGCAAAGAATAGCCTAAACATTGTGACCCTTATTCTCAGTAAGTGCAAATTCCTATTATCCCCTGAGTTTGTTTTAACTTCATAGACTTACAGCCATTGATGATGTAGGGGCTTATAAATTGTTTAAATGCAACTTCTTGGAAGAGGTGCAACCATTCCATCATTATTTTATCTCTAACAAAGTGGAAAGATAATTTAGAAAGTTATAAATAAAGCCTCATTTTCACAGTTATTTGTAATAATATTCCATTCATTTATAGCATATAAGGTAAATACCTATTAAAATTGAGCTAATAGATTCTGTAAATTTTATAATATAGTAAGATCAAGACAAACAGTTAAGCTTTTTACAAATAGCCTATTACAGTTTTTCCTCAAAGACCTAAAAGCATTAAAGATATGAAATATGCTAAAACACAAAAATCAAATAAAAGGGATTTGAAAATTACATTATTTAAGCATTGAAATAAATTGTGTGCAAAACCACCCTAGAGAATACAATCTATTCTGAATTTATTTCTTTCTTATTTTGTGATTAAATATAAGAACTTGCCTCTACTGACATTTTAAAATGCTACTTTTAGAGTCATGTCATGCTTTAAATTATTCCAGTTTGAAATAATTGATTCATGAGCAGTTTATCTGATTTACTTCACTACCAGATGGCACAGAAATGCTTTGTGTCGTGAGCTGTGCTACTGGATCTGGCTAAAAGACTGAATTACTTTCTGCATTGCACCTGTAGTGGCTTTCAGGAATGAGAGCCCTGTAAATTAGTTCAATAAATGAAATTGACATTTATCTTTCAATAATCACTGATTTTTAGACTACAGGAAAAGAAAGATGTTTCTGGATTTGTGTTGGCAGATATGGTATAACAAGTTCCCTCCTATATACCATGAACATACACCTAGAACAATCTAATTTACTGTGATCAAATGCAGAAATGCAAGCAAAGCACTCATTATTGGTTTCCCCTGTGGGATATGTAAAGTCTGAAAAATGAAAAAGATTATGATATTAGAAAAAAAAAGAAAAGGGGGGGGATCTTTCTCACATTCTGTATTTCAGTATTCAAATTGAAAGGAAAATTATTCTGGCATCAGTTTTTGGACCATCACAAAGTAAAACTTTCTCTATCAAAATCAACTTCCATGGAACACAGCAATGCTTTAAAACATTAACTATATCCAAGACTGTGAACATTTAAACATCATATGTTTAAGCATAGAGTTAAATTCTTTCTCTTTCATTGCATAATGCCACATAAGAATTCATGAGATGAATGTAGGAAACACAGAATCAGGAACTTCAAGTTACAGAAAACACAGCACTTTATCCATTCAAAACATTAAAGAGCCACACATGACTGAGCATCTTGCTGGCAACAAGGTAAACACACTAGAAGTATGCCACCAGTCACCTAAGCAGGAAAAGGATGCTGCAGCCACAGAAGTCCCCTCCTGGAAAGTTGATATCCTAGGGTGATTTTATGATGCTTGTATCACCAATCCTCTGTTCTGTTTGTGCTGTATATTTAGTTCTGTACCTTTAAAACTCGTATTGGGAGCAAAGGGGGAGAAAGAAGCAGCGCAGTTTGTTTTGAGAAAACCTGCCTGACTCCCACACGGCCTTGCTCTGGCGTTCATCTGAGGCATGGACAGTGGTGGGACAGAGATCTCCTGTGCTTTTAGTTAGTTTTAGCTAGCTAGGGCAGAGAAGCTTCTTGGACTGGTTTTTTTGGGGGTTTTGTTTTGTTTTGTTGTTTTTTTTCCTTTTTCCTTGGGACTGTTTAAATCTGCTCTGGACTGAAAAACCCAGAGGAGCAGCGAGGGCTGGCACCTGCGGCCCGTGGGGCCTGGACCTGCGGAGGGAGTGGGGCTGGTGAGAGACTGAGTGAGCTGAGCTACACCCACGGCAAGAACTGGCTCAGTTTGCCAGCTCTCTTCAGAGCTGCGAGAGGTTTTATTGTTTCATATTATTCATTCTTTGTGCTTGTGGGCATTTTGTCTGTTAAATAAATAGTTTTTTCCACTTTTCTCTGAGGAAGTTCTTTTCCTGGACCAGCTGGAGGGAGGGGCCGTTTGGGTTTGCTTTCCAGAGGAACCCCTTCAGAGGTTCCTCCCAAATTTGTCCTAAACCAGGACAGCTGAAGAACAAACTCATTTGTAAAGTTGATATACTAAAATCCCCTGTTGGCATCTGCCAAAACGTTTGGCAGCAGCTTTTAAATCCAAACTGTCTCACACAGGTAGTGAAAGAAAAAAACTGAGAAAGTGTTTATGCCCAGAGCTGCCACTACAGTTGGGAGAGTATTCTGTCCTTTAGAAATATAACATTATGTAAAGTGTTAAATGAGCTGATAGAAGGCATGCAAAAATTTTTGAGGTAGATCCATTCATATGAAAATTGAGTTCTGTAATCATGACAAATATTATCTAGATCAGGTGTGGTTTGCATTCTGAGCTGTTATGGGCTTGGGTTTGTGGGTTTGGGGTTTTTATAATTTTTAATCTGAAAAAAAAAAAAAGATAGCAGCAACTGCAAAGAAAAATATTTTTTGTTAGCTTCTCACCCAAAACCTGAGAGCAGTGGAGTAAGTAAAAAGCTGAGACGAGGGATGAACATAAAACACAAATATGGCAACCCATCACCTGATGTTTCCCAAAAAGGGAACCAAGTAGCAAACAGAAGCTGGAGGCAAAGAAAGCAACAGATGGAAGTTATTCAGAGAGGAATTACCTTGTGAAAAAGATATCAGGCATGAAGAATTGATACTTCACCTTTGAGGTTTGGAAATATCAGTCACTCTGTCTCAAATTGAGCAGGCAAATTTCCACTAAGGGAATCTACCCAGGGGTGGAGCAGCTAGAGGGCAATGTAGGGAACAGAGAGACATGGACACACCACCTTGTAATACTGCTGACCAGACAAGAAGAGACTCATGGAAAGCGGGGCCTCAGCCGTCTTGTCCGATTCTCTTCTTGGACATTTGCTGAGGAGGAGCCCTGGCTGGCTCCAGGGACCAGGGCACCTGGTGGCATCATTTTGGACAGATTGCTGAGGGGCTTCTCAGGGGCATGGAGGAAAGCTGAAGGACTGTCACTCATCCCTTCACTACTGATGGAAAGCACACACTTCTGACATCAAAGAACAGAGAAGTAAACTCCGTGAAATGGAAATGTTAAGCATTGGAAAATGCTCTGAGGCATGTCCTTCTCTTGAAATTGCTGGAGCAACAACGAGAATAAGCAGTGATAGAAAGAACTGATAAAGTTATGATTATTGAATGACAGGTACTTAAGAAGGCATTCCAACTAGGTGTTTCAGATGCTTGTTTATATGCAAAGAGGGTAGACTTTCTCCATGTCATATACATGCTTGTCTTTAAGAAACTGCACGATGTGCTCTCTCAGCAGTTGAACATTGTAGATCTTTATTTTTTAATAACTTAGAGAATTTCTGACCTATACTTTATCAGATAAACAAGCTGAAGGGAACGAAACTTTTATTTATGTTATCTTATCTACTCAGCACAGTCTGCAAACTTTTAGGGTATATTAAGACTATGTAATGTGGGAACACTTCCGATTTGCTGGACTCAAGCATTAACACCACCCATACTGCCTCTATCCTTGGGGATGAAAAGGGATGATATGTGATGTTGACATTATCCTACAGATGAAGGAAAACCTTTTCACAGCATATAAACAGTCATTTTCTTAATTTTATTCTGCTTTTAGACATAGGATTCTGAATCAATGCAAGTGATGCTGCTGCTGTTTGTCCACAGTAACAATACACTCAGACTTGGTTTCAGTGGAGCACGTCTGTGCATACAGCCTTCCACGTGACATTGAACATGTATTTATTTTAACAACATACATACTTCTTCCAGATATCCTGCTTGAAACTGCATATATAGTCAATTTCAGTAGAGAATAATTTCCATATTTCATTGGCAGATTCCAAATTTAGTCTTCCTGATATGTGGATTTAGTTCAGGCATCTGCCAAGCAATCATACATCAGGATTTTATTTCCATATATGACATCTTATTTTAAGCTTCAAATATTTCCTCTGATGAAAAAAAACTGAAATTCTGACAATATGTCTCTGATTCTACTTGCTCCTTGGGGTTCTTCAATGCTGTGAAGTATAGGTCAATAGAAAGGTTCATATAATCATGTTGATCACCATTTAGAAGATCACTAAGTCTAATTCTTAAGAAATCTAAAATGTTCCATTATCTAGTTGCACAACTTTTCCTGTATCAAACAAAGTGGCTTTTTCTTTCTAAACTATTTCTATTTTACTACCAGTACTTTCAAAGACATGGAGGAGCAGATCTGGTCTGTTAATTCACTGTAAACTGCCTTGTGCAACAGATAGCACTCCTGTGAATTTTAATTGATTTAGTCTGCTGTACTACCAGAAGACTTACACCATTATACAGATACTTTGAGCAATCCATCAACCAGTACTCCAAGGGAGCAGAAGCTGAGCTTTGGAACCTTTCCCCAGCAGGATCACAGCTTCTGAATGAAAAAAGGTTTCTTACTGCTTCCCTTGAAAAAAAAATTAAAAATAAAAATAAAATATAGAATACAAAATGAAAATCAAACTCCATTCCAGCTGGAGGAAAGGGAGGAGAAAAAGCCAGCAGATTATTCAGTGAGGTTCTCTCACCTATTTTTGCTCTGAACAACGTAATCAATCTCTGCATTACCATATTCACTTTGCATTTTCCCATTTTACTGATTCTCAGATGGAATCACTGTCACATAAGGGCACTAAACAGAAATACTGTGTCTCTTCTGCTACCTACTGCCTTACATTTATAGTTCAATATCTGATGTTCATTTTCTTTTTCCTTTTTACATCCTTATTTTACCTTGTCTCTGACCAGTGTCACCCCTATTTCTAATTACACTCATGACTTTGCATGTACTCGAGGATGGATTTTCATTATTTATCAGTAGTTTATCTCCTAAGTGCTCATAATGCCCAAGGTAGCTTCACTGTACACTGTATATGGGAATATGCATGCAGGAGTAATAACAGTCTTTGAAGTGTTTTCTTCATGTTGTGTTCCAAATCTAATTCCCTATGACATGTTTGCTCTATTAGTCTGGATTCAGGACATGAAATAGATAAGGCTATTATTACCACAGTTTTTGAGAAATTCCTCTTATTTCATGAATAACAGTTGAAACAGTTGTACTCAGAATGAAATTTATAAAGTAATCTGCAGTTTCTACAATCATTTGGTTTATTCTGCTTTGTTAGCAAAACTGAAAACCGCATGGATTAAATATCAGCATGTCAAAAATTTCAGATGCCAAACAATGAAACAATCAGAAAAGCCATAAAAACAAGTCCTCCTAGAATAAATAATTAAATAAATATTTTTCATCTTTCCAAGTTTTTTTGTAGGAGCCTACAGTAAACACCACAGTCTTCCTATGTAACATTGGTGCTCACAGCTCATGGTACCAGGAAATTCAGAGCATGGGGTCCCAGACCAGCTCCTTTTCCCACACATAAGGAAACCATAGCCTTCATGCCCTGCACTCTCTAACTGCATTATGACCCTAAACAAGCCTCTAATTTACAGTCCCCAGCTAGGAGTATAACACCATGTCACTACCTTTTCCTACCACTCCTTCAAACCAACACCCTATCCATCCATTTAACTTCCTGCCACATCCTTGTTACTAGCTGTTACCAGCTGATAGCTGTAATCATGTCTGGGAAGGTATGTAATCCCACAGCCAGAAATCAGCACCTCCAGACAGTCAGTTATTACTCTGAGATTGCTAAGTGTCAGAGATTTAGGTTTAAGAAGTCCACAGAGGCAACTGTTAATCAATGCTATCTCTATTATCTAAGGGATATAGCCTGCAACTAAGGTGAGCTTCTCCACACACGCAGTGGAATCATATGGATCAGTTTCCCATAATAACATTTCAAGGCTTATGTGCACTAGGAAGTGTGTAGGGTGGCCAAAGCATTAGTTTTTATAAAAGATTTATAAATCAGTATGTTTTTGTCATTTTCTAGAATTTCATAATCTAATCAGGATACTGCTCCTGAGAACCAGGACCTGTTCAATACAGAATACTGAAACTAATAGTTTGCAAGTGTATTTTTCAGGAAAATATATTTACATATGTCAATTTTTTTCCCAAGGATTGGAGTGCTTGAATTTTTTTCATCCTGTAAGAAAAAAATGAGATTGTGTTGTTTCATTGCCTGCCAGAAAACCTCTAAAATTTTTATAAGAATTAGTGAATTACAGACAAATTTCATAGAGGGATAGGCATCTACCATTTCTATATGTATCTTTGGGAATCAATGACTAACAGACATTTCAAAAAAGAAGGGAAAGCTTAGTTATATTTGATTAACTAATCAGCTGTGGAATCAGCAACCTAACATCACAGATGTTAGGGGAAGGAAGTGGAAATGTCCAGTGAACATGTGTGCACTATACACTAGTAACATGCCTGTGATGATAGTGGGTTACAACTGTGGCTATATTATTGACTAAAAGTTCATCTGGACAAAATAAGAAATAATCAAAATCTCCAGCCAATCTAATGAACTAGTGTAGCTTATTCCTTCCATACCTCTATTTTTGAATTTGAAATTACAAATGTTTAGCTCTGTTGTTTGCTTTAATTTTGCCATTAAATTTAGTGTTTAATAACTGTCAAACACCTAGAAATGGTGAAGTGAAAGCAAGAGTAATACTGAGAATGGGCAGATGTGGTTTTAAAAATCCGTATGGATTACAAGGTTTTTTCAAAAAAAAATTTGTTATTCAAAATACTGCTGGAATTTAGGAGGAAGAGAAACAAAAATTATGTTGAGAAGCCACAATTCAAATAAAATGTTTTAATTTTTTAAATTAGTAATACTGGTTGGTACTGAAATAACATTTTGTCTTGAGTGAAAACAAAACCACTCCGACTAGAAAAGGTTTGCAGAGCTTTATTAGGCATTGATGCCACCTACTGGAAACCATGGCAGAAACTCCAACTCTGGACAGTGCTCAAATACCCAAAGGAAAATGAGTGAATTGTTGTCACACATAACCCATAAGCCTGGTGTCAAACACGTGGGTAAGCTCACTGAAAAAATTAAAATCACGACACTGTGAGTACTAAAGTAACTTTAGTTACTGTGAGTAACTAAAGAGTGCTTGCAATTACGTATACCAAAACAAAGAAATCTGTCCATTCTGAACTTTGAACTCTAAGCTAAAACCCAGAAATATTACTCAGTGCTAACAGAATCCTGAAGTTTTAAGACAGTTTTTTGTACAATGGACAGTCATACAAAATATGTGACCATATGAGATATTTCCCTACAGCTTTAAGGCTAAGACAATTTCTTTGTTGAGAGCTGAAATAGACCTTCCAATTACATTTGAACACGTAACAATATCTTTCTGTTACAACTTGAAAAAACATGAGTCTGTCAACTGTAAAATGAAGTTGCCATATTACATTAAAACCAGAATAAGGAGGGTCTCTAGCCTACCTCTGCCTAAGCAGAAATTAGATCAAAATACAAATTACCTTGTGTATTATTTATTGATTTCAATGAGAGCTACTATAGCTATCTAACAACATATGCTCTAAAGCAAAAAGTCTAACATTCCCACTCAGGCAATTAATACCTTTTGTTGTTTTCTCCTCTCACACACACAGAGCATTCTGGGAACATATATTTTGTGTCAGTTGGAAGTTTCTGAGACATCAAGGCATTCCAGGCATCCTCACACAATATATTACATTATGATCCTAATATTATAGCCCAGTAATCAGTGCCATTCACAATCCACCTACAAGCATGGGAACAATTTTTAATGAAAAAAAAAAAAAAAAAAAGGTGTAAAAGTACAAATTATAATGGGAAAAAAATGATCATAGAATCACAGAATCATAGAATCATAGAATCTGCAGATTTGGAAGGGATCTATCACGATCATCAAGGCCAATTCTTGGTCCTGCACAGGACACCCAGAGAATCACACCATGTGCCTGAGAGCATTATCCAAATGCTTCTTGAACGCTGCCAGTCTGGTGTAGTGACCACTGCCCAAGGAAGCCTGTTCTAGTGCCCAATCACCCTCTGAGTGAAAAATCTTTTCCCTGATATCCAACCTAAACCTCCTCTGACTCAGATTGACACCATTTCCTTGAATCCTTTCACTGGTCACACTGGAGACTGAAGAAGTTGGTACCTGTCCCTCCTCTTCCCTCATGAGGAAGTTGGAGATTGCAATAAGGTCTCCCTTCAGTCTCCTTCAGGCTGAACAGACCAAGTGACCTCAGCCATTCCTCACAGGACTTCCCCTCAATGCCTTCACCATCCTTGTGGCCCTCCTTTGGACACTCTCTAATAGCTAAATGTCATTTTTATATTGTGGCACCCAAAACCACCTCAGCACTTGAGGTGAGGCTGCTCCAGAGCAGAGCAGAGCAGAGCAGGACAATCCCCTCCCTTGCCCAGCTGGTGATGTTGTACCTGATGCACCCCAGGACATGTTTGTCACTCCTGGCTGCCAGGGCACTGCTGACTCACATTTTTCTTGCCATTATCCATGACCCAGGTCCCTTTCCACAGTGCTGATCTCTGGCGTCTGATTCTCCGGTCTATACACACAACCTGGGTTGCTCCATCGCAGGAGCAGAATCCAGCACTTACCCTTGTTAAATTTCATGTTGTTGGTGATTGCTCAGCTCTCTTATTTGTTGAGCTCTCTCTAAATGGCCTCTCGGTCCTAGAGGCAGTGGACAGCTCCTCCTAGTTTAGTGTTACAGGCAAAATTACTTAGTATCTCTTCAAGTCCCAGATCCAAGTCATTTAGGAAGAAGTCAAAGAGAATGGGGCTGAGGATGGAGCCCTGCTGAACCCCACCAGTGACTGGATGCCAGCCAGATGTCACTCCATTCCCTACAACCCTTTGTGCCCAACCTGTGAGCCAGTGGCACACCCATTGTGTAACAACCTTATTCAGCTGGGTGCTGGATATTTTGTCCATAAGGATAGCGTGAGAGACAGGATCAAAAGCTTTGCTGAAGTCCAAAATTATTAAATCTACTGGCTTTCCTAACATGGGTTACCCTGCCGTAGCAGGAAATCGGGTTTGACAAGCAGGACTCCCCTTGTGAAGCCATGTGGATCTTGGATACTCTTAAAAGAAATAAATTTGGAGTCATTGCTGTTTCTAAAATAATGGTTTTTGTGTATTGCGCTCTATTCAACAAAAATAGAACTTAAAAGGTCATGTTGGTTCTTAGTGTCTCAACTGCTCTAACTGTTACAGATATACAAACTCTAGACAGAAATATAAATGGCAGAAACAAGAAAGAGCTTAGATAGTATAAACTTGCTATAATAACAGAAATATAGAATTATAAAGACAGAAATGTAGTAAAACATGACAAGAAATCCTGCATCATATGCTAAGTCAATTAAGAGTTAAATTTGTTTTAATACTGTTCTAGAGCTCAAAATTGAAGAGTACATTCACTGTATGTCAATTACTTACCAGACTCATACAGAGAATCCTTGACAGACAAGACTTTGTTAATTTAATACGTTACATATTTCAAGAAATAAAAACTTACCCAAAGAGAACTCTTGTTCCCTTAGTCTCATAAAATTTCAACATTTTTGCAGTGCCATTGGCAAAGGTAGCAGCAAAATGCAGGGAAAGATTTTAAAATTGATAATATCCTGCTATGCTGTAAGTACATTTAGTGGTTATGGCACAGGAAAAAAGCTTTATGAAAGGCAGACAAGACAGATATATGCTGAACCCAAAGTGCAAAAACGAGTAAATCTGGTCCTAAAAGTATGCAGGATATACTTTACAATTACTAACTGATCTCATATATGCAGTGCCAGTGCATTCTCCTCAACATAAGAGATCATGTATCCAATTTCCATAATCTCAGCATAGTTAAAGCAAGTTGAGAGCTAAAGTCCTTTTCTCTCCAGTGCTGCTTATTCCGCATCAATTCTCACTGATCTCAGAAAGAATTTTAGAAATTAGTATGGCAAAGTCCAGCCTCATGTCTCCTGATATTATTTTTTCAAGTAATACAGATGAGTAGAATAGGTCTGACGAAGTATAGGTGTAACTGAATGTAGAGGACTTTGAGGCAGTAAGATCCCTGCAGTTAGGAAACCCAAGCAGTCAAATAGATCTGCAAAAGGAAAAGGAACAGGCAAATTCAAACAAATACAAATATGCAACTTTTGGAGTGGAAGAAAAGTTGACCATTCCTTGCCCTCAAGCTGCAGACACTATGCTCAAGCTTAGAGCTCCCACACACAAGCACTTTCATATCCTTGGATTTTATAAACTATATGCAAGACTTAATGCCAAATTCATAAAAAAACCCTTAGCTACTGGGACAAAATCACTGCTAAAATAATTAAAACAATTAAGTTATTCAGATTTCACTGGGGAATTTAAAAATTAAATCCTGTGATAGTTAATGAGCTGGGAACTGCAGTGTTTAGGTAGAACATGGACTGAGGTTCCAGACTTCTCTGAGATGAGCAAAGAACAAATAGTAAGGTAAACAGGGGAATCTCATGAAAGGATTTGTTTTTATTGCAGTACAAAAAGAGAAATTTTTATGTTGAAAATTAACCTTGGTTACTTTTTACTAAAGTGCAGATTACTGATAACAACTTTCATTTTCATCTTGGACATTTTATTATTAAATGTTTCAGCTCCAGTAGATCTATATTTGCCATAGGACCATACTATTTTGACTGACTTCACCTTTTCAGTCCCCAACAACATTCACAGAGGCTTTCATCACACAACTCTGCTTTGGTGTTACTTGTGTATTGTTTTCATTGAGCTATGCTGTTCTGACAGCATGCAATTTCTAAGTCTAGTCTGCTGTCACTCTTTAATGCTCCTGCTCCCAAGAACTAGACATATGTTCAGTTATATTTAGAGCATAATTCAACAAAATATTTAAGTGTATGTTTAAATCTATTGCTATGAGTTATGTACTTCAATAACTTAGAAGATATGGGGTTTAAAGTATTTCTCAGGTTTTATACACCTTGTATGTGAAAATCATTTTTTTAAAATATGTATTTATCTTGTCCTTTCGGTTAGCACTGTTTAAAAGAAAATGTGAAGTAGAAATACTAGCTGTCATACTGTCAAATCACAGCCAAAACCTGGATTTTTTCTCTAAGCAGTCAACACACAAACACTGAATCTCAATTAACCATAAAAAGAAGGAATATATGAATTAATTAAGCCTTGATAACTATTAATTGTATTTTACTCACATCTATAGGCACCATGATTCATCTTTCATTTTGATACATATAATAACAAGGAAGAAAAGAAGCTGTATCTGGTTTCATAACCTTAACAGTTTAAACAGGTTCCTTTAAAAATAATTGGAAGCATTTGTGAATTTATAGAAAACAAAATTCTTCTCAGTTGTTCATCTGATTTTAATAGGAATGCAGCTCTGAAAAAGACATATAGAGCCAAATTCAGAAAAGGTCTCTATGCCTCCAGCAGAATCAATGCCAGCTTGGGTAACAGGGCTCTCTACACTGCTCACAATAGTAATGAGGTGTCTTTGACACTAAACATGGATATATCCATTGGCAGAAGGTGAAGCTCATAGAGAAAATGTGCAGAGAAAAATAGGGAGTTCACAGGGAGTGTGAAATACTGTATTTTTTCCAAAGTTTAAGGATTCCATCACCAGGAATCAGGATCATTCTTTTGGATAAGTAACCAAAGAACCCACTCATTCTTAGGCTGTGTCCGTGATACCACACCCTATGTGTATGATGCTTCTCAGTCTCCTGTTGAAACTGCTTTTACTGCTCAGCAAAGAATTTAATAAACAAGGTGAGTAAATGCATGAAATGGCCACTTTGGCAGCCTACTAATTATGGCTGAGAAGATACTTGGCATGTGCACTTGCTGTGTGTACCTGCTACAAACACTGTGTTTTTATGTGGTGGGGCTTAAAATGAGGTTTAATAATTCCTGAAATAAAATGCCAAGTTGAGTTTATGTTATGGTCCTAATGAAATGCCTGTGTGTTAGATTTGACACCTGTAATTACAACCCAATTCATGAATGTAGAAGAGAAATTCACCTTTATTTTATTTACTGCTTTCAATATTGAGCAACCCAGTCTAGGGGAAGATGTCCCTGCCATAGCAGTGGGGTTGAACCAGATGATCTTTAACGTCCCTTCCACCCCTTCAAGTCACTCTATGATTCCATGATATCATCACTGCTGTTACTATAACTATCTTATAAATTAAAAATTAATGAATTGTCCCACTAATCATAAAACGATGGCTAAACCTGGTTTCTCATAGACATATGTCCACCCTCCCAAATGTTTCCTCTGCCTATTTTCAGTGAAATAAAACAAGAACTTATCTCCATCCTGTCATTAAAACAACCCCACAGCAATTCTTCTGTTCTCCTCCGGCAGTTTCCAGTTCAACAGCAATGACAGATTCTCCTGACATCCCTATCGCCTGCTTGTCATAATTTAGCAGACTTTCATCACAAAATCCACCCTAAAATCCCCTCCGTTTCCTCCATCAGCATATTCCTCTAGCAGTACTAGCTCCTTTTCTCCCTTTTTGGTACATGGATAAATTAAGTCAAAATCGCTGCAATGATCCCACTGCTGAGTGACATCTATTCCTTTGTTAAATGTGGATGAAGAAGGGTAAAAGGCACAGAAGTTATCAGGAGCATTGGTAAACTTACCACCACTGCACAGGCCTTAGTTTCTCAGGAGGCTGAAAAGATGTTCACAGCTGATTAGCAAATCCATCTTACTGGAGGAAACATTTAGATAGTCATGTTTCTCTAGGCGAAACCTATTTTGTGCTGCAAAGGTAACTGGACTTATGGTATAAATTGATTTATTCAAAATATTTTGCTGCAGTCCTGCTGCAAAAGTGTTTATCATGTTATATTAAGCTACACCATTGCTGGGTAAGTATCTGTACTGTAGTAAGAAATATATACTTTTTTTTTTTCTAAATAATTCCAGCCACAATATGTTGTATGGAACAATATTTATGTATCTTACATACATGAATGTTGGTAATGCATACTCAGTTTCCATACTGTAGGGATGCACACTACAGGCAATTCAGTTTTAAAAGCAAAAAAATTAACAGATTGGATCCCTCTTGAATCCAAAGTGGTACTCAGACATTTTAGTCGAGTTAGTAATGATGCCTGCTGTTCAAGTTCATCTTGCAATGTGGTTTTGTGGAATTTTAAACCACATCTTTCTCTCATTTGAATAGCCAATTTCTTTATCTGGAAATAAATTACTTTTGGAGGTATTTTAGTGAGAGAAAAAGTTTCCAAGCATTCCTCATACATAAAATATATCAAGTCCATGTGAAATGCCTCAAACAGAACACTCAGCTTGTAGCAGAGGCTTTCAATTTTACCTTTTATTCTCTGTAATAGTTACAAGCCATTTTTTCCTTCTTTTCAGTATTTGAATGGCATATTTCATTTCACACATCCATTGCTTTCTGCCCAGCACTGTAATTCAGCTAAAGGAAAAAGCTTAGTATTTGAAAATGTCAGCTGCCCAAAAGATATTTAGAAGTCTGTGAATGTTAACCTTTCTAACATTTGCTTAAAGCCATCTGAAATTAATTTTCCTCTCTGCCTTCCCATATCTGAATAAGAACTACTCTAAGATGCCTATTTAAGCAGAAACTGATACAAGGTGTATGATCTCTGGGGAAAACAGGCCTCCTAATATATGTAAATAACTCCCATTCATATTACCATAACTGCAGAGGAACAGATTTTCTCCCAAGATTTTTATTCAGTAAATTAAATTCATGTTCACCTCTCTCAGTTCCTCTTACTTATTCTCATAAAAATTGTTTTTTCTGATGATCTGTGCACACTTTTCTCATCAGCTCACTGTACATAAAATTAAATTAATAGAGATATACAAGTAGCTTTAAATAATCTTAGTGCTGAGGATATTTGTTTTAACCATTGATTATCAATTCATCAAGTCAAGATTACTGGAAAACACATAAATCCTGAAGCAAGCTTTGAAATCATTATCAATTCAGATAAGACTTCACTGCTTAACCACAAAACACAACAGAACTACATAGTAAAATGCCTCAATTTGCTGGATCATCATTAATGTGAATGTGACAATGTCTATTATATGTTTGATTGCATCCTCTCTACACAAAGTAAAATGAAGCTGCAGATCTGACTAAAAATAACACACTATGTAATCATTTCAAAGCAACACAACAGAGGTAAAATTGTTTGTAAAGAAAAAAATAATGGTCCTAAAATGATTTATGCTTGAAGCAAGTAACTTCTCGCTATTGATACAGTTTGTTCTCTATATCACAACCAGGTTTTTAAAGCTATATTCCCTAAAATAAATAGTATATACTTGACACTAATAGGTCCCATTCGGATAAAACAATATGAGTTTACAGAGGAAAATCTGAATTTTTCACTTTTTTTTCTTCCCTCTGTGATATTGAGAAAAGGAAAAGTTACACTCTTTCCTGCCGATGTGCAATTAGAGCCTCGCGCAGAAAAACTACTCTGGGCCATGTAAATGGAAAATGACCATGGCAGCCAGAACAAATATTAGACAATGTGAGGCCACAACCAAGACTTGTATGAAGCCCTACTTTTTCCTTGCAAATACTTAGCTTCTCCTTTTTCTTTTGAAATCACATCTGAGTTTCATCTAGAATCCACATGATTCGTTATTCATCCACAATATTATCTTTCCAAAAGATGCTTGATGCCCAGCATCTCACATCCAGTGTCCTACCACACATCCATCTCCACATCCCATGACAGATATATCCCAAGCTTACCCCAAGAGACAAGACCACTTCTCTTTTGCACAGCAGAGCACTACCCTTCCTGCCAGGAATTCCTTATATTCTTGACAGGAGATTGGGCACAAGGGACATTTGTACCTATATGTAGGATCTTATCTTGTGCTGCTATTCCGAGAAGAACATCTATTTCAAGGCCTTAAATAAGGAATAGCAGCATTCAGGGTCCTTCCTTAGGAGCCAATACATATTCTTCAGCATTCCAAGAACACCTGACCAGCAAGAAAATGCTCCCCACTGTTTCAAACTGTCAGATGTTAATTTCCTAATTCAATATCAACCCAGTGTTAATGAAAGTCTAAAAAAATTGTTCTTCATGACTCCAGACTTCCATGATTTGCATGAACCACTTCCACAGCATCGGACAGCTTTGTCCAAGCTGAAATCCTCAACTCTCGTTAGGGTACTTAGGCACACAATCTATAACTAGATTCAAGATATCTGGTTTCCTTCAGCATTTAGGTCTTCCAACAGAGATCTGTTTCTTTTGCTTCCATCATCTCCCACAAAGTCCATCAATCTCTGTGTTACTAGACTGCCAGTGTGCACCCTCCTGCTCTTTTGAGCCATATATCCTTGTCTGGGTACTTGTAATTTTCAGCCACTACTGAACCCTGTGAGGCTAAAGATGGATCTATACCTTCAGGCATATGACTCCATGCTGAAGGACTTCTAGGGACAGTTTAGAAACCTGCATTCCTGAAACCATGAGGGTTATCCTGGTTCATTTCACCTTGCTTTATTTCTGAGAAAAGTCTGGAGAACCACACCATGTACACAAGTTCAAAATACCTAATTCAGCTTAACAAAGACTAGGGAAACTGCTGCCATCTCCCTAGTATTCAGGAAGGGAAACAAATTACTGTCCCATTGAATATATGAATGTTGAGCCCTAAGGGCTCACACCTTCCCAGAAGACTGCCCATCCATGCAGAGAAGTATAATTCTAGGCAGAGAAAGAGATGAGCCACATTATTTTCCACAGAAGAAAAGACAGCAGAGCACAAAGTATCCAAATGCAAACTGATTCACAATAAACCATTCTAAAAGGATAGTGTATCTTAAAATGAAGGCACTAGTTAATATGTTCTGGACTTGCAGGATCAGCCAGTCTAACTGGGAAAAAAAAGAAGGGAAGGGAAGAGGAAAGAAGGCACAGTCTGCCTACCTGCTGCAAACATGATCCATCAGCCTGACTGCCAAAATGAGGTGATAGTATCTGCCTGTCTGTCTGGCCTCTGGACGTCCTGTGAAATTTCATCTATATCCAGTTGTTTACAGGCTTTGGTAGGGCTTTGGCAATCATTTTACAGTTGGAAGCCCGACAAAAGTTGATATAGCATATTTACTTAGCTATATCAGATAGCAATTTTCAGAGGGTTTTTTTTCCTGCACCCCTAAATTTCTGTAGATTTCAATTGGAATACCTTGTCACTTGGGACAGTGGCCACCAGGACTGAGCTTTCCAGATGCCAGGAAATAGTCATGAAGCCTGGGGAAGCATTAGAATTCACCCTGTAGAAACCAATGCCTTGGACCTCTATGGACCTCAGTACCTCCTCCTTGCCAAGGCACTGTTAAGTAAAATCCTCATCTGTGCCCACAAGGTGCCCACAATTAAAGAACTAGTCCAGACTGAAGCAAGGGAAGAACACTACATTCATTTCAGGGTGAATGACTTGAGCCCTGTGTCAAAAAGTAAAGCAGAAAATGATCCAACTTAGGTAATTATCCTCAAACCTTTGGCCACTTAACCTGAAAATCTACAAAAAAAGGTTGGTGGATAAACCTCAAATTCAGCTAAGTCTGACCTCACAAAGTCCCTGAGATGTAGGACCTATCGGGAAATAAATAAACAAACAAACAAACAAATAAATAAATAAATAGATGCATCATCTTACGCAGCTTTACCTTTCCTCCCCTGCCACATTTTTTGTTCTCTCCCAATACAGCTAGCTCTTCTGAACACATTGCTAGCTTTTTTTTTTTTTTTTTTTTTTTTTTCAAGTGGAGATTCAAATGATGCTGTTTAGGATAAATATTGTAATTCTGTTTCTGGTTATTTGCAAAGCAAATGGTGTTTAATCATTGCTAGAGATGATTTGACATGACATTTTCAAAACTGAATTACTGTACTTTTTACACTAAAACCTGACCAGTTTTAATCTCAAATATGCAAAAGCTCATGATTGGGATGGTGATTATGATCACAGAGCCTACATATTACAGTCTACTCTGCTTTGTATAATTAGAATTTATCACCCATTTCTCAGAGAAGTGACATCCTCAAGAAGATTCTCTTCCCCAAGATCCTCTGTGTAACCTGAATGTATGAATTCAGTCAAAGTCTTAAACAGACACAGTATGTAAAAATTCATCCTGTCAAAATTGCTGAAGCCGTACATAGCAAGGAACTGATAAATCACTTCCTTTATTCTCTACAAAGTTGACAAAACATCTGCACTGGAACCTAAACAGCATTAAGAGATGTATTTTTTTGTTTGTTTGCATCTAGTACCTATAAATACATGTACTCAAAAGTCATATAAAAAGACAATCTTTCAATATAATACTTACAGGTACAAAAACATCAGTCACCTTTGCTTGAAATAAAGACATTGGCCTTTCTATGAAATTAAAACACAGAAGTTTTAAGATAGCTCTTTTAGGGATTGTTATCTGCTCTCTATAGATAGTTGTACTAATTATATCTGTTACGATTACTGAACTTTTAAAACTTAGTTTAGATGGGACAGTTTTGTATTCTACTGAGTAGCTTCAAGGTTTATGGCTGTTTTTTACACAGCATTGGATGAAGTCTACAGGTTCAATTATATATGTGACACCAAGTATATTTTTCATTCTATAACTAGTATCAGTTTTTCTCTTTCCTCCAAGACTCAAAATAAGAAAAGTGCAAGACACATCTGAGCTCTTGGCTTGCTCTGATGAAAGAAGGAATATTTAAAAAGCTGTGGTCCCACACTGACCCCTCCTCTCTGATTTCAGCTGTGTATTCTACCTTTTTGTTGATTTTGCAACTCACTGTGTCCCAACATAAATGGATTTAACTGTCTATTCAGTAAAATGCAAGAGGGAAGTAAGCAATATTAATACCCTTTGTGCTGATACCAGTATCACAAGCACTTTAATCTTCATCTTGCATTGCTACTAAAAATTGCTGTCTTGCTTCTGACATGTCTGTGACTTTCCCATTTTTTTTTTCCCTTCACACAGCTCACAAAGCCAGGCAGGGGGCTGAATCTGAAAATTAACTACTGCTAAAAGAAATCTTCTAAATATGTCAGGTTTGACTTGTGTTAGTTGCCTGATCCTGTTCACCACATGGTCGTGTTAACATGCCTGTGGGTAAAAAGCATCCAGCTGTGCAGGACATGGAAGAGGAAAAACTGTCTCTTTCAGAAGCCATTTCAGTTGATAACAACCTAAAATGTGACAGCCCAATGAAAGGTGAGATAAGAGGTGTACTAGTCATAAATTTTTAAATAGTAATTATTTAGGCTGCATATCCAGAGGTGTAAGAAAATGTAGTTAGGCATCAGCACCTCATTGCAAACCTAAGGAAGAGCCAAATATAAGTTTCAAGTGTGAAAATCTGTTCAGTCTATTGAAAATTAAACAGTATTTAATAATTCTGAGATCACCATGGTACTAATAAGCTCAAATGCAATGCTTATTTTGATGACTAAATAACAGAGATTGTTATGGGCACTGAAAACCTCTAAGGTCTATTAAAAAGATGGCTGAAAGGATGTTGGAAGCCAAACAACCTTTTATCAGTTGACTGCCTTTGCTTTGAACACTGCGCTGATAACAACAGCATCAAGATATTTAGAATACTACCATCCTTCCTGCATTTTAAAGATAAAAATAGATAACTTCAGAATATTTTTTCATAGTAACATATAACCCAAAAGCTCTGAAATCCTTCACTAAACTGATTTGTTCCAGAAATTCTCTCAAAGATTTTTTCATCCAAGATACCAACAAAAAATATGACTTTGCATCCTTCCAAGTATACCTGTTTTATGGTGAAATTTTTATCACCAGGCCTTGCCTTCAAACACTTCACAAGCAGCTCCCATCTGAATTCAGTGCATGTTCTGCTGACAGACCAGTCCAATGAAACTTCTTTGAATAAGAACTGTGTGCTTGTGAAAAAAAATTAAATGGAAATATTATAACTGAGTAACAGTTTTAATGTGATGGGGTGTGTGTGGTTTGAAGATAGTCAGTTTACAGTGAAAATGCTTTAAAAACTGCTGAATAAAAGAACCTGGAAGAGTGTACAGAGCTCTTTGGAATCTATTTCCATGTACAAACTGAAACGGTCCACACAATTTTGTTAAAATTGTTAAAATTTACGAATTTTGCTAAAATTAATAAAATTAACTAGTAAAAGTTTTCACCAGAACATGCAGTATAACATAAAACTGTATGATTTCTATTATTTAGTTACCAGAAAGGAAGAAAAACATCAGAAGATGTGAGAAGTGTGTTTCCTGAATTAACAGAGACTTTCAGTCAATTATAAGACGCCCAGTCCACTTCCAGAGACTAGGGATTATAGTTGTTTTTAATGATTGAACAGTGTTATTCTCATCAGAATTTTTGGGAAGAAAACATTTTTTTTTAATATGGTATTATGGTCCCATGTAGAGTGGAATGAATGCTCTGTGAGATCTCCTAACTCAGACATCTGTTGCACAGTTGTGGACTGTGGGCATCAGAACTCTGTGATCCATGACACCTTCCTAGCCTGTATTTTCATACAGAAATAATGATCATAGTTGTATAGTCAAAGACTGAACAAATATCATGCAGGTAATAGTACTGAAGTTTCTGTTGATGCCAAAAAGATTCAATTTTTGTAATTTTAGCTATCAACAGGGAATGGAATAGAGTTCACATATGAAAGACCTGTAATGCTTTAAATTAGTATATACAGAAGAGATTTACTTGCAAATCATCATGGTTTAGTAATGGTTCTCCACAATTCAGTGCCCCTACTGAGACTACAAAACCACAGGATGCCTTTTCTCCCTCACCTGTTTTACCCTCCTCCTTCCCACTGCAGCAGGATGGAGTTGAGAACTGAAGGCAAAAAAGGCAAAAATCATGGGTTGAGATAAGATCAATTTACTGGAAACCATAGTGAGATAAAAAAAAGCAAACAGTAGCAGGAAAAATACTAATGACAGAAGGTAAAAAAAAAAAAAAAAAAAAAAGTAAGAAACTATTCACATGGGAAAAAACCTCCTGGTAATAGACAATACCAGACAGCTTCCTGCACCATGTTTTCTCGGACTGGGAGGAACCACTTCTCCATGGAAGAGAGGTCCTTTTCCCTGCCCCTGTCAAAGATGTAGGTGGTATAGAATAACCTGTGTGTGCTAACCATGCTCCCTCAGGCTACTGAAAAAAGTGACCCTGTCCTGGTCGAAACCAGGACAAAACATCTGTTCTGACTTTCAGTTTTTGTATAATATGATCGGGACACAGACATTTGTCAAAAGAAATTAAACCAAACTTCTCACAAGAGAGAAATTCCTTCCACTTCTCACTTTTTAATTCACCTTTTACTACCACAAAGTCTTAGTGTAAAAGTTTTTGAAAACATCAAACCACATATTTTGCATTATCACCTCTGGAACAGTGAAAATGAGATTATAAGAGAGTGATGTTGAATTATTTAAATTGTAACCCAGTTTCAATCTATGTTAGTATGCAAAAAATATTTTTACCACAGACTTTTTCATAATGAAAAAAATAACTGCACATATTTCAGTGTGAATAGTCAAAGCAATTAAAATATTATAACAGAATCACTGGGGAATCATAGTCTTTCTATTGAAGTAATTGCAGGTATTTATATCAGCTAAGCTTTATTTGGAAAACACTTTAATTTGATTGTGATGTATGAAAGTGCATTACAGAAGTTAACTGATACATTTAGTTACAATTAAGGGTTTTAGTTAAACCCTGATAATTTAATAGGCAGATTCTCTTGACTTCATTGAGTCTGCACTAAAGGAAATAGAGGGATATAATTGGCACTTACAGGTATGATTGCACATCTACACTTAACAACAGAAAAACTAGACTAAATTGCTAAATAGTACATAGCATTTATTTGATTACTATTAGTAATGAATTTTTTATTATTATTGTTTTAGATAAATTCTATTTTTGTCGTGCCAAACTTCATTCCAATATTGCAACTTTCTTTTCAACAAGTAGGAAAATAAAAGAAAACCTAGGGACATACCTAGCAATTGAGGATGTGACTTTTCAGGATAAAAACAATTACTTACAGCGTAATTTGAACTGACCTCCTACAACCCATAGCCTTCAAATCTGTTCTACAATACCAGCCTATAAATATGAAAAATGTAGAATTCCTTAATCACAAAGAAGCTAAATGCAGGATGACATTATAGAGCAGCAATTGCTGTGCTGGGGGCCAGAGAGAAATGTCACAGCTAAGCTTCTGAATTCTTACTCTTGTCTCCTTACTAACTATTTTGTAACTTCACTACAGTTATGTGCTTTACCCTTGCAGGCTTCTTAGTGGTTTAAAGTTCAGTTTGGATTACCACATGCTGGTACTTGTAATTGCCACAGGCTTCACATCTGTTGTAAGAGGGAAAAGAGTCAGAGACCATCATGTAGAAGGCAGTGGAGGTAAAAGCCAGCCTGTAGGATATTTCATAGCCAAGTAAGCCTCACATTCCAGGTGTAAGTTGGAAGAAAAGTTTCAGTTATTTCTATTGTAGAATTCTCCTGCCTGGTGTCTTGATTAAATTCTCTGTTTGGAAAATCAAAGCAACAAAAACACCATCCATAAAAGATCTCAGTTTGCTTGTTAGGTTATAAAAGATTTTTTGCTTTCTTTAAATGACAGCTAACAACAAATAAATCCTAACAAAAAATTTCCCTTAAAAACAATTTGTGCAGTGAAGCAGCCATCTACAACAACCCCTTAGCTAAAGACAGCTGGGACCCAGTCTCAGCAGTTTTAATTAATCAATTAGCAAATATTGCATAAAATATATTAAAGAGATATTGCAAAATTAAAAGCATTTATTTGGAGGCAAAAGCTTCATATTCATCCTTAGAGAGATTTTTCCAAGTTAGTACACTAAACAGACTATCAAAATCTTACAATGTTAAAAAATGAAAAAAAATATTGTGTCCCATTTACTTGCAGGAGCTTTTTGCACAAATTAAGTCTGCTTATAAGGAAGAAATAAACACAGCATATGGGAGCTTTCAGAATGAGTACAGGAAGAGATCACCAAGTATCCTTGGCAAATTTTCAAAAACAGAGGTCTCTCCTGAATAAATAGCCCTTCAAGACATTTAATTTTGTGAACACTGAAGAAATAACTAGTCCTCAAAAAGGGCATGTGCCTTCTGACTAGAGAAAAAAAAAAGTACTGATGTAATGCACAAAAGAGCAAATCAAAATGTTGACAGCCACTAACTGGTTTTGCCATTTTACTCCAAATTTAATAATTTTGACAAACTTACAAAAACTAGATATTACATGGATTTTTCAAAATCAGACTATGCGAGTTTCAGTACCAGTGAAAGTCAATGGTGTGCTTTTCAGGCATTTAGATTACTTTCTGGAAAATCTTCCCTTACTGTACATATATATCTCTGCTGTATCTATTATTTTCTGCAATTACAGAAGAATGGTTTTGGCCATCACTCCGTTCAACATGCTGCAACTGCGGATCACCAGCAAAATTGTGCTTACAGCCACTGTTTTAAAGAAAAATTAAACCTTGATTTTATGCGTAAAGGGTAGAATTATAGTTTTATTTAAGATTTTTATGTTTTCAATTTATTGAAGCCACCTGAAATGAAACTAAGACAGAGAAATACACAGTCTAAATAAAAATAAAATAAATATTTTCAGGATTTGAGCTCAGTATTCTCTGCAAATGACCTAAGGTCATGTTGCTGTGAACAGACCTGAAATCACCATTATCAATTCCTGAAGGTAAACAAATCTGGGAAAGGAAGTACTCCCTTCTACCCCTCTCCAAGACCAGAGAGAACAAAGAGCTTTTTTTTTTTTTTTTAATTTATTTACACAATGTGCAAAGTCCCTTTCCTGCTCTCTCAAAATTGGTAACTTTATTCCTTTTGGTGTAGATTTTTTTATGAGTTGTTGTAGTCTCTGTAAACTCGAAGACAGAATGATAGCTCTACATATCTATCTCACTGAAATGTCAATGAATCATACCAAATCTTCTAACAATGATAGTTTTGACTTCAGGCTATTCCAGTTTTCTGCAGAGACCTCTTCTGCACAGCAGAAGGCCTAGACATCTAGGTAGAATTTATATCAGAAGCCTTTTTTTTTTCTCTTAAACACTTTTTCCTAAAAGACAAAAATGTAGTAAGTAAAAAGACACACTGAAGATTTGTGCATAACTGAGTGCTGTTCTTCTTTGTTTTTAAGTTCCAGCCAAAAAAAACAAACAAACAAACAAACAAAACAAAAGACAACCAACAAATAATAATTTTAAAAAACCTATCAAAACAAACAAATGAACAAACAACTCACACACATGCACATTTATAATTACATCTGTGCCCCTTTCAAGCAGTGGCATTAAAAAGGCTTATTCTACAAAATCACACTGTGTATAATAACTATTCTTAAGAATGATAACTTACAGTCTATGTGGTAAGTTTGATGATATTTTCAGGTTCCTTTAATCACAAACTCAACTACAAGTATAATGCAGAAACTTCAAGCTACCACTTAGCACTCAGTCATTGCAATAAATATCTAAGGTAAAATGAGATGAAACTATGTAAGTCAGACTTTAAATTCAAATGGTTTTTCAAAGGTAGAATTAACATATCAAAACTGGAACTCTTACATTACAGACATAAAAATGAAATCCATACTCTGCAAAAGTTCAAGGAAAAAAAATAGGAAAAAACCTCTACTGTCCTCATTTCAGAAATCCTGAATTTAGACCTAATGAGATTCTGTAACCAGCAAAACATTTACTAGAATAGGATGTGGTGGAGTACTCCTATCAGTAAGTGCACGTGAATGATCAACCATCCTTGCCTAAAGGACTGATCCATAAAGAGCCTTAAGCATTGGTGTACTGAATTCCATGACTTTTTCCTCATCAGGCATTAGACTCAGAATACTGTAGAGGCTGGAAATCATCAAAAACTTTCTGTGCCATAGAAGTCAGCCACAAAGAAATGCTGAACAAAGATTTAGCTAAAGTGACATCTTTTTGTGTCATCTAGGTTCTTAAGACATGCCTGTTGCAAGGATTCCAATCAGAATAACCTGGATTTAGACTTGTGTTTAGACTGATTTAAGTTACATTCAGGGTCTTCAGGTCTTTGTCAATGTGAATTTCAACACCGGTAATTCATGTTTCCTGAATTCCAAAAAAGTGATTCAAGCATTAAACCTTAACTTTTTTAGTATAAAGCCTTAGCTCTGCAGATAATAGATGCACTGACGTTGAGTCTTTGATGCTCACGATCCATTAAAAGTTGTATAATTTTGTTCTCTATGTATATAAGCATATCTTATTAAGCAATTACCTCCCTAAAAGACAAGTATTTGTTCACATTCTTTCAGGTAAATCTATCACGGAAAATTTTAAGGAAAAAAGGCCACCCTTGTATCTTTCTGAGACATCTCATCAGTTCATTAATTGAATTGGGTCAGGGAAGGCAGAGAACAAAAGGTTCACCATATATGGTTACACAGGTATTTTTAGTATGGCCATTAACATTTCTTTTATAAGAATGCCTCCCTCCCCCTAGATGTATTCAAAATGAACCAGTCAGAATCAAGCCCACAGGTCTGTAGGATCACTAAGAGAATTCAGCATGATAAATAAGCCAACTATAGAAAATTTGCAGTAGACCACAAAGCAGGCACAAACCCCCACAATATCCCCAAACCAAGCACACAATGGAGGTGGCAATACCAGGTGATGGCTTGTACTTTGTAAAAAATTACCATAAAGTTATAGTTTTGACAACTACATTGGGCTGAACATGTCTTCATTAGCAATCTTTCACTAGTGGCTGTATATTTTCTTGCTGTAGAGGGGGAAAATGAAAGATATTTTTAAAATTGGTGTAAAAATACTACTTCGTAAAATAAAGCAATGTTTAGGGATTACCCAAATAACTCTGTGTGCTGTTTAGCTCTTTAGTTTCTTTCTTCCTCTCATAATTTTTCAAATAATAACTACATCTGAAAAAACAAAAAAAAAAAGCATCCCTTCCCCCAACTTATTTTTCCATAGAATTTCTCTGAAATGCAATTGCTGGGAATAAATTTTCTGTGCACTTGGAAAAGAAATCAAAATCACTATGAAGAAATAATTTAACTGTGTTGCCTTTAATTAGATAGTGGCAGATCTCATTAGCAATTTTGAACTATTATTCAACCACGAAAGGGAAAAAAACAACAAGCAAACAGGAAACCAGCATGATTAATTCTTAATATTCAAAGGTAGAGCAAGTGTATATTTCCAAGACTTTCAAGATTCAGCTGATTCTCTCTTTGTACCTGGAAGATAAACTAAATTTTCCTTCTTTCACATACAAGGATGCCTGTGTTTTTTAAAATTCAATGTTTACGTCTAAAGAAAAATAATCTTTTTTCGAGATTTTTTTTTTAATTATGGTTAAATTACGCAACCATTCTTTGGCTAAACATGTAAAGAGATAGAAGGCAATTTAGTATTTTTAGTGTTATTATTAATGGTTAAAATTGTCTTTCTATGTGCAAGTACATTTTCTATTCAACGATGCATACTACACTCATAAGTTATAAAAATAATTGTTAGCAAACAATCAGAAGGGCAATTCATTTTAATAAAATTTAATATAGGATTAGAAGAATGTGTAACATTTAAAATTTGGAAGTACATCAAATATTTGTTTAAAAACACAAAGAATATTATCATAATTTGAAAAATGTATTGAAAATTGTAGTCAGTTAATTTGATTAACATAGGAAAGATATACATTTTTTAAAGTATTGTGTGTTTAAGTACATTAAGCTAAGAAATTGCAAAATATCCAGTATTAAAATATTCAGTAGTCACATTTCTTCAACTCTTCATCAACTAGTCAAGGCTAAACTACTTACAATCAAGAATTTCAGATATGTTGAAGATGGTGACTGAGCAGGGGAATTAAGTGTCTAGAGTGTTGAAAAATACCAAATGAAAAAAAATAGAAGCAAGCTGCTCCTTAATCAGTTGGGATGCATACTAGCTTGTAACGCACAGAAAAGTGATGGTGATTATGGATAGACTGATTCTTGAACTCAAGACGAAAAAACAGAATGATGAAATTGTTAGGAAATTCTAGGAAAAAATATTGCTGAAGAATCACAGAATCATGGAATGGCTGTGATTAAAAGGGAGCACTGGTCCATCTCTCTGCTCAAGCAGGTGACCTAAAATAGGTTTTCCAGGACCACGTTGAGACAAATTTTAACACCTCTATCACCTCCTGGGTAACCTGTGCCAAAGCTCGATCATCCTCACAGTACAAAAGCGTCTCCTGATTTAAGAGGGAAACTCCTATGTCCTCCAGATGGCAAGGGTTAAAACTAGAGACACCTGAGAGATTATATTCCCATCCTAACAGAATTTATAATTATATGGACATTATAGGATAAACTACAGTTATTGCTCCCTGGATGGAATGCTGTTGGCACGTTCCCTTATGATCCCCCATACAATCATATGCATCTGCTAAGGGAAATGGAATGGAGGGCAGAGCAAAGTAGAAACACTGTGGCCAAGACTGTTGAAATCCTTGCAGAGATGGGAACTCAAAGGTACTTTGCAGCAGGGAAACCACATAGCACCTGTCAGCCAGGCAAGACAGGAGATATCTTGTTGCTGACTGAAAAAACTGTAGTGAAATTGTTCTTCTCAGGTAAACTTGGTACATTTTAGCCTAGTTTTAATATTTATGCACACCATCATCCCAAAGTTACCCGCCTCCAAGGTGTGACCACCCTTCACTGGGCATGCCCTCTTTATTATTTTTGACTCTATCTTTAAAAGCAAAGCAAGAGAATTTTAGACCAACCAATAACAAAGGTATGCATGACCAGAGTCAGTCAAGCTCCGCCTAAAAACAAAGAAATAATATAAAGGTAAGTCAAGAATGGGGGGGAAAGTTAGGGGAGACTCATCATAACTGCTGGGATCAGTCAATGGGCTGAACATTTCCTCTCCCCCACAGGGATGCCTACTGGGTAAGAGCCATATTCTGTCTATGCTGAGTACTTTTATTGGGGATTAATACACAGAGTTTGTCTGTGTATTGCTTTGAATATGTCTTTGCAGTCAGATGCTTTCACCAACAGTCCTCAAACCTTAACCTGTCACACTTCTATAACAAAGAGTGTTACTCTGTAAACTTTAAGAGTGGGTCCTTCAAGGGTGCTGGCAGTCATCATCAGTGGGTGATATATTTGAATAAAGTGGGAAGATCTGCTGAGGGGTCATGAAGTGATGTGTGAGGTGGTGTGTGTCTCCAAGTCAAACTGCCCTCTGATCCTGAAGGACTGTTCAGTGAAGGACCTCTGACAGACTGGTTGGACACAAGGCTCTTGGCTTTTCTGGAGAGCTGACAGATAAATTGAACATTAAGGGCTCAAGAAATCTCCCCACATTAAGGGTTGAGGAGATCACCCCTTTTCTAACATGAGAACCCTGTGTTCTTTTCATAGCTATCTGTTTTTCATATGGCCTCCCCCTAGCCTGCACTAATAAGGTATGGGGTTATTCTTTGCCAGGTAAAGGACTATGTCTTTCCCCTTGTTAGGGCTGTGTCAGTCCATTTCTGCAGACAGATGAGGTCCTCCAGAATGGCAGCACAAACACAGTGTAAAACTTGCAATCGGCATTTAGCTGGATAGAAAGAATGATCCTCAAGATAGAAGGCAAATATGCCATTGGCATAAACATTATTCACTGCAAACCACAGAGCAAACAAATTTTTCTGTTTAGGTATGTGGATTACACTACTCAAATAAAATCAAAGTGAGTTTTGACCTTATCATCTCTTACACTTTTGTTTGCTTTTATATTATGGTTTTCTAGTGCTAATAACTTTGGCAAATGTCAATCCTTCAGACTAAAACTCTGCATATTGCAATCAATATTGCAAATATAAATGATAAAAAATGCCCAACACCAGTAGCAGATTATCACAATAAGTCTTACAAATCATCAGGTATTTTAAAATTTAAATCATGAATAATTAACTGCCTTCTAATTTTCAATTTTTCTGCAAATAATTTTGCAGGTTCTACACTGATAAAGAAAACACTACATTTTGTACAACATCACATTTTCTTCTCGCCTTTCTTAAGGCTTCCTCTCTTTCCACAGCTGGGGATGTTCTCGTTTCCCATTGTATAAATGACAGCTTGGTGTGTAAGGACAGAAAAAAGGAAGCTGGCAATGAAAGAACATCATGCGTCTGGATCATTTTTCATAAGATGGAAAAATGGAAAACGAAAAGAACCACACTGCTCCATTTCAGCATTTTTACCTCATATTTTTTGTCAAAAACCTACATGGTTCCTAAAAGATGAGTTTCACTCTATAGGTTATCTGCTTTTTTCTATGAAGTGAGGTTAAAACAAAAAAGGATGTTAAAAAAGTGTTTACGTCTTGTCAGCTTAGAGCCCTTGTTCAGATTTCTAAGATCTGCTGTGATTTGATGACTAAAGTCATTTGAGGCCCTGATAACTTCTAGGTACAGACTGCCCTGAGTGAAAAGGGAGTGAGCGTGTCTGTGTCCTTTGTTTCACCTGATACAATGCATTTGTTCTCAGTCCTGCAATGTGCTTACAGCCACACAGCTGAACAGATTCCTTTTCTCACACTACTGTTCCAGACCTGCTTCCCCTCCTTAAATCTCAGCTCAAACTAGGATTCCTCTCTATAACTACTCCTCTGCTTCACAGCTCGCTCATTAACTTTGAAATCATTTAGCAAAACTTAATTCTTATAAGCATGTGGAAAGGGCCTACCATCTATTTCTGTCACATATGTAGCTCACTTCATGAGAGGCTACAAGTAGACATAGAGCACCCAACATTGTTAATCTGATGTGGTTCCAAGGAAACATGAAATGTTTCCTGGAAATGGCAAATGGAGCTGGCTTTGTTTTCTTTTTCAAAAACAACTATGTTGCAAAGCAACTTTGTCAAGAACTGAAAAGGCAATTTAATTCAGGCTTGACACTTTAATTGTGAATAACAGCCTGCCAAAGTGCCACAAAGACATATTTGCAGTGGTGGCTGAAAATGTGGGATTTAATGTATCAATTTGTTTGGATGGAGATTTGTCAAGATTAGAGATAAAAGTTACACATAATTTCTCCTTGGAAACACGTAGTAGGCAACCTAGTTGTAGTTATGTCTTCTTCATATCCCCCCTGTTATCAATGAGTTGTGCATATCCCAGATAACACCTCATGATGTTGATTCTGTGACTACGTAGATCTCCATCTACATTCTAGATTAATGTTTCCCTACTTCCCAATGTATTTCTTGCATGGTACACAATGTTAATTTTTGACAATAAATTCTTCCCTGTTAGACAGCACTTCAAAATGTCCACAGTAGCATTCAAAACTGATTATTTGTTGCTTGTGTGGTTTGGGGTTTATTTTCTTTTTTTAGAAGTAAGATATATAAGCAGGTGAATTTGTGCCACTTTCTTATATATTTATTGAGAATAATACATAATTTGTCTGAAAGTCTCATTCCATTCCTTGAAACACACAGGATGTTCCTTGGAAATGTATCAAATGCTGATAGCTACCATCTACCTCAGTCACCAAGGACGATTATAATGTATAAAATCCAGGAAGTTGTCACAGACATTGTCAGTGAAGAAATAACACAATACTGAAAAGCGCTCACATGGAGGGCAGAGGAAGAGTTAATGTTATAGCTGGTTACATTAAGCTCTGAACTGTGCTGTAGAAAAGATCACAAAAGAAGCAACAAAAGGCTCTACATGAGATCCTTTAATCCATTAGACCGGAGGTGAAGAAAGCTCAAGCATCCCTTACTCAAGATGGTTAGTAAACACACTGATAAATCTCCATCAGACACACAGATGTCAAGCAAAACTGGTAGGGAAACCAAATTACTTGGCACTGGGTTTTTTGGCTCTGCAGCAATATAACAAAAACAAAGCCACTGAACAGTGATGTAATCTTTTCCTTCTTTTTAAACCAAATAAGACCTTGATATAATAATTTGTTGTCATAATCTGAAGATTATGATATACAAAAAAAACCCAAAAAAAGTTGTATCTAAGGATGGTTTGCGGACAATAAGATTCCACACTGTAAAGTATCCATTGAACAATGTGCAGCGATCAACCAGCAAAACAAAAATTTGCTCCTAGCCTTTGGTTCCTGGTATTTTTCCTCAACATATTTCAGATACCATGTAATCTCTGAGAATCTGGGAAGCAGGCCTTGTTCAAGCCACATGTCTGACTACTTTTTTGAAAGAAAACGTCACCACTGTACCTTAGCACCTAAATCCAGTATTGGGCATATGTAACATAATAACCTTCTCCAATAGGGAGATTAATCTCCTAAAATATGCCAAGATCCTTTTGGAGACCTTTTTTCAGTCAAATCCAACCCATTTTTAAAAATTCAAACCAGAAATTTATTTTTTTTGCATTTTCTATATCTGATTTCAGTATTTCAGGTATTTGTCCAGTCTCACTATCTGGACAGTCCTCTATTGCTCCTCATTTATGTTTTTGAAAAGTATTGGTGCAATGTTATAATATTTACCCTCTTCTTTCAGTACAAAAATGTGCTTGTAATATAATTCTCTTTTTTCCTCTCACAACATGTGTTCCCATCCTTATCATATTCACTACATGTTTCTAAAGGCTATCTTTAAACTCACTAAGATTTTATGACCCATGATTTACATTAATTTCTCCTTTTTGTTCTTTTTATATATTTATACACGATTCTGCACTTGTACATACATATGGAGCATTTGAACTCAAACTTCAAAATGCTGCATAGAATAATCATGCCACCAGAGGACAAAATAAAATAATAAACAATTGTCTATCACACTGTGGCTCAAGTGATTGCCAGTATTACATGGCAATCACACGTTCATATAGTTCATACAGACATAAGTTTGATCATGCCAGAAGTTTTATTTTTATTTCTTATTGGCTGAATCAAATTATTTTTTTAGGTGAATAAGCTGCTCTGCCTGAAAAACATGTAATTTCTTGTCGCATAGTACAGTTTTCTTAAATTAAAACAAATACATCTTTTCTTGATCAATTTTCATTTCACAACTTTGACTTGTGTTTTAGCATCTGAAGATATGAGGCTAATCTGTGAAAGTGCTGTACTTCCACACTGAAAATGCATTTCATGTTTTTCTGTTGATTAAAAAAGCATATGACAAATTCAAAAGAAAAAAAAATGTCCACAACCTTCCAACACTCAAAGAAGAAAAACTGTTTTAATCAACAGAAAAAAAATGCTTTTCTGAATGATTCAATGAGTGAAATAAACAGAGATTTATTCTTCACTGGAGGCAAGGGTGAGGAATGACACCTTGGCTACACACCTGCAAATATATATCCACTTAACCAACATGCACCCATTTCTGATGCTGGTCGCCTTTCTCTTGGTATATTTGCTTTGTTTTGTGCAGGTGAAGGAAAGCATGGGGGAGATGTTTAATTGAACTCTGGTGTGGAAAACAGACACAGAGAAAGCAGAATAGCTCCAGCTTTCACTTACAAATTACACAGAATCCTCAGGGATCTTTAACTGGTAGACTTTTGGAGGAAATTTAATTCTAATGCGTGCAGTTATACTTTTTACATGCACAGACATCAAATGTATAAAGACACTAACTTCTCTTCTGTTGCAGCAAATTCATAATAAATGCACAAGGTATAAGGTTAAGTCTTATGAAGTAAGGTAAGAATTCAGTACCAAATCATGCACTTGCAATATAACACGAGTCTAGACATTTTCAGCCTTAAACTGTTTAAATAAATGCCAAGCACTTTTTTTTTTTTTTTTTTTTTTAATGTGTAAAAATGTGGCTCTACTGTAGAATTAGAGAAGGTCCTTGTTGAATACTACAATGTGAATTATGCCCAGGAGAATACAGTAAATGATGTTCTGGAATGGCATTGAAGCTCTTGTGCATAAGCTTTCAATACCTCTATCCAGAGATGAAAAATGATTTAAATATTTCCCACTTAAGACTTCAGTAACTCAGGAGAAGGAGTATGTACAAGTAACAGCATACAGTGAGTGCTGGTCACAGTGACTCATGAAAGCTCATGTTCGTACTTTTCTTTTTTGTAGATTATGACTAGAATGTGTGCATGTGTATAAAGGACAAATTAGGATATTGTGTTTGTTTTGTTACTGCCCTAAACTGTCAGAAACATGGTGTCTTCAGGAGAGAGCAGTGTGTAAACAGTCAACTTAAGAATTATTTGGAAAAATGGTCTGAGAAAATATTGGATAATTGCATGAATGGACTTCTAGAAATCAGTCAGCAGCTAATATATAAAGAGTTGATTAATTATATCAAATGTATGCTTTAAAAATATGAGGGAAAACAATGGAATTTAAAAGGTAAAAGTTGATTTTGTGGGTTTGGATGATGCCAAAGAACAACAACAACAAAAAAATCCAGCCATTTCCTTAGAAACCTAAATATTGCATTCTTGATGACCATCTTGCTGAGTTGTTCCTTAAGACTAAAGGGTACCTGAAAATGGGATTTGTGAAACCTAAGTGTTATCTATACCTGAAAAAGGCTCATTTTATAGTTAGTGAAGAGAAATAGCTATTGTAAAGACAACCTGGATTACTAATGTTTAAGTTTCTAATGCTAGCCGGGATGAATTGTGTCCCAAGTTCTTACCAACACTAATGCAGGGTATTACTGTATTGTTTGCCACAGTTAAGTCTAGTAGAAAAGATTTGCTTGGAACTGCAAATATATATGCTGGACAAAATTTATTACAATTTAAACCGGCTAGTCTTCAATAGATTCTCCTACGGCTAGCTTTAAGTCAGTATACACAGATCTATGGTTTCACCTACAGATCTGATTCAACAGGTCCCATTCAAGGTGCATATTTTTCCTACTTGTATTTCTTACCTATAGATCCTGTACTTTGTAGACCTGCCACCATCAACCTGAAATTTCCAGAAACAATATGGATAAAGGTTAAGTGTTTTGAAGTTGAAGTTCTTTTTGAATCAAATCTTTTGCAAGAATAAAAAAATTAAAATAGAAACTTATAGCAGTGGCCTTGTCAGAATATTGAAACAGTCTGATAAAGTGGTACTTTTGGGGAGAAAAAGTTTCAATAAATGGAACCATAAATAAGAATTATCTGAAAAAAAAAAATCAAAACCCTCAAACCCAAAAAACAACGACCAAAAAACCCAAACAAACCCTCACAATTGTACTAATGAATATAAATCTCTGGCACTTGCAAGGTGTTTCCATACTGGTATATGAAAACCCAAACTTTGTCTTTTTCTTTTGATTTACAGGAATGTGAGGATCATAGTATGATTTCTCTCTAATAAAGCAAAAAGGGATTAATATTCTAATACTTTTTGTATATTTTGTCTTTAATGGAGTAGAGAGAATGCAGTAATTTAGCCTTTCGATGTTCAGAATTCTAAAAAACTGTAATGAAGAGGAGCAACTCATTTCAGAAAAAAGTAAAAAAATTATTTTTTAAAACTTCAAAGAGATGGAGTAGTTTTACTTTTTAAAAATCTTAATGTGCTTAATATTGAAAATATTATAAAAACTTAATTTTAACTTGTATCATCTGTATTTCTTAAATTATTTTTTCATGAGCTTTTGATAAAGTGATCAAATATGTTGCCCAGATGAGCTTATAATTTTTTTTTTTTTTACCTCAGCAATCTCTATAGCCTTGAAAACACAGAAAAATTCTTACTGTGTTTAAAGCACATTTTTCTCAGCCTCAGTAGTAACTCATCAAAGTATGCAAATACCTAATGGGGATGAGTAAAAAAGACATTGTCAGACATTTCTTGGTACCATCAAGATGAGGGGCAAAAAGCACAAAGTGAAATTCAGTAACTTCCATCCAAGTACAGGAAAAAAACATTTAATAGTGACAGCGATCAAAGGCTGGAGGAGGTTGGCCAGAAAGGTTTGGAGTACCCATCCTTGCAGATATTTTAAATCCAACTGAACAATGTTCTGGGAAACCTGTTCTAGTTGGCTCTGCTTTGAGCAGGTCTGTCATCTGAGATGATTCCAATGATTCCTTCTAACCTCAGCTACTTGTCATTCCTTGAATAAAAAGGCAATAAAGCAGTTTAAGTATTAATCTAGATATTTATATGAAACAAACAAATAAAACCCCAAAACAACAGATTACAATGAAGACATGTTCTACTGCTGAAAAGAGTTTCCTTCACACAAATGATCAGACTAAACACTATCTCACTGGAGCACTTTCTATTGAATCAGAGCAGAAACAAATACAGACCGAATTTTTCATTTCTATGTCTATGCATTGGAAGAATGAGGACTGTACTGACTGTGTTACAGCGAGAGAGAGAGAATTACAACACTTTTGACTGGCCAAAAATTGTCTTTGCCTTAGTGATGGCATATCTTTTATTCCAGTCTCCCACTCCTGCTGTTGCCAGGCTTAGTTTTTGCAGTGCCTAGAAACAGAACCCTCAAGGCAGTCATTGTTCTTTTTTTTTTCCTAGTAACAAAACATTCAATTTCTGAAAGTGTTGGGGTTTTTTTTTTTTTGTGTGTGTGGGGGGGGGGTTTGTTTGTTTTTTGGGGTTTTTTTTTTGTTTGGTTGGTTTTTTTGGGGGTTTTTTTTGGTTTTTTATTTTGTTTTGTTTTGTTTTTAAGAAAGGTTCAGAATTTAGGATTAAAATGCACCAGGAAAGCATTTCTTAGTGCCAGTGCTAGATATGCTAGCAAAAATGAATCTTTTGGGGGTTTTTTTGTTATATAGTTGACATGGAAAAAGGTATGCAAAAATCAAAGCACACCAATTGAGAAAGCAAACTGCAAAACACATCTTCTTTACCTTGTATTAACACAAAGGAACAATTTTCTTAGCCACTGCAATACTGAGGAGCAATGTTCCTTCACTGTATTTCAAGTCAAGAATTCTGATAATGATTTCAACAAACCAAGTCAGAAGCAAGACTGAATTGCATTTTAATTTTTTTAAGAATATTCTTGATATTGTCTGCAAATTACATCTCCCACTGCATTAGGCTATGCTCCAACTCCCTCCCATGGGGTAGTTTTAAAATACTAGACCGCTTTACTAAAATTAGAAGACTCACCTTACTTCAATATCTAAGCCTAGTACTTGGTGAGAATACTGCAGATCATCTTTTATGCTCATTATGTAATTAGCTCTTCCACAATTACGATCTTGGAAAAAAGTATCCATTTGAAGAACATCAGTGGGTTTCCAAAAATCCAAAGGAAAACAGAAAGGCTTGGTAAGTTTCTTTGATACCAAAGAGTCTTTTTGTTCACAGAAAGTTATTTGCTTTCTTAAAATTTCCCAAATGTCCCTCCCTCTGCAATATACAAAATATTTAATACTTTAATTACTTTAATTCTTGAGGAGTTATTTGTGCACAATCATGCTGAATTGTGCCTTCATGGGAGCTGAGATGCCAGCCAGATGGCTGGAAGTTATCCAGTGGCTACTTAGCAGAACACAGACAAGATTTATGAAAAACTATTGCTCATAGTACAATGTTCATTCTTGTGAAATGTCAGTGAGTTAACTGGTTTATATCAGAAAAGTGAAATTCTTATTGCCAGTCATAACATCTATCAGTTATAGTTACAGCCATGTACTGACATCCATCATCATTCATTTTCTGGTCAGGCATACATACATTTACTTTTGTTTAGGGATCTTACGTCCCACACTGCTTGTCAGTTACTGTAGAAAAGTCTAAAAAAAATAAATGCAGAGGCACCATGAATTTTTGGTAGTTCACATACTTTTCAGGAACTTATGATACCAACTTGTTGCAAACATAGCTGTAGAGGGTACAAAGAGTGTTCTCAAGACCCTCGCATATCAGGATTTTCTCTTTCATGAAGTACTCAAAAAAAATCTAGGATTCAAGACATAGAGAAGCTATGTGAATTATTTTTTAACTGCTAGCTCTGAAAAGAATACACATTTCTCTGGACAAAAGAATTAATATTGATGACTGTAGAAGCATAGTCACTTACTTGAGTTTGCACACCAGAGTATGCAAATATGAGTAGTTCCATTGAAATGCATATGATTAAAATGCAGATGGGCTAAATGTACCTTTTCTTCTTTGCAGGTTGCAATGTGTTTTGTAAACCAGAGGATTAGATAATAACTTTGCCTACATGTCCCCACAGGAGACCTCCACAGAAGCTGAATTGTCTTTTAGAAGAAAGAAAAGATCATTTCGTTTTCTTGACTTGAAAGACAGGATAAGTATTATCTCCAGGGCAGACTTAAAACCCATAAATATGGATCCCAAGGCTGTGAGAAAGACTAGACTGAAACTACAGTGCTGTCAGTGTACATATTCTGCTCTAGGTAGTTTGAGGCACTCTAGTCTCTGTGCTGCATATAATAGATCTTATTCTGAGGCACCTAAGTATTCACTGGATATGTATTTTGCTTAAGATACAATGACATAAAATTTAGGAGTTGCAGCATCAGCTCAGAATTCCCCTTCCAAAACACAAGGAAATTAATCTTTGCTTTCAAAATCCTTGGTTTGATACGGCCTGATTTGTTTGAATCAAACTCAGCATTTTCTACCTTTGGGAAAATATCCCAGTCACAAAGTCATTGAGCTCTCTTTCCTTTCTGTTTGGTGCTCCCTTCCTCATCTGGATTAGAGATGTTGATTTTCATGTTGGCTAGGTAGGTAAATGATAAAACTTCTAGGTGGCACTACTTTCTCTTCCTTTCTGATCTGCATGTGTTTGGGGTAGATATACATACATACTGACATAATTTCTCATCATTCCTTGCCCCCAAAATTCCTATTAGAACAAGCTCCTCCTTCAAAAATAAATCTAAATAAATCTATACATCTAAATGAATGTATAGCCTAAAAATGTATAGCCTAGATCTATCTGCATTTTTTTTTTTTTTAATGTATAAGCTTTGCTGACTGGAGTTACTTCGCATGCTATTAGCTGTCAGTATTAGGAAGAAAGCTATTACCAACTCTGATTTGGGGACCTAGACTACTACTTCTTACAGGACTTTGCAGAGTGCTTTACTAACAGCTTTATCATCTAACTCAGAGATCTTGGAAAAAAACTGCAGAGATTTTGCTGTTCACTTCAGGAAAAAAAAAAAGATGCTCCTCTCATTCTTTAGAACTGCAAGCAGAACTGGCCCTGACAAAAGCAGATGACTTATGGATGAGGAAGGGATAAGAGAAAACACAGTGAGCAGATGCTACTTGTGGTACTGACTGAGCAGAAGCATCACAGAGAGGCTTTATGTATAGAGTGGCTCTGCACAGTAGTTGTGCTGTTATGACTGGAGCTAACAGTTAGGATTTACGGATACACTTGAAGTAACTTGTGGATTCAGCAAAATACACTGACATGGAAAAAAAAATTCTGTGCTAGTTTGTTCTGTGTGTATATATATATGTTTGTATATATATATGTAACATTTTAATTGCTTTGAATTAAAACACTTTTATATTTATCTAAACAACATTGGAGAGAGCATAAAGAATAAAATACATACTTCAAGGAAATAGTATTTTTCAGCGTCTTGGGTAAACTGGCCTTCAGCTATTATAAATGCATTTCTCTCTTGCACTGGGGAACCCAGAACTGGACACAGGACTCCAGGGGTGGCCTCACTTCTGAGTAGAGGGAAAGAATGACATCCCTCAACCTGCTGGTAACACTCATCCTAATATGGCCCACGATACCGCTGGATACCAGGATAACATCATTGCATCACAGCTTACACATGGCTGGCTTATATATAATTTGGTGCCCACCAGGACCCACAGGTCCTTTTCTACCAGGCTTTCTTTATTCTTTCTATGTAATGTGCTGGTCCATGTTCTTGATGACTTTTTTTCTTGATGTTGTTAGAATAAATTCTTTTATAAAATATACCTAAAAAAGCATAAAAGTGTAGTGGTTTTGAGTTCAGTGATTTGGGCTCAATTATCTAAATTAAGTGTCCTGTACTATTTAAGAAGTCCCAGGGTATCACAAATTGACATGAAAGTTATGATACAGAAATAAAATGAAACTTACAACCTATTGTAGGATGAGGTGGAAGCCAGCAGAAAATCTCATTTGACACTGGATGTTTTATGCTAAGCAGATCAATCCAAGTGAAAGACATCACTGTGCAGAACCTAAGACTTCATTTACAAGAAAATGCATTAAAAGTTTATTTCCTCTCTGATTTATACCCACGGCTATTTCTGGCCTTTCTCTTTTCCCTTCAGTGCTAATTTGCATCACATTGTCTAAAATGTAGCTGGTAGTACTAAAAAAAATATTGAAAGTCCTTACTTTCTCCTGTCCATTTCCCATTTTGTTTGCTAACCTGCTTCAAACTGCTTTGTTCTCCACATTTATGGCACAACTATTATTTCAATGAACACTTTTACAAAGGTTGCATTCTGTTTAGTCTTAATGACAAGGAACAACCAACAACATATACCACCAATGGAAAAATTAAGAAGTTGACAGCCATGTGTATACATTGTCAAAGGGGAAATACAAGAAATTGCTAAAGGAAACTAAACATATTCATGAAAGTTCTAAGGCAAATATTTAAGCTAATAAGTAGTACATGACACTGGAAACAAAATATTCTAACACAGATATGTGATTTGATGAATTTGCCAGTTCATCAATCAGTCATAATACATTATGTCAAAATAACATAAGAATATTTCTGTATTTGGAGCAAAGCCAGGTGAAATATCTCACTGTAAGTGAAAAGAAAACACTTTCTATCACATCAGTAAACAAAATTATTTCAAATTACATCTGATAAATATTTTAAATGCAGTTTAGATCCTATTAATAAAATAATAAAATTTGGGGTTTGAATTTCACTATGTTGCAAACTGAAAGTCTGTAGTAGACAAGTCAGAATATATATGCAAGCTAATCCAAATAACTTGTAGGGAAGAACATTGAAATTGTGGATCAAGGAACAGTCCAGATGACTGGTGTTGATACTTCAATAAATGGTAGACCACCTGGGGAATTGGGACTAGCTAATGTTCTCCTCAACATTTTGAAACTGGAATTGGTGGACCAAGATATGTATAGGTCTGTTAGTTCCACATCAATTTCTTTAAAAATCCCCCAAAATAATGCACATCCCATTATAAAAACCAAACAAACCCAAGAAAATGTATATGTGATATGATCTACAAATACCTAACAGATGGCAGTGAAATCATTGCAAATTTAGCACAGCTTTTATATATTTGTATCTGTCTTCTCAGACAAGAATGATACATATATATGTATTCTAATATTCACTCACATTAATGTGTGCATGTATGATCATTTATAAGGGTGCATATATTGATATGCATAACTATCACGCAAGGCAAAGAAAATTACTCATAAAATTAGGTTTCCCTGGAATAAAGCACTCCAGTTATAGAGGTATTTATCAATCAACCTACCTTTCATTTCATCCTTACACGGCATAATATTAAAAAGCTTACATTAAATCATTCTTTTGTCATCTTAAAATATCTGAATCATCTATTCAAACAAAACAATAAGATATTAAAATTCTTATGCTTATATCTCAGTGAGGAAACTGTTTCAGCTGTCTTTTGAGAGTCAAAAAGAAAAAAAATAAAGTGCAAACATGACAAATCTATATTTTCACCATTTGACGCTAGAAAAAACAAAACTTTGTAGATGCCAGGCATTATTTACTTGCTAAGAGAGTTAATACTGAAGTGGTTTTTGGAATTCCTCACCCAGGACGAAGTGAAGTAGGAACAGGAAATAAAGGTTGCGCATTCAAGTGAAAACCTTCTTGATTATAACAAAGCACCTAGGTAACACAGAGCTTAGCTAGAACTATGGGGAATGTAGACAACAAAGTGTGCAGATCATCACAAAGTAAGGAGAAAGAGTATCAACTCAAGAGAAATAAATATATGCTGACTACCCAGTCATGGTTCTCTGCAGCAAAGACTGCAGGAGGAAGGTTCTTATTTCATTCTCCTTAGTATTCCTCCAAATCCTAAATTAGATCTATATCCTCATTGAGACAAATGTTGAGCTTACTTGTTTCTCACTGTGTGCCTTCCTGTAGTTTCATTCAAGTACATACCAAATTTCCCCTTCATTTAGAACAAGTTTAACCAAAAAATTTCAGGGGAAAAAACGTGCAGCCTAAGTAACTTATGTAGAGATCAACTAAGTGATGTTTGCCATTATATGCTTTCTCTCAGAGTAAGCTTTGGGTTTAGTTCATTTTTTCTTTTTTTAAAGTAAATATTTAGAAATCATAAAGCATTGTGCCATATCTAGAATCTGTGAATTACATGAGGACAAAAGTACTAATATGACATAAACCTGCTATCATGTACATTGCAAAAGGTTCTTTTTATTCCTGAAGATCTCATGTAGAATACTGTAATTTGTTTCACAATGAACAAGTGGTGAAGCATCTTACATAATGGATCAGCTTGACTCAAAAGGAAATTGAAACTTTTTTTTTGACAGAATTGAGAAACTGATCGTGAAAGTCCTTTATGAGACTACACTTACTCATAACAGCAGGACAGATAATCTTTTCAATTTTCCCTTTACCACCAACAGCTATTTATAAAAGCAGAAAGGCTTGTTCATGTTGTGTACATGCAGTTGATTTTCTTTTTTTGTCCCTATTTTTAGAAAAAATGTAGATATGACTTTTACAATCTTTCATATAATAATTGGCAAAACAAGTCTACTGAACACTATATTAAGCTGCGGCATGGTGTAATTGCCCCCCCTACAGCCCACACCTCAATATTCTGACCAAGAAATTTGTGGGGAAAAAAAGTAAGGCATCACAGAATGACAGAGTTCCAAGCATGTTCTCAGTCTAACATGTTGAACATTAATCTCACATGGCACATCTTTCACAACGTCATATTACTCTTAAATAGAAGACAAGTCCAGTTCTTCAACTCATTCAACACTGAAGAACAGCATTTACATTTAAAGATAAATCTGTCTAGTCTTGTTAACACTCTCTTGGTTTGTCCACAACCTCACGTGCAAAAAATAATTCCCTCCAGTTGAACTACTAGGTTCATAATTTCAGTAGTTCTTTATTAAACCCACTTATCTTAAATAAATACTAATTTTCACTTTGGTTTGCACAGATTTTTAGCTCCTTTGGCTTTATCTGTTGTTGCAGAAGCCCTCTTGTTAGCGGGTAGAAATGAGCCAAGACACAGATTTCTTATCACAGCATGAAAAGGGTCCTGGTTTATTCCTCTTTACAGCTCAGCCATCCTGAATCCAACTATTCACTGACTATCGCTGCAGCAAGCCCCTGCTGTAGGTTTCCCTTGCAGCCTCTAGCTGCTGGTTATTTCCTGCTAAACTGTGACTGCATGTATTAGTTTGCAGACTCTGACTGCAGGCTTTTACCTAGCTAGACTATGACTGCAGGTTCCAACAACAGGCTCTAACTGCAGACCCAGACTGACCTCACAGCAGTAATTCTCTCTCCCCAGGATCCTTCTTACTCATAATTTTCCCCCCACCAGCTAATCCACTCCCTTTTATCACACTTATCTTTATTGGGTATTGCTGTGACTCATCGGGGGTGAGGCTGTATTGGGTAATTAACACACCTGTTACTTATCAGGGGTGAGGTCACCTGCATTCCCTTCTCCTACAATCTGTATTTTCCTCAGAACCTGTATAGACACACCTCTTTTTTTGCAGCTCAGTAGTTACAAACTGTTCCCATACTAACCATTGCTAAACTCTTCTATGACTACAACTCTCCAGGACCAGAAATTATCCTTGGCTTGATACCTTAGCTACCATATAGACCTACCCATCTGCAAGCTATTCAACGCCTTCCATATGTCCTGCACAGCGCTTTTCTATTCCATAAATGCAAAAAAAAAAAAAGGTGCCAATTCTTAGATTTTCAGTTTTTGTTTCCACAAGCAAGGCCTGGAGCTATCCTCAAGATATAGAGTTGAACTGTCAGCTTAGCACTGCCATAAAACCCCCTAACTATATCCCCAAGTGCCACGTCCAGACGCCTCTTGAACATTTCCAGATTCCACCACATACCTGGGCAACTTATTTCAATGCCTAAAACTCTCACAGTGAAAAAAAATTCTAATATCATATCGGAACTTCCTCTGGTGAATCTTCAGGCCATTTCCTCTCATCCTTTCACCTGGGATGTGGAAGAAGAGATCAGCCCCTACCTGACTAAAACCCCTGACAGGAACTTGTAGAGAAAAATTAGGTCCTCTCTCTGGGCTTCCTTTTCTCCAGGATAAGCAACCCCAGCTTCCTCTACCACTCCTCAAAGATGTGGTTCTGACCTTTCGCCAGATTTGTAGCCCTTCTTTGGACATGCTACAGAACCTCAGTGTCCTTCTTGAAGCGCATGGCCAAAAACTAAACACAGAACTCAAGGTTCAGCTTCACACAGTCAAGGATTTTTCTCTGTACTCATCTCTCTCCTATCTCTCTGCTATGCCTATATTTCTTTAGTATGAAGTCACACTAAGGAAAATAGAGTTCTTTCCATATCATGCACGAACTTCAAATCAATTGCAATTGCCTCTAGGGCAAGAAAGATGCATATTAGACATAGCCCACTCTGTGTCTCTTACTTTTTCATTTGTGGGAGTGGTTCTTTTGTTTTGTTTGTTGGGTTTTTTTTGGTTTGTTTGTTTGTTTTTTGTTTGTTTGGGTTTTTGTTTGGTTGGTTTTGGTGGGGTTTTTTTTGAGAACCTGTTAATTTCTTCCCTTACCCAAGTTTCTTATTTTTTTGTTTTCCTTTCATTTTCTCCCTCATCTTTCTCTTTTTTCATTTCAAACCTTTATGAGAGTTAAAGAAATTCCTGCTTTTGACAGACAGGATCTAGATTCCATAACCTCAAAGCCTACCCAGCATTCAGCATTCAGAAGCTCCTTCTAAGACAACTTGCTTTTACTGACCAAACAAGTAGCTTTAAAAAAAAACTCAAAAAAAAAAAAAATACCCCAACAGACTTGACACAAGACTTAAGTAAAAGATTTTCTGATGGTAAAACATCCTTTTGATCCTAAACAATGGAAAGAAATTTGCATCTTCAGGTGCCAATTCATATCTTTAAGACAAATGTTCTATCACTTGTAAAAAGGTTTCCCATTTCTTCTATTTGTTATAGAAAAAGGTGAGAGGTGCTGCTCCACAATTGATTTTTGGACATTTAAAGCTATGGGATAAAAATTCCCTCAAAGTATAATTTTCATTAGTTTGTATTCTGTGCAATTAATAATATATTCTGTGGGTAAAGATATTTATTATATAATTAATTTGAGGATTTAACATTTATTACAGAACTATTTTAGACTTCAAAAATTTTATTCATATTTGTAATCTAAAGTAGCATTCCCAGCACTATCTGACAAGATATTTGTTTTACAAATAAAAAACCCCAAACAATTATTTATTGCAACAGCTAAGCTAAAAAGGAAAGGAGACAACTTCTATGAGAAACCTATACTTCTAGTTGTCATTTTATATGGTGTCATTGAGAGTGTCAGGTTTTTATTAATTAGCATTATTAAAAAAGTGAAGTTTGAATTAACATTTGAAGCACTGATCTGTTTGGTATTGTGTTCATCAGTAATCTGGGTCAAGGTAGACCCAAATGTAGAGACACAAAGTCTGTTCTTAAGTACATCACGTTTTGAAGAAACAGACAGGTGGTTCATTGAAGTGTTCTTTTAGATCAGATTTATAAAGTACTTGTGACTGTATCAGTGTATTCTAATTTTTCTCCACATAGTCTTATACACAGAGCTATTTGGGAGATTTTATTTGACAGACACTGTAAAAAGGTGATTTACAGCCAGTTTTGGCGATGTCAGTTCAGCCTTTTCATATTGTGAATGTTACCGAAGACAAAATAAAATTATCCAGTTTGATGTAGATTTATGTATCAAAAATATTGTAATTATACAAAATCCACATAGTAGTTTCTTAAAAACTATATCAATTTTAAAAAGACAGTGAAAATTTTACATTCAGAAAAAGTCATATTACAGTAGTTTGTCACCATTAAACCATCATACAAGAACTCAAACTTGCCAGTCTTACTAAAAATATTTTTCCTTTTTAAAAGCACAGAAACTTTTGCCTATGTATATAATACAAAATGAAAGGCATGAAAAATGAATATACGATGTTTTATTCTTCACATATAAGAAGCCCAAAACATTATTTCCCCCTCCCTTTTTTAATTTGTTTCTTTGGTTCTTTGTTTGGGTTTGTTTTGTTTTGTTCTTTTGCAGACGTGTGGGGGAAAGCTCGGTAGAATAACGATGGGGAGAAAAAACATCACAGATTCATAAAAATGAGAAATTTAGTAAATGATCCATACCTGTGGACAATTTCTTTATTGTATTGGGTGTGGACAAAGACTAAGAGATGGTCATGCAGTAACAAATACAAATTCTCAAAGTCTCATTACCCTTAAGTAAATGGTCAAGATCACTGTGCTATAAGGACATACAAATCTTCAGTGGCAGCTTGGAACATTTTCCAGTATTGTTTACTGGAAAAGGAAATATGCACTTTCAATAGACAGAATGTGAAAGAATTTTGAGAGCAAAATCTCTATAGTTTTTCAAGGGAGTTTTAACTTTTTTTAAAAAGGATGTGAAAAAATGTTCAAAAATTAATAGTGGTATTGTAGACTATTAATTTGCCAGTCCCTTTATTGATAAAAGTGAAAAATCAGCCCAATTAAGCACTGAAGTATTTATACTAAGTACTGTAATATTTTATTCACTGCACATTGTGCTCAACCACTTTATCCACTAATTATCCCCTTTTTACTTTTCAATAAGTATAGTGTTTTTTAATAATTCAAACTTAACCTCAGTTGTTTCTCTGTAAGGCAGTTACACCTTTCAACTAGACACTACTTAATCATGTCACTGCCATTTGATTTTAGGCTCACCTGATTGAGGACTCTTAGATACACTGGGGCTTGCAGTGAGTGTTAACCTGAGACTATATCAATTTAGAGAAATCAAGATTGATATTTTAAAAGTACTATCCTCTTCATATAGTTTTTCTGGTTTTCACAAGATTCTTAATAACCTCCAGAAAGTCCATAAATCTGAAACCATTCAAGTCCACAGGAAAAACTTCACTAACATCATTGAGCTCAAATCAAACTCTGGATAAGAACAGTGAGACCTTTCCCCCAAGTGTTGCTTCTAAATTCAGCAACATGAAAAAAAAATCTTAAAAATTATTTAAAACTATTATACAAGCATATAACTATGACAATAAAACTATTTTTCTTTAAAAAACCGTACAGGAAAATAAAGGGGGTGTTTTGATAGCGTGTCTTTAACCAATGCTTTCACCTCACTGAGTTTCAATATGCTACACTTTGTTAACAGGCAGCTAGATCTTTTCCCTGTTATAGCAAATCAATAGAAAATGTATCATCGATTTCAGGTAGAAGTGAGAAATAGCAGGGAGTCAAGACATAAAAGGGCGAAAAAGAGATTTAAACACATTTGTTTTATTGATTACTTTTGCCTGTATCTTCAAACCCATAAACAACTTGATTATAAAAGAAGGGGCCTTCATTTTCTCCTTGTGCTGAACAGAAAAACAAAGAGTGCATGGAAAAAAACTGCAAGAGGCAGTTACAGAAAGGAAAGTGAGGTGAAATGTTGACAGAACTCTTGGGTGCAGTTGAGAAATGACTATCGGTAAGTTAGTGAAACAACTCATGAGAAAATATATTTTCTTTATCAGCATTGCCTAACATACATCTCTTCTGCACGAAGAACTATTGATAATATCATAGTATTTCAGTAGTTTAAGTAATCTAAATATTAAGGAACATAACCAACTTCTCTACACATACTTGGGTCAGTAGAAATAAATGGTTGAAGAGACACATTTTTCAAGAGTAGAGTGTGTACACCTAATTTCAAGGCTTTGCCATAAAATATAGGATTCTATGTCACAAAATGAGCTCCTAAATTTAGTAGACAAGAATCTTGCTCTGGTTTTGATCAGAAAGGTAAGACAAAGCATCAAATATATCCTTAATGGCAAAAGTTGGGGTTGAAAACCTTACAGTTCATAAGCACTTGCTGTCTGGTGCCCAATCACCTGTCCTAAGCACAGTCACAGCTGTACAGCTGTGTCTCCTTATGTCTGAGCTGAGTCTGTCCTGAACAAGTGTCCTCACACTAGAAAGTGTGAGAATGCAGGAGATATTTTAAATCCACAATGTGCCATAGGAATAGCTAGTCCTTCCCTGTGCTCCACAAATGACACATAGCAAAACATTAAGCATGAAAGACCAGAACTTCCAAAATATATGCACAGCAAGGCACTCTGAATAATCCCCCTCTGGACTGTTCTCCTCAATAACTGGGACAACAGGCAATATTACTTCACTTGTTTGCTACATTCTCATCTGCTGCACCCCATGTAACCTTGCTTCTATTGTGCCATGATGTAGAGAATGATATGGTAGGGACCAGAAAAGCAAAAGTGACTTAGTGACTTATTCCACTTGGCATGGCTGAGGGAATAAATAGGTATAAGGTAGGTTTATGTTCCCATAGATTCTGAGGCTGCCTGAAGGCAGCTCACTCCAGCACTAACCTGAGCAGACCTAAGTCTTCAGATTTACAGCACCCAATGATAATTCTCCAGACCCTGTTGTAGCTGCTAGAAATTCCCAAGGCAAAGCCAGATATTGCCTATATACCTTCTTTTTCTGAGAAAATCAGAGGGACGAACTGATGTGAAACAGCATCACAAAATCACTAACCTAACCCTAAGCCCAAACACACCTATTATCATTTTGGCAGTGATTCCAGCCATTGTGTTCTTGTGTTATTTCACATGACTTTTGCATAAAATAAAAGTTTAATCAGTCTGCCTTTATGCAATACATTGCTAGTCCCCTGTGTGAACAGCTTCAAGAGTGCCAGCACAGAAATATACTCAGTGTCACATGTCAAAGGAAAGAATGAAGCCTGGTGTTGTGCACAGATGATACGCACAGAGGCACCTATGGTGCATGATGAGCATAATTTTGTGACATAGGCTGAACAATGAGGCAATTACAGCAGCCATCCTGCATTTCACAACCACCACTTCAGAAAACATTTTGTGTACACAGTCATGCTATTTGGGAAAGAACTTACTCTCAGACGAGATAAGAGCTGATTGATTGAATTCTCTACTGAGAGTATTTTAACCAAGCATGCTTTATTACCGCTTACTGCACTTTAGTTCGTGTTTATGAACATGCAATGCTGATCACGCCTTGATAGACAATGATGAGATCTCTGCATGGCATGACTGTTATGATACTGTGACTTTATTAGCACGTAAATATTATTCCATTAAATTTTTTGGATCATATTCAATTCTGAAGCAACTCAAATGGTTTCACTAAGCAGAGACAAAACAGAGAGTTTTGCAGTCTAGTGTGATGTTAGTATAAAGTAAAAAAACCTTGAAAATGGGTTGTTTTTTCGTGCTGAAATCAACCTATTTGTAAAACGTAACTTGAATTTAAACTAATCTTAATTACCCAATTCACTTTCAGTTAATTATATTTAAATCCACTTAATATTCTGTAATAAATGTTATGCTTGTAATGGATAGTCTCAGCACATTAAAACAATAATTTTTTTTATTAGTGAGATGAGGCCAATTTAAAAGAAAATTAATCTGTGGAAGGAATAAGGATTGAATTCCAATGGTCTAATATCTCTGACACAATACCATCTTACCAAGGGCACCTCCATCAGTATGCAGCATATTCTTCTACAGTACAAAGCACACTGACTTGGAGAGTCTTGTATTGTATTACTGTGAACCCCAAACACTTGCTTTGGCTTTCTATAGAATAATAACTGTCTACATTAATCAATATTAATGTAGAAGACAAAACTGAAATCTCAAATCTGAGAAGTGCACTTTGGAAATAATGTTTTATAATTTCAAAAAGTTCCACTAGAAAATGACAGCCAACTCTGGGCCTCCGCATATTTATGTCCACACTTTCAAGTGCAGCTTGTGTTTTCTATTATATTTGCAGCACAATGAACCTGAAGTTGCAATTTTGTAAGCAAAGACATTTTTTGGCTATTTTTAATGCAGGAATTAATTTTTTTTTTTTTTTTTTTTTTGTCTGGCAAATTTCCAGACTCTCTGGAAAATTGCTAAAATAACTCAATTGATCATTCTTGCTAATTCAGGAATCGTCTCAGTAATGAGAGATTGTGAAGTTAAATAAATATTCCACATACAGGAGTCTGTTTGTATTACCTACCTCTTCTCTGGAGCTAGCAGTCAGGTATTCCACCTGTTCTTAGAGTCGGTATTGTATATAAAGTTATATATAACAAACCTTACTTAAAATGTTACAGTTGCACAATCAAACAGAATTAAGCCTGCCACACTCACAAAATTCAGCTTCTTACTGCTATTATAATCATCTGTTAAAATTAAAATGAGAATCCATGAAATGGCCAAGTAGACATCTCCCTAATACGGGATTTCTGTTCTATACTTTCAGCACCAAAGAACAATATTTCTTGTTCTGAAACTCTCTGTCTCACTCACTATGGCCTGTTGCCTATCTTCAGCCCTGTCTTTGAAAACAGTCATATTCACTGAGTCTCCCAGAAGACACTGTTTTTCTACTGATGAATTCTAACCCAAAGCCCTTAGCTAGATTTTGGTTAAGCATTTTATTTTCAAAAGAAAATATTATTTTCATTTAGAGCAAATTAGCATCACAGGATGACTGCTTGTATGAAAAAGACTATACAGCCCATTTTTATCCTAAATCCACAATTTAAGTGAAGAACTCCTCCAAAACATTGGGAAACATTGAGACATATTCTTTTCCATCTTATGGCTTTAAATGCACATTTCTTCTAAGAATGCTTAAACCTAATGATCAGGTTAAAGCATTTGGGGTGGAATGGAAGGTACCTATATACTTTACATGTGAAGCTCATCCTCCACACATTAACATACAAACACAAATATGTATTAAGTTAGAAAAGCATGATTCTTATTTCTTACTGATTAACACACTCAAGGGAGGAGTTGTACAACAGTAATTTCTGAGTCTGTCATTTAAATAAGTAAAAGCTAACCATAATTTTCTTGTTTCAAACACTAATTTATTTAATGGTAAAGACTATGTTATTGCTTGTTACATGCATATAAAGTACTAATTCCATCCTAACCATTCTCTTTTCCATCCCTCTTTTCTTTTAATCTTACTCATAGGTAAGGTCACCACACAGCCCACATAATGTAATTTATCTACTCACCATAAATAGAAGTTTTATATCATGCATCTTAATTCCCATACAAATACAAAGGAGAAGAAATTAGGACTCATTTTGAGTTCTCTCCTCTTATATATAGCCATTAATAGAGCTTAGTTAATAAAACATGACTACTATTAGGACATTGGACAACTACAAATTATCCCAAACTGATTTAACCCAAGCTTTGTATAGTCACAGTTCTCTGAGTAGCATTCAAATATTGTTTTGATGTGCTTCTTTATTAGTACTTACTTGGTCATTTAAAATGGGGTTGCTATAAATGTTTCCATTGCAGCCAATACATAAGTATTAGGAAGAGAATCAAATTACAGAGTACAATGTTCTACCTGTTCATCACTGGGGTTTCTGCCACTTTTCTGACTTTCTTTTTTCTTTGTTCTTACAGTCTTTAAAATGTCAACAAGAGACACATTTCTGTCTATGCCAGAACAACTGCTCTATGTTAGAGAGAATACATTACTTGGATAGCAGAAATAGAGCTAAACCATGTTTCTCCAGAATTCACTTTAAACCAGATCTTTTATGGTAGGTTATCACCAGTTCTTTTCCTTATTTGATGTGTTTCTGCTGTGTTCAATTAGTAACTGTGTTACAGTTTGTTAGTGCTGATATATTATAGATAACTTCTATTACTGAAGAACATTGCTGAAAAAACCAATTAAAAAATAATCACAAGCTTTAGTTACATGTCAGACACCTTCTTAAAAAAGGCAAACAAAGTCCTCTTTTTTTCACCACTTTTACTCACATACAATTCATGTGGGTATTTTGAGGTCTCTATCTGAATTGTGGTATTTTTACTATAGGAAAAGGCAGTGTGACTTCTGCAAAGTCATAGATGATGGCTGCATGAAAAAGAAAAGGTGAGCAGTAGTTACTGCAGCTCCCTGCTGCAGAGGTGATAGAGGCACCAATATTCTAACCAGATCCCATGAACCAGATCCCATGACTTGGGAGATATTTTGATTCAGGCCAAGATAGGTGAAGCTCCTTGTAGTCCCTCTTCAGGGCTACAGAAAGTAACCTCTTCCTTACCACAGGCTCCAATCACACTGCCAGAAGTAACCTGGAGCATATTGAGAGCATCTACAGAGCTCTGGAGTGGAAAGGTGTGGGCCTAGGTGTTGTTCTCCTTAAACTTCTCACCAAGGCAGAAAGGTTTAAACAGAGATGGACTAAACCCACTGGTCAGCACGCAACTGTGCAGTCATGTCACAAGCAGAGCTCTGATTTTTGTGACTATGGGACCGTCTTTGAAGAAGTGTAACTGGAGCAGGCATGGGTTGAATCTCCAGCCAAGAATGAAACAGCCAAGAAGAGTGTTTTAACCTCATCCCAGGGAGCATCAAACACAGCTCAATGAGACAGTCAGAAGAGGTGGTTATGACTCTCTGTTCAACTTTTGTGCAGCCTCATCTGGAGTACTGTGCATAGTTCTGGGCCTCACAATTTAAGAAGGACACTCAGGTCCTTGGATGTGTCCAGAGCAGAGCAGCAAAGCTGCTGAAAGGGTTGGAAGACATGTCTCATGAAAGCAGCTCCAGGCTTGCCTACTTTGGAGAGAAAGACCTCATTGCTTTCTTCAGCTTCTTGAGGAGAGAAAGTGGAGAGGGAGGTGCTCATCTCTTCTCCCTGGAATCCAGTGGTAGTGATAGGCAACAACAGGATGTGTGGGATGGGAATGGTCAAAGTTGCCTAGTTCAGATAACTGGAGAAGGCCTCACAGACCTTGATACCCATGGATGACTTTTAACAACCATAATATCTGCTAGGAGGACAATAGGACTGGGTGGAAGCAATCCAGGAAGCTTTTGGAATGTATGTAAGACAAATTACTGATGCAGGAAATCAGTGAACTGATTGGGGGAGATTTTCTGCTGTGCCTGATGACCACAAACAAGGAAAACTTGGTTCAAGTGATCAAGATAAAAGAGCAACCTTGGCTGTGCCAGCCATGAGACCGTGGAATTCAGGTTCGCAAGAGGAATGAGCAAGACAAAACAGCAGAATTACAAACTTGGACATCAAAAGTGAAGGTTGCAGCCCCTTCAGGAGCCTGTTCAGTCGAATCACTGGAGAAACCGTCCCAGAAAGCAAAAAGGCACAGAAGAGCTTGCTAATCTTCAAGGACAATCTTATCAGAGTACAAATCAAGTTCATTTTAATGCGTAGAGTAGTAAAATAATACTTCACATTTATTTGGCACTTGTAAAACTACACCTAGTCTGCTGCATCCAGTTTTCTACTCCCCAGAACTGGAAGGAAATGGATGAACTGGCTCAGCAGTCAGGAGTTGTAGCCACGGTTTGTGCCTGCCATGTTTTGATTTCAGAAAATTCTTTTCCCAGAGACACTTGTTGTAAACAAGTTCATGTTATTGTAAACCATTTTGTTTTTCTACATTCTTTCCCAGAGGAGGGAATTTGTTTGATGGCCCCTTGGTGTGACCAATGGGCCCAAGGATCCCACCTCTTAGGTGGGCTCGTTGTGAAAAGGTATAAAAGGCAGGTTCTTGATAATAAAGCCAGATTCAGAAACTTCAGCCTTCTGTGAGTCCGTGTCCTGCTTTCGTGCTCTACAGCAACAAGGTGTCTTTGGCCAGCAGTGTGGACAGGGAATTGAATTACATGACACTCCAGGAGAGACTTCAGCCCAGAGATAGGAAGGCCCAGGGAAGACCTTATTGTTTATAGCTACCTGGTCAGAGGATTCAGAGGCAATGCAACCAGACTCCCCTTCAGGGTGCCTGGAGATTTTTTTTATATACAAAGTATTACAATTGATGTGAGGATGTTTAAACACCGGCTCAGATTACATGGAGAGCTTGTGGTATCTCTGTCCTTGCAAATACTCAAGAGTCTAGTAGCTGTTACTCTGAGCTATCAGGTCTAATGAAACCTGCTGTGAGAAGGCAGCTGAATGAATTGACCTCTGGAGAACCCTGCCAACCCAAGTTATGATTATGTTTTTCAATGTCTTTATGAATACATACCTTGAAAAGTACATGAGAGTAAAAGATGAAGGATCATTCATGTTAAAAAATTCTTCAGAGTTATAAAGCCAAGGCTCAGCTGTGACGAGTACCTTATGAGTGGTTTGCCAAAAAAATAACTAATGGAATTTAATACAAAAAAAATATAAATTGTTTCATACTGTGGAAGAAAAAGAATTCTAACAATATGTAGGACGAAAGTGTTTGATATGATCATTACCAGTTAAGGACATTGAGCATATGACAACTATATCCACCAAAATACCAAACCAATAAATAGAATACCTCAGAGATACATCCAAAATGCTAGAAATTATTAAGAATCTATAAAAAAAGAAAAACCACAAATAATCTTGAAGAACATTGCTTACTACATCAAAATTCAGAAGTCACACTCACATTTAGACCTGTGTGCAGTTTGGTTCACTCTTATCTGAAAAAAACCCCAAAAAACAAACAAACAAACAAACAAACAAACAAAAAAACACTAAAACAAGAAAAGATATTTGATGAAAAGTAAGCAAAGATTTTTGTACTATGAGTAATTGATTAAGAAGGCATTTTTAAAAAAGAAAATACATAATTTCAGGGGTGATGATACTATAGAGATTCAAAAAAATGACTGGCTTAGCTATGGTGGATTGAAACAGACTGTTCTTCATCTTTTCAAAAGGAAGAAACAAGAACATCAAATAAAGTCAACTGAAGCCAGTTTCATAACAAGCAAAAGAGGTACTTTGTGGAATGAGGCACAGAATTGTAAAACTAATTGATATATAGGGCTGTGAATGCTACATAGATTTAGCAGGAGAACATGACCAGTTAATGGAATCTAAGAGTTACTGAATATGTAAAAATGACCCTGCCACTGAATATATTAAGGAAATGCTCTTCTCTAGACATTTGTTTTAGGTAATACTGGAGATGGGAACATGGGATTTTACAGATCTTCCAGTCTGACCTGGGATAGCCACATTGAGTTTTGTGGTACAGTTCATCTGCATGTCATAATCATAGAACCATAGAACAGTTTGGGTTGGAAAAGACCTCAAAGATCACCTAGTTCCAGCTCCCCTGCCATGGGCAGGGGCATCTTACACCAGACCAGGTTGCTCAGGGTCTCATCCAGCTTGGCCTTGAAAACCTCCAGAGATGGGGCATGCACAGGTTCTTTGAGGAACCTGTTTGAGTGTCTCACCAACCTTACAGTAAAGAATTTCTTCCTAATATCCAACCTAAGCCTACCCTCTTTCAGTTTAAATCAATCCCAGCTTCTTCTTGAAAAGGTCCATCTCCAGGTCCCTCTCCAGATTTCATGTAGGTCCCCTTCAGGTACTGAAAGCTTAAATCTCCTCTAAAGTGTGCTTGACCCATATGCCACAAGTGAGCCTATCAAATAATATATAAAAAATGACAGCACATCAGTCAAAAGCAATTAATGTGTTTAATTTTCTTTTTATATTGCAACACAGTGAATAAGAAGGGAAAAATTCAGATATGTATTTTGTTCTGGATCACCAAGGGATGTTTACAAAATCACTGTAATTTAAAATAAAGTACTGTGGTACTCTGGTTTGATTTGCTTTAAAAAATCCTACTTATTTTCCAACTAAAAATTCCACATGCTTTTAACATGGAAGGGAATAATTTCCCTGTAATACATGCAAGGATAAATAAGAGCTGACAGATGGTATAATATAAAATAAAAGTTTCTATTAGGTTCATAATACATATTACACAAACACAGTCCTTATGCTCATATTGGCTTTGGTCTAGGTCTTAGTGAAATCAACAAGACTATCCATTAAATCTGCTGTATAGCATAATAAATTTAACTGTTTTCCAGTCATTTCACATTTTTAATAAAAAATATATAAAAAAATTATTGCTTGTATAGAGTATTGAGATGCATTGATTTTAATAATTTATGATCCCTCTGTGTTTATGTACTGCAGCCTGAAACCTCACAATTAAGCTAACTATATGCATAGTTAAGACAGCAAGAATATATAAAATAAATGTAGTAATATCAAAAAAATGGTGTTTTCCTTTTAGTTTGACTCTTTTGGCATGCATTCACTCCATGATGCCCAGAGGAAACTCAAAGCTGTGGATCAATAAAAGAACAAAGAAATTAGGTAAAATCAACCATGAAAAAAATCATAAAGATGACGAAAAAAAGTATAGTTTTAGTTTTTGATAAATTTTCTAGCTCTAAGAATATCAATTGCCTAGAGAATTTAACCTGTTAGTACCACAGATTCTATTCTTTTGGGGTTCTGTTTTAGCTAGTTAACTGTAAACTACATTTGATTAAGCAATGAAAACCTGGAAGATTTTATGCATGGCAAAAAGAGACATGAAACTGTCCTTTTTCTTTCCATGTCAAAAGTAACCCTAGCCCCATTAGGACTTATTCTAGCTATAGACCTAAAATAAAAATAAAGTTTCTATAAATAGAAACAAAGGGAGGGCTAAGGATAATCCCCAGCCTTTGTTGAATGTGGGGGGAAACAGTGACAAAGGGGGAATAGACTGAGATACTAAATGCCTTTTTTGCCTCAGTCTTTAATACTGCTCTCTGGATACCCAGCCCTCTGACCTGGAAGACAGAGATGAGAGCAGAATGGAGACTCCATAATCCAAGATAAAATCATCAGTGACCTGCTACACCATTTAGGCACACGCAGTTCTAAAGGTCTAAATGGGATTATAGAAATATAGAATCATTATGGTTTGAAGATATTAAGTCCAACTATTGAACCTTTCATAAACTCAGGCAGTGTGGGTTTATGAAAGACAGGTCTCACTTGAATAACCTGGTCCCTTCTATGACAAGATGACCCACTCAGTGGATGAGGGAAAGGCTGTGGATATTGTCTTTCTGGACTTCAGTAAAACATGTGACACCATTTCCCACAGAATTCTCCTGAAGAAACTGGAGTGATGGTGAATAGAGTTACAACCAGCTGGCAAAGAGTCACAAGTGGTGTTTCCCAGGGCTCAGTACTGGGGACATCCCTGTTAATTAGCTTTACCAACAATCTGGACAAGGGGATGGAAAGCACCTTCACTCAGTTTGCAGATGCCACCAAGTTGATCTACTTGAGGACAGGAGGGCTCTGTAGAAGGTTCTGGACAGCCTGGACCTATGGGCTGAGGGAAATGTTATGAAGTTCAACAAGGTGAAGTGCTGGGTCTTGCAGCTGGGCCACAACAACCCCATGAAGCACTACAGGCTGCTGGAAGAGTGGTTGAAAAGCTGCTGGCAGAAGAGGACCTGGGGGTGCTGGTCAACAGACACTGAACAAGAAACAGTGTGTGCCCAGGTGGGCAAGAAGGTCAATGGCATCCTGGCCTGTATCAGCAGTAGTGTGGCCAGGAGGACCAGGTCAGTAATCATCTCCCTGTACTCATTGGTGATGCTGTGGCTGAGGGAACTGGAGTTGTTTAGCCTGGAGAAATTAAGGTTCAGGTGGGACCTCATCACCTTCTACAACTACCTGTCAGGAGGTTGTACTGAGGTGGGGGTCAGTCCCTCCTCTCAGGTAAGAAGCAATAGAACAAGAAGAAATCACCTCAAGTTGGGTCAGGGGAGGTTTAGATTTGATATGAAAAATAATTTCTTCATGGAAAGGGAGGTCAAGCACTGGAACAGCCTGCTCAGGGAAGTGATTGGGTTGCTGTCTCTGGATGTATTTAAAAGATGTGTAGATGTGGCACTTAGGGACCTGGTTTAGGTGGTGGACTTGGCATTGCGAGTTAACAGTTGGACATGGTGATCTTAAAGGTCTTTTCTAACCTAAACAAATCTGTAATACTATAACTGATAGCTGTGACAGAAAAGAAAGATTTCTTTAGGAATTTTTCTTTCTTTTTTTTTCCAAGAAAATGGCTTCCTTTTGAAAAAGGAACACATAAACAAAAAAGTAGCATATCCCAGGGGAAAAAAAGAATACTTTATTGTTGCAAACACCTTTAAAGTTTGATTATATTATAATCATTCAGCTGATATGCTGAATAAATGAGAAATTACAAAAAGTTGTCTTCATGAAGTCTTTGAATGGGTGACAGACACCATACATACAGATTTTCCCTTTTATTTACCTCTTTCCTTAGTTTTTGTTTTTTCAAAAAGCAGGAGAACCATTAAGAAAATGAAATTGTTTGATCTGAGAAGTTTAACAACATGAAACTTCTAACTCTGTGTCAGAACACAGCTATTGTTTTTGTTGTAGTGTGCAGTTAGCTGTGGATATGAAAAACCTTAATGAAAAACCGTTCCCTTGTAGTCAAACAGAATGAACTCCCAAGGGCATACCTTATGTGTCATCCACATTGTGCTTTTTGATCTGATCAAATTGAATCTTTCATGCTTGCTGAATACACAGGTGGTGTCTTATAAAGTTACTGGCTCCTTGGATTTTCCATAGCCATTTCTAAAATTTATGTTTTCGTGTTCTCAATGCCCCCTGAGGCAAACAGAGCTATACCTACTTTAAATTATTTTTGAAACTTAAAGTATTTTTATCAGTATCTAACTCTTTTTATGTTTTTTTCAACTTTTTTTTTTTTTCACACATTTTTCAAACCACCATTTTTGTACATTTTTTAGACCAACAAGGAGAACTTGGGAGGCCAGTAGTTTTGAATGACACCCAAATCTAGCCCATTAATCTTAACATTAAGCGCAAGTTCACGTAGTACATAAGAGAGAAATTGAGTGTATGACAAAATAGTGATGCCAGAGAGAAGGGAATGTTAGAAAAGTAGGATTTGTCAAAAGTGGTGGTTGAGAGTACATTTTTCCTTCTTTTTTCACCACTAAACAAAATAGGTGAATGATTACAAATACAATAGCTATGAAGTAAGGTAGGAGGGAATACTAGTTAGTTTTACAAAATAATACTTGAAAGTACAAAAGGTAAAACAGGAAAGGTAAAAGATTACATATTATGGTAACTATAGACAAAGGAATACTGGACTTTGAAATTGCCAGAAGAATTGTTAAAAATTTTTCGGAGGTCCTGCCAATGTTTTGGAAAGTGCTGTGATAGGCTTTCAGAGGGTGGAGGGTGAGGTGGTATAGGGAGGAGTGGTTTATATTGTACATTAAGTATGACAAACAATTGTAAAAATACTTTGGGAAGAAAATAACACCAAACATATTCAGGCAGCTCTCTTTCTGATTCCCACTGCTTATGCTTTTAGATTAACCTTTCAGGAGACTCTGCCTTTTTAGTTACTGCACTTCATTTAGAGAGCCCCAACTCAAGGACCACAGACCTCAAAATACCTCTGAAGAACTGAGAAATTGAAAGGATTTAGCAATAGGATAATGATGGTTCTTGGATAATGAGCCAACACTGCTGAGAGAAGTGAAGTGCAAGAAAAGTCCAGTAAAACAAAGACGGAGCATATCTCTTTGCATGAGTTATTTCACAATGCATTTCTAAAGTTTTAACAACCAATAATTATAGCATTCAAATCCATAGCTTTGCAGTTAAAAAAAAAAAGGTATTTAACCAGGCTTTTAAGAATCATTTACTTGAGCTTGGAATAAACCCACCATGGTGTGAACCAAAGCATACAATGCAAAAAGTCATTTAGTCATGATTTCCTGATCTCACAGTATGAAGGTTTAATCTTCCTATTATTGCACAGGTCAATCACCTTTACTAGCAGAAATTATTTTTTCCTCAAACACGTCTAACTGCTTTCTCTCATCATTATTTTTCATAATTTCCAGAGTTTCCTTCTGAAAATTATTATAAACAAGGAAAATAACTCCCAAACCATCCTCCATATTTCTTTGATTTAAATAGCAGGCTAAACATGCTTAAATAGCAGGTTCTGATTGAGAGTTATCTTTTCTAAACATAATAGCTTTCTCTGTATCTTCTGTATGTTTCCACACTCCTTTAAAACATTGACTTCAGCTCTGCGTTGTAGTACTGGACTCCTCAAGGACACATTTAAATGAAAAATAGTGTTTCCTGTCTCTACTGTACATACTTTTGTTTCACCTTTCAAGGATGGCAATAAACGTGCCTGCACTTATTGTAATCTCAGACTGCTAAACGTTTTCCAGCAGTACTGCTTGCAAAGGCATAGCCACGGTTTCTGTGGCTACAAAACATAATTATACACACTTTTTTTATTTTTTTTTCTCTTTTTTTAACATAAAAGTGAGACACTGACCTGAATTTTTAGTTTCTTTAATAGTACTGGAGCCAATAGGTGTCAGTGCATGGTTTAGGAGTTTTCTACTACTAGCAATGAATAAAATAACCTTAGCTAGTGAAAACACTGCAATTCATTTTCACTCACAGATTATTTGTAGCAGTAATATATAAAGACATAGGTTTTAAGGCTAATGGCCTAATAACTCACCTTTTTTCAGCTTCTTAAGATTAATTGTACTCAGTTCTCTTTGGGAGTGGTAGTTGGATATATTATTGCTTAGGCGACTACACCATTTTAAAAACAAACAGACAAACACAAACCCAAACAACAACAAAACTTAGCTGCAAGCTAACACACAGCAGATTTCATTGTGTTTCCTAGGGAAAGTTAAAGGAAGGAGAGGATAGAAGGAAATATTTAACCCACATCTTCCAGCTTCTTGCCACAGAACCATTCATATTCCCAGATCACAAATGAGATTTTTTCAAGATGCTTAATTCAAACAAAAATACTTTGTGTTCCAGAAGCTCTGCTTCTGCTGCAGCATGGAGCAAAAGATGAAGACTGACATGAGAAACCAGTGTGCTCCATGGCTAAAGCAATATTCTTTCTCACTCCGTTTTCTACACGAGAAAATCTGCTTATGCAAGGATTCTGATGAAGCTAAAAATGCACGTGCCACAGGCATGTATCTATCTCTAAGATAGGAATCTAAACTATGATCATAGTCAGTTAGGATCCACTAAATACAGTCAATAGAGTCTACAGAGCTATTTGTGTCAGTCTAACACCAGACTCTGACATTTGATCTGCTGGTTCTCTAGACACTATTGGTGTGCTGACAAGAGGCTCAATTCACTTGACCGCAGGAATTGATTTAGTGTCGTCTGAGACAGCAAGGTCTATCCTGCAGGGCCTCCAGCTGTTGCTCCTATGACACCTGTGGGTCCCATGCCATATTTGCCAGCCACATGCAGGTGCCGAGGTAGGCTAAGGCTTTTCTGAGAAGTGTGTCTTTGAGCAACTGAGCTGAGCTTCACTGCCTCAATGTTTGAATTGCGAAGGAGGTGAATTCCACGGCTGTCAGGGCTTAAAGAATGCAGTTAAAATGTCTCAGCTCACTGTCAAAGAAGGAAGTTCCCATAAGATAAACCATCACAAAAGGCACAGATGTAAAAGAGGAAGGCATTAATTTCAGGCCTACACAAAGGTGAAAGGTTTGGAATTAGCATACCAGAAAAAATACCAGTGTTTAGACTCTGAGGAAAGTGCAGACAGCAACAAAAGGAAAATGCCAGGCCTCATGAAGCAGATCTAGGTAATTTAGAAATTCTAGGTACCCAGAAAGAAATTCCAATCATGGCAAACTGTGAGAAAAGGAAGCAACTGCTTACACACAAGTTCCCAAGTTATGGGAAAGACACATACACCTCATGGATACCCGGGACTAGGACTGCATAAGAGCAGTACCTCAAGTAGAACACTCGGGGACCCCCACCACTGAGCAGACCAGGGTAAAGAAGGGCCAGCAGGAAGCTGCAGGAACTCATGTGGTGATGATATCTTTTGCTTAATCTCTCTCTCTTACTCATCCTCTTTCTCCTCCCTGCTTTCTTCCTATCTGTCTCTACCTAATATTTATTTTTAAATAAAATCCATACTAATGGTCTCATTTGCACCTTAATTTGGGCAGAGGCATCTTTTAATAGTTGGACCCTAACATTATTTCAGCGTATCACATTATTTTGGTGTCAAAAGTGGGATCTGAACAATGGCATGCCCAGACTTCCCCTCACACTTATCCCCATCATCTAGAGCAAAAGAATCGGGGACACAATCAAGCTCTTTCATTGTCAAGTACCATCATCAAATTAGGGTTTGGGAGGCAAGGAAAAAAAAATTATTCAGATTACAGTTACAAACAATAGCCCATAGTATAAACTGTTTAACTAACACTATTTGATACAGCCTTAGATACCAAGGTCAGTGATACTATTCACACTATTCATACTTCTAGCACATTAATATTGCAATTGTGATGCAGAAATATCAAATACAGGTGATTAAGTAGTCACAGCCATAGACATGACTGACAAAGTCAATGCAAAAATTACTCATTTTTATTCTATCAGGTTATTCTATCAGTTATTTCTACTAGTTTTACACTAAATATTTGCAGTGTGATTAGGAACAGACAGAAGTGGGATTTGAGCTATTTATATTTGGGAATTACATTGTACACACTCCATGAGGTAGCCATTAATCTTTTACAGCTGGGAAGCTTCGGTCAGTTAAGAACTATGAGATGGGTATAAATTAATATGGTAGCAAAGTTTTAATTAGAGGATTTTAACTATAAATTTTATAACTTTGAATGCCTAAGCTTTAGGTGTACTATTGATTTAAAAACAGAAAAACAGGATTCAATTAGTCTGCTTTCCCAAACACTATTAAAACCTCCTCATTATTAGATTTAACAATATCTAATATTAAAAAATATAATAAGCACTTAGATTATTAGAAATTAATTTCAGAAGCCATATTATTTTTTCAGTAATAATGTAATTTGTCTTTCACTTATTTATGACAATGAAACCAAACTAAATAGTCAGTTTATTTTTTGAATGTCTTTTAATTGCTAACTTTGTGTCTCAATTTAGGCTGCAAAATGGAATTAGAATGAATAATCAAAGTATTTGGACTTGTGGGTCCAAAATGTTATTTTGTTTATGCAAGGGCTATATTTATTTATAAATTAACAACAACAAAAAAATAGAGCTTAATATGTTTGTTCTAATTATTTTCTATTTTGATCATGCAAAAGCAGAAGCAGATTTTACAAAGGATTTCGAAATACCTTTTTTTTTTAATTTTAAATAGACGTCTTTCTACTCATACTAAGAAAGTTACCATCATACTGTAGTATTAATTCTAAAAGGTTGCTGGGTGTTTATTCAGGCAAGATAAAAGAATTAAGAATATGTTAAGAATGTGTTGGAGAAAATAGAAGTTTAGCATAAAGACCCTATTTACAAGCTACACAGACACATAAATGAATAATCACATATTTAAATTATGTCATTATTTATTTATTTGCTGTTAATTTGTGCACTGTGCACTGTGCACTGTTACAATAGAATTTACTGGAAAAGCATCCAAGGTTTTTAGACACCTTAAGATGTGTGTAAAACTTCATCAATTATTATTTATGCTGACTAAAAATGGATGATACCTTTGTGATGCCTTAATCTGCTTCTTTCTGCAGTACACATACTTGAACCAGTGTCAGCAACATTTTACATCTTAAAAAAACCCCCTGCTTTTATTTCTTCTTAGCTTTTATGAACAAAAGCGGAGTTATTCTGTAAGCACCAAGGTTGCCTCTTTTGTTTCCCTTCTCCAATTTTTTTTTTTTTTAGGGGGGGAGTTGGCTGTTTTGGGGGGTAAGGGGTTACAGTGTGAAACTGTCATTAAGCTCTGCTAACTGAGCAGGACTTGTACTTGCAATGATCCTGTCTCTTGTGAAATTCTCTTTAAAATATCAGCCGAATTACTGAATTTTCACTTCAGTGAACTGCTTATCTTAGCATTTGGACTAATGCCTACTTCCTCTACTCTACAAATTGAATGCATTATTTTCCCTTATCACAATATAAGTGGCTTCTGAATCCCCCTCTTGCATATTGACATCAGAGCTGTATTCCTAACATTCTCAGGCATTAGTTTCCATCTTCTTCACTCATCATTGCATTCCTTGCTGGTTCACTCTGCAACAAAAACATTTACCACACTCTTAATGTTGTTTTTTTGTTTATCTTAAGATGTATATCCATTTTGAGATAGCTGTCTACAGTTAGTAAGTCCTCATTAGTATCAGGTTACATGAGGGACTAAGATCTTCCAGCTCAGGATTTTTTTTTGGTAATGGTCACTGTGGTATTTCTTTTTTCCTAAATGGTTCTGTTCTCCCCCAACATGTATAGTTCATTACCAAGTTGTTGTAAACCACCCCCTAAGTTGTCATTCATTGTAACCCCATTGTTACCTGACCCCTCCTACCCTCAGTATCCCATTGGTCCAAGCCTTGGGTCTGCCCCCTGGCTGGAAAAGCCTATTTAAACTGAAGACAAGAGGGGGCAGGCCTCTTAGTCTCTCTTGAGCTATTGCTCTCTTGTTCTCCTGCTTGCTCTCTCCCTCTCTCTCCCTTCCCCCCTCTCTCCCTCCCCCACTCCCCTGTGGGAGCCCCAAATAAACCCTGTCTGATCAACACCCTCGAAAGCCATGTGGTGTCTTGCCTGCCTGTGTGCTGCTATTAGCTGCTACATGCTGCCAAAAGAATCCTCCCTGAAAGCTCTGGTAAGGCTCCTGTACCCCACCTCCCTTCCTCCACCCAGAGAAACATGTTGCCAGTTCTCCGGCAGATGCTAGCTGGGCAGAGGAAGAAAAGCAAGAGAAAACAATAGGTCATCATTTGTCTAGGCAACTTAAAACTTATGGTTAGATCCAGATCATATATTGTGAACATATATGTGGACAAGATGTCTTGGTCTGTTTTCTCAACTCCAACACTAAAAACTTGCTTAATGGAACACAAAATTCTCATTTTATCAGTTTTTATTTTTATCAGTACAACTTACTTCAAACATTCTATGTTCTCTTTCTCAAAAGTTGTGTGGTTTGGCCAAGTTCTTCTGATTGCGGCTATGAAGATAAAAAATTGCTTCAAACAGTAAACCTTACCTATGTATTTGGTCTGACTCAATGTTTCATCCTAAAATGAACTTCCTTGTTGACCTTCACCTCTAGGATTTGTTCTCCCAGTGATTTCTCACTTATGTAAGTCCCTGACATAGAATATATATACCAGGAAATACCCTGGTTTCGTGGTTGACGTCGGTGAAGCAATCAGTGTTCTGAAGTGACTAGAATTTTACAACTGATGCTTCAATGAAGATTTCATCTCTGACTATAAGTCACCTACTACAAAGCTCCCAGCCAAGTTTTGATTGGACTGATGGGAATAAGTTCTCCCCCAGGCTTCATCTATTCTCATGCAACAGATTACCATTCCTAAATTACTGGCAATTAAAGCCTGTGTGCTGGTTGCTCAGGCATTCAAATTCACAGCCTGGCACATTCATTTCCTATGCCACTGGTTTTACTTTAAATAAAAATAGCAATCCACCAGCTGGGAGTAGCTGACATGTACTTGTTTCTAACAATCTTGGTTTTATTTGGAGAGTGACTATTTACACAAGCATGCAGTGAGAGGACAAGGGGAAAGGGTTTTAAACTGAAAGACAGCAGATTTAGATAAGATATTAGGAAGAAATTCTTTACTGTGGATGGGGTGAGGCACTGGAACAGGGTGCTCAGAAACTTGTGGGTGCCCAATCCCTGGAAGTGTTTAAGGCCAGGTTGGATGGACTCTAGCAACCTAGTGTAGTGAAAGGTGTCCTTGGCCTCAGCAGGGGAGTTGGAGATAGATGATCTTTAAGGTCTAAACCAAACCATTCTATGATTTTATGACTCTATGATTTGGACAACTTCTGAAGAAATACACAGCAGAAGAGATGGTGGAATCTTTTTTTTTTTTTTTTTTTTTTTAATTGCATGAAGAATGAGTTTGTCTGGAGTTATTGCCACCTTCTAGAAAAAATATATAGACCCTGCTTCAATTCTTTTTGTGAGTCTTTCAGCTAACTTTAAGTTATTTTAAATTTTCTGGGATATATTTGAATTTTTCATTCTCCATTTTCTGTTTCATTTTTGTTTAGCAAGGTACAAACATATGCATTGTCTCCATGGAAACTGAATCTTATGGTTGTCATCAGTACTGTCTTTTTTGGCTACTTGGTTACCCAAACACTGGGGCTGTGTGGGGTCAAACAGTCTCTATGCAAACTAGTTCATTTACAAAGAAAAAAAACAATAAATCTCCTTCAGGCCACACTTGGTCCAATATTTTTCTTCTCTATGTTGCAGGCTTGTTGGCTTTTTCTCTCACTTTCTTCTGTCCTTCTTTTTTTTTTTTTTTTTTTTTTTTTTTTTTTTTTTTTTTTTTTTCCTCTCCCTGCAAATAAATGCTCAAAGAAAATTTTCTCCCATAAGTGCCTGCCTATGTGTTTATTCTGGGAAGTGATACCAACCTGGCACTGAGGGCAAGGCTTCTATTGTTTTAGTTAACCAGCTCTGTAGAAGGTTATACAGCTTCTATCAAATCAGGAAAAGAGGTTCATATCCAGCCTCAGTGAGGCTGAATCTGGCCCATAATAGTTTCATTAGTCATGGAATCATACTGATTTCTAAGCCAGTTTGCATGATGACATTGCAAATGTTAAAAGAAAGTTTTCCTTTATCTGCCATAAAATTTATATCTTTCTTCTGACACATCTACTATAAGAAAAGCTACTGAGTTTATGCCAGAGTAATAAAATCTTCAGTGAATGGAAACTTAAAAATAATCTTGTTCCAGTAGAGCTAAGCAACTTACTTGCTTTGCAATTATGTATTTAAAATAGGGGGCTAGAAAAATTGTGAGAAATCTCCACAGCTTTTCTCTAGACACAGCTAGATGATCACTCTGACAGATTCCATTCTTTTGGTGCTTGGTTTTCTGTTATCAAAGTTTGTAATATCTTATTAAAATTCTCTTAGGGTGTAGACATGTTTCAAGAAGCTTATTTCTTTCCACTAATGTCTAGTTGCCTGATTATCAGTTCATTTATGCTTTCCAAGGAATCATTTATTTTTTTGCGACAGTGTAATTTTTATGCAAGCCTGGCTGTTATCTCATTTGCTTGCAAAGTGACAATTAATTCCTGATATATAGCCTCTAGTGTACAGCCCATGTCAGCTGCACAATGAAATACTCAGTCACTGATCTTGAAATCTGTAGGAAAACATACTAAAACTTGTATAAGGTTTAGGGGGGGGTTGTTTGGCTTAGTTTTTTTCTATAGAAATGAAATTAACGTTGACACATATGCACACATATTAGCTGTTCCAACACAGTTTTTATTAACTGCATTTCAAACTACACTACTATGCATCTGATTCTCTTGTTATTTCATTTTATTTTGAAATTTTCCAGAAGACTGACACTTTAGACAGAAAGTCCCTCTGTGCGCTTCCTTTAGATGCTTGCTATAAAAAAATAGCTAGTGTCTAGTAAGACCATTTATTGGAGTTTGAAAATTACTTTCAAGCAAAAAATTAGAGTAAGAATCTTTAAAAACAGGTAGGAAACTTTTCCCAACCACTTAATCACTGATTAACAAAATTATTTAGAATGGGCATTTCTATGAGAGGATAACAGGACTTCTGCCTTGACGTCGGTGAAAATCTTGTTCAGAGAAATCTGGGATCTAAGAGAAAATCAGCTAACACATCAGATGTCTTTAAATGGGTGGTGTGACTGATAAACTTTTATGGACTGGAATGATTTGAAGGGCAAAAATTATTTTTTAACTGAGGAAAGAAATTGAGGAAGCAGATGGAGACAGCTTGAAAAAGCTTTAGCATATTATGTAGGGTAAAAAGTATGTGAAGAGAAGTGTAACATAGATTTCAATTAAATTTATACATTTGGATCAGTGGGGATAGTCCAGATTTGAAAAGATGAAGGAAAGGACATAACACCGTTCTGCAATCCTGAACAGAACTTTATTTCCATCCTTATACTTGCCTAAGCTTTTCTTCTAATGTTTACACAAGATTTAATTTCTTTTGCCTCTAAGTTAGAACAAAGCAACCTGCTAAGTGTATATATATTTAAAAATATTTTCTGTTCAGGTAAATAAAGTCTTCATAGCAGTAGTATAAGGGGTTCCATTCCATTCCAGATGAGGTAGCAGTAAATTTCACAGTGTTTTTAATTAATGCTGTCTACATTAATGAATGTTTAACCAATGTAATACATCTATCCCCTTATCTGCAATAATGGACTCCAGTAGCAAAAAGACAAGGAAGAAAAACTATACAGTGTTAAAAGATAAGACAAGAATAAGTCCAGAGCTAACATATATTATTTACTGGTCACAGGCTGGAATCCAAAGCTTTGAGGAAGAAAGAGAAAATTTTGAGTATTACTCAGCTTAGCATGGCTACCACAATACCTTCACTAAATTACAACCACAAAGGTTCACTTGATCCTTTTTCCAAGATCTTTTTCTTTAAATCTCCTAACCAGTTACATTTTTTACAACATTATGCTCTTATGGAAACTACTTGGAGCTATACCTGAAGTTCAAAAATATAAAATGTCAGGACATGAAAATACCCTGGTCTGTCAAAACATTTGGCAGAACAAGTTTACCTATAAGCTCTATCAGGCAATTGCATGAGGACATTGTATGAGGACAGTCTTCAAAAAGGGCAAGAAGGAGGATCCAGGTAACTACGTGCCAGTCAGTCTCATCTCTATCCAAATGGATGAAAGAAGAACAGGAAGAGTCAGCATGGACTCACTACAGGTAAATTGTGCTTAACCAACTTAATTGCCTTCTACGATGAGAAAACTGCATGGATGAATGTGGGAAGAGCAGTGGGTATCGTCTACCTTGACTTTAGCAAGGATTTCAACATTGTCTTTCACAATATACTCATTGATGAACTGAGGAAGAGTGGCCGAAATGGGCAGTGGACAGTGAGGTGGAGTGAGGTGGACTGGCTGAATGGCTGATCCCAGGAGGTAGTAATCAGTGGCACAGGATCTAGTTGGAGACCTGTCAAAAATGGTGTCCCTCAAGGTTCCATACTGGGTCCAGTATTGTTTAGATTATTGATCAGTCACTTGGATGAAGGGACAGATGCCTCCTCAGCAAGTTGTCTGATGACACAAGCCTGTGAGGAGTGGTGGATACCCCCGAGGGCTGTGCAGTCCTTCAGAAGGACCCAACAGACAGCAGAGATGGGCAGAGAAGAATCATCCGAATTTCAACAAAGGCAAATGCAGAGTCCTACACCTAGGGAAGAATAACCCCATACAACAGAACAGGCTGGGGGCCAACCTGCTGGAAAACAGCTCTGCGGAGAAGGACCTGGAGGTCCCGGTGGGAAACAAGCTGTCCATGAGCCAGCAGCGTGTCCTTGTGGCCAAGGAGGACAATGGTGTCCTGGGGTACAGTAGGAAAAGCTTCGCCAGTGGATCAAAGGACTACTCAGCCCTAGTGAGGCCACATATGAAGTACCATGTCCAGTTCTGGGTTCCTTAGTACAAGAAAAACATGGAAATCCTGGAAGAGATCCAGTGGATGGCAATGGAGATGGTTGCAATGGGCAACGGACTGGAGCATCTCTTTTATGAGGAAAGGCTGAGGGAGCTGGGCCTGTTTAGCCTTGAGAAGAGACATCTGTGATGGGACCTCATCAGCAAGTATTTGAAGGAAGGGTGTCAAGATGGTATTTCCAGGCTCTGTTTGGTGGTGCTGAGCAATAACAAGAGGCAACGGGCAGAAACTAATGAACAGGCAGTCCCACTTGAATATAAAACTTCTAATAAAACTTCTTTAATGTGTAGATGACCATGCATTGGAACAGACTGTCCACAGAGATTGTGGAGTCTCCCTTGCTGAAGGCATTCAAGAACAGTCTGGACACAATCTTGTGACATGAGGTCTAGGATGACCCTGCTTGAGCAGGGAGGTTGGACCAGACGACCCGCTGGGGTGCCTTCCAACCTGACCCATTCTGTGATTCTGTGACATTAGAAACTTTAACTATATGCAGTCATAGTTGATATCATGAAATGACATGTATATGTCGTACATAGTCTGCACGTAATGTATATCTCATCTCTAGATATATGCATACAGAGTAACACCATTCCTTTCTTGCTTTCCTTGCCTCTCTATTCAGCCAAATTCCCTCCTTTGTTTATTTTCCTTGTTTCTTTCTTTTTTTATTTCTGGGACACAGATTGTCTTCCATTTTTTCCAATGTTTTTTTCTTCTTGCCTGTCTTTCTCCATTAAATATTTACTAGTATATATCTCATATTTCCTTCCCCCCCCCTCCCAAGACCTATTGTTGCATTTTTCCACACTTTTTATCTGCCTTTCAGTGAATATTTTCCACTTCTGCTCATCTTTACTCTTTTCCAGTTCTTTTGGTGTTTGTTTGTTTTTGTTTTTGTTTTTGTTGGGTTTTTTTTGTTTTGTTTTTGTTTGTTTGTTTTTTGGTTTCTTCTCCCTCCACTCAACTATTTAGTTATTACTATTCAGCTTTCCATTTGTAATATTTATCTTTAGGTCACACTCTACCTGTGTAGTTGTAAACTGAATGCATCACACATGCATAAGCATCACTTTATAGTTTTAAGACGTGTTTCTCTGCAAAGCTTAAGTTACATTTTAATTCATTTAAATATGACGGCAATAGATGTGAGTAGGCAGAAAAAAAGTCTGCTTCAGCATATTTGGGAAATGTAGAGAAGGGATCTATTACTTTAATAAATGATGTATTTCATTCGATTTCAAGCTTGTTTTGAAACAGGTCCCATTGTCATTCTGTTCATACTCTGCCCGATATAGCACTTCTTGTTGATCTTAAAGACAGTCAATAAGAACTACCGCAGCATTACACAGTCCTTCTCTGTCTTTTGTTTTCTGCATAGATATCAATTTGTTAAACAATCTGAATCTTTGATGACTTACAAAACAGTTCATCTAATGGTCCATGGTTTAATGCATCTTATCAGCAGCAAACATCTGCCTAAAAATGGCTGTGCTTTCATGACTGTCAGGCTCTAGGGGAAATGTGAAGATAGATGTCATTTTGCTGATTAGATTTAAAACAAGGACTGAAAGATAAAAGATTCCTGGTTCGAAGCAGAAACTCCATGTAAATAATTTATAGTCCAAAAATAATATGCTATTCAACACTTAGAGGAAGGAATCTTCTTACTGTGTCTCTTTTATAATCACTCCTTTAGAGTTCTTCCAATTAATATTCAAAGATTACCAACTTTCTATCTACAAATGAGTTGCTTATTAATAATACATAAGCTGTTCTCCTTTCTTCTGATGAGGCAGAGCACAACATGCTGCAAGAGTATTGACAGGAAAATACATGGTTTGGAACTTCACTGAAGTAATTTACCATTCATGAAGTAACTTACTAATAATAGTTGCCTGCTTATGAAAACTGAAATGTCAAGGTTTTAACAGGGCACTGAGATCAAAAAGGATTAGTAATAAATGACTTAGAACTGAATTATTTTTTACACAGCTGTGTAGAACAAAGTGTTCAATTTGATTTGCACGTGCATGTGCAACCCATGCAAGACTTTTAGTTTGTTGGAAAATTGGTTGTAAATACCTTTTTTACTGGCCATAGATATCAATAAATAACAACAGAAAAAAAAAGGATCTTTACATCAGTGTGCCTTTGAGGAAGCAGGGGAACTATTCATAAAATCAAAGAATCAAAGAATATGCTGAGTTGGCAGGGATCCAACAGGATCATTGAGTCCAACTCCTGGCCCTGCACAGGACACCCCAAGAGTCACACCATGTGTCTGAGAATGTTGTCCAAACAATGGCTTAGCTCAGTGGACAAAAGCTAAGTGAAGGTTGCCTTCCACACCCAACATCAATTTATCTAAAGTGTGTACAAATCAAACGCAATAACAATAACTGTAGAGCAGTGATGCACTGAATGAAACTTCATAACTACATCCTGATCATTTTGACATGTTCAGCTGTTTAATATCATGCCTGACTGCTCCTTTATGGCTGATGATTTACTTTTGTTAAATATGACAAGTCTAAATAAATTTGAACCCAAGTGAATTAAAATACTGATTTATTTACTTTGGCTAAAATTGCATAAGTACAACCTGAATTAATGGTTTTGCTATTGCTAATTCAATGGTAGAAACTTACAACTATCTAAGAATTCACCTAATTGTTGCATATTCCATAATTCTACTGCACAAGCAGTAGAATTCTGTAAGATCCAAGACAGTTTGGTCCTCCCTTCACAGGAGGGACAAAAGCCATTATATGTCCAAGACAAATTTATTTTTTTTTAATAAATAGAGAAGCCAAGACTTTGCCGGCTCTTAAAATAAAATTGAAACTGGTTTATATATAGTAAATGTGATATCATTTTGATCAAAGAAACTAGTATATTATTAACATCAGAATAATGTTTCCTAAAGGACCAAAAAAAAAAAAGGATTGCACACAAATGAGCAGTCTGCTCAGGCAGCATCAGTAAGCCATACCAAATCTAGTTAGTATTGTAAAAACTAAAGTTAATCAGGACAGCACTGGGATGGAAGAAAAATATACATGACAGCATTTTGTCTACTTTATAAAATAAGCACCAGTGACTATTTTCTTAGGAGATGACTAGTTTATTTTTCTTAGGAGAATCTCTGCTATGCTCCTGCCTTTAAAAAGATCTAGAGTTAAAATCAATTTATACAGTCCATCTCTATTTTTCCTTGGACTAAAAGTTTTCCACAGCAACAGGCAGGCACACAAATAGGAAAAAAACATTGTTCTCAAATGCAGTGCTGATTTTGTATAGTTTTTCTTACATATGTGATATACATGCTTATCTCTTTATAATTTCATCATATCACTTCCTATATTTCCTCTACATGTTGGAAAATGCTGACTGAAAAAAATGTAGCAGTCATAATAAACAAGAAACTGTGAAAGACAAAAGAACTAGAGGTACAAGAAATTTAGGAGGTAGAATTAGTGTGAAAAAAAAAAAGCATTCTTTCTTGACAGGGAATTATTACTGTTTTCAAACCTACATCAATACTGGTGCTAAGATAGTGCACTAAACAAAACAAAACACCAAAACCCCCCTCCCCCAAAATAGATGCAAAAAGGGAAAAAAAAAAAAAAAGTATAAATCATTCCTTTACCAAGAAAGCACTAAGTTGCAACTTATATGGAAAATCAGCTTCTTGGGTTTTTTCTCAGAATTTGTCATGGAAAAGAAAAGGACAGCAATAATGTCTTACTGAAGTCTCTATTTCCTGTTAATTTGTGCCTCTTAGAATCCAAAAGGCCAATTGGAGTTTGATAAGAGTAAATTGCAATGAAATTGAATATCTGATAGGAAGTCTTCTAGGAAGATCGGAAGGATCTTATTGTTTGAGTTTAAAAGGTAGTTTTCCAAAATAAGCATGACTAACTGCACTAAATTCTATGCTTTCTATTTAAAAACACAAATTAAAAGATCTTCAAAACGTGAGTCAAGTGCTGCCTGAGTTTCTGCTGCCTTGAATATGAATGAATATGAATATGAATGTGAACATAGGAATATACAGTTTCCTTTCAGTGAAATAAATTTCAGTAAAATAGTTTCTGGATAGGGAAGAAAAGCTGCCATCTTGACTAGGGTAACACCAGTAGGGACACACAGTTGCAAATCTAGAAGTTTAATTTCTGAACACCTACATCAGAAGCAGCAGCTATGACCAAGTTCTATGTAGCAGAAGAAGAACCACGTTGATTTACCTCTGTTGCCCTGCAAGTGATTCTATCAGAATAAGAGAGTGTTTACTCATAGTTGCCCTTCCCCATCCTCTTGCCATAAAAGCAGATAGTCATGATTTTTAAAAATTAAATATAATCCTATTGTATCAATATTTTAGTGATATCTATAATAAAATTCAATATAATAGAATTATACTGACTATAGGCAAGGATGTTGGATGTGTTTGAAAACAAAAAACTTGGGTTTAGCATGCTGGAAGGAACTTCATTGTCTAAGGTCTCAATTTGTTTGCTAGTTGAAAGGTGTTAGCATAAGATGGTTCAGATACACATAAGACTCTGTGTATCAAAAAAAAAGAAGCCCCATAGTCTATACAACTGCACAAAGCAATTTCTGAAGTTTTGGTAAGGTCATTTCATCACAGTAGCGTGGCCAGACATGATTTACTTCTGGTAAGGCAACTGCAAGATTTTCCCAGGGAATGAGATAAAGATGAGCTTGTATTCCTTGGGTTGACCTTCAGGCTTTTATTTCTTTCCAGTCACCGTGTACCTGTCCAGATCTCCATGACGTTCCAAAGATGACAGAGAGCAACCTTGCAAGGACATCAGCCAACTTTCTTAATTCTGTTGGTTGCTGCTACTGTCCTTCCTACTTTATTCAGGATACTGAACTCCAAGATTTTATGGTGATTGCAACCAAAGCCACTGCCAACTGACATATCCCTAAGAGGTTCCTGTTACTGAATATCAGCTCTGTCTGAGAGCCTTCATGTACAGAAACAATAAAAATACTTTCAAAAAATTAAGAGCAATGCAGCTATTGAAGTAAGTGAAACTGGAAAATGTGGACAAAGTTGAAAATTTAAAAAGCAAAAAAAAATACAGGGTCAAACCCTAAGATTTCACCAACTCTAACAGTTTTGATAAATGTCTAGCTTAAGTAAATGGGAACTTTTATTTTGGTAATATATTGCATCTTAAAAATAAATTCAGTTTTCATTGATTTTGAAAGTAACACTTGCAAGTATGAAGGTAATAGCTTTTTGATTGATTCAGTCAGAATGAGTTAGGCTTTGTGAATAAAGGGGAAATTAATCAGTAAGGGTTGATTTAGGGCCTCTTTCATAATATGGATTTCCATTTTTGTGTGTCATTGTTCTGTTGTTAAAAACCTGATGGACTGTTTGCACTGAGGTGAATGATTAGATGTCTGTAACGAGGAGTGACTGAAAAGTGAGGCCGTCTTTAAAGAATTAAAGCCTTCCTGAAATTAAATGCAACAATCAAACCTAATGTAAAAAAGTCTGCAGGAACCTATAAAGTAAACACACAGAAATGAACATGTTTTCCATTTCAGACAGCAGCTCAGAAAAGAGAACTATTGCAGAAATTAACTTTCAGCAAGTGAAAAAATTGTTTAGGAGGCAATAAAGAAATGAATTGAGGTACATGTGACAGGCATTCAGCAAGTGAAACACTTCCACTATACACAGGACTAGTTTGACAAGAACGACCACATAAAGTTGTTCCCTATTGGACTTAAAGTTTCTCTTTTTTTCCTATGTAGATAAATACTATTTCAGCAAGGGCCAAAACATATAGGTAAAGCTGTGATTGAAATGGAGGTTATTGGATAGTGAGCTAAACAAGTAGTTTTTCGGCTTTTTCCCTTACTAAAAATAATTATTGAGGATACGTTGGACTACAGGAGTAGATGTTGTTTTTGTGCCAAAATTCCTGTGAACTAATTTACTTTCATGCCATTGGACTGGTACTATTACAGGACAGAACCACAAATAAAATTCCAAACGATGCTTGTTTCTTTTCCCTTATAGCCAAGACAAAAGAGGCTCCTATTATCTGCTACCTTCAAGGAGAGGACAATTCCACCACAGCTGTTTTTTCTCTAGCCACTCAACCAGACAGATGATATAGGATATTTCAGTGATTATGCATAAAGATGTTGTCTGTATTTGTGTGTATAAGTGTATACACTTACATAATTTGCTAAAAGGAAGAAAGAAATTGATAAGAAAGCCTACACAGAAACAGACATTAACTAGATTTTATTTTATACTTGTATATATTATAATGTATTTTCCTCCATAATTGTCCAGGAGACAACTAATTTAAATGAAAGAGAATACAACAATCATGGAATAGGTTTGTATCATAAGACCTCATTAATAATAGCACATATTGTAATGACTCATGAACTCATAGCTTACAATTTGGTATTTCATCTGTTTCCTGGAACTGATTTAACTGATGTTGATCCTTTTAGAAATTATTCTTTTTTTAAAGACAACATAGTTTAAAAAAACCTAGTAAAATATTACTTCAAAATACACAGTAGCAATACTGTGATATGAAAGCACCCGAACAGAAAACTTGATCCTGGCAAACAGCCTACACCACACTGAGAAAAAAGCCCAGCGTATGCATACTTTAATAAGTTCAGACATAGAGTAAAGTAAGAAAAATGAATGAATATAATTATTCAGTTGTTTGTGATGAGTGCAACAAGTATGTTCTTTGCTTCTCCAGATTGCTCTATGGTAAGTACAAGTTTTCTCTACTACATTCTGTTAATTAGGTCATGATTAGGCATGGGAGGAAGCCAGTTGTTTATGTTGATTGCTGTGTTCCAGGTCAGCTAGATATATAGATAATAGTACAGTCTAGTGAAACAAGATCAATATGCAATCAGATTCATAAGCAAGCACAAATAATGGCATGAGACTTTTCTAGACAACTCTTCCCTGCTTCCTGTGTTTCAAAGAGGAAAAAGTCAAAAATACCGAGCACTTCACTTGTATTACCATAAGAAAACTACAAAAAAAGCCAAAGAGAACCCTGTGTAGTTCTTCACACCCTGGAAGTACATGTTCCAGCAGGCAATCACACATGCAAAAATGAAAATGGTTCCTTTTTTCCTTGAACATGGCAGATAAATACCAAATTTACCATCATTTGTGTTTGGCACCATGGATGGCCTGTTTAGAGAAGATTTGGGTTAAAACAAGAGAAATATTTCTAGATGCTTATAAAAGAAAAGGAAGAGATATTTAAAGAGTTCACTTTTAAAAAGCTTTACTATATCTGGGTTTTACAAGGTAGCACTTGAGACACTACTGTTACAAAACACTACAACAAATAGTAGAACATTCTTTTTTTCTAAATGTACTGGAATACAGAGGTATTGCCAACAATAAAATTATTGTAACTTCTTTCCCAAAAAAAACCCCAAGAACTCTATGAAGATCATAGTTTGCTTTATTCTACACTGCCAGTGTATTTTATACAGTGACTTGTTCCAGTCAGCTAAACTAGTTGGAAAAATACTATGCATGGATGGAATTATGGATGGAAATACACAAGTTGTGTGCAGGTGGGTAAGCCAGAAGAATCAATTAACAAAGCTCTTGCAGAGAGCAGATCTCTGGTATTTTGGTAAACTATTAGGAGGCATCAGCTGAGGATAAAGTCTTTCAAAGTCTGAGGGATCTTCCGAACTTTAAATTGAAGAACATGGCTGGCAAGCTGGCAAATGCTGTTTGGACAGGCACTCCTTCTCCCACCCCTCAATATTCTCTCACTTCTGTTTCCCATGACTTTATGCTGTGCAGTACTCCATAGACAATGGGCTTTATTGGGAACATCATGGCCTTATCCTTACAGACTACTCTGCAAGCTGCTACTGATGACAATAGCTTGGTTAGTGTGTGTACCTCCTCAGTATTCACCACTGCTCAGTTTCCCATTAACAACTTACATAAAATGAGACACATTTTGAGTGCTTTCAGAAATATTATCAAAAACCCATAAAAAACGGTGCTAAAAATAACAGAAAAATGGCATTACAGGAATCAAATTCTCTTCTTTTGCTGAAATAGATGTACATTTTATGAAAATTTGGGAGCATGAAGTATTAAATTAATGATTTTTCAGACTGAATATTTTCAAAAGTCTTTTGATAATAGCTTCACTTTTTTATTGTTTTTCTACCATTCATTTCAAATGTTTTTCTTGCTAATACAGCAACAGACTGCTCTCTGTGGTCACTGTAATAAAGGATTTCTTAAGATAGCAATTTAATTTCATTTAGATATTTCTAGGAGAGAACTGTGCTATAAACACTTACCCATGCATTTTCTTGCCTCTTCATGTCAGATAGCATATTGCAGACACAACTGTTATACTAAACACTTCTGGAGGACATTTCTCAGTATTTTCTATTACTAGTGCACTGGAAATTGGACATTTTTGTTTTCTTCTACTGGGGAGTGCAATGGACTGGAGAGTTGGAATTGCAATTTTTATGAACACTTTTGGAGTTTACAGGTTGAAGATTGATCTAGATACTTTTCTCTTTGAAGGCACAGTATCTATATTCACTATTTCCCAAGTATTTTTTATGTACATTTTGAGTGAGTTACATTTTGTCTTCAAGTACATACTATTTATTTCCAAGTGCACAGATTTCATTTCCAATAATACATTGCAATGAAACATGTTGCCAAGACATGCCTGTATGAACCCATGAATTCACAGCAATACACGGCTCCAAAGTATGTATCAAAGTTACAGTTATTAAAAAGACAAACAAACAAACATCCCACACCTGGGGGGAACAACGCCAGACACAAATAAAGGCTGGGGACTACACAGCTGGAAAGCAGCTTGGCAGAAAAGGACCTGAGGGTACTGGAGGACATCAAGCTGAGCACAAGCCAGTGATGTGCCTCTGTGGCAAAGACCACCAGTAGTCTTCTGGGCTCCTTTACAAGTGTTGCCAGCAGGTGATGGTAGGTGATCCTGGAGAAAATCCAGCAAAGGGTCACTAAGGCAATTAAATGATTGGACTGTACTTTGTGTAAGAAGAGGCTATGAGAGCTGAGGCTGTTCGGCCTAAAGAAGGCTCAGGGGATCTCATAAATGTGTATGAATACCTGAAGGGTATAAAGAGTAGGGAGCCAGGCTCTTTTTGATGGTGTCCAGTGGCAGCCCGTGGGCATGCTTTGAAACACATGAGGTTCCCTGTCAACATCAGGAAGCACTTAGTTCCTGGGAGGGTGACCAAACACTAGCACGGGTTGCCTGAAGTGGTTGTGGAGTCTCCATCTCAGAGGTATCCCAAAACTGTTTGGACATGGTCCTGGGAAATTCACTCTGGGTGGCCCTGCTTGAGCAGACAATCCCCAGAGGTCCCATCCACCCTCAGCTGGTCCATGATTCTGTGATAATTTGTCTTCAGGCTCCAATGCTATCAGCCTGAGTTGCTCTTGGATTGTGTGTATTGCTGTCCAGTTCCAACATTGTTTGCAGGATGGCTGTGGTAAGATCCCATTTTTAGCTGTTGGTTTGTAGTTTTCATTTCTCGTAACTCTTTTTGAGTCTCATCTAACACTGTCTCACTAGCATCTATATGCCCACCTTAAATATGGGAGAAAAATAAAGGCTTATCTTTTTTTCTAAACAACATTGTCATCACTTGTCATTTACTTCATGTTAATGGAGTAATTGCTTTCCAAATTTTAATATCATTCATACCAAAATCCCCAAGAGAAATTCAAACTACAGTAAGACAGTAACTACAGTAACACAAGGATTTAATATTCTGAAGAGTACATCAGAATAAGAAACAAACCAAAGGAAGGAGAAAGATGTGTTAGTGTAAAGCATTTTGCAGTAAGTACCATACACATTTAAGTTAATTTATGGCACTTAAAGAACCAAGCTTAAATAAAAATTTATGGCAAAAGAAAGCAAAACTTAAAAGACAGACAATAAACAAATTTCACAAACAATTACGAACGCATAATTTCCCATCTTCCAGATCTCATTAAGAAAACTGTTCTTTATGGTTTCTTCCTAACACATACATTATGTTGTCTTACTGAATATACTTTAAATCAAACTCCCATTAAATTCAGAAATTAAAGAGAAATGCTGAATTTGTTCTTATCAGTAGATAATTAATTGTGATAAATAGGAAATCACAAATAATAGGTTCATATTCAAAATTTTAAAGATAAAACTAATAATTATATTAATTTTATTATCTAATAGTGACTTGTACTAAAGTGAAATAAAAAAATAATATTTCTTAAGAAAAAATAGGATAAAGGAGGTGTGATTATACAGATACATCTGAGTAATTCTCATTCCAAGAGAGGTAACAATATGTGCAAGCTAATCATCAGTTAGCAAAAAAAAAAAAAAAGAAAAAGGTTTTCATTTCTCTTTTTTTAAATTTTAGATTCAGAGGTCTTCTTGAGAATAGTCTGCAAAACCAGTCATTTTATGTTAATGCTATGTTAATTTTCCAAAACACTATCACTGTCAGTGGTAAGGGAATTTATGAATGAAGTCTCAGCGTTTTTTAAACAAAAATTTCATCAGCAGATTGAAAAAAAACTATAAAAATACAAACACTAAAAAATATTTTTGGCAAGAATAATTGCCACTTATAAATGCAGATACTTGTGTAAATCTATGGCTAAGAAAAAAAAATGACACTAAATCGAAACAAAGAACTCTACTAATTTTTTTTCATTATAGTATTCATAATAATAATTGAAATAATTTCCGAAAGTTGAGTAACTCATAATTCAAAACTATTCTTTCAGAATTGTCATTTAAATATATTTCTGTAAAAGTAAATTCATTAGGAGCATTATACAAGCTTTTTTTTAAAGAAAATTAAATCCAGATTTACAATAATCATAATACATAGAAAAATAAAACAATACCTGACTGCCATATGTCATATGCCAATAATGGAAATAGATACTGTAGTCAACCCTTTTCATTAATTTTACACTTTCTAAAACAGGGGAGAGAAAGACCTTTGATCAAGTCTGATATGAATGAAAAAGATACAAATGATAAATATTTAAACATCTTTTTCCAAGCCTGTTTCTACTTTTTCTTATCTCAAAACTGCTTAACCAAACAACTAACTGTTGGAAAGTATCTTAAGACTTCAAGAGTTGGTTTTTTTCTAAGAGAGTAACTTTATTTCTACAATGTAAAAAAAAAAAAAAAAAAAAAAAAAAAAAGGATTTATATTTGAAAGACTTTTTGCAGTATCAAGCTGAGACTAAAAAAAAAAATATATATATAGATAGATAATATATAGAGATTGGCTTACCTGGACATGGCATAAGAGCAAAATTATTTTTTTTTCTTTTTGTTTTGCAAAGACTCATGTGCCTTAAAGAGTTTTACAAAAAACATGGCTCAAATTTCACCATTTCTACAGACTAAAATGTTCACAGCCATCTGGATAGCAAAAGCAAGGAAATGTTCTCAAAATACTTCCATGAAATATTTTTGATTGCAATTATTTCCTATGGAAAGTTCAATGTAGAGAGAAGTTCCTTATGTTTCACTTCTACCTTTTTTAATTATGTAATTGTGAAATTAGATGTAGAAATATCAATAGAGCAGAAAATGGTTAAAATGAATCTACAACTATTAAAGAGTCAGCAGATATTCAATGTTAATAAAAATTTTAATATATTTCAGTGAAGTGTGTGGAGTTTGGGAATACTCTGAGGTGTTTCGTTCTACTGAGTTTACTAATAGTAGGATTATTGATCCTGTCAAGGCAATAAACTCTGAAATAAAATCACTTCATCAACTGATGCAGTGATGATTAGTACATCTCAGAAGCATTCAATAGAAAGTGGAAGATACCATTACAGTAATTTTTAAAGTAGTGTTGCTTTTTCTCTAAGTCCTAGCCATTATCTACTTGGTTTCATTAAAAACTCATCAAAACAACACAACCCTCATATTCTAAAAAAATACCCAACATTTTTTTTACATTGCTAATACTGAAAAAGCAGGTAAGAATCTTTAATCACTTATTTTCAAGAATCAGGCTATCATATCCAAATTTAGAACAGAACAGTTTAATACTTATAGATGGTTTAGAAATATTTAGGTATTTATGAGAAGTAGAAAGAACTGAAAATATAAATTCTCACTACCATATTTTTCTTGTGATAATACTAAACACTAAAATTAAATATAGAGTTTGAAATTAAATTAGGAAATGTTGAATATAATACCATAGTGTAACTGGATTAATGAAATAAACAGTTAATATATTTATGTGAAGGCTCATCCTTCACACTGAAAATACTACTATATTAATACCATTATTCAGCTTTTATAGAATAAGTTTTAAAAATAAAAATCTACAGAACTATTATAGAGAATTTGTAGAAAAAATATCAAATTTCATTTTTATTTAGTTTGTAAGAAGAAAATATGAAATAGCTTCTTATAAAGCAAAACAATAAAACCCAGGTACATTCCACCCTTCCCTGAGTGCATATGTCACCGTATTTAAATACTGTATAGAAAATAATTGGGAAGATGAATGTGTGATAAGAATCTGTTTCTGGACCCACAGGTGTGAAAAAAAATAATAAGCCTTCTATGAATCCAAATTACTGGGAAATGTAGGTGGTTGAAATTCATCTTTTGATCAGTTACCAGACTTGGGTGTCCTCATTTGCCTCCAGCTAATGTGCATCATTTTCAAACTCACAGAATCGTAACGGGAAGCCTGTCCAGCAAAAGCTCTCACTGCACGTTTTTGTATTTCATTCTATTTCTACCGTTCTGTCCCTCAATCATTTCTATATTATCTGACTTTTCTTCAGATTGCCAAATCCTGTCATTCCCAAATTTGTAAAACACCACCTTTTTAAGCCAAGATCATTTAGTACTGGCTGCAATGCCAACCTCTGAGGAACTATTCTAGTAATCTTTCTGCAGTCAAACAACGGCCCTTTAAACATAGATGGTGACACTTTTTCTCTTCCTATTTTTTTTTATTATTATTTTTAACTTAATTTCTTAACTATAAACTCTATAATCCTTGTTCTTCCAACTAGGTCAAACTTAATTCATATAACATTTTAGCAACCAGCTTACTGACACAGTGAAATTTTTCTATGATACTCCTTCAAGCAAAGATTCTAAACATGATGTTTGAATGCTATATTGACAAGATATTATACTGCTGACAAGATATTATATTGCTCTGTCACAGGCTCTCTGTAAACCCATTGTCTCTTAGCACATACTCTGCTTTCTCCTTTCCTCCTAATTTTCTCCTAAATTGATTCATGTTTGTGTGATCCATCTTTTGGTAGATAGATGCATGAACTGAGACCTAAAATTTTTTGCTTGAACTCGATCATCTACATTTTATTTCCAAAACCTCATTCCTATCGACCACCCTTTAGATTCCATAGTAATTTTCATATTTGTTGGTTAAACAGATGAACAGAAGCTCAGTTCTCTCAAAGAGGCTTTTTAGTTTTCTTGCTGAGGATTTTTGTTATTTATTTTACTCTTGCCTATGAGTTTAAATCAGCATGGCTTCTGGAAATTCACTTTCCAGTAATCCCTTCACTTTCCAACACCTTTCCATTGAGTTTCTTATTTTCACTAGGACTTTATATTTTTGCTTATCAAATTTGATTTGGATCCTCACTTCATTATGTTATTTTTCTTCTGGTTTTTTGATACTTAAACTTGAGTTTCTACAATTCAGATACATCTCATACTCAAAATCATTATCTAATTTTATACTGCAAACAGATAAAAGAAATTCTCCAAATCATCCCAAAGCAGATATAGAAAACACTGAAAACAAGAATAAAGAAAAGAGCACTGAGATGTTTGTCAAATGGGCATCCTGAAGGTTGGCATTTCTGCTAAAATATTGTGTCATGAAAATATATCCTGACTTAACTATGGCCATTCAAACTACTCCCAAGAAATAAGCTTATCAGGGGATTTTAATGAAGTTTACATGTCTGGGGAGCTTCTAATAGGTTTTAGAAATATACAGGATCTTTGTGGTGCAGAAAAGCAGTCAATCAGTTCTTGAAAGACATCTGCCTTAGGTCCACATGAACAAATGCAAACAGAATTCAGTGTTGCACAGAGTGAAGAAAATTCCGTATCCTTGGCAAAATATATCTAACAAAGGTACCTCAGTCTGGACTGTGGTTATTCTAGAATGCCCAAATAGAAAAAATGAGGCATTCTAGGGTATGATTCACACCATCTCAAGCCTGACTTGTCTCTATAGGTGTCTTTTTCCCTTTCCTGCAGAGAAAGCAATCAATTTAGAGGATTTAAGATTTAAATGACTCAAGGTTTGAGCCTAGGCTACAACTTTGCTTTTAATATCAAAGGAGTGATAGATATTCGTGTTACTCTGTATTTTTCTAAAAAATACAAACAGTGCTAATATACTATTTTCCTATCCTGAAGGAACTTGCATATTTCACAGCCTGAATAATGAAACTGTCACACAACTTAGAAAGCAATAAAGGCAAGACTCAAAAATAATCATTGTAGTGCTTGAAACTTACTATTATTTTAAATGTATTGGCAAACAAAAGAGAGAGAGAGAGAGGAGGGGAAAAGAGAAAAAAGTAGCATAAAAAATAAGAGAATTTTATAAAATTAAGTCTTCATCTTAGCCACCCATTCCTGTAAAACACAGAAGTACTGAGGAAAAGAGCACAATCTCAGGGTGCACAGATGACATTCCTCATTGATCTATAATACCAAAATGTCTTAAGCAAAATTGCTTTGAAATAAAGGGGGATAGTTTTATCATGCAATTTTTAAAATTAGAAGTCCTTGATTAAGTCCTTTAAAATTGAATATAGAAACAAAAATCAAAATAACTGCTGAGGGGAAAATTTTTTAATGGAGACTATTATACAAATATCAAATGAAAAATAAAATAGAATTTAAATATTCCTAGCTTCTTATTTGTTCCTATATTTCAATTATTAACACTTTCTCTTATTTTTTGTTTCTGTTAAATCATTTCTTTCTAGGGGCTTTCCCCTTCATGTTGGAAAACAGTTTTAGGAAAAATTTAAAAATTGAATTAAAAAGGAAACATAAGAAGGAATGAAAAGTATATGACATTAAAACTATTTTTTCAGTGAGAAGTTTCATTTAAAATGATTTTTTTTTCTCTTTTAGAACTTCCAAATAAATGCTTCCTCAAAATTCCCCCAAACTGTCTATTTCATTACTTGCTATGTTTTCATACACCATTATTTCTTGATAAAACTTCTGTCACACAAAATTTCTGACTGCAGGTATTTCCTCCTAGATAGGAGGATACACATCTTTTTACTGATGTGCATGACAACGATTTTTCTTAAAACTGATGTTTCATGAGATGACCTCTCCAGATATAAGCCCCCAAGATATATCAAGCTGACTATTTTATGAGATTTAATTTTGCTTACAACAAAAATAAAAGTTTCTGTTTGCAACCCTGCAGAGTTTAACTATGGTTATCCAGCAGAAAAATACACTTAAATCTGCCCAACCCAGTGGTCTGGGATCTCAAAAGGAGACAAGTTTGTTCCTTGATTATGATGGTATGTTCTAAAAAGTATCTAAATGCATATATCCACACTTCACCAGCTAAATCCTGACTTTACTCTCTAATCTTAGCACATTCCTCAAACAAGACTTCCTTAAAAGTGCTGAAAGAAAATCAAACAAGTGGTTTCTTGAAGGACCTGAACAGAATGCCAGTATAAGCAATAAAACAATAACAAATGCACTCTTATTTCATGTAGTAACTAAAGAAATCACAGTACCTTACCTGGCTATGGTGAATCTGTAAGTTGTGTAGATAAGATATATAATAATTTTTAGATAAGAAGTAGTATTAAGGGTACATGTAGATTTGTACAAAACCACACAACCATGTAGATTTATACAAAACCAATCAAAAAAAGCTCTGGAGACAACATTTAAGCTGCTAGGGAGAAAATTGAAGACCAAGCCCTCCATAGTAGCATTTACTGACATACTTTCAGAATCCCACATGGCTCCAAAACCAGACGTAGAGGAACAATATTAATCTAAAATTGAAGAAAAAGTGCAAGGAAAAAAAATCTGATCAATTGAGAACAGGAGACATTAGAAATTAAGAGAGCTGTTACAGGAGGAATAATTGCAGCTGAACTGTAAAGGAACCAGATGGCTGGCACTTCAAACAAGGCTTCAATAGGTTGTAAAAGAGTTCTTAAGCAGAAGAATGAGGGGAAACTGACAGCTATGAGAAAATATGTACTAGGTATGTAATGTTGAACTGTGGTGTGGAGGTACAGAGGTTTAGAGGAGGACTTCTAATGAATGAAATGATAGAGGAGAAAAAGTCAAATGGAAGGTGGAAAAAGCCAGATGAAATGGATTAAATTATTACAATAAATGGAAAAACTTCCCTAAGTGCTTCCATGCAACTGTTGAATGCCATGGTCCATGGTTATGATGCTGCCTGATTCTTCAAAATCTGTAGGAGACTTACTTGTAAAGCAGATTGTTATTACATTCCTGTATATGAACAAGGGTGTTAAATCAGGGGACAAAGGAATAAAGAAATTAATGATGGATAGCTTTATAAACAGTAGCCTTATTGTGGTACAGGTCTGATAGAGAAGTTTGCATATTCTCACTAAAAAGTAATGTTGCTGTATTTATTGAGATATTATGCTGCAGTTTTTTGTTTGCCCAGATCTGAGTGCCTTGATAAATTTAGCATAGACCTGAGTAAATAGTTCTGTTGCAAGACAGAGTTAGGGCAAGTCAGCTGCATTAAGAAGGAAATTACAGTTCAAGGTAACAGAATTGGAATTTTGCAGTCTCTTTCAACCTTATCACTGTGTTTTTTATCATAGTCATTCATTTTTTTGCATTTTAAAATGTCTCCCTATCTTCCATCACAATCAAGACAAAAGTTTTCACAGAGGCCATAATTAATAATTATTAACAATTAATATTTATTAATACTAATGATTAAATAAAGCCACTTCTCTCCTACTTTCCCACAAGACTAGTCAGTAGCTAACAGTAAGACTTAATTCAGATATTTAAAACAAATTTTTTCAGTTATTCTCCTGACTGACTGGGAAACAACATTCTTGCATTTGAGCTGGGTTGTCATTATCCCAGACCTGTGTACCAAACACAGGTACACAGGGAAACGCAGAAGGTCAGATACCAGTTAAAGAAGTGTTGAATATGCCAGGAAAGTATTTTATGGAGTGAGATGAAAACCATGTGATTTTTGAAAGAGGAAGGGGAACTGGGGAAGGTCAGGAAGCAGAAATAAGAAGGTGACAAGAGAAAACTGCACCTGGCAAAATAATGCTTAAAGGATTGTACAAGGATAGGACAGTTCTGTATTCACTGTATATCCCATTAACAGGCAGAAAATAAAGGAAAACAGTTTTATCTAAAGTTAGCTTACAGTACTTCTATCAGCAAAAGCCTTTATTCCTCACAAAGTTTCTTTTCATCATTTGCATAGCCTGGACCATGGACCAGTGAACCTATGAGAAGACTTGTACAGTAATCACATGTCAAGTGAATTAGATGAGGATAGTGATTACTTTTAATGATTTTGCTCAACTGAAGTGACAAGTAAGTTACAAGAAGAGAAGTTTCTAATCAAAACATTATCATACATGAAAAACTGAGGTCTGTTTATTTTGTTTAGGAATTTACAAATACAACATTGATTTAGGGTTCTCTTTAGAGATCCAATTAATTGTTCATTGCTTGGGGGTTTTTTATCCTACAGTTGTTTACATCAGTGCAGCGAGGAAGTCCATAGATCAAGCTGAATGATTCACTGAAGGAAAAAAAAAAAAGTGCAGGAAGAACAGGAAGCAGAAGTGTCCCACCAATGTCCCACTACCAGAACAGCACTTGCTACAATTATCACCAGTTCCAGAGCAGAAATGAGAAAGAGGTGTCTCCATTTTCTCTACAAAGTATGACCTAAAGGAATGGAGCATTGCAAACAAGTTAGGGTGGGTATTTGGAAGCAGAATGTTTAGATCTTCTTCAAAGCTTTCTTCTGTCTGGTCTTGAAGATGAAGCTTATCAGACACAGAAAAGCTTTAAAACAGCCAAAACACAGCATTAAGGAACCGGTAAGTATGCTGATTTTAAGCCAACAAATAAGATAATATTACTTTTAAGATGTAAGGTTTTGAAAAGTCATTTAAAGAAATTATCACATTAAAGAATTTAAATTAGACTGCACAATCTGTTTAATAAAGTATATTAAGATTGGTTTGGTTTTTTAAAGATGAAATTTGAAAAATATTTTTTTTCTAAAGTAATAGCTAACCTGTCTTGTAAAGAAATATATAAATCAGGTTACTGTCAAAGTTATTGTTTTTTCTATCTTGACAAGTTTTCTTCTGTGAATGTATTCTTAATTATATGCTTGTTTTAGAAGGAATTTAGAATCAGCATATTTGTCAGGCTACTTTTAGTTTTTGTTTTTTAAATGTATCAGTCAGTTAAACACAGAGCAGTGTAATATTTCTGTACTGGAGAGAAGCTAAGAAACTTACTCACAAACGTAATACATAACCATGGTCTTCCAGGATATATTTGTATTTTTCTGTATTCTCTCTTGAAACAAAAACTGCTTTAAAAAATGCACAGCACAGCTTGTTTCTGACACTTCCTTTTAATACATAGTCCTGAACAGCTTTGCAGAGACTTCATGCAAATTAAATACTTCACCTTTGGTACTGATTCTTCAACTGCTTGCTGGCTGTCTCTCTCAAGACAAAACCAGGGTTGTGCTGAGCAAAATTTGTGGCCTTAAACTACGTGGTACAGTTTCAAATATGGTTTGTGTTATCCACATGGATTTCAGAAACACAGAGTTCAAAAGCAGTTGAATGCTCCATACTATGCTGCTGCTTTCCACAGTTTCCAAAACTTCCAGAGAGCAGATGAGTTCTTTAGGCAACACACAGCCCTCATAGATAACATGAGATTTCTGTTTGTAAGATTTCAGAGCAACAGATTGCTTTCCAGACTGATATTTCTTGTGCCTACAGAACACATTGCTTATTTTACAAACTGACAAGGAGAACAAATTATAATGATGCTTGCAGCAAATGACTTGCTCTGTATTCGCTTTCCACAGGTCACTGCCTCCGAGGATTTCCCAGGACTGAGACCAAAAGGAAATAGCCTGTCTCAAATAGGAAACATTCAACATGCTCAAAAAGGATGCATGACTTTTCAGGCCAGAAAGCCTGTGACCAGCAACTTTTTCCCCTTAACAGTTAACCATTGAAATGCTTCTGCCTTTTTAGTTGTTTTGTGTTGTTGTGGTACCTGTTTTGTTTTAGATATCACAGTTTTGCATAATGACTGTTGCACATATTCTAAGAAATGGTCTGATGATCACCGATGATAAAGAAGCCTGTTTCCTTTGTGTTTTCTGTTTTATAATTGTTGACAACATCTTTTCATGCCCATAATATTTATCACAGATCTTCCCATGTGAATTGCCTGGTGTTAATAGCATATGAGTTCACACAATACAGTCATGGAGTCAATAGAATCATAGAATAGTTTGGCTTGGGAGGGATCTTTAAAGGTCTTCTAGCCCAAGCCTCAACCCCCCAGTAGCATTCTCCTCAGCTGTGACACTTGGACTGACAAAAAGCAATGCATTCCCAACAACATTTTCGGAGCTGCTGCTATATTTGAACACTCTCTGCTCCTGTACACAATCCACATCCAGGTGGGACAGAGTGTTCAGGCAGCACCAATACACAAATGGACACACAGCACAGCCATCCTGCTCATTCCCTTGATATGTCAGCCTAGGGGAACCACTCACACGGGAATTTCCACGGTACTGAGGAGACCACTACAAGATGGCACTTACATCTCAATGGTACCTACTGTTAGCTCCAGTTACTGTCCCACTCTTCCCTTTTTAATGTATTTGCTTCAATACAAAGTATTTTCTTAATTTAACTGAGACAGATTACATCTGTCATTAATTAGTACTAACAGGAACAGTAAGTGGCTTCTCAAATTTTTGTTGATACTTTCCATCCAGATGTGACATTATTCTATCTAGCTGCTGAGCCTCTGCTCTTAAGAGGCTGTCAATTAAGGTAACTATGGGAGGGCTTTGTGATGTGTGTCAGATTTTGTAAGTCAGCGCCACTATTTGATTTTCACTTCTACTAGAGAGTTGATATCCTGCTTAACTTAAATCTCTTAAAGCCCTATTTGATACCACTCTACATTTCTCTCCCCTTTTTACCAAACATGTTGTTCCAAGCATGTAAGTTTGAGAATATTCCTCTATCTATTATTAATGAAATAAGAATATTGATTTCAGAAGTACATATTATAACAGTGTATAGGGTGTGATGATCTCTATGAGGAGCAGGTGGAGCTACCCCAGGCTCTTCCAAAATCTCAAAACTCCCCTTAATATTGTACTTAAAAACGTGAAGGTAGAACAATGGTCCTGTTTTGCTAAAAAACCTAACAGAAGCAATTTTTACCAGCTATAACAGCAAACAATTTAGGTGCATAACAGACTTTTATAGATAGGATCTGCACCATATTGAATACTTCAGTTAGCGTCACTATCCACCTAAGTAGCTAGAAAACGCTGTTTTATTTTCTCTGCCACTGTTTTCTTCACTGTTTTCTCCCTGCTGCATCCACGAATACATTTTCTCACTGTGCACTGTGCAAGGCTTTATAAGAAATGCAAGGAGAAAAAAACCCAAAAAATATCAAATGTTAATGATTTTTTATTAGCCTGTTATTAAGAATTTTATACAAATTTGAACAGCAAACAATTTCAGAAAGCTCTGTGCAATGTACACTCTTCATTTCAGCATAAATCCTATTTAAAAAGATACTTCACAAAAAAATCATTTGTTGTAAATGAACAGGACTTTTATTAGCCCTTAATAACTCTGGTAATCTAGTTAGTGAAAAACAAAGTAAGCTAGGGAAACTATTACTGGTGTTTTAATTAAATTACTGATCAGAAGGACTATGTGGCTGGTGACTGTTTTTCTCAATTTACCTCCTAAGCATCCCAGCAGTGGGAGATGCATCAGCTCAACTGTATACCCTCCTAATCACATTTTTTCTGCCTTTTACCTGTAAACCATATGTAGGTTTTAGTTTACACATAGTTTTCTAAGATATCTCAGAACATTCATATAACTTTCAGTGTTTGACTTACAAATACAGAAAGACCACATTTGTGAGCAAAACAAAGGGTTTATACCTTCACTATCATCACAGAACTGTGAAGAAAACCTTTCACTCTCAAAAGATAAAAAGCATCAGCAATCCTGCACTCTTTTGTGTACTTTTGAGGCTTGAAATTGAAGTATATTTTAAAAGAGAGTATGAAACTCAGAAAATAATTTCCCACCTCATTCCTAGCTGCTTAATATTTTTACAGGAATTCTGCCAATATTTTACATGCAGTGGTAGTAATCAAGCACTTAGCATATTGCTGCCACCAGCCAGCAGTCAGAGGCAGCTCTCCACAGAGGGGAGAAAAGACTGGAACAGCTCAGACAAAAAATACGAAATATGACTTCTCTGTCAAGCAGGAATATCCCGATATCCATACATCACTAGTACTTTACTCTCATGCCTTGCCAAAACCAGAATTTCTCCAAGGGTTTGACTTCAAAAAGACAGTAGCATTGTATTACTTCCAGAAATAAATAATAATAAAAAAAGAAGCAGTGCCAACAAATCATTGGGAAAATAAAATAACAAAATCAACATACTGAGCCATTCTTTACCTGCAGGTTTGTTCTAATTTTAGATGAACCCAAACAGTGTAAAAAAAAGCCAGTAAAAAAAAATCTAAGGCAAAATTAACATTTAGATATGCATTTGTAATATGAAATACAAAACAAAATTGTGAGGAAGTCTTTCCTAGTGCAACAAAAATCAATAGGCAGTTTAGGAGCAAACACAGCTGAAAGCAATTCTAATACCAGAGAAAGCTGAATGGCTGCTGAATAAAGTGCACTGAAATTTTGCTTCCCACTTATTGAAAGGTACAAACTGCAGGTTGTGCTATATCAACAAAAGCATTTAAGAAGAGAAAGAGAAAGAGTTTAGAAAGTGAGCCTCCAAGAGCATGTTACCGAAGAGTGTGTCAAACTACGTATCTCTCTAATGCTGTACTCTTGAGAATTCCCTCATTCCATGAGAAAGAATTGCATTTCAGTCATTTAAAAAGTCATCAAAAGTCTAATTTGTGACATTTATGCAGCTGTTGGCATTGGTTTAAGAGGCAGAGGGGTTTTAGCTATTAGGTGGCTATCGTAATACCACAGTAAGTAGTAGGCACAACTGCAAGTGCCACACCTTGTGTATGAATAATTTCAAAACATGGTTTTTTGTATGAGCAGGCGAGGGTTCAGGTAATATATTCCATCCCCATTTCCAATCCATACTTGAACAGCTCTTACAAAAACACGTATTAACTTGACTGTGCTGGGGTACATTGATAAAAGCTTTAAAAACTGCAGATGGAAAATTTAGTTGTTAGCATGCGAAATCAGTGTCAAAACAAAATCTCATCTCACTATTTTTGCAGCCTCTTTGAGACAGCTAAATGGGCAAATGGCAGCATGGTGAAACAGAGTGCCCGCCAAGCAATAATAATGACAAGTAACAAAAGAAAAATTAGACTGTCACCAGCATTTAATGTCATGTGAAGTACTGGCATTTACTCCTTTAAGAAATGTAAGCATCAATTCCATTAGGGACAGTTTGCAGCCCTTTGTGGAGAAGGTAAATATTATTTTATGCATATCAGCTAGCACTCTAGTGGTATAGCAGTGCAAGATGGGATCTTTTCCAAATAAGTTCAGACACGCCTTTTGCTGCACCTAGAAATTGGAAATAATTTATCCTGATAGAAGCTCTAAATTTCCAGTATAGTCATTAATGGTAGGTGCCTCTGGAGATCTCCAGGGGGAGATTTGTTCTGTCTAATTTGTCAGACATAGGAGGATCTTCTGCTACGGCAAGACTTCCTAAAATGAGGAAGACTTTATTTAACTTGTAAATGCAAACTCCAAGTAATGTCTACTACTTTCAAAAGCAGTATCTTTTTTGAGATTGTCTTCTGAAAGAAGAAACACACTGGAAAGACCAAGGTCCAGTTGCCTGTAATCACAGCTCCAAAATATCACACTTACTTAATAACCTTAGTATTTGTACTTGCAGGAATGAGGAATTAATCGTGGTTTTAAATTATTGGTGAAGAAAGGAAAATAATTCCCAATTCTATTTATGCCATATAAAACTGACTTTGTTTATCTTGCTTAACTATTAGAGTGGTATCAGCACTTTGCAGTACATAAAATGATATGCACTGAACTTGTAACTTGCCTGCTGTGAAGATAAATGAGTGAAGAAGAGTCCATCACTTAAAACTCTCCAAAATACCAGTCTGTACAAGTAAGGAGTTTACAGAAGAAGGTGACTTTTTCAAGCCATATTCAGCACTGACTGGTTCAGCAGAGTTTGTATTAGTTCCTCTAATTGCACTTTGTTGTTGTGAATATGAGCCTGCAGAGTCTGGCGCACAGATTACAGCTGTTGGGGTCCAAGAGAATCAAAAATTTCTATTGATTTTTTGGTAAACCCACTATTTACAGAAAAAAGAGGATTACTGTGAGTCTCTCACAAAGTCAAACTGCCCAGAAACCATAGCCTGCTGAAAAGAGATATGTCACTTATGCAACAGGGGTTGATTTCAGGGGTTTAAAGTTTTTAGGAGAGAACAGGAGAGAACTTGGAAAACAGAGTTTAAGCATTGCATATTTACATATTTTAAAGCTAATTCTTTGCTTGGGATTTTTATGCCTTTGTACATCCAACAGGAACAAATAGAGAAGACGCTAAGAAATCTGTCATTTTCTGTATGCAGGGCAGAATGGTCTTAATCTGTTTTCCTAAGTTAACATTAAATATGAGCAGAAAGGGATCTCAAAAATATCTACCCTTTTGCTATTTTCACCCTAAAGATTAATTAAAGCACATAGTTTTGTAAATTCCAGGCATGATTAGTTTTGAAAAACTTGACCAATATTTTGTTGCTACTAAGTTAGCTATTTAAAATTTTGAAGTCCAGTAATACAGCTTGGATAGTGTGTTAGGTTTAAGTATGACTCTGTCAGTCTCTGAGGCATCACCACAATCCATTATGCTCCCCTTGTTTTCTGCCCATTGTAAGCTTAATATGTGATTCATCTTTTTTCATATCACACAGGACAAAAAGGTGATTCTTTTGTATTTGAATCTCTAATTTACACTGCTCATCTTCCTTTCCCAAGCAGTAAATGGTGAAGTAAGCTTTTTTGCATCTTTTTTAGCCCCCCTTTTTTTTTTCCCTGAGGAAGAGCAGTTATATGTCAGGTCTTTAAGGATTTTGATGCCCTCTTTTTCCCTTGCCCCTATTTTCATACTCAGAGCTACAAGGAAAGAAACTATCCCACAGAAAGAAAATATATTTGGAGGTTAGTAAGCATTTCAGTATGTAAATTATATGTCCTTTTCCCCAAGATTCACTCAAGTCTTTAGGGACAAGGGCAAGTAAGCTCTCAAAATGAAATACTTTATAATGGAAATATTCTATTCCACTCTTTTAGGTACTCACTCAAGGAGAAAACAACACAACTTCAAGTCTCTAGAGGAAACCAACACAATAAACTATACAGACAGTTTTAATATAAAAGGAAGAAAGCATTCCTGATAGATGAAAGACCTTGGAACTTACCAAGTAATATTTGCAAAGTTTATCTTTGTACAGTATTTTGTAGTTATTAATTAAATCATGGCATCTCTTGTAGGGAAAATTGCATTGATTTTACCAACATTGTAGATGCCATTTTAATAAAGAAGAGAGACAAAAGCATGATGCTGAAGCTGGAGGGATAAAAAAGATATTTATTTTAAGAAGGAAAGAATAATGATTGCCTTTGAACCTCAAAACTAATGCCACTTCTCCCAGAAAACAACATACTGATGGAAATAAAATTCTTCTGGTTTTGTTTTTTTTCCTTTTCTTTTCTATTTCATCATTCTTTGTTTTGTTGTCAGAGACGAGTTATTGTTCACAATTAGAGATGTAAGAACCAACAGGATTTACTGTGAAGCTATCAGTAATATTTCAACTCCAGAAACCAAGTGGGAAGCTGTATTTAAAAGCTGTCAAGAAGATGTAAAAACAGAATTAAAGCAACTCCTTAGATGGATCTAAATGCACTAGGCAAGGAGAAGACATTTAATATCTCTAATTCTCTTGTTCAGGGAATGGGGTGGAGAAGGGGAGACAATAAAAGTGAGAAGCTTCATGGTCTCCCTAAGTAGCCTCTCCTTTTACCAATGCAGAGGAGAGGATACGGGGTTAAATGAGTCACTGACAAGAAATGCCTGTAGAACCTTTCTGGTCACTGAGCCTCCAGATCAGAGTGAAAATTTGTACTTTTAAACTGAAATACAGAGCTGTTGGCAAAATAACTGTTGCCTTCAATAGAATGATGTTTTTGTCCTGTAGTTCTGGCTATCTGTGCATATAAATGTGGCATGTACCAGAGATACCTGTAATCCTGTAAATTTATTAAAATATTATGATTTTACAGAATTGCCTTGGAATTAACTTCCTTATAAGCCTTAAATTCAATAGCTCACAGATATGTACATCAGGTAACAAACACCAGCTCATTTGGTAGGCATGTGATTTTCATTCAAACTTTCTAGTTTTTCTACCTGGCATCTAAACAGAAAAACTTCTCAGCAATATAAGTTAAGAGAGAACATTGATTTAGTGAAGAGGAAGAGGGAAATTATGTTTTATTGTTATTTAAACATATGCACCCAGTTAATATCCCTAAATCATACTGTTTGTGCTTCTGTATGCCCACTGCAATGCCGAGCTGTGGTACTTGCAGGTACAGATGACCCAGCTGCCAGAGCCCCACTTCCTACACTTACCTACCATATGCAAGCCTTTTAACTAAATCATTTTTAATAACTGAAGTGAGACAGAGAGCAACTATTGTTTTTGCTGTGGATATGCATTCAGCAGAAACTTGAATTAACCTTCATGGTGCAGTAAATTAATGCTTTCATTACTAGAGTGGTAGTTAGAACTATACTGTATCCAGAGGAAAAAGCATCTTACCTGAATAACATGTTTCAGCTTGTCAATAATTTGACTTATTACAGGATCTGTTCCCTTCACTTGTACTTCTGGATTTGCAGACTGAGCTTTGATTCCGCTGCCAACCACACGGTGCGTATAGCTAGTGTAACACAGAAACACACATTAAAATGGTTTAGTAACTTACTCTACTCCCCAAGAGTCATCTTCTAGTTTCTATTATCTATCATGGCACCAGCATACCTCTTTAATGAGATGCATTAATTTTGTGCACATATTTTTCACAAAAAAAGAAATACAACAAAATATAATTACTACATTCCACAAAGTTCTGTTATTTATTTGCACTTTAAGTTTACTGCAAACTTTAATAAGGAAAGTTATCTACATTTTGTAGCATGAAAAATTCAGTCCTGCGCATGTCTTTTTGTGTCTGTGCAAAAAGACTGTGCTCCGTTTTGATTTTGCTAAATACACCACGATGATTGCCTAAATGTGTGACATTTCAGGTTTTTAAAACAAACCCCAGATTACATACATGCTGTATGTTCACACATAAAACTGAAGTTTTCTAGTGTTTTCGTGAGTGCACATGCAGACAGAATATTTATTGAAAGAAAACAGCCACATTGTGCATAAATTATTTAGCATTACATAAATTACGTAAGTAAGAGTAGGCCAAAATATATTTGGTATATAGATATATAAAAAGAAGAAGTAAAAACCAGATACAAGCTGATTCAAAAAACACTGCTTGTGTAAGTAGAACATTGCTTATAATACATCAAAATTCAAAATACAGTAAATAAACTAACCACCAAGTGGGATTCTGTAGCTTATTAAGAAGCAATTCTTCATTCAACTTACCATATGATTTGTAATACCCAAATTATGCAAGAAAAACTGAGTATCTACCTTCTCAGCACAGATATTGTACATTATGCAAATACTCTCCATATGCTATATTTTTTCAGCGTACTCTACAAGAGGATAGCTCTATATGTCTCTGTCTCAAAAGTATTTTGCCAGCTGTTATACTGTAAGAAAAAGAAGGGAAATAGTCTTATCAGAGTAAAGAAATGTCTAATTCCTGCCTGTTAGATCCACATATAAGTGCAGACAACACACCATATTCAAATTTTGCAGAATTTCTTTTATGAAAAACATTACAGATCCTCCTAGCTCTGCAGAAAAGCTTGCATATATGCTGAAAAATGAATGCAGTTCAGTAAAACAAGGTTGCCACATAACAACAATATTTCGTCCTTGATCTTTACTTAAATATCGCCTTAAATGAGATTTGGGATATTCCTGAGGAAGTGTACACACTGAATAAATGAATGGCTCATATTCTTGAAAAGGTGTTATTTTGATTTACAGCAGGCAGATTTTTGTGCTTTCTTGTAGCAATGGAGCCATTTGCCAGCTTGAAGTGATGGGGGAAAGCTTTCTATAGGGAGGGCTGTGTACAAAATCCAGTCTGCCTGCTAGGCTTGGGCCATTGTTTAATGCAGAAATTTGGGCTAGGTCAACAAATCTTCTGGTAATTCTAAGTGTGAAAATTTAAAATTAAACATAAAAACATTCAAAAAAATTATTTGGCAGTCATTTGTATAAAACAAAATATATAAATAAATAAGGAATTAATTCCAGCTGGACAATGCTGCAATGACCAGAAAAAACAACTGGTTTAATGCAACATACTAGTTTAATGCAACACCAAAATTTCTCTTCACACCATAACACTATAAAAAATCTTGAAGGTTATGTCTATCCTTTCTATCCAGTGGTCTTGTTCTGTTTCACAGCATGCGAAATCTGTTCTCACTTTCTGTCATTCAGAATTCTTCAATTAACACCTTTTTTCCAAATGCTGCAAACCCAACTATTGCACATTTGCCTGTGAGCTGCATAACCGTGAAAAAGAATACCCTTTCTCTCTTTTTTAATTCAATGATACTCATTTCTCTAACCATGCAGGAAGAAATAAAACATGCAGAAGCTGAAACTTCCCTACACTACAATTTTATTAGTTTAAATCACCTGGGAATTATTTGGGAATGACTCATTCAAGACTGACTATCATTTCTTTTTCAACGATTTCTACAATGAAATCAGAAGTCTTGCACAGCTGGTATTTGCTGTAGGACTGACTCCCTTCTTTCACATGAGAGGAAGCAGCTGGGAAAGTAATGCTGTCTTGTGCATGGCTCTGATATTAGGAGTTTCAATCATTTCTCCAACCTCTTCAGAGTCAATATTCTCTAAATTCTTCTTCACCTTTTTTCAGCTGAGAGTGGGGAAGGGTAAGAAGCTGAAGCAGAGGTGATGTGCATTGAAACAGTGACAAGTAGCTCGCTAGTGCTTGATGGCACCACGTTTTTAAGTTTATTTGCATTGAACAAATATTTGGATCAATAGGTACTGGTAGTAACAACCTTGGTATTACTTTTTCTTATTTCCTCTGAGCTGTTTAGCACCTTTCCACCTTCTTTGTCACTAGTGACCTTTTTCTCACCAACAGTTGGCATGATCATGTCCAGGGCTTACAGAATGAATTTGTTACTTTCCCTGCTTTCTGCTGCCTGCAGGCTTCCTTTCCTCCACCGCATTTCCAAACAACACAGTACATCTTTTCACCTAAAACCTTCAGAAATACACTGACTGCCCCTTAACTCTTCAAACCCATACATTTCATCCCATTCTCCTGAATTTTTTGTCTTTTACATGCTCCAGGAGATACCAATTAACATACATATATATGTCAATAGAGAAAATACCAATCCTTATATACCAACTCTTTGGACCTCGTATTGGTATAACCACTACACATTCCAAAATTTTCTGGTTCATCAAATTTACTAGATATTTAGCAAATTCCCAACTTGACTCTTCAAGGACTTGATATTTCTCTCAAAAAATCCTTCTACTTTTGAAGTGATGTGTTATTATTCAAGCTTTGTAAAGTTTTTACTCATTTGAGAGTTTTTAATTTTGTATTCCAAGACTTCAGTCTTGAAATTGATACTCCAGGTTCTGGATGTGAGTTCTCCCCCAGGAACGTGCTGGGAGTAACCATCACATATGGAAAATGAAGAGCTGAAATTCAAAAATTAAGATTCATTTAAATGGAATTCAATTTGGAAGAATATTTTGCCCAAAATGCATTTGGTTTGCTTGGCAAAAGCAAAACCCGGGGAGGCCACAGGAAGGGCTTCTGGGACAAGATGCCAGATGCTTTCCCCATGTCCAGCAGAGCCAATGCCAGCCAGCTCCCAGACAGACCCATTGCTGGCCAAGCCCAAGTCCATCAGTGATGGTGGTAGTACTCCTGTGACAACAGATTTAAAATGGAGAAAAAGCTGCTGAGCAAGAGGACAGGGATGAGATGAATTGAGAATATGAGAGAGACAGCCCTGCAGATCCATGGAGAGAGGAGTCTATGCTGGAGCAGGTTTGCTGGTAAGTGACCCTTGGAAGGACCCACACTGGAGCTGCCGGCTCCTGATGTACTCGACCCTGTGGAAAAGACCCGTGCTGGAGCAGTTTGTGAAGAGCTGCAGCCTGTACGAAGGACCCACGTTAGAGAAGCTCACGGACAACTGATTCCCATGGGATGGACTCTGTGCTGGAGCAGGGGAAGAGTGTGAGGGAGAAGAAGTGGTAGAGACAGTGTAATGAATGCCCAAATGTGAGTACACTCAGTGTATTGAAGTAAATTAATATATATATTTGCATTTTTCTTGGTTTGGAAATCCTAACTGATACTAAATTTCCTTTCACTACAAGGTGATCCGGCTTTGACCAACTGATATTAAAAACTCTCATTCAACTTTAAGTTTGTTGTAATTGTGTGCTCTGACAAATTATAAGGCAAATTGAAAACCTTTTTTTTTCTTCAGGTGTAGATTAAGGCATTGACAAAACCTTATGAAATATTGCTCTATTGATTTTTTATCATAAAAGTTAGATTATGAAAGCCAACATATTTTTGTTTAATCTACTCTTTGTCTGCCTGAAATGGTATCTTTTGTCTACAAAAAATATAAATTACTTATAAATTGTTGTTTCATACTTCACATAATTGAGTTTAATTAACTAATGTCTGTAAATCTAACATCTTCAAATTTCTAATGTAAATGAAATGATCTGTCAAAGCTAAACAGGCTATTGGGAAATCTGAGCATGATACACAAAACTTCATCCCTATAGACTCACATTTACATGCAAAATTCATTTCCTTTTATTTGGGGGTGGAGGGAAATATAAAAACCTCCGACTCTTGGTTTGAGAGACTTCATTCATTTTAAAGTTTTAATACGGCATTAATCACTTTCTGTTTCTCTAACTCCTAATGTACAAGTAATGGGAAAAATATTTTAAGGATCTCCACAGAGGTAGTCTTACTTAAGCAAGTGTTGCTTGGATTTGAATCCTGGGGAAAAAATGACTAATTTCTTGCTAGAGAAATAATAGACTCACCATCTGTGCTCATTTCTGTACAAGCATGGTAATGTATCACATCACTCTAATAGGCAGACTTGGTCCCCAAGTACTATTCATTTTCATCAGCATTAGGAAAAAAACCTCAAGAACCAATATATTTGTATTCTATAAACATGTTTTAAAGTGATGAATAACAAGGTGCCCATTTTCTGAGCTCAATATATGAATATTCATATAAATTACCTATTACTCTCTATTGTATTTATGAATACAATTGGTGGGGTTTACTTTTGATTCTCTCAAGATCTCTGATAAAAGAGAAAATCATGCTTTATTTGCTATCATTGATTTCTTGGTACATGCAGTTGGAAAAGCTATTAGAAATGATAAATACATAAATTCTTGTATGATTCAGCCATTTTGGATATGGTGCTTCAGGAAGATCTGTACGTGTATATCCCTCCAGCACAAAATAATCTGTATTATCTTGTGATGACAACTAATACATCTTATTTATGGTCAAAAACCAATTATAATTTTCCTTTTCGATCTACTTTTAGGCATTTTGACGATGTTTCAAGTCAGAGATTAAAGTAGCAAAAGGTGTACCATGACAGAAAAGCTATTGTCCAGAACATCCCTAACTGCACTGGCAGTCAAGCCTCTCCCAAGAAACCTGGTGATATTTTACACTTTGGCAAGTTTAGCTGGTCACCCCATCCTGATGTATCTCTTTCAACTGCTACCACCACCACCTGTCACTGCCTTCTTCTGGTCACCAGTGGTGTTCCCCAGGAATCAGTATTGGAGTCCATCCTGTTGAACATCTTTATTGATGGTCTGGAGAAGCGGCTCAAATACAGCCTCAGTCAGTTCACAGATGACACCAAATGAGGTGGGAGTGTTGATCTCCTGGAGGGTAAGGAAAGCTCTGCAGAGAGATCTGGAAAGATTCCAACAATGGGCTGAGGACAATGGCATGAGGTTCAGCCAGGCCAAATGCTGAGTCCTGCGCTTGGTTCACAGCAACCTCATGCAGCACCATAGGTTCAAGGAAGAGTGGTTTGAGAGCTGATCAGTAGAAAGGAATTTGGGGGTGCTGGTTGATGCACAGCTGAACATGAAGCCAGTGTATGCCCAGGTGGCCAAGCACTGATTTTGCCTCTGTACCCTGCACTGGTGAGGCCTCACCTCAAATCCTACGTTCAGTTTTGGGCAGTCACATCTAAAAGGACATTGAGGTGCTGGAACATGTCCCGGAAAGGGCAACAAGGCTTATGAAGGGTCTAGAAAACATGTCCTATAAAGAGCTGCTGGGGAAACTGGGTTTGTTTAGTCTGGAGAGACATGGAGGGGACCTCATTGCTCTCTACAACTACCTGAAAGGAGGCTGCGGTGAGAGTTTCTTCTGCCATGTCTCAAGTGAGCAAGAGGAAATGGCCTTAAGTTGTGCCAAGAGAGGTTCAGATTAGATATTTAAAAAATAAATTCACTTAAAGAGTGGTTAGGCACTGGAATAAGTTGCCCAGGGAGGTGGTGGTGTCATCACCTCTGGAAGTGTCTGGATATGTCACTAGGGGATATGATTTATGGTGATAATGCTGCTAGATTGATGGTGGAACTAGATGACCTTAAAGGTCTCTTCCAACCTTGATTATGATTCTGTGTGATTCCTGTGCTTTTCAGTGCTTGGGTCAATTGTCACTATCAAGAGCTACTCAGGAATCTCTGCATTAAGTTGTCAAGATACAGGGTCATGAAATTGAGACAACTGCTCTGGTTGTGAAAGACTTACATGGGTACATTGCCTTGTCCCTGAAATGCTGGTATGTATCAGGCAGTCACACATCTGTAGGACGTTCAGTGGGGCCACAGCTGCTGCAGCTGTACAGAGACACTGCCTGACAAAGCTCCTTCTGTTAATAACTCTGTGGCACTAGGATTCTCATCTTCATTTGTGATAGTTCATCTCAAATGAGATTTTACTGCACTAGAGTAATCTCCATGACAGTAAACAGAAAACCACAAACTCCTCATCTGCTAACAATGGAGAAGTCTCTCTCCACCCACCTAATTTTCTGCATTTGAAACCAATTTGGTGTAAATGATGCAATGCAGGTTTTCATTTGACTGCTTGAAGTAAGCAGTGAAATGCTAGGGAACTCATTTTAAAATAAGATTTTCCTTCCACTGGGTTCGACGATGAGACTATGATGCTCAAGAGACCAAACAACTTTTAAAATAGTATATTTATTTACTGTATTTACCTTCCCTGTTTTCGTCTCCTTTAACTGTCATTGATACAGCAACCAAGCTGCAACTTCTGCAGAATGTTCTCTCCTTCATGAAATGGATTTTCTTTTTTGTATCCTCTAGTTTTTAAAAGTAAGCCTTCATGTGCTGGCCTTGTTAAGGGATTTGTTTTGTTCAGTTTCTCACAGTAATTGAATTCTAAATTACTGCAGAACTTAGGTTGTTGGCACTTACAAGTTTCAAGCAAGCACCTGTATTTATAGTCTCACTGTGTTTAAGAACGGTAAAATAGCACAGTGTGCCCACTGCATTTTGTTTTATTTCGGACATGGGATATGATTTTTAATAACTCCTTCTCGGCTTGCTTGCTTTATGATTGCTGATAATTACTGGTTTACACCTGCTATTACTAGCATCTTCATCACAGCTGGGCATTTCAGAATTCTGGATAATGTTAATTGAGAAATTAACAATTACCCAAATACTAGTAAAAATAAACATATGCAGCAAGAAATGAGTAAGAGTGTTCAGTGTTGTAAATTTTAATTAGCAAAGATGAACAAATCAAAGAGTCATTGCAATAATAAAAACCACTTGGAACTTTGACAGATGTGTGGGCTATTTTTTTAGTCTTATGTAGTTTTTAAGAGTAGACATTGCAAAATTAGCTTCAGAAAGTTTGTAAAAAATATCTTACATCTAGCTATCATAGACAGTACTTGTAGTAATTCTGTGACAGATCCCATTTGCCCTAGACATTTTCAATATGTTTTAATTTTTTAAAAATCAGTAAAACAAAATAGAAAATAAAATGTATTTGAATTTTTCAATGAGAATTTATTTTTAGACCTACAATTTAATATATGTTTACAAAAAACAGATTGAATATACACTTGTTAAACATAAGAGTGGGAAAAAAAAAGTAAAAGTTGTACTATTTGTGCTTCAGAAAAAAAAAGTTTTAATAACTATTTAGGCTAAAACTCTTTAAAAAGATATGTATATAATTTTTTTAATCATTGAGCAGATCTGCCTTGTTAAAGGAAAACAAAAAGTAGCAGATCAGCCTTAAGACTTTTCTACATTTTAAGACTATGTAACTTTTTTTGAAATACTCTTTTTAAAATAGATACTTCATTTTAACACAGCTATTTGAAACTAGGTTCACATGAATAATAATAAAAAATTATGTAATAAAGTATTATAGAGTCTTTCAGAGTAATTCTTTCAATGAATTTCCGTGTGTGGCCCAGTCCTGTTTTTTATTTTGTACAATACAAAATCTTTTATCATCAATAACTTTCATTACGTTACAATCCTACAAAACACTTTTGAGCTCTTCTAAAGCTCATAAACCCCAACATTCCATCACAGTCTTTATTTGAGCACTAACATTTTTGAGAGGATTCTATATGTGATTGGAAGCCAGTTGGTCATAGTTTTAATGTTGGCTGTGTCTTCTAAAAATAAGCTCTTAATAAGCCATAAGAAGTGCTAATGATGCCCTCAAGGGTTCCTTAGGCAGAGAGGTTTCCCTCTAGAGACTTTGAAAAGTATCAACTCGTCTCCAGTTGCTATGCGTGGAACATGTATTTAGAAGGATTGTTTTACTATGCATCTGAAATCTTCTACAGGATGTGTTAAGTCAGGCTATCCTTTTTGAAAATAATGTAACTGCTATTAAAAGCTAAATTTTCTTCAGAAGAAAAAATGCTTTAACCTACATATTGAAAATTTGTTTTTTAAAGCTTTCTTCTAGCACAGGAAATTTTATACTGCTTCAAAAATTCCAGAACTTTTGAAGAATTCTCACTTGAAAGATGCCATGGAAATTACTCTTCTTGTCAATTAATGGTAATCACTGTAATAGCTGCATGTATAGCTGCAATATCCCTGCAGTATGTTGCTATTTTCTGGACAGAGACACTATTCTTATCTGTGATGCAAAATGAATGCCCCAAAAAGCATGACAAAACATGTCTGTAAAGCACCTTAACAAATAAATGTGTTCTAGTAATTGCAAGGTCTGTCGAAGAGAAAAGAAGAGCTTTGAGACAGATATTTCATTTAAACTAGGTGCCTTGGGTAAGTCACATGTTTAAAATTGAGAAAATAAATTCTTATTACATTAGAAAATAACTAAACAGCAGACATATGCAAGTGCACTAAATCTAGATAAATGAGGACAACAGCATCTCCTTCTTCTTGTAGTATTCTGGAAATCTCCTAACAACCATAATAATTCTACTGTACCTTCATTTAATGGAGCAAGGAAATGAGAGATATTAATTACCATAAACAAGCACATAAATGTTTATAGCAAATAGCTGGCAAAACAAAAGGAATTACCTTGCAAAAACAATTCAAGCAACTCGGAAATACAAAGCTGTCAAGCCTAATTAGTGTAAAATTGAGAAGCCTGCTTCCCCTATAGGATATTAAAATATTTCTGCTTGGAAATGACAAAAGGTCAATGCAACTGTGGCATTACGTAGGATACCAAACCTTGAAGACAGAAGTGTGTCATGCCATATTTTGTCCAACATAATGCTTCAGTGCACAGACCAAAGGGTTCTCTAGGGACCTGGAATGCACCTGATAACTCTGGGATACCTGACACAGTCAATATTTATCTCATAGCCCCATAAGAAGTACACCCCTACAAATGATGTCAAAAGTGCACTTTCACAATCTGTTCTTTGTTATCGAATGGTTTGGTTGTTTTTTTTTTCTGAGGTAATTTATGGAAAATTAGCACAAAACAAGAGAAAAGTTCTAGTGAAGGACTATCAAGCAGATAATTAACTTGAATATGATTATTGATAAAAGAAAAAAGGTCATTCACTAAATAAAGGTCATGTGAAGGAATCAACCTAAGTCACTGTGCAATGCTAAGAGTGAAGTGCTATTTCAGCAAAGTCACTGACATGAGCCACTCGATAGATTTTTTCTTGTTTATTCTAAAGAACTAAATCCCATGTTGTGAAAAAGGTACTTTAGACTGTCCTTCTCTACTGTTCCAGTACACCCAAAGTTAGCAAAATATTGATGGATTATTAATAAATCAGTGTAAGTGGCCAATCCATCTCTGTGGCTCTGGACTCATTTTGTCTTCCTGATTTATCTAAATGTGGATGAATGATGATGATGCAAACTAGGACTCGATGATGTGTATACAACAGATGATACTTTTTATCTTAAATGTTTTTTGAAACCTATGTGCTTAATAGTAATTGGGAGGGGGGACGGGGATACATGAAGGGGATTCGTGGTTTGTTGTTTGCTGTTTTGATTTTGTTGGTTTGGTTTTTTGTTCCCCCGATAAAACATTTTAGTGTAATCTGTTCCCATTTTCAATACTATCAAGTCTTGAAAAATATAATGTTTTCCTGAGGAGATAGTGGATGTAATTGCCTCTTCATTCAAAAAAGCTTTACACCTAGTCAAGCATACTTACATCGCATACATCTGTGTGGAAGGAAAATCAGTCCTCTGGATTACTCCACAGTTGGATTGGAGAAATTTTTTCTTAGCAACTAGAAGTTTGTTCAACAGTACACCCATTTTTTTTTTTTCATTTTGCAGCTTTATTATTCACAGCACCTTTGCTGGAAGCATTTGCATTCCCTGACTTGCAAAATACCCGCATTGCCTGTTCTCAGAGCGTCGTGAATAGCTCATATGAAGAACAAATACAGAGTTATGTATCAGAAGTTCTACAGCATACTGTATTTTATTAAATAATAGAACCAAGCATTATACTATAAGGCCAGTTATGTGCTAGTGTTACTTAATCATCATGGGAAATTAAGCCTTTTGTATAATGCCATATTTTAGCAATTACAGTAAAGTAACTTTTCATTTTGCACGGGTGTTTAACTAACCTTATACCAAAGACAAGTACAGTTGCCTTAATCTTTGATGCTTTTCACTCTCCATGAGAGCCATGATGGATATTTTTTAAAGTATTTCAGGACAAGTCACAAAGAATATGGACTTTATTTAAAGTTGTACTCAAAGATATGCATTAAGAACTTTAGTTTCAGAAGCCACTAGTAGCAGAGTAATGAACTGAACTGCTCTGAGTAACAAATTTCTGGAGAAGGCTAAAGGATATTCTGGGAAGTCACTATGCAGTGATTTGGACTGGTCTATTATGACTTGTGTCCTTCATTTTCAATTCTGTTAGCTATATATTCTGTTTAGCTATACCAGTACCACAAAAGCATGTTTTAGATGCACATTTTTAATCTCTAACAGAATAGGAATAATGCAAACACTATGCACAAAGCATATCATGGCACGGGGAACATAAGCAGAGATAAAAACACGTTCAAGCATCTTTCAGTGTTGTCCACAACATTTCACCCCAATGGTTCTTGCATTCATGTGTGGTAAGGAGCCATCTTTTAATGTTTCTTTAAAAAGATGAACTCACTCTTTACCTTTTGTGGGTACAGTCAATAAATATATAAGCTAGGAAAGCAGACATAGCTAATGTTTAAGTGCTTAAAGACAGGGATTGTATTGGAGGTTTAAGAGCTTTAATAAACTTTTGGGTTTCCCTTTCTTCCCAACCACCCCTTCGTGCATCTTTTTACAAATCTTATCACATTCAGTTATTGCTTTCTTTTAGATATAAATGAGTGGATGTAAACACATTTATTTTTCTTCAGTGGGAAAAGGTTCATAGGACCATAGCAGTAAAAATATTGTAATTAAATTTTACAAATATCACTTCCAGGTCCTTGTTTCAGTTTTGTTGTCATATGAATCACTGTAATTGTTCTTTGATTGGCCCCATTATGATAAAATTACAATAAAAACGTGCCAGTGACTCCCACTCAATCAAATCTTAACAAAATACAGCCTTTAGACAAATATCATTTTTACACTGAGAATGACCCCCCAATAAGAAGAAGAAATATTACAAAACTATTAGCAACTGTACTCTACTTACTTCTTTTTAGCTATTTAAAAATTAGGCATCTACTGCCTAAGCATCTATTGCCTACAGAGTACGGAAAGAGAAAGAAAAAAGAAGGCCCTCCTGTGGGAAATAAAGCAATAGTGTAGGTTGAAATGATGACTTGTCCTCTCCATTGGACATGCCTCCTAGACAATCAGTCTAGACACAATACTTAACTTTTAAATAACTAAACTCAAATTAGATTGCATTACCCTTGGGGTGCTCCTTGCTGAAGTGGTAAGCTTCCTGAAGCAAGCCTATTGTTCTCTGTGTTTTCCAGTTTTATTTTCTCAAGTCATCAGAATTCTTACTTACTTGTATCATGGAAGACTCCATGGAAAGACAAGAGCTAAATATTATGATATGTCCAGCTATTTCAGTAATGGGAAGTATATACCTGAGCATTAATAAAATGTCAAAGAACTTGGTAGTTTTTCCTGTGACACACAGTTCAGTGTATTCTAGAAAACAGGACAGATAATGACAAGATTTATCTTCCCTTTTGCTTCTAAAGAAGCCTGAAGTATTTAATTTACCAAAATATTCAGCAGAACCAGACAAATTGAAGGACAAAACTTATAAGAAAGTTATATAGATTGTAATGAAATGCTGGAAGCAAGGAAAAGAAGGGTCCCACTTTCTTCCTTTGGGATCAAAAGGAGAATTCTATCATCTATTATAAGTTTGGAAGCTCTGTGTGACTGCTTAGTATGCAGTCTGAAGAGAGAATCAATCTAGATAAGGCTATTCTCAGAGATTTGATTTTTAACTTCACTTGTGATATTGCCTTGGTTACAGAAATTAATGTCAAGTAGGCAACAAGGGGTTCAAGGATAATGTAAGTCAAGCAAGCTTGACTTGTAAGTTTCTGTATGGGAAATGCTGTCAAAGAAAGACAAGAAAGGGCAGTCGAAGTGTTGCCAAAAAACATTCTTCAGGAGAACAGAACCCTACAGCAAATATTGCATGTCTGAAAATACTAAATGAACCTCGTGTTGCAAATATATATAAAATTTCTCTGTATAGTTATGTATTTATAAGCATGTATACATACAGACATCCATTTCTGCTATGATCTACATACTAAGCCAAACTCAAGTATCCCTGTTCTGTATCATGAAATGGTCAGAATGTTTATGAAAAAATGGCTGGATTTTAAAAGCATTGTAAAAGTGAGGACTTCACTGAGAGATAAAAACATGCATCAGGATCATGGGACTTGGGAAAGTAGAGTTTCACTTGTGTCTTCAAGTATTCCTGATTTAATAGTGAACAAGCAACTGGAAACTAGTTCTTTCACTCTACAAGAGTGTTACAGTGATACTTTAATCATAAATTTTAGGTCATTGGCTGATGTCAGGAAAACCACAGATTAATTTCTTATGCAAAATCTCTGGAGAGAGAGAGCAGCTTTAAAAAAAGGATTCATGATAACCAGCACAGTCACACAAATTAATGTTTCTTGAGCTAAACATAATTTTCTGTTTATCAATACATATAAATTTCAAGTCACCTTGAAAATATTTCTCTTCAGTGGGTTGTTTTTTTATTAATTCTATCATTTTTATTAATTATATCATTCATTGGAGTTTACTTCATTGTCAACTGGTAGGATTAAACATAATGATTCAAGTGATTGCTATGCCTCAGATTCATTTCGTGCTGTACCACAAGAAAGAGCTGGTAATAAGAAATTCTGTTAGTCACATCAGTAGGCCATCCACCTATAGACCAGTCGATCAGAAAGAAAGACCATGGTTTGCTGTAAATAGTTTAGGTGGAAATGAAGGATGATAAAAGTTCATAGTGCATAGTCTTTCTTTTACATGGATAAAATAATGAAATATGCATTTTGGCAGGAACTAAGACATCTAATTCCTAGCAAGCCATCCTAATCACTAGACTAGAGGCCCACGGTCATTCCGGAAACATTTTCTTCCACTCATGAATTCCAAATTGTTCCATATAAGCTAAAGAAATAAAGGTGGGCCAGACTAAGAACTGTGTTTGTGATGCCTGCAATGGCCTATATCCCAGTGGATTTTGAGATGAGCAGCAACGCTGAAGGCTCAGTCACTAGAAATGAATCTACTCCTTACTCTGGTAGTATGTTTCTAACTGCTGAATTAAAAGAAACAGAAAACTTTTCCAGTTTTTTTTGTTGTTTTGGTGTTTTGGTTTGGGGCATGGGCATCTTAATCCATTATACACACTCTGCTAACACTTAACAGATCGCTTATTTCATATAAAACAGCCAAATCCTTTGAACTGTGAAGCCCAAGGAGGCTGCTGCTTGAGCTGGAACTCAGCTGTTCCACACTCTTATCCCTGGAATAGGCTTTTAATATGAAACAAAACTTGGCAAGCAGTTTAAAGAGGAAGTGCCATATAAAGTCAAGCAATAAATAGACAGAGCATCATGCATAGCCACACAAACTTCTGATGTACAGAGGGTTGTCCTTTTTTTTCTTATTTTAAATCAGTGCTACTGACAATTATCTCCTCTCTCTGGGAGCTAGAACTATTGGATATGTGGTCCTTAGTATCAATATGTTAAGGCCATTCTTCAGACTGTGGGGTTTCCTCCCCAGATTTTCCTTAGGAGACTGTAGTCTATCAGCAAAATAACTGTTGAAACAACAGAACTCTGACCATTAAAAAATATTCATTTACAAATGAAAAAATACTTTTTTTTTCTTTTTCTTTAAGCACCCTCCCTACAGCATAAGGCCTGATTTGACTAATTGTACAAAAGAAGCTTCACTATGAAGGAGCTGAAAGACTAAACCACGAGTTATTAGGGAAAGTTTATCACAAGCCCTATGAAGCACTGGAATAGGTTTGGGAAAAGTTGTGGACATCCCATTTGGGATTGGACGCTGGCAGTCCCATACTGCCATGAGTCTGCTGTCAACACTCTAACACAGCATGGAAACAGCAATTTCACCTGAACCTCTGAGCTCTACACACAATAACACAAAATTCTAATATGCCCAGTATTGTGAATAATAGAGTAACATAGTCTATCAGTTCAAATTTTTTGGCCTCTTCTTACTAAATTTTCAGCAAGCATTAGCATGTACTTTTCATTAGGATGTATCTACTCAACCAATGTAGAAGGAACAAAGTGAAAGTCAAGGCAAGAAAAAAAACTTGGGTCAAAGTATTCAGGACACATCCCAGAAATACTCATTATTCAGGTCATTGATCTTACTACTTTGTTTTCAGAATAGGACTGAGTCACCAAATAACACTGAATATTTTTTTTTCTGCTGGCAGCATTCACAGAGAGCAGTATGAATGCAATCTATATTCTCTGACTTAATCAAGACATAATCTTATGCTCTTCATTCAAAGGAATTTTCAATTTAAGGTCCTGAACTTTCAATGAGTCTATTTAAAGAAGTCTCTGACCAGGCAGACACTGAAAATGCAGACCTCAACTGCAAATAGGATTATTTTTGTAATATCACTGTTTTGGACAGTGAATACTGAAAATATTGAAAATATTGAAATACTGAAAAAAAAAAAGGTGCCACATTTTGTTTATTTAAAAAAATTAGTGCTTTTAAAATATGGCAGCAATATTTTGAGCCAAAAGACATAACAAGAACTTCCTAAACATCCTCAAAGATTATCAAATGAGTGTGTTGCTCACCACAACAGGTGTGTGCATACCTTGCCCTGGGACCCTAATTTTCTTTTGTCTTAGATGAATTTTGGAAAGTGTCATTCAAGTAGATGAATTCAAATTGTTCAGAGTAAAAAAGAGTTTCAGAGTCCTTTAGACATTCTGCTATACATGTGCCAGCTCAACTGTTTCCAAAAACTTTACCAACCCTTAATGGGAGACAAGTAGGGTGGTTGTTATCCGGGACTTTGAACACTCTAACCCCCTTTGGCAAAGTTTGAAAACTAAACATACCTTTTAAAAAAGATTATTTTGAAGAAAGAGATTGAAAAGAAATCAGAATAAAGCACAGAAGTGAACTCAGATTTCTCAATTCTCAAGTTGTGACAATTATTCCACTGCTTATCTATAATTCCACTAGTTTATTAAAACAAACAAAAACCAAACTAAAATAAAATAAAACAAAACAAACAAACAAACAAAAAACATAACCAACCAACCAACCAAAAAAGTTAAAACTACTGGTTAGTGCACCACAGGAATGCACTTTTTTTTTTCCTCTGGAGGAAAACAGTTATGCAATTTTAAAACTCATATGAGATGACAGAAATCTGAATATCAACAGAAGCTACTTTTTCCCCAGAGAAAAAGAGATATTAATTATATAAATTATTTGCCAAATATTCAGGTAAAAATTGTCTCTTCAATAAAATTTAGATTTCTGGCAAAGATTTTCTTTTCAGGCATGGTTATACTAAATTTGCTTTTCCGTTGGTTTTTACTTTAATTTTTTAAATGTAAACAAAATCTATTACCAAGTAAGGGAGATGTCTTATCTTTCTTTCTTTTATCTTCTTGGATAAAATATATAAATATGTATATAAATATATACTAAATGATAAAATAATATATAATTTATATATATATTTAACTGTAGATTAGGAGGGAGTTGCCAGTTTGCTCCTAAGGATAACATCAGCTTAATGAATTTAACTTTTTTTTTCTAGTTTGTGCCTCATTCTGACTAACTATTAATCATAGACAGTTATCAATAAATAGTACCAGGAGACATATTTTACTGAATCATCAAAATCACTTAAATCAGGAGCCTTTCATTATATTGTCTCTCCCCTGTCCAGCTGAGGAGGAGAGTGATAGAGAAGCTTTGGTGGGCATCTGGAGTACAGCCAGGAACAGCTCACAACAGATCTACACAAAATAAAATCAAGGCATAGAAGAGTTTTGAGATGTTCTCAGTTTTTAAAGTTACACTTACAGATTTATCTTGCAAAAAGCACGGACCATAAATTTGGCTGCACACTGGGGTAGGGGTTGATTTTCTAAACAGCTGAATGCTTTCTGAAAAGCTTTTACCTCATTTCTTTTCAGTATTTCCTTTTTCTTTCATTAAACAATCAACAATGTCCAGAAGGACTCTTTCTCTCCCTCAGCTGTCTCCCCCTGTGCTGTTTGAGATGCTGTCAGGTACCACAGCTGGACAACAGCTGCTGCTTCAGACCTGTGCAAATCCCCCACAGTGTGTCGACCTGCTCCAAACAAGTCATTCTAGTTACTCTGGGTATTGCAAAAAAGCACATTACAAGCATTGTACCTTATTAAACAAAATTCAGTATTATAAATCCCTGAACTGCATTGGGAAGACCTAACATGCTTAGCCATAGTTGTAAACTAAACTAATATTAATATACACAATGGTTTCTTCTATATTGAATTAGACAGGTTTCTCTTATTTAAATCATGACTGCACTGATACAACAATTGAATATAAACCAGATATAAATTTAGCTCTTGGATTTCTTGCTTTGTTTTCGTTGGGGTTTGAGCTTTTTTTGTTTTATGTATGTGTGTAACCCTCATATGAAAACTTCTCCGATTTTCAGAGTTTTTCTCAAAACCTCTGGGTTTTTAGAGATTCTTTCACCCAAGCTCCAAGTTGGATAGATACCAGCCAATCCTGATCTGAGGGATGTGAGCTCAAGCTACTTTAGTGATCCTAATGAGAGTACAGCACTGTGCTAACAAAGATGCACAGCTTTCAGACTGAAGCTGGCTGGCCTTTAGCCAGCTCCAAGCACACGTAAAGTGAGTGTAGGTTTGTCTGCAAAAGGCCAGGAAGATTTGCTGTGCCTTGCAGTAAGTCAGATTCCCAGCCCTTCTTGAAATGATCACACTTTGCACAGCTGGGTGTTGAATGGCAAAATCTCTGGAAGCATCCATGGCTACTGTTTGAATAAATATGTCATATATCAAGAGACCTTCATTGGCATAATAAGACTGTCAACTACAGAGAAATGCAAGAAGGAAAAATTAAGTCCCAGTGAGATCTAGGAAACTAGAAAATGTCTACTTGATATCAGGGTTATACATGCAGGGGTTTTTGTACCCAGAGAGACAATGTTAACTAGGGATGAGGTACAAAGGTAAAAATGGTTGTTCATTAGAAGTGTGGACCTGATATCTGAACTATTTCACACGTGGTCACTTCCAAAGCCACTTATGTTAAAATAATCATATACTTGTACCAGACAACACTTCAAATAAATTTGAAAAGCTTCCTGTGTAACTAATGTGAATGCAATTCCATAATTTCATACTTATATGATTTAAAAATGTTTGGAAAATAAAAATTTTGCAGGGGATAAAATATGATACAGGTGGTTATGAGAAACTATATTTATACCATCATGACAACCCATTTTGTCAACCCACATCACTTGAGAAATCAAGATTTTATGCATAAGCATAAATAACAGAACTTGAGAAGATTTTGTCTGTTGCTGTTTACTGTTTTTTATGGAAGATAATAACTTCAAAAAAAATAATGTTTACTCATGACTTCATACTTTTGCAATGTGAAATGTGTGACATTTTACAATAATTTTAGTGACGGATAAAAAGATGTATGCAGCAAAAGTTTATAGTTCTATTTAACCTAATCAGAATCAGTTAAGGACTTCATCAATATTAATTCTAATGATGCTGCCACTTCCAACACATACAAAGGGGTTGTTTTCCTGCCGTTACACTATTATATTCATTTAGATGGAGGGAATAAAACAGCACAAGAAATTTTGTTCTTACATAAGCAGGAAGTAAAAATTTCGAAATGCGTATTTTGCACATATCACATTTTGAAATGTGATAGAAAAAAACAGAATAAATAATCAACAATCTTTTTCTGCTTATTATAACACTTGTGTATTTTGCATTAACAACATCCAGTTGACTAGAGCTCCTTATGTTTGGAGCAAAATTATTTGAGTTCACACCAATCAGCTTCTTCATACTTAGGAGGCAAACATAAAGTGCCAGCAGATTTTGACTATTATTTAAGTGAATAATCCAGGAAAAGTACCAAATAAAATATGCATCTATTTCAATGCAGAGAGACATGAAAATTCCCTATGCTGCTCACACACTTCTTACAGTGTAGCGTGATGTGCAGTGCATCTTGTGATGTAATTCTATGACATTTTCATCATCTAGCATCCACACAAATTGTTCAGCACCCACACATACAGTGAACATGTCCATACCTGGGGAATGGATATGCATATGCATAATGTATATGTCTGTCATGAACAGACATATATGTCTAACAAACTAGAAGTATGGCAATTGATCACATCCCCAAAGTGGGATTTTACACACCATTTCTCGGGATGGCCTGCTGTAACGTACTGTTAGCAGAACAAAGTGTGTAATAAAGCAGTCAGAGTGATTGTAATGTAGAGGGGAAAAAAAGATTTTTGACCCACTTTAAAAAAACAGCTTTAGCAACTATTGGACAGCTCTCCAGTGGGAGGACATTATCTGGGGGTACATAGATTGGCATGGGTTAATTCTACCTAAGTAATAATCTAGAAGTGCCAACACTGTCTGCTCAGTTGCTGAGTCCCTCTGTAGTCAGAGGAGAAACAGGAGCAACTTTAAAGGGAAAATTATCCCCTGTAAGTCTGATGCAGCTTTTTAAGAGTCTCAGCCTCACTTGTGACAACCAACACACCACAACCAACCAACCACAATGGAACACTCAGAGGAGGAAGGCAAGAAAGAGGAGCTCAGGGAAGGAAGTACAAATGGTCACCATTCACTGTAGAGAAAACCAACTGAGCCTATCTCAACACAGCCGGTACAGGAGGGTGACCTTTCTGGCAGATATCCACTGTACCAGTGTGCCTGCAGGCTGTAAACAGCATTCCCCACCACAATTACAAGAGAGCAATGCCTCCTGAGCTAGCCAGACCACCATGCAATAGATCAACCCAGCAAAAATTATAAATGCTGCACAGCTAATGAAAGGAACTTAAAAAAGAGAAATGGGCTTGAGTTGGCTTTTACCCACATGCTTTTTTACAACAGTTGGGGACACCTGGTGTCATGACACATCAGTGAGGTTAGAGGGATCAGTAATGGGAATTGTCTTTGTGTTCTGGTCCAGCTGTACATTTCAATCCCTCTGTTATGTTTTGTTGTGATTTCAGAATATTGCAGTATTACTTTCTTAGTTCAAAATCACATGTAATGCCAACCATCTTCACAGAAGTAAATTTGATGTTAAACATAAAGCTCTCCTTGTGCGACATAGCTAAGAAAACCCAGTTAGACAGTACTGGACTCTGACACCACCGAACATAAGAGGCAGTAGGACACAGAACCCTTGTTTAGGAGACAGGCAAGTCTTCTAATTAAGATGTGATGAATAAGGGACAAATGAGATATTCAGGATTCAGGTCACTGGATTTCAAGTAGCATGGTGCCTAATAGGATTTCAGGGACTACACATAGCTGGGTTTAATCAATACAGGACAGTCATTTAGGAAAGAATACAGCATAGCTCCATTTTGAGCAGCATTTTTCCAAATGGGTGTCTCCCTATATACTGGGTACTCTGGCATTGTTGGGAGCTTAGGATGTTCTGTGGGTGATTATCTGTTAGTAAGCAGAAAAAAAACATAGGTAAGGAAAAAAGTGTATTTCACATCTGGGCCTTACCCTTTACCAAGTAAAAGACATTTTCCAGGCAGTTCTGTGAGCAAATGATGGCCAATGTACACCCTCTAGAATATGTAACTGTATTAATCACATTAAAGAAAACGCAAGTGTTGTGTGTGTTATGATAAAAAGGAGAGACAGTACTATCAGTACAGGAGTTGCACTTCAGCAGTCACTTCTGGCTGTCAAAATAACTGATTTTAATAGGAAGATTCAATAGAGAAGAGAAAGTGCAACCATATATTATGCAAGGAAAAAATTCATCACAGTATCATGTAATTTACAGACAGTGAATTGATTGGCCCAGGTTCCTGAATTTTTAATTTTATCTGCTGTCAGTACAATCACTGTAGTTCATGCCAACACCATATGTTACCTCACATAAATGCCATTCCACTTCTGTGCGCTTTCAGATAATGAAGATCTAGGAGAACTCTACTCGCTTGGCTGAGTCACTTGTAAGGTTTAAAGAAACTTGGCTCTGTGTATTCCTGTTTCCAAAGACTGCACTTGGTCTATGAACAGGTGTGAGTATTTGATATATAAACAAAACATTCTTGCTTAAATAAAACTTTGGGAGAAAAGGTTCAAAGAGAGAGAAGTACATGCAAAAACTTTTCCAGGTAGATTTGTGTTTTCAAATTAAAATATTCATAAAAGTCATCTGAAATGAGAATGATATAAGTAAAATACTAATGTGACTAGAGAATAGAAGATAATTTTATATTTTAAATTTTAATTTTAGAACAAAATCTAACATATAAACTTTGAGAATAATGAAAGCAAAGCTGATAGTATAAGAGCGTATAACAGCTCAAAAGCCAAAAACAGACATGAAAATGAGAACAGCTATCATTTGAACTGGAAAATGGTATAAAAGGACTTGAAAAAACATGGCATAATTGAGGAAAATCTTAAATATCTCTTATGCAAAGTCTACAGAAAAAACATCTATATCTGTGGCATTACTTCAAGTCTACAGTTATAGACAATTTAAAAACTTATGTATATAATGCTGCATTACACATCTTAGAGCAAGTAATTTTCAGACTTAAAATCACTGTCACAATGTTTCAGCTGATCACTTAAAGCACCTTAAATAATTCAATGCAAAAGTCTTTGTTCTCCTATATACAGCATAAAGCAAAAATAAAGCAAGACTGAAGTTTGCTTAAATAAGTTATACTAAACTATAGCAGTAAATGGGCATAGTACTGTTTTATTCCCAAACTAGAAACAGGATTTTTTGCAATGCTGAGCAATGGAACTACTACTTAAGAGAATTAATTAACAGAGCAAGTGGCAGTTACCACCTTTCTTAAAAATAAAACTGGCATTATAACATTAGGTGTGGATCTCATCCAGAAAGTGTTAGGTGTGTTAAGAACATGCCTTCAGATAGGGCCAGTAGGGGATTTAGTGAGAAGAAAACCTAATTCAATGATCAGTGTTTGGATTTGACATGAGATTATCACATAGCTGCTCAGCTTGAAATTGCCTAAAATAATTCTGCCTATATACAGAAGCAGAACTTTTGGTTCCCTGTTAATTTTTTTGATGACTGTTGGTGTTGAGGTAGGTATTTTGATGACCACAGCTTCTTACATGTGCACATAAATTCTGTGGGCCAGTGCCAAATTTATTAGCCAATTTGTGATGTAGAAAATCTCTGGCAGAGGCAGGGAATGACTTGATTCCTGGAAGCAAAGGCAGTCCATGATTACAGACCTGATCTGGAATTAAGGGAAATGGCTAGTTTAATTCTCTGCTCTGTCACAAACTTTGTGTGACCTTCACCAAGTCCTGCTGGATACATCTATTTATATGTGTAGCTATCTCCAGATTTTTTTCTAAATGAATCAATGTGAACCTCTGAAGCAGCACAGTTGCATACACATAGATCTGTGAAGCATGGAACTCTGGAAGCTAATTCACACAATTTCTCTTCCAGTAATTCCTTATCAGCCAGATTCCAGGACTGAAAATACCTAAAATAATTAAGTTTTAGCAGCTATGAGACCTTTCTCAATTAAAAATAATAATAATAATAAATAATAATAATAATAAAAAATAAAAAAAAAGAAAGAAAGAAAGAAAGAAAGAAAGAAAGAAAGAAAGAAAGAAAGAAAGAAAGAAAGAAAGAAAGAAAGAAAGAAAGAAAGAAAGAAAAAAGTAAGCCATTCATTACCTTCTTTTCTGCTTCTTTCCTGCTCAGCATGAACCAAATATTTATTTAAAGACACTTCCATCACTCTGATACAGACACAATCCAGATGGTATTTCTGGTTATATTTTACTTCTTACAGAGCTGTTACTTCAATATTGTATGTTTAGCAAATGGAGAAGGAAGCTTCACTGAATCATGTGGACAGAACACTAAGTTGCTCATTCCACAGATAGCCATGGTTCCCTTGTCTTTGGCATTATTGACGAGATTTGAGCTACAAAGTTCAAATTTGCTATTCAAATATCTTTAAAAAAACCTAAATAAGATGACTAGGAATTTTTTTTTGTCACTTCTTTGCTTCAAAGTAATGAAAACATTACATCAAATTCCAAATAATGAAAAATTAAACATTTCAAAAAGAGTTGAATAGGTTGAATGTGATGTTACGTATTTCCAGAAGTCAGAAACTACTGCGGAAGTGTCCTAAACAAAGGTTTCAAAATCAAAACTACAGTTACTGTTTGATTTCTATTCCTACTGCAGAACTTGCTTTTTTTTTCAGGCTCTGCAAGAGTTGGGTGACAAAGATACTGCATAAATAAACCTGTCATTCTTTTAAGCTGCGTTTTCAGGAAAAAAAAATCTTGATAGTGAAATTGGAAGACTTAAAGAAGGCCATTCATGATACCCAGGAGAATACAAATCAATAAAGTTCATGGCTCAGAGGTTCTCATTGATTGGAACATACTGGTAGCACAGTAATTTCAAAAACCAATGCAGGGTTTGCCAACCACACCACATTTTGTGATTGTAGACAATAAAACTCTATGACCTAGAAACAGCTCTCCACGGTACAGGCCTCTGTATGACTTAATGTGCTTGACTCCAACAAGGATCAGCTAAATACTGACCACTTGAAATGTATTTCAGAAGATTATAATACTCATACAACACAAAATGTTTAATATAAAGAAATCCATAAAGTACTGTTGGCTGAAGAGCACAGACATTTTAAAGCATAAAAGAAAACTAATATTTCAAGGAAAATTCTGTCTTATGAAAACATGCTTAAATGCCACACAATGCCTTTTAAAAATGTACCAAACTAAACTCTTCTATTCATTCAGTAGATGCTGAAGGCATTATTGGCTGTCACAGTCAATTCATGCATGCTGCCATGCCAGTAATTAACTTCAAGTCAGCAAGGGAAAAAAAAAATGCACTCCTCGTGCTTTATAGACATATCTCAGTTAAATTCTCAAGCAAAAATAACCTTCTCTATCAGTAGTTGCTGTGAAAAAAATGCAGATTATGTCTGAGCTGTACAGTAGCTTACTCTGACTCATGGGACACACTGTGAATGCTATGCTCACAGTTCCAAAGCAAGGAAAGAAACATGAAACAAATTTCTACATAGTGCATTAACTCCTGCAGAGCCAAGCAGCTGTACTTGAATATTTAATTGAAGTATAAACACATAATATAGATAAATATAATTATAATAATATAACAATCTCCTGTTAGTGTTGCTTGGTAAGGAAGCAACCCTAGATCTCAGACAGGTTTTTTGTTTGATAGAGTCTGTATGGTGCTCAGGCACTCATGCCTCAATGCCTGAGTCAGAAAAAGTTGAATAACAAGAAGAGCAACAACCCCACGATTTTTTTTTCTTTTATATGAGTTTTATTTTCAAACAAAAAAACCCCAGATTTTGCATGGCTGGAATGCTTCCCTGAAACATCAGGAGCTGTTATTCAGTTTTTCCTTAATAATTTCTGATCTTCCCAGTAAAATCTGCAAATTCCTTCCCATTCCTCCATCACTTGTACCATGCCTACTTTGTAAGAACCTTCTTCTGTGTCTGGGAACAGACTTGATAGGGACTTGTTTCTTTTTTTTTTTTTAAGTATATCTTCCAGACTGCTCCAGATAGTTCGTACTTCACCTCTGTCTCTAAAGTCATATATCATATATCAAGTGACAGAAATTGCTAGTGTCCAAGCATGGATCTATTGCTGAGTGAATCTTTTCTCACCTGCTACATCTACATCCCTTGTTAGAAGCATTGGCTGCCAAGAAGAGCAGATACACCCAAGCCTTTCCATCTTAATTTGATTATTTTTTTCTTTATTACTTTCAGATAAATACTTCAGGAAGAAAAACTCACATTTTATGTGTTTATGTATTTCTGCTTTCCAGTCTCTTTTTTAAAAAAATATTATGTTTGTAATAAATAAATTACATTTACATGTTATCTAAAGGACCATTAAATCCTATCCTCAGCGGAGTGCCAGAAAATCATTTGGCTTCAGGCCATGTGAACAAATATTCTGCCAGCCTTTTCCAGTTAGCTAAGCTGCCTGCTTGCTATAGAATTTTTCTTTCAAACAGCTGATATGCTTTCTCCAACATTATGTGGGATCCTGTCCTTTTTCCTTAGAGAGTCCAAAAAGTCTTCCTGTCTTTCTTCCTCTCATCTTTTTTCTCCTCCTCCTCCTAGCAGTCTCCCCCTTAGCACCTTACGCACTCCAGAAGTGGGAGGCTCTATGACACAACCAGATCTGTAATCATAGCTGAATTTTTCTTAGGAGCACTCAAGGACCAGCAGAGCTTGAGAAGCTCATACATCTTTATTGTTCTGGAGTGCCCCTGAGGTTGGTCTGAGGGGGGTGGTTTTGGGTGGACATTTGGGTGAAATTTAAATTGGGTAAAAATTAGTACAGAATGGCACTGTCTTTCACAAAGAAATAAAAGCAAAAGCAAGAGGAAAGATAGTCTATACACTAACAATTACCTATTATCCATGATTTTCATCATAAGAATTGTTTAAATCCCCAAGTAGGAACAGATTTTTGGCACTACAGATTTTTGCAGTATCCTGGACACTGAAGGTAAGCTGAGTGCGTGGTCTGAGCAGTAAAATTCTGACATCAACTTCAGACACAAAATCCTTAGAGGTTATACCAATGCTGAGACCAAGCTCATATAAAGCCTGGATGACCTTGATGCTAAGCCAGTTCTTTTTAAAGCCAGTTCTTCTGTGAAGATGACAAAGCCGAGCAGAAGTGAACATCACTACAGACACTTAGACACATCCTCACAGCTCTCCCAGGCAGCAGTGTCCCCAAAAGCAAATGCTGAGAACATCTGTCTTCATTATTTTCAGTATACTCCATCAAGGTAGAAAGGTCTTACTATCATCTCCAAATTCTACTGCATTATAGGCTTAAATACAAATGAAGTAAAACAGAGGTTAAGTTAGAAAAAGTATCTTCACGTGCAAAATCAATTCTACTACTCTGCAAATCACTTATTTTTGCCAAAAGAACAGCACATCCTGCAAGCAAGGAAAACTCATTTTCCAGATTTTATATACAAAAAAGTAAATAGAGGATCCTCATATCTCAAAATTAATCATGAGTTGTTGAGATTTCTTCATCCCAGATAACTATGACTTCTAATTACAGTAAGATTTTATTTGCATATATCCCTACCTTACCAAGCTAAGAACAGTTCAGATACCTTGCAAAAAGATATGGCTAAGAACAGGCACCCAAGAGGGTCATTGTAAAAACATGGTTTTGTATCACCTGTCAGTTCAAAACATTTCTACATATGGTCATGGTTTAATGCTTCCCATTACTCTTCTCACACTCATGTTCTCCTTTCAAGTCCCCTCTGCAATCAGTAGTATGTTGGAGCCAGACAGCAGGGTGTAAATCACCCCCAAACTGGTGTTTTTATGATCCCTCCTGCTGTTGTTCCTCCTCTTCCAGCTGCTTCTCCTTCTGTTATTTTGCCACCTCACAGAATAAGGGCAATAATCTGAAATTTGCAGACTCATCAGTTGACAAACATTTTTGAAAAAGAGTGCCAGCCTTTAAAAATTCTAGTTTCCATAATGCTTGTTTGGTAATTTCCATAATAATTTCCAATCTGGTAGCCAGTTTAGTACTGAACACTGTATGGAGGCTAATTTGGCATTGGTTTTTGCCACTCTAAAGTTATGCAAGCTGCCAATGAGATTGTGGCAACATTATCTGTAGTTAAACTTCAAACAGGAAACACAGCAGAAGGAACTTTTAGGAATGGTACAGAAATTCAAAAGACTTTATTTTAAGATCTTGACTTTTTTCGTCCAGTTGCCACAATGCCATCCAGTATAATTCAAAAACCTTGTGTTACCCTCTTCACTATGCAAAAGTCATAGCTACTGAACAATCTTCTAGACCCACATTCAAGTTTGGAAGTCTCACCTGGGAAAGAAAAGTTGTCCCACTGTGCCATCTTTTCCTCATAAAGAAACAGCTTCAACAGAAGAGTCATCAAGTATTCTTGGCTATTATTTCAACTAATAGAGCTATTTAAGGAGTAGATAATTGGGCACATCATGGATTCATCTGCTTTTCATTTCCAGTGCTTGGAAGATTAACAAAATTAATCCAACTGACAATAAAATTTTTAAGAACTGAAAAAGCTATCTGAGACATAGCCAAAACTAAAGGTAGTATCTATATCTAAAAACGTCTTATTTGCAAATCAACTCTACAGCATTTCTTTACCCTAATGGCACTTAGTCTTTAGATACTCAAAAGATATTATGTGTGCTCTCTTGGCTATGCAGACATTTGACTTTTGTCTCTTTTATCCTGCATTTAGCGAACCAGCAGAAATCTGAAACGCTATCGGTTTTACAGACAAGACCACAATTAACTGTACCGGGTCAATGATGCAATTTGACAGATTTTTTCTGGATTTACCTACATTGAAATAAATTAACTTGAAATAAATTTTTTTAAATGACAAAACATAAAATTGTGTTTAAAAGCAAAAACAATGAAAGAAGCAAGAACAGGAGAGGACTACCATAAATTTTTGTGTATTTTCTGTTAAGATAGGAGAACTTAAGACAACTTCTTTAAATAGTTTTTCCTACTATTTGACCCCAGTTAACAGTATCTTACTTAATGCAATTCTTTCATTTTTTAAAATAAATTATAGCAGGATAGCAGGATAGAATGGGAATATATTTCATTTCTTACTTTCATTGACTTTACATTCCTTTGAATACATTGAGGAGAATCTCTTTTATCTTTCAACACAAAAGTTTGTTATCACATCCAATTAGTTAAAACTAAATTGAATTCTCTGTACACTGGTCATATCTTTTTGATGTCTGAGTATTGAAAAAAAAGGAACACAATATCATTACATTATATAAAGGACACAGATTCCTGGTTTCACATTCATATTCTCTTCATATGCATTTTAGAACATCACAATAGATTTTTGCTCCTGCCATGTCAAATTGCAAGGTGACACATAATTAGCCAGGTAGGAAAAGGAACAGAAAAGAGAGTATTTATATCCTGCAGGGTCAAATTGTATTTTGAATTGTTCCTTAGGAAGGATTTGGAGTTTGCAGTCTTCTCTTTAGCAGACTTACAATTTCCCCCAGGTCTATTCATTTGAAATGCCTGTAGAGATCTTTTTCAGTCTTTACAGAACAATTGAAACTTTCCATCTTTCATCAGAAGTCTTTGATGGTGCAATGACTACAATGAGGTGCTGAATTGAAAAGGCTTCTTCTGTCCTTTGACCTATTCATTACATGAGACATCACAAGCAGCCTTTGGAACTCCTTCTGAATTTCTGACCACATGGGAAAGAAACATGGTCATAGAGCACAACAGCTGCTTCCTGCCTAGATGATCCATTTTTAACCCACTCCCTCAGGTTTTCTTTACATTTCTATTGTTGTTGCATGATCTCCTGAACTTGTTTTTTTCTTTATTATATTCTTAAGCCCACATTCTGCTACTGACCTTTGCTTTGCAACCCTTTTGCATTTTTCTGCTTATAAAAAAATACACATTTTTTTCAAGAATTTTCAGTCATAGTTGTATCATCATTATTTTTATATGGATGAAAATACCTTCTGTTTAAAATATAACCCTTACTGTCTTTGTAAAGAACAGTCAAAACTCAATAAATATGTGTATATAGGTACCTAAATTAAATGTCATATCAAATAGAATCCCACTCACAAGCTTCCTTATTTAGGGCCATCTGGAAGATAATAAGCATACTACTGTGTACTAAAAAATGAAGAATAGATGACAGGAAATTTCAAACCAAGTAACCTAATACATATCTATATTTTTTTAATCAGTTCAACAAAGGATTCTATATTATGCTCATACATAAATCTCTCATTTTCCAATGGATTAATTAAATTGCCCATAAGTATAAATATTTCACGGCCTTGAGTAATAACACCCTGTGTGTAGCTCATGCTGTTTACCTTGCTATGCCACAGTTTAACATCTCCCATTTCATCTCCCATTTGTATATCCTTCTCCATAAAGTACCACAGGTATCTGGTGGCCTGCTCTATTAATTTTTTTGATGAAATATAAGTATACTGTTCATTAGTTCAGGCTCAAATGCTAAAGCTCTCTTAAGCTCATCATTAGTAATGTTCTGTAGGTCTAGTGCTGCTTGGCTCCTCACTCAGAGAAAGAAACCTGGCATTGTCCTACAGGTTCCACCAGGCTCTGTTACACACAATCAGGAGAAGAAATCTCCCACCCCAGGCCCTTTGGATTACTTTTTGAAGGCTGTTAGAGGCTCTTCACTTTCCAGGAAAATAAAAAATGTGAGGCAGCATTAAACACACTGCTTAAGCATCACATTTGTGTTTCAGATGCAGAATCCAAAAGCATTTGGGCAACATTAATGAATCAAATTCCATGATGTGTAAAGTAAACAATAATGTATACATTCAATTTTCCACTTTAATTCCAAAGTCCACTCTGCTAAATAGAACACATTTCTCTTTGCTTACCATACTTACTGTTGCAGAACCCCATCTTCATTTCTCCTGTTGCACAGCATGGTTATATGTAGTTTGCATTCAACTGATGACAAGATTCATTGAATTCTACACCCTAATGTGTGACTTAAAAAAAACCCAACAAAACAACACCACGTCTTTTCCAACCCTGCACTAAGAATCCATTTTTATTATCAGAAGTGTAGAAACAATCCTGTCAGAGAATATCTTAATTCATCTGCTTTTTTAAGAAGCTCCATCCATATTTAGTTTCAGGCTACCTTAATGGATAATTCTATATGCATATCCGCATTCCACAAACATAGCATTCCTCCTACACTGAAAAACTGAAATATTTTTCAGCTCTTTTGCTGGTAGATGAGTTTCTTGTTGCTCATTTTTTTTTCTTTGTAAAGCAGCCAGGGTACAAATAAAGTGTGTGCATTCTACTTAAAAGAAGCTTGATGTCTGCACCTACTTTAAATACCTGCAGTTACTTAACTCACAGTTGTTGTTGCCTCTATCTTCAAATGTTTGAAAATATTCCCACAAGACCAAAAACTGGAATAAAAAGTGCTCATCAAAATTGACAGAAGAAAGGCTTTATTCAGAGAACCAGAAAGAAGGCAAAATATGGAATGAACTTTTAATTAAAAGAATAAAATAATCTTATTTGGAATCTGACAGAAAATATTTGTGGAATGAATCTTCAGCTTTTATTTTAGATGCATAGACAGACTGATAAATAGATAGAAAATTATGTAGTAAATACTCAAAATATCATTAATTTTATTGGCACTTTGGAGAAAAATATTGGTACTCCTGAGTATTTCTAACTACTTCACAAGACAGGCAATTCTTAAAAACAATAGCCTATTAAAATATGTGTTTTAAATAATGGGAGGTCACTGAGGATTTAACACTGAGTACTTTATTTTCTCTCTGTAGTAATAATTAGGATATTTTTACCAGTTAGGCAGTGAACACTCTTGAAAAAAATTATATTATTATTTCCCATATTATGGTGATAGTGTGGTGAAGACCAAGACAACCAAGTGGATATCAGTCATAGTTTTTCTCTGAAGGATTACTTGATCAACTCTTTCAGATCTGTATCCTCAAAAAACGTCTGTTTTTTCAGGTGTGTAATTTGGTTTAAAAGAGCATATCTTTTTTGTCCACAAACACAGATTTTTGAATGATGTATTTACTTGTTCATCTGAGAAAATAATGATTTGTAAAATGTGGTGCTGAGCATTTTGAGTATCCAGTTTTAAATCTTCTGAATCACATAAAATGGAAGAGTTGACAAAACTATAGTCTCCTAGGAAAGCCATTTAAAATTGTTATCAGTGCAGCGTATTCTCATTTATTTAAAACTCTGATAAGAATTTTAAGGAACATTTCAGTCTGTTCTAAATTAACATATTTACTCCATTATGATATGTGGACTACAACTATTAACATGAATTCTGTGACTCAAGAGACACACTCCTTCTCTTCAACTGGTGTAACAAATAAATACACATTTTAGCAAAATTTGTCCTACGCTGAAAGGGCCTCACAATGTAGTCCTTCTTTCAACAATCTATAAATTCTTATCATTGAAAAAAGAAACAAAACTTTGTGATCCCTAGGACACAAACTTGGGAAAAGCCATGCTTCAAATTACTTCAATCTTCGCAAGAACAAAAAGATGCCTTCTCTCACATTAAAATGAAACAAAACCAACCAACCAACCAACCAAAAAATAAAAATACCAGATTTCAATAACCACTTGATAGCCAACAAATTAAGTTCTAACTCATCATTACATATTAAAATGCAGCACTGTACTACTCAATTTGGCCTTCTTGGTTCCTAAATAATGCTTTCAGAGTTCTGTACAGTATATAGGGAGGTTCCTAAAAGAGAAACACTGTCTTAAAATACTCTTTCTGTAACAATATTAAAAATACTCATTCTGTAATAATATTAAAAAACATAAATTAAGAAAGAAAGGGAAAGTGAAAAGACTAAGTTATCAGTGCAAGACAGTATTTAAAATTATATTTTAAATATCTTAAGTATAGGAAAGTAAACCAGCCCCTGAACAATTAACAGGCTTTATACGTTTAGCTCCTCACGTAAAAACTAAACAACAACAACAACAACAAGCAAAGCTTCTATTTTCCTATGACAAGATTCCATAGTGAGCCTGTTTCTCATTTATACTGAAGGCCATTTACATGTTACTGGCAGGGTTAAGGGGACTTTCAATGAGTGTAAATGTAATTTACGTTCAACCAAAATTGAAGAGTTGATCTCTCCCTGTTCTGCAGTTCCTTTCTAATGCATAATTTACGTATAACTGAATCATTAATGTCAGCTAAAATAATTAATTTTTGAAATCCTATATAAACTTAGTACCAAGCTTCATTTTTAAATATGTTGCTAGGTGGCCTTTAATTTATATGATGTACAGTAACCTTTTCCACTGGTAAATGTGCAGTTTGATCTGCCAATTAATTTAAAAAGCTGTTCATGCCAGGGAAGATGTTCAAAGGATGAGCGCACTTCTGATAGGAACACCATAAAGCTTCTTTTCTGTTCAAAATATAACAAGATAACTTTTCATCAGTGCCTAGCATTAACACAGATTTTATTACACTTGACGCTGTCCTTCAGCAAATATCATACAAGAAAAAGAAACCAAACAGCTTTGTAATTGGTCATACCAACCACATCTAATCCTCTCCACTGCACCTGAGAAACTTTTTTGGATTATTGCTACCTCATTCTGTTTTATTAAATCAATTGAGCTCTACATCTGAAGACCAAGAGAAAAATTTAATTTATTTTTGGAAGATGATGCTGAGTGTTAAAAATAATCACATGAACTACAGAGGTTATATGAAAAAAATACAAACATAAATAAATAAACAAATATGAATAAATAAACAATTGTGAAGTCAGTTTTGGTTGCTGATAGGCCTGAAGTCTGGTCTCCTTTCTAATCACAGAACCCATCCATGAATTTGTGGATATTCCTCATTCCCTAGAGACCTGATCATTGAACAGAAGATAGATCATTGAGCAAAAGATAGAACATAAAGTTTTGTAAAATCGAAATTAGAAGACATGCAAAACCAAGCGTGGCACACAACCCTAACTTTTAGTTTGGAAAGTGATCAGAAATGTCTGAAAGAAGCTGCTTGAAGACCTTTGAAAATTTATACAGCAGTAGACTCAGCAGCTTCTCAACAGAAAATTTGCTAATTTAATCCACTTAGATACTTTTAGATTTTACTGCAGCTTTCCATTAGCTCTATTTTCAAAACTGTAGAAAAGCATGAAAGAGTGAAACATGTGCCATGAGATTGATCCAGATCTTTTTTGTCACTTCTGTCCCAAATGTTTTTTTAATGGAAACTCGAAGCAGAGGGAAAATCCATTATATAGTATGGATATTGCTGTGCAAACATGAACATGCAAAATTTTTCTTTCTTACTAAATCATTGTGACACCATCTGCTCAGCATTATTTTCATACCACTTGACCTATTTCCATACATCAAAGCAAAAGCAGTCAGAAAACAGAAAAAAATGTCACTTGGTAGTAACAGATGAAAAAATCCTGCCATTCCTATGATAAAATTTTAATCCATCCCAAAGCCTTACTGAAACAAGTGCTTAAACACAAAATCTATTTTCTGTATTCCAAAACAGTCAATTCACTGCTAATGACAAAGACTCAAATAGCCACACTATTCACTTTTCAGATCCACTCATGGGTTTGTACGATCCATATATACATCAGCAATACAGCTAAATGCTGGAGACAGAGCTAAAGAAAACAGCCAAAATACATTGAAGTCAACACGAGTACAAATTTTAAAGCATGAGCAATGAAGACACCAACACCATTTAATGTCATTTCCCCTTGACTTCCTCACAACCAGGAAGAGAGCAGACAGCAGCAGAATCGCTGTAGTTCTAAACAGTGAATGAGATGCATGTACCCTAAATCCTCATTCAAATACTCCCTGTTTTCACTCTGACACTGCACCTCAAGTCAGGCTTTCTTAGAGCCCCACAGGTACTACAGGAGGATGTGCCCACACTACAGTGTATCCAGGGCCCTGGCTGCTCAGATCACTCAAGCAATTGACTGCAGTGTAGTGCTTACCTGGGTAACATCCCCAGGTTTCTTTTTTGATGGAGTTGGTGCACTGGTTTCTCTCACAGGATTTAATCAGGATGCAGCACAGATATTGCCATTAGTAAGGTATTGGTACAGTCACAGAAAAAGACCAACCATAGACATATTTACAGACCCTGTATTTTTTTTTGTTTTTCAAGCAACTTGCCAATTATTCTTTATTTAAGTATTTTGGTATTCTGCTGTAATCAGCATATTCAGTTGTGCAATCAAGGTGAACATCAGCACTAATGAATACAAGTATCATTTGAGATGTGATGGAGTAAGTGGACCTGACATAAAGGTGGAGGACTGATAAAGAGTGACCGAGCCAAAGGACAGTCTAAGAAAGTGATCTTTGCAGGATGACTGACTGGGGTAAAATTAGACAAGCCAATTCAGTGACCCCAGTTAGTGTAGCTATGTTAATAATCTTACTGTGTCACTTGCAATCTGGAAGTACATTTGAGAGAATTTGGCAGTACTTGGGGCATTTTCTGTGATGCTGTAAACCCGTACTGCCAGTTTACACCAAACAGGAACCAAGTCTAGTGACAGAAAATTCTCTTTACTTGGCTGTGCAAATTCTTTCTACTTAGCTGTGCTGGTTTGGGCTGAGGTAGTTTTCTTCACCATGGCTGTGTTTTGTACAGGGCTGTGTTTTGGATTTGTGCTGAACACAGGGTTGTAGAGATGTTTTCGTTATTGCTGGGCAGGTGCTTACGCAGAGACAACATCTTTTTGCACTGCCATGCTGGCAAGGAAGTTGGGGGCACATGAGAAGCTGGGAGGAGAAACAGCTGGGACAGGTAACAAATGGACCAGAGGAACATTCCAGACCACGTGACATCACGTTTGGTACATAAAGGTGGGGGAGGGAGAAGGAAGAGGAGGACATTTGGAGTGATGGTGTTTGTCTTCCCAAGTCATCATTAAATAGGGCCCTGCTCTCCTGGAATGGCTGAACACTCGCCTTGCCCATGGGAAGCAGCGAATGGATTCTTTGTTTTTGCTTTGTTTGTGTGCATGGCTTTTGCTTCCCCCATGAAACTGTCTTTACCTCAACCTATGAGTTCTCCAGCTTTTATTCTTCCTATCCTCTCCTTGGTCCTGCAGTGAGGGAGTGGGCAAGTGGCTGCATGGGACATGGATGCTGGCTGGGGTTAAACCAAGGCAATAACTAACCCAGCTTGTTGTGTTGGGTGTCTTCCATACTCTTTATTAGCAAGGAAAATAAAGTCTATGACCTTGGCACTTTCCTGTGAAAACGGCCCTTTATCTGAGGATACAGAGATGAAGTATGTGATTTGAATAAAGCTGTTAAATAGAAAGCTGAGAAAGCAGTCTATGGAAAGTGTGGATGTGTTGATAAATCCCCTATGAGCTCTGCAGGCTGGCAGGTGTGACTGAAGGCCCTCTTTCTCTGGAATGGTGACATTCTTAAAATCCTGAGTGCATTGAAAAAATCAGGCTCTTGGACAACAGTATTTTGGTAGCGCAAGCAGGTTAAGACTGTGGCAAAATGTAAAAGCAGAATGGAAAAGAAATAGATTCACATTTTGCAATTTTTTTCTTCTAATATTCTGAAACTTGTGACTGGAATACTTTGATGGTTTCCATTGTGCTAGAGTGGGCACAGACATCATATAGGGATTTTTTCCTTTAAGATTTCAGAAATCTCTGTCCCCAAATTGCTTATTACAAATTTATATAATACAGCTGGTGCTCTGTATAAGCCACTGGGCATTTGCTGACACTACACCGAGCAGGTGTATTTACAGTACTCAAGAGAAAGTAGTGTAGTATTTGTTTTTGAAAATTCTAAAGCATCTGCATAGTACAATAAAAAAAAAAAACCAAATAAAGTCCGCACTGCCTCAACTCATTGAGCAAATGCTGACTATTTAAAATTAATTTACCCTCTACTGTAAAATTATAGTCATTTATGTTAACTGCCAGGTGAGGGAAAAGAGAGAGGAGAATAAAGTTGCCCTGGCTATTCAGACATTTCAGAGTGGAAAAAGCTATATGAAAGTATAAATAGGAAAATCTGGCACTAAATAATGTTGTTCAGTCCTGTATATAAAAAGGAATGGACACAAGCTAGGTCACGTAGAACAGGTAAAACCAAGGAAAGGTTACGGCTTTACTGCTTGAGGGAACTATTTTAAAAACCACCTGAAACAGCAAAAAATGTCACCTTAACCTACTAAGAATGACTGAAGCCACATAAAATAAGTCCATGTTTAGAACTAAGTGATGTTACAACATTTAGTATTTATTGTTAGAAAGTGATAATGGAGTCCATATCTGCAAAGGAAATTAATTAAAAAAAAAAAAAAAAAAAAAGAGCTGAGGAAAAAAATGCTAAAGGCACAGCAGCCAGCAAACCCCAAAACTATCTGTGTTTCTTATCACTGAAATGTGCATCAGTAATACTGTGTTTTTGCATACTGTCATATCCCAAGACATATTCCTGGAAATAACCTGAATGAGGAAATGGAAGAAACAGCTTTTCAAGAGATTACACTGCCAAACTACTTGCAGCACAAAGATTACTAAACATACAGGAGTGATTGTGTGATTTTGCCTTTGATAGGAGAGCACAGCTGAGGTTCAGCAGACCTCTTCTAGGTCTGTGTAATTATATCTGGCTAGTTGGGGTTTGTTTAAGTTGCCTAAACATAAGAGATTATGTACAATTACAGATATCTACTCTTAGAATCCATCCTAAATATGGCAATGGATTTACTGAATGTCTTTAAAAGACTTAGTAAAAGTACATCCTCCTCTAAGCAGCTAAGAGCACACAGTGATCCCAGTTATCTTGGCAGTCAGAGAATCACAGAAAGATTTGAGTTGGAAGGAACCTCAAAGATCACCTAGTTCCAGCACCTCTGCCATGGGCAGGGTCACCTTCCACTAGACCAAGTTGCTCAAAGCCCCATCCGATCTGGCCTTGAACACTTCCATGACAATATTGTGGACCCTGCTCTGAAAGTATTACAGGATTGCTTAAGACTCTCCAAATAATCTAATTAATATAAAAAGACTGACTATTTATTCCAGCATTTTGCAGTTTCTGGCCTCTGCTTAAGAAAAACTAGTCTGTCCACCTCTTGGTTTCCATACTGAGAGATTTATTTAAGAAAAGCTGCACATTCGTGTATACTTATTTAAGTCACAATTTTATAGGTCCTGTGTTCAATGCCCTTAAGAGGTTAAGTGTCATGTTTCAGCCTAGTATAAAGCTTGAAAATCTTTTTTTTTTGTTGCACTGCAGGTCAAAAGTGCAGATCCTGACAGATCACTAGTTCCCACTCGATGGTAAAATATACTCTGTGCTGCAAAGGAGATTTCTCAGCTGCTGCTGAAAAAGATTGATGCCTTGAACCTGCTTAGGGGCAGGCAATAGAGGCTCTACCTCAGCATAATCTCTACTGTTAAAAGCTTAATTTAAAAATATTCTTCATTAATATTTTACTTGTTGCAAAAAATATTTACTCCTGGGAGGGTAGAAAGAGCACAAACAGCTTTTCTTCTCTCCTTAGATTCTATGAACATATTTACATATATCCTAGTTTAGTCCACCTTCTGCTTTTGTAAATCAGAGTCCAGGAAGAATTTTCTATTATAACCCAACAGGAGAAAAATCAATAAATGTTGAACTTGAATGCCTCTCTGAGTGCCTGCTGGACAATGGTTATGAAAAATGCTGACCCTAAACAATATGGAGAGAGTCCATGCTTATCTGTAGCAAAAGAAAGAATGCATTGTTTTTCCTGTTACTTTGTATTCTGTTTCAGAAGATTGCTATCCTAGATGCTGGAGCACTTGCTCAACTGTCCAGGTTGCTTACTTGGTAACAGAAGTCAGGAAAGAAAGATCTATCGTCATAATTAATTATTTTTGCCGTGCATATAGTACACTGATGCCATCTACAGACATGTGTAAAAGCATTCCTAAATGCATCCAATTCAACCTATGAGGGTTATCTCCTGGATATTAATTAATATGTTTATTTCACTGACTAAGACTGGAATACTAATAGTTTAACCACTGGAGATCCGTTCCTCTGTGACTGAGATCAAATAAAAGGCTCTCACCAGTTTGGCAGAAACTGAATTAGGCCCTGGAATTTTTCTTTTTTTTTATAATACCACCATCATACCACACACCTACACACGTACACACCCCCTCCACACACACCACCCCTTCCTCTGCAAACCAAATTATTTCCTCAAATTTTGCTGCACAAGACAAACTGTTCCCTTGTACCCAGATGATATATTTTGTTTTATTTGGACAGACTGACCAAAGTCTTACAAGAGGTAAACTGCTCTGCTACAGTTTTTCCTGAGAAATTCCAGGAAAATGCTAGAGGTGTAATTCATACAGTCGGGCATAGCCCCACACTGCTTTTATATTCATAGATCACCCAAACGTTTGGGAGATTTGTCTTCTACTCACTTTTCTTGGTTAAACAAATGCAGTCCAATCTGATTTGGATTTTGGTTTATGGCCTTTTTTTTTTTTTTTTTTCTCTTAGCTTTCATTACATCCCCTAGGGAATTCCACTATCTCACCTGTCACTAAAATTTTGTTCAAGATATACTTTGTACTGCAACTGCAACTCTATTTCTGCAAATATCAACATGAATCCAGATGTAGTCACTAGTTTATTTCCAACAGCTATGCTTTATTTGCATTTCCAGTGGAATTTGCATTGAAAATGTACTGCCTCCTGTACAAGGTCTGATGAGAGATGGAGGTTCTAACTGAGATGATCACAAACCTGAAAGCATCAATGTAACTGAGGTTTTCTCCGTGCTCCGAGACTGTACGTTCTTTAAGAAATTAATGTAAATAAACTTAACAGTTTTTCTCATGCACCATTATATGCTTTCAAAGATTTTGAAGTTCATTATATTCACAGCCTTTTTTTTTTTTTTTTTTTTTTTTTTTTCCTGAATGGGTAGAAACAGGAGAAAGGAAAGCAGGCCTGAGAACAGGCAGCACAGGTACAGGGAAGGCAAAGTGCCTGACCCTCCTGGGGTCATCACCTGTCATGGTGGCTCTGTGGGTGAGGGGAGAACAAAGTGTGCTGTACAACCTACCTCAGCAAAGACTCTGGAATGGTCTGGCATAATATTCTGATAGCCAAGCTGATGAGACACAGTTTGGGTAAATGGACTGGAAAGTAGTTGTAAAATAGGCTGGATCACTAATTTTAGTGAGTTCTGATCAGCAGAACAACGTTTAATTGAAGCCACTTCAATGGAGTCAGAGTTCAGGCTGATACAGTTTAATGGCTTTATTAAAATGACCTTAACAAACGAAGGAAATACACTTTGATCAAGTTGGTGGGTGATGTCAATTGTGGAAAAGCAATTAATAGGTTGGAATTGGGCTGCAATTCAGAGACATCCCTGACTTGGAGAAATGGGACAGCAGGAACCCCTTGAAGTTCAAGGAAGGGAAAGGCAAAGCCCTACACTTGTAGTTAGGCAGCTCTACAGCACATCTCATTTCTCAGTATGGACAATGAGCAGACAGGCATTACCTGTAGTGAGAACCTGTAGTATGAAAGCATGCATTAGGCAGGACTCCTGATTTCTACATCAAATGCTAACACCAGGAGGCTAAAAACTAGAAGAATAAAAAATTTTAAATCCTAATCACTTGGACTACCCTTATTTCACGAAATACTTTGTCCCATTCTGGGTTGGGTTTAACAGTAAAGGATGCAGCTAACTCCTTCTCAAAGCAGAAATCCACATATACATACATGTCAGCTTTATAGCTTACAAAGAAAGGAAAAGGCTAGCTAAAGACTCTATTTTTAGGTATTTTGCATTGCAGACTTAGGAAAATATAAAAAAAATCCCCGTTTACTTAATTTTTTCTTTTAAATGAAGAGAATAGTAAGAACAGTCAAGAACTGAGCCAACACTTTGCCTAGAAGATTTCTACTGAAATTTTAGGAACATCTAAAGCCTGGATGAACCTCAAACAGGTTAGAGTTAGATTCTGTGTTTGACACCACTACTTGGTGCAACCCTGGTAAATATAAAAGCCCAGTAATTGCTTGCCTAGATGCAGAAACGATGTATTTAAACACATGTATGTGTGTTATTAGGAATTAATTAGATATTAATCAAAATGGAGTTAATATGGAACACAAGAGAAGCAAAGCATCAACTGTGAAGGAGGTAATTATAAAAAAAAAAGGAGAGAAAGCATAAGGAATAAAGGAGAGAAAGAAAGAAACAGGAATAGAGAATATTGAAATTGAAAATACTCTTGGATTTGAGATGCATGAAGCTAAAAACTCATCTGAAAATAAAATAAATTAGTTGAGGATAAAAATTTAGACAAAGGGATCACAAAGAAAGAGAAAGAAAAACTGATTAGACAGGAGGAAAAAAATATTATGAAAAGCCATTCTGTGGAAAGATGTGTACTGTACCAAAGTTTGAAAAGATGAATTCCAGTCATCAGAATGCTAGAATATAGCTGGAGAATGATGAAGTGAGGATTAATACCAACAGATAGAAATATAAACCAAGAAAGATTTCATTTTTTAAATCTCAGCAACAATCTAAGATGAAAGGATTAAATATACTGCTATAAACTCTAACAGGATATTACAGTTCTTTCTTTAGAAAAAGAGAATTACTTAAAGAGAAGGAAAAGATAAACTGAATAATGAAAACAAAAAATGAATGTAAATGAAGGTGCTATTAACCACTAGTAAATCACAAACATGAGAAACAGGAATAAGGAGTAATCAGCTCTAAATAGAACTGACTAAGGCTATGAAAGGAATAATATAGCACAACTGCTGCTGACAAAAAGGGTACATGATCAAAGTCACCTGATTCAACCCTATGCTTCTTATGTTGGCTTCCCAAGGTGGCTCTAAAGCCAAAACATTTTTTTACATCATTTCTCCAAAAAGACAGAAGGGCTACCTTGACCTGGTTGAGGAGTTAGGATCTCACCCACAGTAAAAAAAGACCAAAATGGTGACACCATGATGCTGAGTCTGTCAGGGGTGTTCACCTGCTAGATAGGGAAACCACTTTGTATCATCTCGGAGATCTTAAAGACCTGAACTTTAAACATAAATTTCACTTTGAACCTCTGTTTAAGTTCCATTGCAATAAGAATGCAAAAGTATATTTGCCTGGAGTCATTTAGATGATGATTTATCTCAATATCACCAGGAAAATTCTTACTGCCTCAGTGTTATGAACAGATAAATCCTAAGCAAAAGTTCCACTGTAACTATCAAAACTATCAAAACAAAAGTCACCCAAAGATTTAGCAATTGAAATACTGAAGTAAAATATGAGCAGCCTATGTCTTTTGGATTGTGAGCTAGAGATTGGAAGCAAGTTAGCAGGAATTTAAGGTATTTTGGTGTGTATGTTATGGATGTTTCAGACTTGTTGTAACACCTGGGTTTCTTCTGTGCTGAAGACCACACCATAGATATGTAAATAACCATTAAACAGCCAGAGGAAGGGCTAATTGTTTGGTCCCCAAAAGACAGATTAGGAGAATTGGTCATCCACAGGCTGACCAATTTTTGTAACATTTGTAACATTGTACTATTTTTTGGAGGCAGGAAACTATTACCAATGCAGATACAGCAAAAGAAGGAAAAGTCTACTAAACTGAAGCCATCTCAGCTGGATATGGAGGTCACTGCAGCATTAAGTTTATGGGAAGTTACAAATAATCTGGCTAGTCTATTAAATACAGTGAAGAAAGGATTTAGGGGGGAAAAGACCCCAGGAAACTGAAGCTGAAATGCAATATCTGATTAATGAATAGAACAAGAAATTCAAGGGTCAGCTGTGTATGTCTATTGCAGTTTGCACTGAGCACCCATGTGTGAGCAGCTAAAATGTTAAAGATTAATGACTCAAATAATCTTTGCAAAAGCAGCAGGTGCATTGCTGAGGCCAGGTTTGCACCTCTCAACCAAAGGGGAGGAGAAGAGTTTCTGGGTTTTTGGCAGCAAAACCTCTGATGTGCACAAGAACAGCCTAGGTGCAGAGGGGCTACCTACCCTCCTGCCACCATAGAATGACCACAGCAAGCCAACCATCATTTTGCAGCAATCTGGGTTTTTAGCCAGGTAAGGGAAAAGGATGATAAGAAGAAGACCCTTTGGAGCTTAAGTAGGGCTATATATATAAACATCCACCATTCAGGGTCGTTTCAGTCTCATCTTCCCCAAGGAATCTATCAACAGGAACCTCCGTTACCCTGACCTTCAGGGATAGGTCATGACACCATGGCACACTACATCCAGTAAAGCTGAATTCCAAGGGTGCAAACAAAGGCACAGTCGAGGCTCAAGTATGAGAGTTAGACCGGAACTTAGTATTTGGATGGAGGGTGGAGAATTTTGTAATTGGAGGAGAACTGATACACCAAACACACATACACACCATGTACGTTCCTTTAAACTCTTGTTTAAATGCCAGAAATATGTTGGCAGGTGTAGCACAGCTCAGTGGTTTTGGAAAAACTTTTTCATTTCTTATTGTTTCTATTTTCCACTTTTTTAGTGCAACAATATTGTCTTTCTCTTATTAAAACTCTGGGAAGCAAATCAATTAATGGATAAATGACCACCTAACAATACTTGACTGACTGCACAAGCCACAAACACTTGTAAGTTCTCAAGTGCAGTTTGGTGTTTGTCTGAATTGTAAATGTTTACAAGGTAAGAAAAAAGGGCACATGGTCCATCCTCTTGCTCCCTTGCCTGGTCATTCCCAAAGAATATCCAGGAACACGTCACAAGATAGCAATCATGGCATTTTCCAGTGAAGTGCAGATGTGGACAGTTACTTTCCTTTTATATAGTTACTATACTTTTAAGCTGAAGAGATGGGTTCAAAACTTCAGAAATGAAAAGGAGCTCATTATGTTAAACACACAACATCAGGTTGTCATCATGCAATTGTATTCCCTGTATCACTAATGAAAAGACAAAAAAGACTTTGCGTTTTCTAATACTGACACCACAGATGCTGTTACCAAATGGTGTTGCCACATCTCAATTTAGAACCTAATTCAGAATGCATCTGTTTAGGTGTATTCAATTTAGGATACACTGTAATCATTTGCTTTAATGAAAAAATGAGCATTTCAAACTTTAAACTCTCCAGCAAAGACAGTGTAGGTTTGGGAGATGGAAAATTGAAGGAAAGATAATTATTTGAAATGGTGAGTTTCCAACACACAGAGAGCCCGAATATTTCAATTCATTCTCCAATATATGTGATCTATCTGAATTATATTAAATTAACATTTGTGGTCTGTGAACATTTCCTGACACCAAGATAAACAGGTGTGAAGCAGCCCTTGCCTATGCTAGTGAGATCTCCCAGCCTTCAAAACAGGGTGATAGCAGCATATTGCTTATTGGGAACAGTGCCTAGAACCTTCAAACTCCCAAATTAAGCCTGGGAATTGCTTGGGGAAGTGCCAGTTGATATAAATCAAAACGCTTCCAGGGACTGTTCTAATAACCTAACAGGACAGATGATATTTTTCCAGTGCCCTGATACATTCCTGAGCATTAGTTACGTTATACACACATACAGAAAATAAATATGTACACATACACATATGAAAACATTAAAATGGTTGCTCATGTGACCAGAACTTCTGCTTGGACAGGCACTCCTTATTTCACAAAAACCCTAGTGAAAAACTCAAAAAAATGATTTTGCTTAACCCACCTTCTCCTGTCAGACCCTACTGGAAACTGTCAACAGAAGAGCAGGACTTTTGGGAATGGATACCAGCTCAGCCCATTCTAATGGGGAACTCCTATTTATAGAAGTGTAATTTCTGACTGGTATAGCACATAACAATAATTTAAACTTATTTAAATACCAAATGAGCAATCACCGTGAATAAATAAAAAAGAAAATGATCAGCAGTAGAAGGACATGTTGATTTCTATAAGAGTATTTAGGCAGACATTATCCAGACTCTGGTCAGAGCATACAATTTTATTTTAGATCTATAAATCACTAATGTCTTGCAACTCACTTTGCAGACTGCTCTTGTCCTCAATTTAAGCAGAACTTCCATGGTGAGCAATGGGTGTAAAGGAATTCCTGTATATGTAAAAGAAATGGCTGCCAAAGCAGCTTCACACACGTGGACTCCTTTCCTTTGAAATGATCCCTTTATTTCTGAATCTAACACACTACATAATACTTCATAAAAGCTGCACAGTCCATCTTCTCAAGCCTACACGGGGTGGAATTTCTATGAGGAAAAAAAGAGATGCAGTGGGAATTTTTTTAAGTCACCCCACTGCTAATGAGTACCATCTGGCTGGAAGGGAAGCAAAAAGCTGCTGGCTTGATCAAGTTTGGTTTGTACCTGCTTTTTCTAGTGTTTTGAAAAGGGAGATACACAAAGTCTGGAATGGCAACTTTTGGGAGAGGACCTTCTAAAATAAAAAGATAACAAGCTTTAAAAAATACAGAAAAATAAAAGTGAACTTACTAGTAGTATCCTTAATAAGAGTAATTTCCCTGAGTTTCCACTGCATATGCCATATGTAAGGCATATATGTAAGGCATATACAATTGTTATGTTGATAATGAAATTATTATCAATATCATTATTTCTTACAGCATACAGATGAAGGCACTAGGGCTGCATACATCATTCCCTTGGCTTTCCAAGAATGGACAAAGCCCTCCTCAACAACAACAGTGGTTGTACAACTTGTCATTCAGGTTGTAGTCCCCCTGAATGACAAAGTACTCTGAAGCAAGTCATGTTTAATAGAAATATCTGGGGGGTAACCTCCACGTGATGCTTTTTAGCAAATAACTATCTAATATAATGCTACCACTTAGTGTAACCACAGACATGTCTACAGCTTGTTTATACTCGAGTGATTGAAATGCTGACTGGAATTTGGCTGTAGTGGGGTTTTTTTTTGCAGCCAGAAGCCTGACTATGCACCCAGGTTCCTGTCAGTCCAATGTGTCCTGGACTCCACACCACTTAGTTTTAAATCAGTTCAGTATGTATGCAAACATATATACTGGACAGCGAGTTGAAGTCATGTCCCAGAATCACAGAAAGGTTGGATTTAGAAGGGAAGCCTGAAGATCATCTAGTTCAATCCCCCTGCTAGAGCAGAGTCACCTAGAGTAGGTTGCACAGAATGACATTCTGGCAGATTTTGATTAGCTCCAGCAAAGGGAACTCAGGAACCTCAATGGGCAGCTGGTTCCAGTGTTCTGTTGCCCTCAAAGTAAAGAAATTTTTTGTCATGTTCAGGTGAAACTTTCTGTGTTTCAGTTTCTGCCCACTGCCCCTTCTCCTCTTGCTGGACACCCTGAAAAGAGTCTGGCTCCAAACTCTCTCCCATCCTTATGATATTTAAGATTGACAAGATTCCCTCTGAGTCGTCTCTTCAACAGGTGAAACAGTCTTTGCATGCAATACAGCTGTAGATGTCTATAACAATATTGTATATTGTTTCTAATTCATCCATTTCAATAAGGTATTAAATATGCATCTGATTCAATGCTACATACAGGGACCATCACCATTATTAGGCATCACTCCTTCCCTTTTCTCCTTCTTGGGTTTCAATCTGCTGAAGAAGACTGCTAAATCCAGAGGGCTTTGAGGTGGGTATTTTTCTTGGCTAACTCCATGCCAGCAGCAGGCTGAGTCCCTGCTCTACCAGAAGCCCCTCTAAACAATCAATGAAAATATATTTAAAAAATAAGCATGTTGATACCTTTGCTCCATTCTGGAGTTTCACTCCCCATAATCTGGAGTCTCTGGGCTGGCAGTACGAAGTACTGCTATTGCATCACAAGACTACAGTGGCAGAAATCTTGGCAGCCAGACAAAAGGTAATGACAATTTCAAAGGTACAAGGCTCTTCCTGGAGCTGCAGAAAGTGACAGAGCTGTCAGTGGAATCATAACAGAAGCACCTAAGTAAAAAGAAAAACACCACCAATAACAGCAACAAAAAAGACGACCTCTTTTTTTTCTGGAGATGACTAAAAGTGAAGGTTAAAAATACTATATATGTATTTTAAGAAGAAAAAGTCTTTCCCAAGACTCAGGAGGTTGTTTCTATTAAAGGAGCTAGCAGAGGAGGGAAAACAATTTTTTTTTCCTAAGGACAGAAGAAGAACCTCTAACATTAAACATTTAACAACCTGTCAGGACCAAAGAGTAAACACACAAACATGGATGGCATTCTGTGTTCCTGCAGTGTAAATGCCTCTTGAACTGCAAATATTTAGCTGTTCCATAGTCTGGTCTTTAAAAAGAGAGCTGTATTTTCAGCCTGCAGACCCAAAGGGAGTAAGGTGCCACGCTTGGATATGTCCTTGCATGGCAAGGACATTTAAAATTTCCTTGTACTGCTCAGAAAAAAAAAATACACTAAAATTATATGAATTTCCTCGTACCTGTGGATTGCTTTGTCATGGCCATTTTTAAATTACTGAGAGTTTAAAATTTTTAGTGCATTAACCTAACAATCAAGACAAATATGCTTAAGAAACAGAAGCTGTATTTTATATGCTAAGTTTTGTATAGAAAAAGCTATACTCAAACACGAGTCAAGCTTTCTGATACTAATATTGTGCATCAAAAAAGAAAATGGCAAATCACAAAGAATATGAAATCCAATGTTTTGAGTTCTACATATGCATGTAAACTTTGTAAGATATTTACAAAGTTGCAGATACAGGGAGGAATCCAAGAGAGAAAAAACCCAGTCCTGCATGGCATGCCTTGATTTGCCCTGAAATGTTGTTTCAAGCACAAATCTTTTAGTAACTTCACCTGTAGTTGCATGGGCAAGGCAAGGGTTAGAGGAGAAGTGGCCAGAACATCACTCCAAAGCCCTTTAGGAAATCTCCCCTTCTGATATGTGGCTAAACAAGCAGAAATCTTCCTGCAGCAGTCTCTCTGCAGCACCTGCCAGTGCAGCAAGAGCTCCCCCCTTTGTTTTCACAAATTTTAACCACTTTGCTCACTGCTGATACTTGAAAAGAAGATGGGAAAAAAAAAAAAAAAAAGGAAAAAAAGAGACACTATGGTAGAGAAAACAAACAAACAAACAAAAAAACCCACAAAAAACAAACCCCAAGCAAATTTAAAAAAAAAAAGAAAAAAAAAAGGAAAAAAAAAAACCCCACACCCCAAAAAACAAACCCAAACTCCAAGTTCTTTATTTCAACAGAAAATATATAACCTGAGTACTTTGGGATCTTTACAAAATCATCCACTTCAAGCCAAACTGGACTTGCTTAGACAACAGGCTATTGTGAAGTAGTCAGACTGGAGAGAAGTGACTTTTCAAGGCAAATGCTTAAGAAAGCCTGTCTGATCAGTCAGAATCATTTATTTACCCCAGACCAAATCCCAGAACCTTCTGAAAACAAACACCTGGCACTTCTTTAAAGATAGGAATTTCTACAAGCTTTTACCACTTCAACCAGTAATCTGGACACTGAGCCAGGGCCTCTCAGGTTGACCGGCTTCTTTATTGGAAATGTATTGAAGTTGCTTATTTTATTGAAAGTTTATTGAAAGTTGTTTAAAGATCTTAAGTATACCCTATGAAAAACAGTAATGTGCATACACCAAAAAGTAGTAAAGATAACAAGAGCAAACCAACTCAAAAGACCACTTAAGGCATTATTGAGTAAGATTTACCAAAGTCTCCTAAAAAATATGACCAAATGTTTAAGAGTAACTGCAATTTCAGTAACTATAGCAATTAAGGCACAGACTGTTAATTCTCTTTCTCTGGGCACAGACTGATGGTAATAAGGAAGATTTCTTATGGTATTCGATTACAGCTTGCTTATGGTAACATGCCTTAGTTTCAAACTATAGCTGCATGAATCAGGAGGAAAGTTGAAATGTATCTTATTTTTCCAGAGAATGTTTTATCTCTGTCTTGAAAAAAGTAGAAGGCCTTCCTATTAGCATATTATTTTTAAGGGAAAAAAAAATCAGAATAAAATTAAAATGCATTTGCACACACTGCAGATTAAATAATGCTTTGCCTCAAATTTATGTTTGCTGTTTCAGTGGACCTGGTAGGGTGCTTTAAAGTTTCTGTCTCATTTAGCTGTAGCTCCACAGTGTGGCCAATGTGAGAATATATTGAAGGAGAGAGAACTCCAGCAATTTTCCAGTTGCTATGTGCCTTCATTCTCAGTTAGATATCAACAGCTTTGTCCACAGCCTCCTCCCCCAGCAGGAAAGATTACAGGCTAATGCAATCTACTAATGCGCTTGATTTAATTTTTTTTCCCAATATTAATTTCAGGAAGCTTATATACGATATATCCATATAAAACATAATGAAAAAAAATTAAATACAATTTATATAGTATGGACAAAGATGAAAGATACATTATGGAACAGCTTTTCATTTTTTTAAGCAAATCCATGCTCTGATAAGACAGAAACACTGTATAGCTGAAGCACTGTAACCATAATTTCTTTTTCTGTTGGAACAATCTACTAAGTGAGATAAATACATTACTTTGAATTACCTGTCATTGATCATTAAATTCACTTACAAACAATTATTTTCTTATGCCGAGTTATTTCTTTGAGACTCTTAAAGGTAAAACCATTCCAGTTATTTGTTGTAGTGTCTGTGTGTGCACAAGCTTGTTTAATTTAAAGCTGGGCCAGAGATCTAGATCTAACATTCCCTGGGGGTGACTGGAGACAATAAAGATCTATTGTTCATTCAATTCAAGTACTTTTGGAAATGAACTATTAGAATAAATGCATTAAAAGTTCGTTCAGTGTTAACTGCAAAAGTGATGACTATTCTGAGGGTTTAATAATACAATCAATTCTGTGCTACCATTGCCAAACTGATTCATTCTAACAAGAAAGATTTTAAACTGGGAAATTACAATACAGTTAAGGTTGCCAGTTTGCATTATTTTATTCCTAGCTAAACCTTTCAGGCATTCATAAATTGACCATAAAGATTTGCTCTGCCCTGGGGCTACTGTGATACATATATTAGGCTGACAATCTGTTCCTTATTCAGCTTGCTGTGTCTAGATATGAAATATCACACGTTACCCTGAGTCTGCTTGCAAAGTCTGACAAGGGTGTATGAAGTTGAGAATCCAATGACAAATTTTATCTTGTCCTTTCTCATATCAATTGACAATGCTCTGTGAAATTTTGCTCAGCCAGTATTGATTATCCTCATGATAACTAACACAGTAATGATAATTTATCAGAATACTTCAGAAGCATGATTTAATTTATATCCATTATACCCCCATAAGGCAGCTAGGTAAGTGATGTTACCCTTATGTGGGGAACCAGAGAAAGGCAAAGTGACTTGCAGAAGTCTGTACAATGATTTTAATGCACACTCATAAGACCAAGATTTTTCTAACCATATATCCTCTCTTCAGGATTCTAGTTCCTGTCACATTTATTGGTCAGCCTGGTCTAGTGGGAGGTGTCCCTGCCCACAGCAGTGAGGGCTGAACCTAGATTATCTTTAATCTCCCTTCCCATCTACAACATTCTATGATTCTGTGATTTTATGATAAAAGTCTTTGATACTAAACATAATATTTTTACAATATATTAGAGTGCACTGGCATTGTGAAGATACCTTTTTATTCACATTTAGTTCTGTGATTAAAATTAATTAAAGACTGGTCCTGACTTAAGAGTTTCAAATGTCCCTTTTAGGTCATGCTGGCAACATCAAATATACACTCCTTCCAGTCATCAAGCATCTGAAGTAATATGATATGAGATAGTGAGAAATAACATTGTTTTTTCAAGTGAGTCTGATAGTTCTGGGAAAGCTTTGGGTATTTTGGGTTTATCTGTTATTACCAAACACAAAGGCTGATAGCAGGAGCATTGTAACAAATTGTCATCTCTCCTTCTGCTCTTTCTATGATTACATTGTATTGAATACCCAGAAAAACATGCAAGATCTTAAAAATATTAACCTATTATGTGTGTCCAAACTTCTTATTTTCATTTAAAAAATACCTGAGAAAATTTCAGTCTTCACAAATATGTGCTGTACGAAAATAGACATTTCACTTACTTCACTTCATATGATACCACAAAGACTTCCTTGGAATTAAGCCTTCTTAACAACTGTTTAATCTCTGCACTGCAGCATGGTCCTTGCTATCTGTGGTCTGACTCCCTCACCATCCTGATCTAAAGGGTGTAGTGGTCTGTCACACCTGCCTCATTCAAAGAATTTGCTTCAATTCTTTAGTTCTAGAAAGGTTTTTAAGAAATCTAGTATTGTTGAAAGGAAGAATTAATTTATTTTTTTTTAAGGAGAAGAATGTGAGAGAAGGAGAAATAGCTTTAAAAAGAAACATGTAAGACATTTCTTTAGAAGAAGAAAGTCCAGAAAATTATACACCAGTTCTTGTTTGGATTTTTTTTTTATGCAATGCTTGCCAGTAAGATATGCAGCCAAGGGAACACACATCTTTGCTGAGTTTCAAGTTATTATTATCTGTGTATATGGGGATTTATTTATCTATGATCAGCTGCTGAAGTAATTGAAAAGAGTGTCTTAAGTTGCACTGATAATTGCAGCCATATCCCTCTTAATATGCTCTCTGCTTGCATGCTTTTGAGAGCATCTTTTAGTGGCAAAGAGTATATAATTTCCTTTTATCTTCCACTGTCACTTCTTGCCTTCAAAGGCTGTGAATATACCCAGTATTATAGTCTGAATAATGAAACATTTGTTTTTGTCTGAAAGCATAAAATAATATCAGTTCAGGCTTTGTATCTATGTTTCAGAGACAAAACAAAAGAAAATCAACCAACTTTAACTGTATTATAGTAACATATAGTATAGCTTGTAAGTATATTTCTATAGGATAAAAACAGCTTGAGAGAAAGGAATCACCTTCAAAGCACTTAGAAACTGTGGCCAAGAATCATACCAATTAAAATAAAGAGAGAAGAGAAAATAAGGGAAAAAATAAATCCACATGGCTGAGTATTCTCATTAAACTCAAAGTCTGTCAATGAATATTTATCTTTATTCTTCTGGAAGGAAGGCTGAAGAAAGACTGAGCAAAAACACTTATTTCTGTCAATGAGGCTTAGTAATCAACTCCATCACCAGAAGTCCTCTTACTGCCAGCTGTCATTCAGATGACAGGTTATTTCAATATATCAGCAGAGGGCCAGCTGGCAGGGGGATAGAAATGACAGCCTTGCTTGAGTAGTGAAAAATATTTTCAGCAGAATTAGCAAGGCTGAGATGCCTGTATATGCCTGAGGATACAACTAAGGCCAGAGGAGGGATGCATTTGAGCAAATAGGCATATTTATTCCCTGTCTTCTAGTAAATGTAGAGAAGTATTTTTTTTCCAAATAGCATAAAGTATGTCACTCAGAGGTAAATTAATGTTTGATCTGTTTGACAGGTTACCTTTTCTCCTTTATGTTTGTTTCCTGGTGTTATTCTCCCATCTCATACATTTAACTCTTAGAAGTTTCAGCTCAACTCTTTTATTGCATGATATACAGTGGTCTCTTTGGACCTCCTGTCATCTTTGTGATCTTCCTTTTCCTCTCCTTTTTTCAACATCTTTAGGGTCCTATTTTCTTCATTACTTCAGATTCTTCTCAGTCTCTGTAATTTGTTCCCTGCTGGGCATTCATTTGACTTCCAACCCTCTCAGAGGTTTACCTTTAGTTGACTTTAAAATTATGTACTTAGGAATAATACTTGTATTTCCAGAATTTCACCACCCATATTGGAAGGTCCTGTTTGTACTGCTGCAGTGCAATTATATGAAACCTGCACTGACTTTACTGGGAGCTGAAGGTATCAGAAGTTGTTGAAATTCAATCTCTGCGAGTACAGGCAAATGAAAACTCGACTTTTTTCTGTTACTCATTTAGTGCATTTCTTTTATTTATCTTCAGGTTTCAAAGTCTCTTCATTATTTCTTTTCAATCCTGGCTTTTTTCCATCAAATTGTTCAAAATCCACTGAATTCTCCACTTTCATAGGCAGAATGTGGATTTAAAGTGATGGATTGGAAATTAATTTGACTTGGAATTAGTTGGTATTCTATATCCTACTTTTGTTTTCAACTGCAATATTTTAAATAGCTATTTTCACCTTTAAAAATAATTTTGTAGACTTAAATGTAGGGCAAAGGATATGCATAGCTTCTACTTCCCCCCAATTCCCTCAAAGCAAAAACTTAATCAAAATAAAACTCTAAAATAAAACTTGTATTTTCTATACTTTTAGTCACCTGAGCTATTTTATATATTACAGTAAGTACATAAAATTTCTGTAAATTGGACAAATGAGGGACCTTATATAAGGGCAAGTCATACAGTTATTTCTCATGCTGAGAATTACATTATCTACAGAAGAAAGAATGCCTAAATTAATGTTTCTTATCACACACACTCATGATTCCGTTTCCTATGAAGCAGATACCATCCTACCAGCACTGATCAACACAGGCTGGACCATGGAGAAATAACATGGATTTCTGAGCAACATCTAATTTGAGTATCAATAACCATTCTGGCCCCCCAAGAAGATTTTAATATGGCATTTATAAATTTTTAGGCTGCCCTAAGGCACATTTTGCTAGTCCATTTGTCTGTGCCTTGTGTAGGTACAGAAAGTACCAGAACAGCTGCCTGCAACATTCCAAAGCTGTTTAACATTTTACTAAAAATACCCTGAAGTTTTCTAATGGTATGTTGTAATCTATGCCTAATGGAATGTTCTAATTAATTTTGGTATAGATTTTTAATTTTAAGATGAGATTTCAATAACAAGTGGACATTTAAAACACAGCACCACCTTTCCATTTTGAGACTGTTTAACAGACATGAGGTTTAATGCACTTTTTTTTCTTTTGCATAGGTTTGTTTTCCTTGCTACCAGGATAGTGAAATCACTGCAAGAAAACAGGAAATTGCTCAGTTTTCAGGCATTCCTATAATGACATTTCCACAAATTTCACTGATACCTACCTTCCTTTACAGGGATGCTGACACCGAACACTCACTGAAGAGATTTACTTGCCGTACTTCTAATGCCACGCTGCCAGATTTTAGAGGTTAACATAGCAACATGCAACTTTTCTAAGAAAACTAGTGAGCTCCTTTCCTGGGTAAAGGGAGGCCCTGGAAATCCCAGTGGTCACTGAAAGGCCAGCTGTGTCACCTCTTTATCCACAAAATATTAAATATTCTTTGAGAACAGCCTGACTCTACATCCTTTAACAACCTCAAGCCAGCTTACATCCCTAAGAGCAATGCTGCTATTTTAAAAAGTGCAGCTAAGCAAACTGCAGACACAACACTTCCCTGTTTCTCATGACAGAAGAAGAGATGAAAGTGCTACTTATACTGCGGGCTAGCAGCATTCAATATTGTTTAGTATTTGGATATCAGAGTGACAGGTGCCATATCAATATACAGAATTGCTTGAAGATATATAAAAAAAAAGAACAACTGATCAATGGTAAACCAGTGTTTAAAATGCATCACTGCACTATGTTCCTAATAAAGGCGCCTTGGAGGTAATGCTAGTGAAAGCACAGATGGGTTCTGAGTACCCTCTCCTAATTCTCTTGTGAATTCAGTGCATTATAAGCAGAAAGGAAAAAGGGCGATTCTTCTGAGATGGCACACTGGAGAATTCCATAGGGTAGCTTACAGCACATTCATTAGCATGCTCTTTCAGATACAAAAGAAACATTAGAGGATACTGTAGGAAAATGATCATAAATGAGCCACAAATCATTAAATTAAATTTTAACTTCTGGAAGGCATCAACCCCTTTTCCTTCCTATCACACTTTCCCTGACATCATCAAAGACTGCTTCAAATCAGAACAAACCCAGCTAAGATGTAATGTATTATTCAGGGCTGGTGTCAGACCCAGTTTCACTGGGGCAGCTGCACATCTTGTGTTCAGCATCTCCATTTCCCACATCTCCCACACCTGTAGTATCCTAACAAAAATTAATATTCACTTGGTGGTACCCTTAAGGTTACAAGTAAAAAATAATACAAGGAAAAAAAATGAATTAAGCAAAAATTATGACTCTTAAATAAAACTCAAGAATTTATGCTTAGGAAAAAGACTTCCAGAAAAGACAGACATACAAAAATTGAGTATGTTGGGGAAAGAATTAAGTGTTCTACACCTTTTGAAAAAAATCTCCACAAATCCATAGAACAATTACATTAAGATATCTTAAATTACTGTATAGAATGTGTTTTTACTATATTTAGGTAAAATAGTCAGAACCACTAACAATATTCTTAAAATCTTCTGACAATATATATCTTTAAAAGTTGATTGAATCGTCATTGTCAATGATTCGTGAAGGTCTAGGGCAAAAGTTGATGTTACTAAACAGAGAAGACAGGCACTTTAAATGCTGAGATGACTGTCAAAAAGCTGCTTCTGAAAGAGGCAACTGATAAGGAAATTAATAGGACTTAAGTCAGTAAGGAAAGAAATTCCCTCATATCTCAAGGTAATGCACAATTCTGCTTTCACTGATCTAGCTAATAAAAAAGATTTCATGTATCAAATGAGTGCTTAAATATATACCAGGCCATTTCTCCCTATTTTTTAGGAATCTTTGAACAGGAAGAAAGAAAACAGTCATTATGAAATATTATCTCATACAAATATTTAAGGAAAAGGGTAAATATTTGGTTGGCTGCACACTGTAGTTATCACTGACTGCTTAGTTATGGAAATTGCTCAACAGCCTCTGCATTTCTTTTTTCTCTCATACTCCCTGGGAAACAGTGATAGAAAGCTTATGTGTGTTTAACTCCATGAGATGCTGACAAGTTGAATTAATTACTCAGAGTTTTCTGTAGTTTCAAAAATATGGATGTGACACCTTGTTTCAGATGCAGCAGGCTTGTCACAACCATGAAGGGGTGCCACATTTAAGAAAATTAAACTGATTTAAAAAATTGTTGCCAGTATGCAATGGTCTCCAACACAGATGCTGACTATCTGGGCTTTATTCAAATGAATGTCCTTTCCTTTCCCTCCCCCATTCTATACAGTTAGTCCATTTGTCTTTTTAATAATTTGTCTTATGGTATTTTTCATCTTTTGTCCTCCTAACTGAGCAGTAGTGAAAAACCTTCACATGCACAATTTTTTCTGCCTGCTACAACACGATAACAGTCTCAGTTCTGTTTTTCTCAAAATCCTGCTCTGTAATTTGGCCATACAACCTGTGCTCTGCTCAAACTCAAACAGTGCCTCTTCCTCAGCACATTTCCATCCAATGACTGGAGCTAAGCTTGGCCACAGCTGATTCCCCAACCAGATCATCAGACACTGGGCTGCTTTAACTGGCTTGGGCTTTAATTAGGGCATGGCATCCTGTTGAACACATCACCCTACTCCAAGGATTTTGGGAGCCAATCAGTGGTGTTGGACCATACATACGTGTGTGTGTGTGTGTGTGTGTGTGTGTGTGTGTGTGTGTGTGTGTGTGTGTGTGTGTGTGTGTGTGTGTGTGTGTGTAGTTTCTGGTAAGTTATTTAGCACAGTTATGGAAAGTTGGAAAGTTAATTAAAGGTTATTCATGTGAACATCATTCAGATAAACTTAGGTGATGCCATGTCCAGCTGTACTCCCTCCAAGAAACTTCAGTGAGGTGAGCATGAATTATTGTAGGTTGATCTAAAGATAGCTCTTGTGACTGCTGCAGAACATCAGTAGGTGCACTGGGGTTTTATGACATTGCCAGGGAGGAAGAAAACAGCTGATATGGGAATCTGGGAAGCATTTTTATTAACCTTTTTGCTCAATTGATGGGTTTAAACCACAGTTCACACAAAAATTTATGGAACCCAGTATAGGTCTCCACTCTGCATGTTTCACAGTTACAAGCTTAATCATAAATAATATGTAAATAATTTACATACAGGTATAAATGCATAAGTAGAGACTTTTATGCACAAATAATTAAATTTATACCCTCTGCTATTTCAGCTATAAACAGGCAACTGTTTCACAACAGTTTATATGCATTCCCAATATTCATATACACTTGAATAAAGGAACATTGTAGAGATCGATAATTTGCAGATATTTGATTTTGTTTTTCCTTTTCTGCGCTTTATTATTTGATATTATAGTTAGTATTTTGGGGAAATGGTCAGGAAATATTAGTAGGTATTGAAATTTTATTTTTATCTAGGTAAGGCAATTGGCAAGATGAATGGGAGGAAGATAACGAAAATGAGTTCAAGAACTGAATCTTATCACCCAAAATTTACTTGTCTGGCTTTTGAAATTAGTGATTGATAATACCTTCTAGAATGAAGAAAACCCTACAGCTTAAAATTTAAATAATAATAGCAAAATACAAAAAGTACTGCAGTGGACAAGACTCCAGAAGGATCTTAAATTAATAAAAAATATGGATTAAACAAACAAATACGAAAATTTCAAAACCTGAAGATCTCAACAAAAAAGTATTTTAATAGGAATCTTTTGAACACATTTTAATATCTCAGGTAGATTTCTTTTTGTGTAAAAGCTTTTACCCACAGTTTGACAAATCACCATCTCCAATATTAATATTCTCAAATATGTGATTTGGGCATAATTTTTCTTTGCTAGCAATTTTTCAGGTAATACTTCACTACTCTGTAAACTTCATTCCCTGCAACTACATAGAAAACACTTAGGATCCCTTCTAAAGTTTAATTAAATCTTCATAGGAATTACTGCACTTAGTATTTCTTTCCCAAGAAGACTGATATTTTAATTCCCAATTTTTGTGTTCATTTTATCTGCCTTCAAAGACCCTTCATCTTTTGATATTTTTACCAACAGTAATTCAAAAACTCAAATTAATCATATGTATGTCACCAATTTACTAGTAAAGGTCCTGAGAAAAACTCATGTTGTTCCTCTGTGACAGCAAGAGAAAAAAGGACAAGATTTTAACAGAAAGAAGGAGACATTGAGCTTCCTAAGGAAAAGAATCCTAACTTGTGGATTTATCACTTTAATCACTTCCAAGTCTCCTTTACAGCTTACAAAATATGGAGGTTATGCTTTTAAAAAAATTTGAATCTTGATTTAAATTATGACAAGTCTATCAATGCAATAAAAAAGGAATTATTCCTCTTGTGAACCAAACGTGCATTTGTAACTAAACAGCTTGTGATAATTTAATGGTATTTGAGTCCTGAAATGGATATTTAATCTAAAACAAAAAAGAAGAATCTTTAAAGTGCTCTAAAACTGCTTTGACAGATAACCAAATAGGTATATTCTAGATAAACTCAACCAGCTCATGCCACATAAATATGATTTGATGATGGAAATGTAAACCTTGCTTTATTGTACCCAGTTTGCCTTCATCACGTGTCTGATATTTGTACCACAGATTGTCACAGGTGGTTAGTACAAGTGCAGTAGAAGGTGTCAGAAATCAGTGACAGAGCTTTGTATCATTGCACTTCATGCTATTTACATTTTCCCCAAGATTAGGTTTACGTACTTAACAGAAATTCTTTTCCCTATCAAGTGTACTTGACCACGTAATCACAGTGAGCTACCAAATGTTGCAGCCACGAAAACAGGATCTTCAAATGCAACAGCAGAATGAACGTTGGTAGGTGTGACTTAGTATTTAGCTATGCTGCTGCCAGGGAATGGCACCTCCACACAGTGCAGGGCAGACATGCCAGCTCAGCTAGGAACCTTCTGCAATGCACTCCTTTAAGCAGGTAAGATATGTCCTGGAAGAGTTTCTTTAGTTTAGCAGAGCCACACACAGGCTAAGGGAAGATGGTTGCTTCCATACGGACGCACTGTTCAAACCAGGTATGGACATGAGGTACACAACTGCAATTTGAAAGCCAGGTACATGGTGGCACAAGAACAGGACACAGACTCAACATTCTACAAGCTGTGTAGCAATATCTGAAGCTCAACTCCCAGGTATGACACCTTAAAGACCTCAAAGTAGGTTTAAAAATACTTTCTATTATTCTCAAGAGCCATGCTTAATGGGGTAGAAAAGAAGAGAGTAGATTCTGGCCAGTTCACTGATCTGCTTGGACAATTTTCATGGGAGATGGTTCTGGGGAAGAAAAAGGTCCAAAAAAGATGGTTCACCTTATCCAAGCGTGAGAACAGTCCACTTTCTTGTGCAGGAAATAAAGCAAGGGAGAGAGGCGTTCTAAATGGATGAACAAGGAGTATCTGACTACCCTCAAACACAAAAGGAAGTCTGTAGGAGGTGGAAGCAGAGTCAAGCAAGGAACCATAGAGATGGGGTACAAGGATGGAGCCAAGTCAAAACCCACCTGGAGTTAAATCTGGAGAGAGTCACAAAGGCTAAGAAGGGAAGTTTCTACAGGAGCAACATAAGCAAAAGAAAGCCTAAGGAAAATCTGGGACAGAACAGAGCCCTGAGAAATCAGCCCTAGGTGACCCTGCTCTGAGCAGAGAGCTAGACTGAATGTTCTCCAGAGGCTACTGAAACCATCCTATGACTGTGTGACAACCCCAGCATACTCATCTGCTATATAGCTGTAAAATATATACAGCCTGAGCCATGGCTGACTTCAAAGGACTTTGTGCCCTGTTCATCAGGAATCACTGCCAGTGCAGGATTCCTGCTAACTTTTTCTTTTCCAAAGGAAATGTGAAGAAGTAACTGCAATTTTTATCCCAAAGCAGATAAAATGTTTTCTGTCCTGTGCAAATGCCTACATAATAATAACTAATTAACAAAATACAGCAATTTGCACCTTTACTGTTGTACATATAAGAGAAGACTTCTGCCTTTGCAGAGAGAGAATGCCCTTACCTATTAATACCATTATGGAGATACTTAATTTAATGTGGAGTAAATGGAGTGTTGCCAGAATAAATTAGATGGACCTGAGATATATGACGCCTCCACAAATTACCAATTATTTTCTCAGACATAACTATCATGATTTATCCCTGACCAGTGTTACTTCTTTCTGTATCTTTCCCATGCTAATCCTGCTCTGTTTTCTGTTTTTATAGCAACACTGGTCAGGTATTAAGGTGCCAATACCATAGCAAAATGACACAAAAGAACTAACAACTAAGCAGACCCTAAACTCTGTGAGTGTGCCACAGCCCAGCACTGCTTTATGAACACTGTGTCACACAGCTCGCAGCAGGAACTTGCTCTTTCCATGCCTTCCTTGTCCTGGCTGGCCACGCTATTCTGGCTGACCCTTTCTTTGTCCTGATAGAGTTGAAGATGCACACCTGTTTGTCATCCTGTGATACATGCTTGCCTCTTTCCCAAAGGCACAGCTCGGAGTACATTCTGACTGTGATGCAGCACAGCTTCCTCACCTTTCCTTGGAGAGCTGCTACATAATCAGATCACCCAGTAAGCACACAACATTTATTTCTGTCTACCTACAATTGCTAAATGAAGTTTTTTCCCTATCAAATTTCTTCCTTTTTTCAGATATTTTCTATGCTATGCCAAGGTAATTTAAAACTTTACTGTTATTCTCCACTCCATGAGCCATTAGGGATCCTACACAAATACCCAAAACCCAGAAACCACCAATGATGCATCTTCCATTCTATTTCAGGGTGCCATTGGTCTTCCACAGCTTAACCTGCTCCTTCTGTCAGCAGGTTAATAGTTGAATTACAGATTCAAATGAGAACAAAAAAAAAAGTACAAAACCTATGCTAATTTTATATTATTAATAGAAAAAACTATTACAGGAGAAGTTATTTTTTTATAGAAAAGATTTTCCATTTTGACAGTAATCCCAGCTCTTACAGTGTGATTGAGTGCTTGACCTTCTTTCTTTCCCTTGAACAGGACTTTTTATAGCTTGTTTCTAGATAGCTACAATGAAGAAGGGGAGCAAAACCTACAGTTAATCACTTTCTTCTCTAGAGATCAGAAATGGGTCAAGTGTAACTGTTCAGAATCTGAAAAAGTAGTGTTAAATAAAAAGAATTAATGTCTTTATGTTTCTGCATGTTGATGTGAAAATATATTTGAAAATTCTTTAAAAAATCAGCCATATCTATTGAAATACAGCAGCACAGTTCTTTCTGTTTATCATAAGAGCCTTTATACAAAAACAAAACTTGTCATCCCTTGGTGAAAAGCACATGTGAATTATTTGAGTGACTATGCCACCTGTAAAGTCTCAGTCAGTCTTTGCGACAGCTTTGGCATAAATACATTTTTATCTAAACACACACAAAAAGAAATACTACAGTTATTGATTGCAAAAGTAGTGCTGTCTGGTTACTATTTATTTAACAAATAACTCTGCCAAACAGAGAACATATTCCTCAAAAACTTCATTATCTAACACCCCAGCTTTGCAAGTACTTTTGTGTGTGTGTGTTGTTACACACATAAGCAGTTCCTTTGATTTCAGCAACACTTCTCTGACTGCATTTACTTTCCAAAATGCCTTTTTCTTGTCTAAGTTAAGCAGATGACAAAGTCAAGGGAAAGGAAGCTTGCAAGAAAGATGAATCAGAGGGATTTGGGCAAGGCTTCCTACGCTATCGTGGAAGAAAGGTGGCTGCTTCTCCAAAAGAGCTGCTTAGAGAAGAAGCTTAACTCAGGGCTCCCAATCACCTTCTTGCAGTCTGTCCAGCCCTGGCTGCTGTTTAGGAGATTAGCCTATGAAAAAGCCCAAAGTCAGATGCCTAAAGCCCAGGTTAAAACCATGCTCCACTATTCCCAGTGTTTGCAGACCAAGAACTGAAGCACATAATCCACCATGTTGTGGCAGCATTAAAATATATTTTTTTAGTCTTTAAATCCACTTCCCTGACTAGACCAGGAATGTAAAGTAGCAAACACAAAAGCTTCATCCCCAAGATATTTTAGACAGAAAAAGGTTCAGCTTTCTTTTGCTCCCTAGGCCAGGCATGCAGAGATTCCAATTTGAGAAACATTTCCCTTCAGCTAGAAAAATATTTCATAATCTGTATTTGTGGTGATAGTGGTAGTGTTGCAGTCAAGCCCTCAAAACACTTTCTGTAGCTAAGAAGTACTGAAAATCAAACTGATATAAAAAGTTACAGTATTAGCCAATTTTAATTATTACATGTTGTAGATCTGACAAATACGCTATTTTATCTTTAATATGCAGTTGGCACACACATGCACACATATATGGGATTGACATACCTATCTAATTAAGTTTTTGTTGGTAAGTATCATGTTAGGTTTCATTTACATACTATGTCACATACTGGTGATACAATCTTTTAAGTCTGCTTGGAGAATATATTAATGCTGTCAGTTTACAAAATTCTTCCTTTTTGTATCCCACATGTGTCAGCACATAATGAATATGGGTGCATAAGTCAGGGTCATTACATTTCTAAAGAATCTATACTTGTCATTATGCAAAAAATAAAGTCTTAGTAGTTGCCAATTTTATCATTACTTCTCATGGCTTAAACAATTGTTGTAAACCATTATGGATTTACAATTTTAACTACTGCATAATTTTAGCCAACTGCTCATTTGTTTTGCTGAGGAAAATGGTATAAAAACTTCCCTAACATACAAAACATGTTCGGCCCCAAAATTTCCAAGAGAATTAAAAAAGTCTTTTTGAAAATTGTTCATGTCTTTGAAAACTGATAAAGACTTTGAAGACTTTTCTCTTATTTTCAAAATATTTTCAAATACTGATATCTCCCTTTATAAGCATAGGCAGGCTAGGCTTTACAGTCTTCAAAATTTACATTTATTTTACCAGGATGCTTGTACTGCACAGGTAAAAGAACAAAAATATTAAGGAGAAACTATTTCAACTGGAATAATGCCATTTAAAATGTTACTTATAAATAATGGGCTTCAGTAATCAGTTTTTAATCCAAAGAAACAAACAACAATAACAAAATTATTTTGATTTCCTTCACTAAGCAGTATATATACTTCAAATCTAAACATATCTTTCACTTTACCTAGTCATCCCTCACTTGGTGATGAAACTGAAGTGCCCCTGACTGTGTACAATTTATTTAGTGTTCCAAGACTTCAGGCAATAGGATAAAACCATCCTGCATTGTGAGTTTTTTTCCAGCTCTGAAGCAAACATTGGGGAGTTTAACCCACTGTCAGAGACATTTGCCCTTTCAGAAAGCAATGCAATCTCTAAGACTGCAGAAATGCAAAGCAGCTGTTTCAAAACAAGATGAAGTAAGTCTATTAGTTCACTGAATGACTGCTGCACTGGGTAGTTCTCAGCAGTGGAAGAAAATCAGATCTAACCTACCAGGAGCATTTGGCCACCCTTCTGTGAATTCTCTGCATTTCCTCCTTTTCTCTGTCTATGACAGAGTCTATCAAGTATCACACTGTTCACTTGATTTGTCCCCTTTTGTTTATTTATTAGTGTTAGAACACATAACCTTTTGAAACTGCTTAATGGAATGAGAGGACTAGCAAATACACTGTCCTCAGACCTCCCCTTTCATGTTTCCTCCAAGAGTCAAAAATTCTGTGTAATTCTGCTGAGATGATCCCCTTGTTCTAGACGATCACATTGGCAGGATTTTGAAATACATCTCCTCCTTAAGAAAGATAATGCCAAAACCCTATAAATCAGTAAGCACCTGTAAGATCTCGAAAATTATATGATTTCATACCAACTTTGGTTGTAAAAACTAAAACTTTTTAACCAGTACAGCTATAAAAATTGCTGTTATAGCTCCAGCTATTTCAGAATAAATACCTAATACATGAAGGTTTTTCACTTTATGTTTAAAGGATCCATTCTGCTGCAGGCATCTTTACACCCATAATACTGAATCCACGCTGAGTGAATAACTGTACCCAGGGAGCAGAACAAGGAAACCTTAATAACAGGCTCAGCAAGAGATCTCAGTCATTCTGATATCCTTTTGTGCAAGACAGGCTGAGAATGCATAAGGAGCAAAAGCCACAAGTAATTTGTAGCATTTCACAGTTACATTAACACCTCTAATTGTAACTGACAGGGCAATTAAGGCTGGAAAACATCCCAATACACTGCTTTGTACATGATGATTGTCCCACTGAAAAAACAGAGCATGTACTCTCTTTGGAGGAAAACTGTTTCACTTTATTTTCCTCCATTGAAGTAGATGTCCCAGTTCATCATGCCCCATTAGAGGTTTGTGTTGCTATAAACATGATTATTTCAAACAATCACAAGCCTTCATATCAAGCACATAATTTAACAATTCCCTTCTCAATACAAGTGTCAACAATGTTCTTAAAAAAAAATGTTAATTGTCATATAATACATTAAAATAATGAGTCAGAATACTGAACAGGCAATGTAGGTTGAACACAAATATATCACACATTAACCTTTTTTTTTTTTATAATGAAATCCAGACTATTCACCTCATGTGCCCAGGTTTACCAGGTTTTGTACACTGTTTTTCCTAACAGTCTCCCTTCCTCCCACACACATGCACAGCTCCCTGTGGTGAGCCATAACAAGCCCAGTTGTGTCCAATATTCACAAGTAGCTAAATTATAGAACCACAAATTTACAGATTTTTTTTTTTTCTTTCAGTACTTGATGCTTAGCACCCAATATCTACACTACAGATATCTGTGGGGGAGAGAACACTTGATTAAAGTCTATTTTAATCCCAAGAGACTGAATGCCCATTAGTAATCAGGGTGTCTTCACCCTGAGTTATCTTCAGGCACACCTTACTGTTTAGTTTCATCTAAAAGGAATCCTGTTTATTTGGCCCAAGACTGTTCCACAACATGAACTGAAGTAACTCTAGATGACTGAGAGATTTATGTCAAAAGCACATTCCTGATTCAAATTAAAATACTACTATAGATGCATCTGGATCTGATTCTTCAAGTAGAAAGACAGTAAAAAGTCCATAATTTAGGAGGAATGAACCCCTCTCTACTTTCAGCACATATACGCAGGATATAAAATGGGTGGGATTTTTTTCTAGTCTGAGAACTTTCCAAAATCTTAGCTGCTGTTTATTTTTCTATTAATCATTTGTTATATACATCTGTATAGCAAACATTAATAATATCTGGCCACAATTTACACACCTTTGATTATAGGACACAATCTTAAAGAATGTATAAGAATAAAAATTGTCTGAAGGCTGAATAATGATATAACTAGTTGCAGAAGTTAAATAAAATGGAACAATAAAATGATTGATCTTAGAAGAATACTCAGATCTATATCCAAAGTGTGACAGAGATCATTTAAAGGGTGAGCAGTGGATTTAAGAGTGTGCTTTTGTTACCTTGCCCAACCTACACTCAAGACTGAGCAATGAAGGGAAGAAAAAAAGGACATAACACAAACCAAAACCATAATTGCAAATGTCATGGCAACATATGGCCCTTTATGGCCCTGAAAAGAAAAGTGAATCCATTAAGACGACACCAAGATATTAAGAGAGCTGAAGAACTTGACATATAAAGAGAGGATGAATGAATTTTGTTCATTCAGCCTCAGAAAGACCAGGCTGAGAGGGGATCTCCCCACACAATTTATAAAAATACCTAAATTATAGGTACAGAGAAGGAGAGTATAATCTTTTTACAAGGATGCACAGTGACAGAACAAGAACTAACATGCACAAGTTGCTCATGGGAAATGCTGCCTAGATATATGAAAAGAAAAAGCACCTGAACAGCTGAACATCAGAATAGGCTGCTATAAAAATTAGCAAAATATCTGCCATTGAAAATGCTACTTAGCTTGGCAGTGTTCTGAATATCCTAATCTATGGCCTTGACTTGTTGCAGAACTTGTACAAGCAATTCCAGAGGTCCCTTCCTAATGCAAGCTTTTCTGTGTTTCTGAGACCTGACTAACAATAGAAATTCTACACACAAGGTGAAAAAATATTATCTTTCTTGTTCCCACTGGAATCCTAAAAGAAGAAGTTCATGCATATTTTTACCTTGAAAACGATAAATAATAGAATGTTTCTTGGTTTTCTTTATTCTCACTACAGACAATGAGAAAAATACAGAGACATAGGTTTTATATGCTCCCAAGTTTCTGCCTTATCTGCTACAACCTGGTTTCATCAGTAAAAGACAGATAAAATGAGAATGCAAATGTTAAGAAGGCTGTAAAGAAGCAAAATATCTCACAAGAAGTTTTAACACCCTCCACAAGCATTTGTGGGCAAAATCAGCCCTGGCTTCCTCTCCTTTTCACTCTTGATAAAGTCTTTGGGGGAAGAAACTGAAAATTTGAGATACCAGGTAGTAGACTAGATAATGAGGCTTCTTTTCAGCTGAAAATATGAGGGACAGTTGAAGACATTGAGTTTCTGTTGTTTTTAATCTTTCTAAAGAAAGGAAGCACTCTTTGAGATTGTTTGCTTGGTAACTTGGCATTTGTCACAGCAATGTCCGACTACAGACTTCCCAAGACGAAGGATTTACCAGGTATCTCTCTCCATTTTTAATTGGTCTCCTCTGGACACTATTGGGGTTGTGGACCAGGGCAAAGGGATGGCTATTCAGGGATTGCTTCTGATATGGAAGCTACTGGTCACTATCTTCCATCCATATCTCTCTTCCTCAGAGACATCAGTGTCCTTTTCTTTTCCTGTACTCTAATTCAACCTTCTGTCCTCCTTTTGCTAAATATTCAGAGTATTTCTATTTCCTTATGATACACTACTTAAATACCAGTGGCTGCCAAAACTTGCCTATATTAGCTTTGTACAGCAGTTGCAAACACTTAAATGAAATAAGTACAGAATGAGTCAGAAAATTCAGTAATACGAAGTGAAAAACAGGTGTGGAGCTTGGGTGGTTTGTTTTTCTTTCCTCAAAGTTGTGAGCTGCTTGTTTAAACATAGCTAAGGCCAAAAGACGTTTGTGTTAGAAGAGGTTTTAACAGCACATGGCATAACTTAAAGGAAGCCAAAAATAAGATAATATTTTTTCCTAAAATACGAGGCACTGTTGCAAATCACAGTTCTGATCCACTGCCACATTGACAAGTTTTTACATTAATGTAAATGGAACTGCATTGGTGTTTCATATTATATGGCATTAGCACACCAGTCAAACTCAGCAAATATGTAGAGAGAAGTGGCAAACACCAGAGCACGTAAAAACAACAAAAGCAATCAATGTTTCCCCAAAAAGACCACCCCTAAACATTTGCTTGCAGAATGAAGGGCTACTGTGCAGGGGGTGAGAAGTGGTCACAGCATCAGCCTGCCAGAGCTCAAGAAGTGTTTGGACAACACTCTCTGGGCACGAGGTGTGGTTCTTGGAGTGTCCTGCACAGGACCAGGAGCTGGACTCGATGATCCTTGTGGGTCCCTTCCAACTCAAGACAATCTATGATTCTCTGATAAGGCTTCTCACTTTCGGGATTGGACCGGGAGAAGTAACAGTCTTCTCCACTGGGTGGCAACGCAGGATACAGGAACAGACAGAGCAGCTCTCTCCGCAGGACCACCAAAACAAGGGACTTTTCTCTTGTTGCTGTTTCACTTTGCAATGCTGTGAACACGTGGGGAAACAAACAAACAAAAAAATGGCAGCTTTGAACACGGGTTAATTGATTATGGGCTAATCAGACTTGGTGCAGGTCAAAAAGTATTAATATAACTCTCCTGCATTTTTTTCTTTCTTTTTGATCATAATAATGTAATGAAATGTAAAGTAAAGTTACCATTAGATGTGCTGGAAACTAATGCCAACTTCTCATAAGTGGCTTTGCACATACATCATAGCTACGGTTCTGCAACTTTTATAACGAGTGATTTTTTAAGTCATTTGAACCAGTAGCAAGAAAATGTAAGACACAAATAAGGGTCAAAAAAACCCCACAAAGGCTATGTCTCTGATTTCTTTAAAATACAGAATGTATTTTCTCTGAAAAAATTCCCTAGAACATAATAACAATATGTATTTGTACCTCTTGTACCTGCCAGCAGACAGGTGAAGGCAATGGAGCATTACTCTTACATCCAAGTTTAAATGCATAAGCTCAGAATTATTTCAAACACACATATAAATGAGAAAAAAATTAACTTAATACACTGCCTATTTATCAGGAGATGTTTTTCTAGGACATGAATTGGACATGAGTTGTTCTGTACCTAGAGAAAGATTTTGTTCTCTTTCTATGAAATGATAATCTATTTTATTCAAGGTCTATTTAATACTTATGGAAAAGGGAGGGGGGAAGGCAGTGTAAATCCCAAATAGTTAAAACGGGGATTGATGCAATTATTAGAGAAAACTGCTCATCTGAACAACTGTAGGATCTTTTTACATACGGCTTCTCTTCATGTGTTCCAGTACAATTTGTGTACACAGCTGAGACAAGAGTTTTTCTTGTCGTGAGCATCTGCTTGACTCATCCTGTGTGCTGCATCTACCACTGTGAACTGTTCCAATGGCACTGCTGAAGCATCTGCCACATAGGCGCTCTCTACAGAGGAATTCAGAGCCTAGAGGAATCTGAGAGGATGCAGGGAACAGCAAATCCATGAGCTCTAGCTGGAGTCCAGAAAACTTGGGGGTTTTTTTTACCTTCTGGTAACATCTAAGAGTGCTGCACAGTGGTGCACTTGTAACTACAGCTCCCTGAGGCACAGGGTAGAAGTGACCCATTTCTGTACTTTCCTCTTGGTAGCCGTGAAATATGCTCTGAATTGTCTCTATGTGTTTGTGGTGATTTTCACTGGGGTAGAGCTAATTTTCTTCACACTAGCTGGTATGGGGCCATGTCTGGATTTGTGCTACACAGAGTTGATAATATAGAGAGGTGTTTGTTCTTGCAGGGCTCACACAGAGTCAAGGTCTTTTTTGCTTTTCATACTGCCATGATGGCTAGGAAGCTGGGGGTGCCTGGGAAGTTGAGAGGAGACACAGCCAGGACAGGGGACCCAAACTAACCAAAGGGATATTCCAGACCATAGGACATCATGTTCAGTATATAAAGTGGGGGGGAAGAAGGAGGAAGGGGAGTGTTTGGAGTGATGGCATTTTGTCTTCCCATGTCACTATTACATGTGATGGGGCCCTGCTCTCCTGGAGATGGCTGAACACCTGTCTGCCCATGGAAAGCAGCAAAGTAATTCTTTGTTTTGCTTTGCTTGTGTGTGTGACTTTTGCTTTCTCTACTAAACTGTCTTTATCTCTACCCCTGAGTTTTCTAGCTTTTACCCTTCTGATTCTCTCCCCAGTCCTGCTATTGGGGTGCTGAGCAGGCGGCTGCGTGGAACTTGGCTGCTGGCTGGGGTTACACCATGACAATCTTCCCTCAGGATGCAAATGTTTTACCATCAGACTTACCTGTTCTTGAGGGCAAGATTCAGATGATCTAAGCTACGCAACTACTCTGTGCTGCACACTCCCAAGTGATTACAGTGGTTAGAAACAGCCAGTCCACTAGCACTAAGTAGGATGTGTCTCTCTCCATTGACTGCAGACTCAAGAAGTCCCAATCAGATGCCAATGTTTATAGCTATAAATGTCAGTTGCATCTCACCCCAAAAAATGAAGTTGTACACTTCCTTGTGCACTCAAATATGGCATAGTCAACATATGAAAACAAAAGAATTAAATATATGGACTGAAACATGAGCTAAATTAATTTTAATTTTAAATTCCTCACAGGTGTCAAGGCAAATAAACAACTTCTGGCTGTTTGATTCAACTCTTTTTCGCTACAAATATATTCCTTTACTAAGCAATTAAAATTACAGAGAGGGAGCAGAGCCTAGTTATCAGCTCTTGAACTGACTGGTAAAAAATTCTCATTTGAAAAACTAATTCTCTCTATATTAAAATAGTTATTTGAAATTAAATGATTACTGTGAATCTCTGTGAATACAGTCTGCGCTGTCAAAAGGCTGAAGGGCAGTCTTCCAGAATGAGCTTTTGTTGGGTTTGATCATAGTAAATACTTTTCTGTACTAGAAATATATGTCATCCAGGGCCAGTAATATTTATCTTAGACATTCTTGTTCAAAAACCCCCTATAATGGTTTATGCCACCTCTCTCCATTAGTTGCTGTCTAGCACCCCTGCACCATTCAGTGTTGCTCTTCTACCATTCAGAAATTGCAATGAGTTGACTTACAATGTTTAATACTTTTCACTGCAAAATGAAACATCCTTATATCAAAAACATTTTTCAGATTTTTAATTAGTTTTTATTTATTTTAAACATCTGTTCAAGGATTTCAGGAGGCACTGCTTATATATTTTTCTTCCTTAAGTAGAATATAGCAAGTTGTTTTGATGTTTGCACTTAATAATGTTAGCTGTCTGCTGTGCTATCTTTGTAGATTCCAGAAATACTTAATTAAACAATGAAAAAATGCATTTTTATTATATGTAACATAGGCTAAGCTTGTAACTTCATCTATAACTGTTGTACTAACGTGTGATTCACGTGTTTTAAAGACATCAGGGTATGAGAGTGAGATGTTAAAATAAGGATTGCTGGGAACCTATTTTATACAGGAACATAAGCATCTCTCAGATATTGTCATTGTCATAGTTGCAAAAAGGATACGAACATAGTGGTTTTTATAGCACTTTATAAGAACTGTTTTAAGAACTGTTAATAACAGTCCATAATCACTGTTTATAACAACTGAACCTTGCACAGAGAGGTTGTGGAGTCTCACTCACTGGAGATATTCAAGAACTATCTGGATGTAATAGAGCCATGTGCTCTGGGAGGACCCTACTTGAGCAGGGAGGTTGGACCAGCTGTACCCCTGTGGGTCCCATCCAACCTGACCTGTTCTGTGACTCTGTGGCTGAAGACTTAAAACCTGGAGTTCTAGATAGCATAACATCACCCACAGTGAAAACAGGCTAAGGAAAATGGAAAATTAAAGGAAAAGTTAATCTTCTTTTCATAAACACCCTAATTCTCTCCAAATATGTTCCCAACTTTATCTTACATTTAAACTGAGACCTTGAGAAACTATGTGAAACACAAGGTCTGGTGCCTTATTCAAGAATACATTCCATCCTTGACCTACAGTACTGAGAAAGAGTTAAACTGATGCTTTGTCTTGCATAATTATTTTATACAGCTTCGCTCGGTGAGCTTAATACATGACTTTGACCAGAAGATCAGTACTAGCAAAAATAGATCATGTGTTATATGACATTACATGCAGTATATGGATCAACGTGTGTACCTAGTTTTTAAGTGAAATATCTCAAACACTTAGACATAGCTGCTCTGGATCAGTCCTGTTATATTTAGTCTCTAGGTTATTTTGGCTTTTAGCCTCAGCATAGATACTTTGTATTAGCTTGAGTTAGTAGATATTTTAAACTTCGATAACTTAAATTCTACCAGTACTTTTAGACTGATGCCCTTCACAGACAAAGGGGAGAAACAACTCCTCCTAGGATGTTCTATCCAACTATTTGGAAAATTAAACTAATTGCATCCTACAAGGGTCCATTTATGTCTTCACTGAAAAAGAGGCCAAGAGGCCCATTCAGACATGCATCTCTTCATACAAATACCTGAAGTATATAAGGTCAAGAACAACACAAGTTTCAATGTGGCAAGCTCTTACTAACATAAGACGCAAATGCTTTTAAAGTGACAGAGACTCACTCCTCAGACTTAGGAGGAGAAGCTACATCTTATTACACAGCAGCTGTACACTAGAATGCAACCCCTCCATCCAAGGGATTTTCTCAAATATGCATAAGGATATTTCTTATCCTTAACAGTTCAAAGGAAGGTCTTGCTGGTAGCAGAGATAACTTGTTTATTCTGAAAGAAAGACGATTCGTTGTGAGATTGGACTGGCTTTTATGGTGCTTATTTCCTTTCTCTGTCTCACAGGTTTAAAGCATATTTTTAGGAAGAATCTGCACAGTCTCCTATTGCATGAATGTAACAATTTAGTTCAGCTGCTTTGATCTGTTCTTCATAACAACTTCTGATATCTTTGGTTGTACCTGAACATGAAAACCTTTCATATTTGGATGTGACTATTCACATTAGTGCTTGACTAATTGACTCATTTGACTCATTTGACTAATTGACTCAATGCTTGACTCATTTACTACGGCTGAAGCATGGCATACATGTGTGTATCTATGTCCTTTTCACTGGGTTTTGCTTCAGTCTTTTTTCAGAGTTGCCACAGAAGCACTCATAGCAGGTAGGCATTAACTGGGTTGCCTCATTAAATTTCTGTGTGGGATACTACACTTGAAAAAATAAAATTCTTCCTGAATTAAAGTAGCTTCAGTTTGGGTTATTCAATGAACTGAGAAAAAATGAGCTAACATCACTGGTTTCTAAATTCACAGTCTTCATTAATGGAGCTTAATTTTCCTGAGAGCCCACATGTGGACTAGTGCTAAAAAACTTTGACCCTAGAAATGCAGTGTTACAATTAAAACAGAATAAAATAGTAATTTTAATGAATATAAGCCAATTTGTGCCTCCAATCATATAATTCTACAGGAATACAAGTAGAAGCTGAGCTGCTAAAGAAGATAAGAAATCATAACTTTTATTAAGAAGGACAAAATGATATTTTGAAGTATATGCTCATAGACTCTCAGTTCTAAATGGCAGATTAGTGTTACTTCATTACAGAGGATCTAATGATTCTTTTGACTACAAAAGCAGCAAGAAAAAATTGATACAAATGGAAAGAATAACATTTTTTCTAGAAAAATAATAAATTAACTAATTTTGAATGCATTAATAAAACTATATGAATACAAATTTGTTATCGTCTGTATTATATAAATGACAGTAAAAAACTCAATCTGTACATATAAAAATCTATATAATATTCATCAAAATAGAACTACATAAACCAAAAGCAAGTTTTTCTTATATAAAGAAGAACTTTCTGCAAACTTCCACAATTAGACTCAGAAGAAAAATTATGGTTTTCACATAAGACTCCCAACCAAATTCCTGACCTTTAAAGGCACCCCGCTTGAGTATCTATGTCATCTGTAAAAATGTAAAAAGCAAAACCCCCAGCACAATCTAAGTTTCAATAGCACACTTTCACAGTCAATGCAGGATGCTCAACGAAAATCTGACCTATAGCTGTCAAGAGAAAAAGTTTTCAGCAAATGTTACATAATAATACAAAGGTTGAAAGGAACATCTGTAAATGTTGCAGTGCTGAACATCATTACAGTGAAGTTTCCTCTCTGGACTGGTAAAGTTGCAGCGTTTATAGAAAACTGCTGCAGGCATTACAGTGAAAGAAGACCTCATACACAGTATTTCACAACCCAAAATATTGTTTAAATAATTCATTGAGGACTGCTGTATCAAACTGCCATGGCTAGAGGTGATAAATACTTGGGTTTAGAAATATAAAATGTTTCAGAGTATCAGTGTATGAAAGTAGCCTCATTGTAAAATATCGCTTAACTTACTACTTGGAAGAGAATCTGTATCTCTAAGTTGAATTCAGTAAGAGCATATTTCTAAGAACTTCAATGGGGCACAAACTTTCTGTCTAGTATAATCTACTATGATTCACAGTCATTTATTCTGTGCAAGGTTTATTTTTGAACTATGCATCAAAGTCTCCTGCATGAGTTTTCTTTGGTTATAATATGAACCCTTATAAAGAAGGAGACAGTAGATTTTTATTTTTATTGCCTCCATTCTTTAATGTTATAAAGTGTAGTAAAGTAGTCCTAAATTCACTTGGAAAACCTTGTAGGAGTCATCAGATCACTAAATTAAATTGTGCAGCCTATCTTTCTATGACTGTGTAAAATGACAGGCCAAAACCTTCCAAAATGAAGGTACGATGATGCAATAATTCAAACTTGGAATATTCTTTATTACTGCTCTTTCTCATGCCTACTTTTGAACAGTCTTCTGTGACTTCATAAATGCTATAGTTTATTTAACATGGTGCTAATCATGTTTTCAAAAGTCAATACAATTTGTAAATTATTACCAACCTAATAGAAACCAATTCAGCCACTGTCAGAACCCTTCTGTTAGAGCCTCTGCTGTGCACGACAAACAAGTGCAATGATTCCAGGGCAAATACTACAGAAAATGATATATTTGCTCAAGCAAACAAAAGGAAAAGTAGAACATTTATTTTGAGGTTATCAAATGCAATACATATTTTGCTGATTTTATGTAATTAAATCCATTCCATCCTGAAGCAACATGAGATTTATCTAACACATACCGAGAACAGATACTACCAATATTAAAGCAGGAATGACTTTTATTGTTATAACTAATGGCAAAATAGGGAACAAACCCCACAATTATTATAAATGAAGGGATCTTATGGCAGTTCATGTCTTTTTTTTGTTGACACAGAAATGTGTATCATGAGCCCCTCCTCAATTGACTCAGTGCTTTGGTATCTGAAAACTCCTGGTTCTCTTTTTGTGGAAAGTTAGTGGTATGAAGATTTTTGAGTTAATGGGAAGACTGAATGTTTGGGTCAGGCATTTGCATATTTTGAGGAAGTAGAAGCTTACAGTTGTTTTTTCTCTATGATCTGTTGCTGGCCCTTGTTGGTAGCAGCCTATTAGTAAGAGCCATAATGAATGGGCTGTTCCTACATTTTAAGTTGCTCAGGCACATCTTTGGCATAGGTGTTGAATGCTGCCTTTGACAGCAGTTTACATTCTTCCTTGTTTTAAAAGGTTATGATTAATCAATAGAAATATTGATTTCAATAGAAATCAATTTTTTAATTTCCTTTTATCACCATTTATCTTCTTTTGCTGGGTAAGTATAGGAACAATATTGTAGTAGTTCCAGAATATTTAAGAATCAAAAGAGAAAAATTCCCTAGTCTAAGAACTGTGCTAAAGCTAAGCATTTATTTGATGAGAGATGCTTATTATAATCACTTTTTAACAATTTGCTCAGCAATTAAAATCAATCATGCTGTTTAATTTCTCTTAATTTGGATACTTCAGGTATGCGCTTTATAAGAAACTCAGAACTTGATTAGCTGTTTTTAATAATCTCCATTACTCCTGAATCCTTCAACACACAAAATACTACCATTTTTTTCACTCACATCTATTTTTATTTCAGTTAAATCACTGGTCTCAAGATGTACAGTACATATAATGCTCTCCTCTGTGTATTTTTAATTTATCTCTCTTCACATTCTAGCCAGGCTCTCTGGACAACCAAAGCTGTATAAATGTCAGTTAAATCTCTTTGTGAAGTGGAACAATCTCACTCTGTTTGCATAGCTCCTGTTATTTTAGCTTTAATGCTAAGATGCCACAGAAACACCAAACTCATATACTTTGGTGGTGCATAACTTATTAATTTCAATTCCTCTTTTTCCACTGACTAATGAATCCTATAACACTAAATTCCAGGTACTTCATCACAACACTCGGCTGTGGCTTTGAAAGTGAAGTTAGAATTTCAATTTCATGGCAGACCACTGCAGTCACACAGTTGGGTAAGAGAGTGGAGGGGCTGAAGACTCCTCTGAGATGCCTTGTCCCTCCTGCTGTACTGACACAGACCTCACGAGAGTGGTCTTGCTCCTGTAAGTCCTGGCCACTACTGATCCTGTCAGGCATGAATGCAGGAATGTGGGAATTCTGCATGAGCTTGTACAGTGTGAAATGCTAGATCCAGAACAATTTCTAGAATTGCAGAATCAAGGGCCATATTTCCATGGCATTGTGACTTGAAAAGAAAAAAAAGGTGTAAAAATGGAACAGCTGAAGCATAAGAAATGTAAACGGTTAAGTAAGCTTTTATTTCAATAATACCCTTTTTTATTTCCTGACCTTTTCCCATTCAGGTTTGATAATCTCTTGGATAGCATTAGAGAAGGCAAAGGTTATAAGATTTAACTGATATCCAATATTGTAAGTGTTAAAACCCTTGAATGCTTCCTTTAGAAAGATGCACAGAAAAGGAAAATGAAGAACTGCAAAGATTTCCCCCCCGCCCCATTCATTTGTCTTCTGTCTCCAAGGCTTTTTGCTACTTCCAGCTTGAAACACAGATACAGCAAGCAGCCTAAGCAGTCTCCTCAGGATCCTGATACACCAGCAATACATTGTTCATTATATTGTTTTCTCATGTCAAGCCCAAATTTCAGTCATCAGCAGCTAGCTATGGCACATGTTTTTGAAACAGAAGGTAAAAACAGATGGAAAGAATGAACAATCTCAAAACAGATAAAATCTATTTGTCTTTGACTAATTTGAACAATGTAGACTTTTCCACAACAGTGCCAGAAACACTGCTGAGATGCACTGATGAGTTCATCAATATTGTTATTTATTATTATACTAGTGGGAAGGCAGGATGAGGGGAGGAAAAAAGAGTAAAGAGAGTGTACAGGTTCTTCACTATTTAGAGAGAAAAGCAATGATGCCTGCTCAGTCATTATTGCTCCTAAAATGTCACAGTATCCTGGGATCATGACAATAGAAATTGAGCAACACAGGATTTAGATAATCCTAGATTCAGAATCATGGGGATAGAGGAGATTTTAAGAAGTTATCCAATTTATCTCGGTATCACTAAGAAGAATCAGCTTTTGCTGCATTATTTCTCAGTGCCTGCCTTGCCTGTTCTTAAAAATCCTTCTTTATGCAGATGCTGGGCAACAAAACTACTTATTTTTGTCCTTGAAACTAGAAAATTCTTGCTAATGTTTAAGCAGAATGTATTTTAAATGCTTGCTATGCATCCCAGCCATTATAAAAGCAGACAATAGACACTTCTCCCTAGGTAATCACTTCTGTAATAATATTACTAACAGTAAAAATCCCCTTATCTTGGTCAAAGTGCAGGACACATTTTCCCCCTTCAGTTACAAAAGAAGAAATATAAACAAATAAAATTGAACAAAGGGCATTTTGACTGAATAAGAAGGCAAAATGATGGGTGGAAGAGGACAGATCTGAGTGCCTTCATAAAGATACTGAAACAGGAGATTATGTACCACAATGTATTTAATGTACAATCAGAGGTCTTGAGATGTAGGAATTAATCTGTAGGTCTCAGCTGCATTTGATAATCTAGAGAAATTCCGAGTTTCCTGCTCTTCTGGTTTTAATTAATTTTCTACCCTCAGCTCTTTCAGAAAAATGACACATTTGCTGACCTATATATATATATATATATATACATTAATATATATACAAATACAAAATATTTTAGATAAGGAAATTTTTAAGTTAAACTAATATCAAAGTGTTATTCAGTACTTTTAAGATACAGTGCTCTTGTCACCCATTACATCTTTGGGTGGATCCAATAATAAATACATTGTATGTACATATATATGCACATATATTTATATAAGCATATATAAGCATATATATAGCCTACATATATAAATTAGCATATATATTAAATTACTTTTAGAAAACACTATTAATTCAGAAAATTTTGTTTGATTTCCTTATCAGGACCTCAGTGTCTAATCAGCCAAAATCAAACAGTATAGTATAATAGTATAAACAAAGTAATAGTATAATCATATAACATAAAAATAGATACAGTATAATAGTACTATATAATACAATATAACAATAAAGGTTTGAAAATATCTAATATATTCATAATAAGTATATAAGCAGCCAAAAGTAATGATAGAAGAACCTTGTTCTTAGGAAATCTGTAATTACAAGACACTCACTTTATATTGTTATTGAAATATTTGGTAGGAATACTTTAAGTGAACCAGGGAATGGTCAGAAAAACACATATAAGGAGGCACAGTTGAGATTAAATCTCAAATACAGTTACCTAAAGAAGGAACACGACATCTTCAGAAGATTGCTGAAATCCTTGGACAAAGGTTGCCAGTGACTGTCAAAGGGATCAACAACTCACTGGACATTGGTGCTGCCAAAGTATGGGACTGCCCAAGAAGATAAAGAAAAGTGGGCCTGTAGCTGTTTGCTAAAAGGATGTCCAGTGAGTTTCCTTAGGTATCAACCAATAAATGACAGCTCCTACCTAAACTTTTAGAGACACCTAAAGGTGCATATTGTCCACTGCTCTCTCTATTTGCTATCTCACACTTTAGTAACCTTCCTCACAGCCTTCTGTCTTATGACTTTTGATACTACCTACTAATACACACCACATTACCATAATGACTTTTATTACTAATAACTGCAACGAACTTTTCAATATTTTGGTCTCTGTCATCAGGAAGGGAAGGATTTCCTGCTCAGAGAAATACTTGTTTTGGTGATCAAAGCAATAAAGCACAAACATAGAGATCAGCTCTCTGAAAATCTTTCTGCCAGCCAAAAATTCTAGTGTTTTATAAGCTGTGTAATATATTCACTCCAGAGACACACATCTAGGATTGTAGCAGTTTATTATCTCTTCTTTGCCACTGCTGCTGAATGATGTCTCCCAAGCTGCTGCACATATAAAAAAATACGTGTTTCACTTTTAAAATGTTTTATCTTCATGTTTAACTTTTAGTTCTCTCATGGGAAACCATATATATTAAGAGATTACTTCATACTTCACAGCCAGAGAAGGTTTTAAGCTTGAGTCTGTTACTACACACTGCATTACAAGGAGCATTTTATAAAGACCAAGCTCAAACAAAAATCCATACTCTTTTTGTCCAACTGTATTTTGTAAATGCCAATCCAGCTTCTTTTCCACCATGTGTTTAGGTGTTGCAAAATTGCAGGAAAAATGTCTGAAGAACACTCAATTTTTTTTTTCATTTTCCAAAACAGAGATGCAGGGAGATTTCATTTACTGTGTACAGGTGAAGCCTGAGAGAAGGGAACCCAGAGTTTTTTTTATTTTTCAAACTAATCCTGACACGGGCACAGGGAAACATCATACCTGATTTGAACAGAAGCTGTTTTAGCAAAACACGACTTACAACAGAAAAAAGGACAAAAGTGAGCCAGAAGGCTACCTTCTTACGATATCCTCTCCATTCCAGCAGGGGAGTCCATCGGCAGCTGCCAGCTCATTCCCGCACAGCTGATCCGCCAGGCCGCCGTAAAAGGCTCTGTAGGGCCGGAGGTGGCTGATGAATTCCCTGCACATGGGAGCACGAGAGATAATTGTCAGTGTCAACCAACAACATTAAGCTGTCTTGCTGTTGTGCATTTCTAAAAGACAAGGAATGTGTTTATTCTGTTACTCTCCGCTGGTTCCAGTGATATTTTAAATCGATCTGTCAATAGATGAGTTTGATTCTTTTAGATATGCTTCATTAGTTTACAAAGTTGATACTCCCACTGGTCAAATTAAAAAAATAAAAAAACAACCTACTTTACATATACTCTGGGAACTATCTTCTTTCAACCTGAAATTTTCTTGCATTGTAGTGATACAGTTTGCAATGGTATAGTTGGACAAAATAGACAAAAAAATGTTCCACAAAAAAGCACAGCAAATAAAATATAGGTGCATATGAATAAGTCTCCTGTTTTTCAAAAGTGCTGACAAGAAGTCCCCTACATATCTTTACAAATACTACAAAAAATATTTTTTAAAGTTATGCAGCAACTCAAGATTTAGGTAAAATGGGTTTAAGATGCAGGTGTTAAGTATTTAGTAAAGATTTAAATAACTGTCTGAAGGATTGTATCAGTTCTGCCACGTGCTATGCTGGCAAGTTATAAATTATGTATTGTTATTTTAAATAATTTTCAAGATGCCCAGAGGTAATGATAAGGCTCTGTACTTAATTCAAAACAAATTAATTACTTTTAAGTTGGTACGTTCTTAACGGAATTGTTACGATATTTAATATAAATTGTTTGTTTATGTATTGAAAATCTTTTCCTGGGAGAACCTTTCCTACTGGGAAAAATTAAAATTTTATTCATTCTGGAATGGAACATGACACGTTACTGAGTTATCTATGACCTGCAGGCACACAGAAAAGCCCCACCAAATGCTATACTCATTGCTCTGTAACCCAGCCAGCTCCACTTTATGTTAACTTCTTTTATAGTGTCTGGAGCTGTGAAAAAATACCAGAAATAGTATATACATTTCCCTATATTTAGTCACCGCAGGACTAAAATGCTATAGGGAATTTAATTGTTCAGTATTGGTTACTTCAAATTAAAACAGATAAAACATCAGTGAGTTATACAGTCCATCATTTAAAAAGCCAAACATTCTTTCATGTAATAGAGCAAATATTTTACACAAACTACAGTGGTTTTGATTTACTTTGTCTATTAAATGTGATGTGAGTGTCCTACTAATTCTAAAACTGCAGTTCTGAAAACTCCCATGTAGGGTCAATTTCGACTATGCATCATATAATTGTCTATGTGCATTAGGTTTTAAATATAATTCATCCTCACTCTCTTAGCCATGAACAGTCATATCTTTTATTTCTCCACACCCAAAATTGAATCCAATGTGCACAGTGGGTTTGCAATTTCCCTCCAAATGCCATTGAGTGGATTGATTTTGTCTATGCTTCATATTTACATTCTGGGTGAAAAAATAGTGTTTAGAGCGTCCTCTCAAAGTGAACAGTTGGAATTTCTTCTGAAGAAGAAATAAAAATAAATAAATATAGCTGTCATAATATTTTGTCACAAACTGCATTCTAACAGAAAGGTCATTCAGTTTATTAGCAAATACATCCTGAGGCAAAGCTAAATTTAATAGAGAAGTAATAACTGATTTCAGCCTCTGTTGATGTCTGACCAAAGTAGTTAGAAGGGCAAATGGTATGAATGTCAATTTTCACATGATCATCCTCTAGACCAGATAGCATGTAATTATAGGCAGCTGAGCACAAATGTGCAATTACAGTCAGCAGAAGCTGAAGATACTTTTTATCTGTTTATTCAGAAATGTTCCTTTTCTATTTATTTATTTATTTTTACATTTTTATCCTCTGTACTAGAAGCTGTCTGCAGCTATGAAGTTCTGGGGGAAAAAGCATTACATGCTTTCAAGTTTGTAGGTTGCTATGGAACAGTTTGCTTAGATTTTTTTAAAATTCAGCTAACAAATTTTTGGCATCAAAAGAACAGAGAAAATTTTTTTTTCTTCTTGTACCAAATAGTACCAGAAAATACCAGCTTAGGTCCAATTGATGCCTTGGGAAGACTGATCTGAAACAGAGACTGGACAGAGCTGGAGAATAAAGTAGATATTTATGGAAAGGCCTCTAGTTTACACTTTGGGCAGGACAAGAGCCTGACTAGGGCTACACCCAGAGTGGACTAAGAATGGTCACAAAATGAATGACTGGTCATGAGGCCTTACACTTTTATAAGTTTTGGTCCCTTTGAATATTGGGGTTTAATTGTCCAATTACAACTTCAGGTTGTGAGGTCTCATCCTTCTTGTTTCTCCCTTCAGTCCACCATTGTTTTTGCTTTTGGGCCTGAAAGTCGCACTCGTTGTCCTTGGTCTTCACCAGGAAAAGGATTTGTTGTCTACCTACTCTGTAAAGAGAGCTCACTGGCATTTAATATGAGGCTCAGAACTACATCCTTAGGCAGCCAAGAATCTGAAAAACATGAAAGCTAAAACTAAAGGTATCAATTATTTTATGGTAAAAATAATTCAAGAGAAGTTCAGGTAGCAGCAGCCCAACATGTACTTTAAAATGTAAACTTTAACCTGGACATGCATTTGGAAAACAGAAGTACCACAGGAGGTAAATAAGGTGGAGTTAGAGAGTATCACTTCCTTATGAGCAGGCTGCAAGCATTTGCTGAAGTCACACTTCCACGTGAGGTTCTTACAGTTGCTATGGGAATATAAAGTGGAATGGAAAGTGATTGTGCTCAATAAGGAAGGAGGTGATCCAGGAGGTAGCAACTGCAGATGATAACAGATAGGAAGATATGAAACTGAAATCTCATCAGTGGGTTTCAAACTTTCCCTTCCCCTTTTTGGTGGAGGGAAGGGAAGGGAAGGGAAGGGAAGGGAAGGGAAGGGAAGGGAAGGGAAGGGAAGGGAAGGGAAGGGAAGGGAAGGGAAGGGAAGGGAAGGGAAGGGAAGGGAAGGGAAGGGAAGGGAAGGGAAGGGAAGGGAAGGGAAGGGAAGGGAAGGGAAGGGAAGGGAAGGGAAGGGAAGGGAAGGGAAGGGAAGGGAAGGGAAGGGAAGGGAAGGGAAGGGAAGGGAAGGGAAGGGAAGGGAAGGGAAGGGAAGGGAAGGGAAGGGAAGGGAAGGGAAGGGAAGGGAAGGGAAGGGAAGGGAAGGGAAGGGAAGGGAAGGGAAGGGAAGGGAAGGGAAGGGAAGGGAAGGGAATGTTGCCCACTGCCTCTGATGCCCCTCAAGGCCTCTGAGGTGATCTCCCTGAAGTCAATCCAGTGTTCTGTGCTTTGAAACATAGAACAGTCCCGCTTTAAGTGGTATTTTAGAATGTTGTATTGTGTTTGCAGAGTGTTAGCAATCAGGAAACATCAAGAACTTGCTTAGCTACATGTAAATGAGAAACATGCACCCGTGTAATGGGTATTCCCTGAAAAAAACTTCTGTAATGGCTAAAGCAAACTTTTGTTTTGCATATCTTTCTGTTACCACAATGTTCTCAAACCCCTGTATTTACATTTTGGATTGGTTTTTTTTCTGTTTTTTTTTTTTTTTTCTCCACTATTTAGTAACTGAAGGTCCTTACAATGAGAAGAATGGTCTGCCTTTGAAGCTCAGAAGTACTTTTTCTTCTCTAGACATCAGGAGTGAGCAATTATTCCCTGCAATTCTCTCACTTCTGTTTCCCTCTGCACTACAAAGTGAAATGAGAGGAAAGAGGACAAAGAAGACTTCTCTGAACACTATGACAGAAATGAAATTTCTGATTTTAACTTTGTACTTTATTTTCATAATAGAGCCTTTAATCTTAACTGCAACACTCTTAATGCCTTACAGTGCTATTACTACTTACAGTCATTAAAAACCTGTTTAACTTGTCTGAATATAGACTGGCCTTTCAGATTCCTTCAGCTACCTAAGATATCTGCAGAAAGTTAGAAGCCACCATCGAATCACAGAATCTGCTGATTTGGAAGACACTCACAAGGATCTTTGAGTCCAACTCTTAGCCCTGCACAGGACCATCCTCAAGAGTCTCACCATGTGCCTGAGAGTATGTTCCAAACACTTCTTCAATCCTCTCAGGCTTGAACTCTATGATACAACTTGTGGGACACCTGCATCCTTCTCAACAGAAGAAGATCAGCTGGGATACCCCAGGGTATCTTTGAGTGGCACTGGATGCTTGCAGATGTGTGGGCAGCTAAAATGACTTCTCCTTTCCACAGATTGTAATGGCAGCTCAAACACCTAACTCACAGTTACACAAAGTTCACCCTGCAATGCTGAGCCAGGTTTAAATGAAATAGCCAAGCTTCTGCAGTCACTTTAATTCACTATATACCAGCAAAAGAGCCAGAGAAAAAAAAAAAAAACAGCAGGTCTTGCTTGAACAAGGCTTTCAAGACTTAGTCCCAAATGCTTAGTTGTCGCTTTTTTTACAGTAGAAAGGTATGTAAGAAAAGTCATTCATTTTTTCTGTCTTATCAGCTTGCACAAATAGTTTTCTGTAAAAAGCTACAGTCACTTTTGGTCAGATTTAATAATGCCTGCTGATATGTAAAGCTAAATGTAATTTAAAGAATTACACACAGAGCTAACAGTCATATTCTATCAATGTTATCCACCCTCTTAAATACTTTAAACCACACCAAATGACTGATCATACGTCCATTACTTCTGAAAACAAAATCTAGTCATGAAATTACCCTTTCCAAAATGTAACAGAGCAGACTGTTTTGCTAAAATGCATCATTCTTTGGAGACTTTATTCTCTAGTAATGCACACCATTGCATTGAGCATAATCTACTCTGTTGTAAAATTAATGGCTTACTTTATTCTTTCTTTCTGGCTTTAAAACTAATGTCTTACTTTCTTCTGTTGCCAAACATTTCTTCACTGTTTCTGGAGAACATCTTCAGCCCTTGATTATCTTTGTTCTGATCAAAGGAGCAACCTGGAGACTGTTTAGGCTTCCTTACAGGAGGACCACATATCTTATTCACCTAAAAGGAAAAAAAGCCACAAGAAGAAGGAAAGAACACATTTAAGCAATAATTGTTATGTACCTCTCAATTCAGTTTCACTACATTTTTGCAAGAAAGAAAGACTAAGCTATAAAAAGTGTAATTAATTATAATACTGTGTAACACTGTGGCCATAATGAATGCAGCAAACACATAATTAGTCATTTTATAGTAGAAAAAAATAGTAAAACATTCCTTTTAAAGGGATACCAAGTGTATAAGAAAGTCACCATCTACTTTATTGATTTTGACTCTTTTTTTGCCATAAGGAAGTGTATTTTTATGTAGATGGTATCAATAACCTCATAGAATATGATGTGTTGTGAACAGCAGCATATTTCCATTTTTTCTGTAATATATCCCAATCACAGTTTTAATACGCACTGAATTTTGTGCCTTCTTTCAGGGTGGATGAATTATTATGGCATGTTCAGCCCAGTTACACAAAGATATAGTGAACAGCATGGTGGAAGTTTGCATTACAACATTGAAAGATGTTAAGGTAACAACCCAAGATGTAAGTTTAATGATATTTGACCACAGATGTTGAAGATATCAAGGAATTTTATGCCCAGCTTTCTGATCTAGATGTCAATAGATAAAAATTCACATGAGGTCTCATTTTCCTCTTTGTAAAATGTGACACTGAGCATTTTGTATGACATAAGACATCAATTCACATTCATAGCTTTTTACTCTTCCTAGTCATTGAATAAAAATAATTAGGAATATATACGTATTTATTCAATAAAAGATAGTTATGCTTGTAATCACCTGACAAGATATATTAAGCAGACTGAAGAGAATGCATTTGTGTAAGCTAGCACTGGTGAAAATCTAATACTGTATGTGATTTATGAAAACTTGGTAGTCAATAGGTAGTCAACTTTTAGAGGGAAAAAGGGAGAGAGGAGATCAATGTGGCCTCTAAGGCAAGCATCCAATTCTGAAGCAGAAACACATTCAAAATGCTACGATGTGAAGGAAGGAGTGTGTATGCTACACAACAAGGATTATTGTTTCCTACTGCATTTTCTATCCCCATATGTAAGAACAGAGACAGCAAATAAATCTCATTTTCAAGTTATTGTGCATTGAAGAGAGAAGTGCAAGTCTTAAGGACCATCTTTCCGACTAAGAACTTCTGTAGAGCTAGTTAAGAAATATATTTAAAATTTAAAATAGAATAAACACATCTAATTTTAATGAGTTTGTTGTCACACATGTTGTATGTGGTGATAATGAAAGACTCATTGAATGCACTTGCTTAGCCCAGTGAAAAGAAGAAAGAATCAGCATTATTAATACATAAGAACTAGTGTTCACCTTATGATTTGAAATTGAAGGTAAAGTTGAAAGTGAGTAGTCCTTTTAGGCTGTGGTTCACATGTCACAAGTCAGGCAGCCAAGTTATAGTTTAAACCCCCTTCAAATGGCATGCATGAATTTACCTGCATGACAATTATCTCAACATATGACTCATGTTCTTTAAGGGATTACACTTTGAACATCACTTGAAGTATTTATTTCACCGTTTCCTCTTAAGAGGCAGTGTCTCTGGACAGCATCTTACTACATTCCTTCTTGTCCTCAAATTCAGGTTCAAACCTTCCTCACACTATTTCCCCCATTACTTCTTCTTCAGAACACATTAAAGCATATTCCACCAGCATAACTGGACTCCCCATTTCCCCCCCTGTAAGTCTCTACACTTTTTCTATGCTTCATTCATCCTTATGGAAGTTTGTTCCTTCCAGAGCCAGCCTCTGCTGCAGCTTACCCCATCAGCCACTCTACGCCAGTATAACAGAGCTATGCCAAAGACACAAAATGTTTCCATCATTTTCCCTGTCTCACTTTTATCACATTATTTTATGCTCACTGATGCAGCCCAGGGAGCACTTTGTTTATGATCATCTTTGATGACAAAGCAACTGATTGTTCAAGTTGACTCTTCAGCTACGCTGAAGTTATCTTGGCTACCTTTATACATAAAAATAGCATTAAAAACAGTAATTATCTGAAATGTCTTTTTAAGAACTGATTTCTTCCCCAGTGTTGGAAAACTGAAAATTCTGATAAAAAGCATTTGCACAGCACCACATACACCTCTGCCATTCTAACAAAAATATGCATGACAGTAATCATACTGCTGAGAACTCAGTTCTGTTAATGAAAGCAGCAGCACAAAATCAACTCTTTAGCAGCCACTTAGTTATTCAGACATAGTTTCTGAAGGATGAGCTACTTCAGCATCTACAGTGGTGATGTCAGCATCTCTGTTACCTTTCTCATATCTGTGGTATTTAAACCTCTGGGACCACTGGCTTTGTGTGGTGTTCGTTCTTCTATCTGTGTTTGGTACATTGTGCTCATATTGCTTGCCCAGCTGAACCCAGCCTGGGGTTTTTTAACTGTTCAGCAATGTCTGACACTTTTATGTCATTAATTTTATGTGCATGACAAATTTACTTTTGCCTCCCTCACTAGAGCCCAGTCTCCATCATCACCTGGTTTCTGCAGCAAACTTGTGCATATGAAAACATCATGTACTCTTGTCTTGCCTTCAGGTGTCTGTTCTGCCTGTGAGCCAAATAATTTATATGCCAGTATACTCAAATATGCCAGTATTTCATTTCCCAGTACAGGGCTGATGACAGTCTAAAAACCAGATAAATACCAGTTTCCATAATAATGTCTGCTTTATACTTATTTTTTAACGCATTCTTTAAATCTACAGAAAGAAGTACAAGTGGTAAGCGTAACACCACCTAGTTGTATTTCTTGAGTTTTCTGAAGGACTACAACTATACCCATTAGCTAAATTGTTTCTTAATTTTTAGTCTTTCGACTGCAAAATTAACCTTCCAACTGAGAAATCATTCAGGGCTATTATTGCCAGTCTTGAAGAGACTGGGATTGTAACTTTGAGAGAACAGCAATGCTCTCACTACCCTACTGAACTAATAAATGACCATTTTGCAGCAATATCTGATCAGAATGTATTCTTACTATCTTCGAGTTTCACTTGAATGGGATTATCTCTGTATGTTTCCACAAACTGAGCATTTTTCTTGGCTTCAAAACAAAAGAGTGTGTAAAATGATCCTCAAAGTGGATAAAAAAATAGAAAAGTGAAACAAAAAATCATCAGAAAAAATAATTCAGTGAGATACCTCTTGCTGAGTTTCAGGAAGAATTAAAGACTTCCAGAAAGTTTTAAAAAAGGCAAGCCTCAGTAACTTGCTAGGATTTTTTTTTTTTTCTTTTTTTTCTTTTTTTTTTGAAATGTTCTTAAATACCACACAATATTTAAGGGCATAAAAAGAAACCTCAGAAAATTATAAAACTCCTGATTTTCACAGTTCAGACAAACCTATTGTCATTATAGTCAGCATGCTGCTATTACACACAATTTGTATGCCACAGTATGATGACTGAGTTAATTAAAAGCTCTTGTAATAACCACGCAGTTAAATTGCAATTAGTGCCACACGTGAACTTTATGGCAGTTTAATTTTGCTTGGTGCGATTCCTTAAAATGTCTACTTATGATTACTCACAGTTTGGAGAACTGGAGCATTTTAAACCTTTGTATTTAAACAGGACTGCACATTGATGGGAGCATCGTATCAATAATGGTCGGACGCCGTCCTCTAAGTTCAGACACTCAGTATGAGAAATGTGTCACATTCTTTGTTTCGGTTTTGGTTTGTGCCTTTTTCTCTTTTTTCCCACTATATAAATGGTTCTTTCTGACCTCAGTTATTTCTACTGAAATTATTTTATATCAAATGACTGAAGCAAACAATGCACAGTCCTGTGATGTACTTCAAACTAGATTTACCAAGTCTCAGTAGACTCAAGGTTTAAATGCCTGCATGGACTGTGATCACACTGATGACTTGCAGGTCTCTGAGACTGGATCAATCTAGTTAACAGCTGTCACATACTCCACTTACAGGAAATCCTAGAAATATATATATATATCTTACAGCAACACTTACAGTGCTTGCTAAACTTACCAAAACGAACACAAAAGAGTTAAAGGAACTCTTTAAATAAAGGAAAGGGCAGTTCTCAGACTCCTGATTCTGATACCTATCCAGGTCTGAGTAGAAGACCAAGAGGGTTTGTACCCAGAGAGATGTCTTCTCCTCTGTTCCCTGAAGCACAGCACAGTCTAAGTGACTAGCTATTGCCAATATCTGATTTTATTTAATGCATGTTTTATTTAGTGATTAGCTTGGTGGCTTTCAGCTCTAGCTGTCAGATCACAAACTTGCCACATTCCTTACAGTTAAATCCTCTCAAACACTTTGGAGCAAACAGACAGCTGAAATCTAACAACCCTAAAACAAAGCTAGAATGAAATACTAGGCTGGTTGGAAATACATTTGTTACAAATAAAAATCTGCTAAATTTTATTTTCCTTTCTTGAAATACACAAAAAATATTTTCTTCTAAAACCAGATCCTTGATGAGTTGCCAGCATTCCCAGCACCAGATTATTAATCGAAAATACTGAAGATTTTGACCAAGGAAAACAATGCATTAAACTGTTATAGTTTCCTTGGTTTGTTTTATTTCAGCTAAACCACGAGAGGGAGCATCAGCATTTCAGTATTCCCAAGCACTTCAATAGCCTTCTAATGGTTTGGGGGGCTTGGGATTTTTTGTGCTTGGGACAGCTGCTCATTTAATCTCAAACTTCTGTTTTAAAGAAAAATGCATTTTGATATATGAGATTAAAGTATTCCCTATCAAGACAAAATCCAAGGTTTTGAAAACAAGGAGAGTAAACGTGAGGTAATAAACTTCTGCTTTTCCTTCAAAACAGGGAAAATGTTAATACGCAATTGTCAATGTGAGGAGAGACTGGTGGAGTACCACCAGGGATTGCAACTCAGGAAAACCATGAAGAAATTCTGTATTACTTTCTTTGCTTTCTTTCCAAATTTTTTTTTTCTTTACCTGTGACTACTTGACTCTAACAATGTGTCTCAGACGTAGAGAAATAAGCAAGTTCTGGAGTTACCGTGGCAAATTACAAGATTCATACCTACGCTTAAGCATTTTACAGAATTCCCAGAAGACATGACAAGTGAAGAGGAAAACATTGTGAACAAAAGCCTAGAGAATTAGAGAGCAAAGATGACACAGTAACGCCTGCTCAAACTGCTAAACAATTTAGAATCCTCTGCATGACAAATCTTAAATAGATTTGCCAGCCAATGATATTTTCAAAGAAATTTTATTCACAATTGAAATTGAAATTTCAGGTCATTCATGAAAATGTGCAGTTTCAATTTTTCAAGAGAGATAAGAGTTGGAAGTGGTTTCAAGCTCAAACCCAACCAGGTGGTATTGAGGAAAAATTAATGTAAACTGCAGATGCACAGAATGCACACCCACGAGCAAGGCAGTGGTAGCCTCCTCAGGAAAAACACTGAAGTGTTGGAAATAAAAGGAAAGTACTTTTCGTGATCTATAAATTGAAGCACAGCTTGGAGATACTGAACTAATAATTCCACTTGGCTTGGCCCTATGCAGCACCACTGCCATGGGGAAATGCCTAATCCCTAGAAGTATTCAAGGCCAGGCTGGATGGGACCTTGAACATCTGGTCTGGTGGAAAGAGTCCCTGTCCATGGCAGGGGGGTGGAATATGATCTTTAAAGTCCCTTGCAATGCAAACCATTCTGTGAGCCCACAAAATCTTCAGTCAAGACCAAGGAAAGAGAAAAAAATGCAAAGAGTTTTCAAACCAGCTTTTTATAATCAAAATATTTTCATATGGTTTTGTAAAAGACTGCTGTTCAAGCTGTTGGATTCTACGAGTCACAGTTCAAATTTCACATGACTGAGACTCATCTCCTCCTCCTACGTTTATCAAAATCAGTATAATCAGTATAATCCTGTCCAAGTTCTTGAGACTGTTCTCATACCTTATCAGTGTTTAATTATCTCTGCTTTCCTTCATAATTTTGCATGTTGGGGATTGCAAAATGAAATCTAAGAGCCCATTAAATATGAGCTACTCAATATACTTTTAATTTTTGTCTTCTGGTCTTTAATTACTAAAATTGTAAATGATTTTAATTCTGCTGCTCCATTCATGAGGGACTAACACTCAGCAGGTCTGGCAGTAAAAATAGTTTCTCCTCCTGAATGGAGCTGGAAGGGAAGGAAATGATTTTTTTTTTTTTTTACTTTAAATGACTTAATGTCAGGGGAAATCCGAATGTTCTCAGCCAAGTTACCCTGCAGCCAGAACACAGCACTGCCAGTTCAAACTCTTCAAAGGCAGTTCAACAAAAACTGCTTCTTATGAGAGGCTGCCAGCTCTCTTGATCCAAGTCTGCTTCAGTGGATGCCAAGGTGTTTCATTTATGTTCAGTGAAAACACTCTGTGGTTCTCCTCTGGAAAGAAATTATATAAAAGCAGCAGTAGCCCTTTCCAAAGATCAGCTGCCTGTCTGTAGTTTGACTGATTTATTTATGCTTTCTTGTGGTTCAAATATACTTCATTACTCCTTATTTCTGTGTGCCCAGCAAATACAGCTCTGACACAGAGGGCTAACATTGTGCTGTGTCTTGTAGGACACAGGCAGAATTGTTCTTTAAATCTAGGTCTAAGACTATCCAGGGTCATCTACGTAAACCAAAAGAAATTCAGTAGATGTGTGATTGTCAATGAAAGGAGAATTTAGGCTCTATAACCTTTATCAGGCACATAACTCACTCAAAACAAAAAACATATTTCAATCTACAATACATAAAGAATTAGTGAAAGCAAAGCAAGCTGGCTGCACCAGCATATCTGTACATGTTTACACTTTATTATAGGCTGCAATTTATGTTCCAGAATTGTGAAGAGCAGAGCACTTCTGTTAGCAAAATTCTGTAACAAAAGTATGTAAGTTAATAAAATCATGTCCACTTACATTAACAGTCATAATGCATTATTTCATTTAGCATTAGACACTGTCAATAACTTTCTATAATTGGAGGGTCACTTTTTCATGATAATAAGGGTCAAAGAAGTCAGAAAAAAAGAAGGGGAAAACCCGCTATTTGGTTAATATTTCAGAGAACCTGTTTCTTCCTCATTCCAAACTGCAGCTTACAAGATCAATGTTTCTGTTTCCTGTATCTATATATTAAGTATTTCAGAGCCTCCTCACTCTCTTCTTTGAATCTGGTAAAAACAGGGGTTTTTTTAAGATCTTTTATGGCATACAAGAATAAGTACAGTCACTTACTCATACATGTTCATATCATTTCAGAGACCAAAACAGTCTAAAAAGCTCATTTGCTTAAAAATCTCTGGATTTGTCCTTAAAAAAAGTTTTTCTCTTTCATTACAAAGGACTGGTACTGATTTAAAGGCCAACCGAGATACCAGAAGTCTGCTCAGCTCTCTACCTCTCTCTTTGTGAAGTTATTCTGTTCCACAACGAAAAACGAAAAGCAGAGAAAAAACACATACCCAGCTTACAGAAAGGATTGTCAGTGTTCTTCTTTACACTTGTTCATGCCTTGGGGAAGGAGTGAAAAGTCTCCTTCCTTCTCTTTTTTGCAAATATGAAGAATCAGATCGCAGCATTTTCAGCCTCTTAAGGGAATCTTCCTCACCTTCGGTCCAAGTGCCCAGTAGGCACACTGAGACAAACCTGCCATTGTGCCAAAGCAGAGCTAGATATCTGTCATGTCACCTAAACCCAGACCATGATGGCAGCCCAGACTGCTTACTCCACATTTTTCAGACCTCTGAGTCCCCATGCAGTCAACGGAAAGAGGAAAGTCATTTCAGATCTGTGCATTTTGCCCGAACTTTGCCTAATCTTCTGTTATTGAAAAAAAGAAAAAAAAGATAAAAAAGTGAAGGTATATTAAAGAACCTACGCTTTCCTGACAACAGATCTCAATCTTAAAAAAGAAATGAAGCAAAATTGAAACATTTGACATAAGTTTCAAACTGTGAAGTGGGTTCATTCAAAACCCATTAAATACAAATGCATAATGCAAGCCATGATATATTCCTACATTACTTACTTGGCAGTCTAGACTGAACACATCTCATGCAGACCTACACTACTCAGCATTGCTTGCCAAAGCCATGTGTGTGTGTTGATAACTGCAATGAGTTGGACTTGGCTAAGAGCCAAAGGCCCACCCAGCTGCTCTCTCACTCCCCCTCCTCTAAAGAATAAGGGGAGAGAAACAAGAAGAAAAAACTTGTGGGTCAAGATTAAGACAAGGAGATCCCTCACCAGTTAATGTCATGGCCAAAACAGCCTCAGTTTGGGGAAGATTAATTAATATATCGTAAATTGAAAATATATTGTGATGGTGGGAAACAAAGTTCAGACTAGAAACACCTCCTTCCTAAGTCCTCCCTCCTTCATCTCATGGTAAATCTCATTCCTTCATTTCCAGCTCTTCTGTTGCCCCTCAGTCCCCCAGGTACTGCAGGAAGCTCAGGAACTGGGAATTGTTGTCAGTCCATTACACTTTGCCAGTGCAACTTGCAGCCCATACAAGTAACTCCACCGTGGGAGACACAGGGCAATTCGGCAAATGAATTTTAAAAAAGCACTTTTCAGAAAAGTGTGAGATGTGAACTTGACACTGGATTTGAACGTCTTCTCACTGAAAGTGAGAAGGATGTCCTCTGTAATTTCCATAAATAAAAAGAAAATTGGAAAAAAAAGAGGAATAGAAAAGGATGTATCTTGAAAGTGGTACCAAAAGCTGAGATACCATATATTCAAATTCTGAGAAGCTGAGGAATATAGCAACTGATTTTGTTTGGACAGTTGTGGCTTCATGTTCTGCCATTATGTTTAAAAAGTTCTCGATGGAAACAAGTGCTTCCAATGTTTGCCACACATCTCCCAGTATATCATAAACCTTAAAATAAAAGACAAACAGGATATTATCAAGTGTATGTCCAGCAATGTGCACATATTTTGTCTTTCCAATCTGCATATAATGCCTGGATATATCAAAGGAGCAGATCATAACCCTAACATCCATTCTTCCACAGTGTGCGCATAACTATGCATTATTATTGCCTCTGCCAATATTCTGTGCATGAGTTCAAGCCTGTTTCCACACATTAGAAAAAAGCAGAACAATTGAATTGTAAAAGGACACCAATTTTGAGGATAATCCAGCAACATTAGGCATACAGTTGCCATTCCAACACACAAAATGCTCGGAGTTGTGACTACCACCATTTTTATGTTAAATGCTGTAGCAGGTATCTTCTTGTTATTGGATAAACAGTGATTTCAGTCACAAAATAATCTGCATAGGGACTTGTAGTAATATATTGTGTGTGGTATAAATGCCAGAAATAAGGGTAATACTTCAGACCTCAGTAAATGCAAGCTACTGAAATATATAGAAAGGATGGATCAAACAAAAAGATGGGAAGAGCTGTCCAACTGCTAAGTATGTTCAGGTAGAAATAAAGCCTACTATTTAATGAAAACAACTTTTCATTACTTAGAAACAAGCCATAAACACTATTTGGTGATTTTCACTTTGTTTTCAAAGTTCTCCATTTTCTTCTCTGATAAACAAAACCCAGCTTCGCTTCAGAAAAAACCCCAACTTTTTGATAGACACAAGAAGCTTTTCCATGATGAAACAATGGGGAAGTGAAGTACGACACTAGAAGAATCTGAATTTGATGGAGGTCATGACTGCAATAGACTTATTTCATGTTACATTAAAAAACGACAGATGTATGAAAATATGCCATACTGGATCATACAAGCAGTACAGTTTTTCACAGCTATGGCTGGATGCATATCTGAATGGAGAGAAAGGGAAGGTGATGGTCTTCAACTCTGTGTTAGCTGAAGCAGGAATCTTCATTTTGAACACAATTTTATTAGACTTTAAACCCAATTACTGTTCAGCAGTTTTCACAAATTAGTTTCTATTGATCTCGTGAAGTAATTTAAATTCATCAATGTATCAAGTTATTTAAATTCAGCAAAGTTATGATGGCATAGTCATATGCCAAAAGCTTCAGGCAGAATTCCACAATTTTATTCCAAAATTTGCTTTGCTGAAAATTACAGGGGCTTGGGATTTTTTTGATCCTTTTTTAAAGTATGAAAGAACTTTATGGCAAGTAGCTCACTTGGAGGTTGTCTTTTACAAATTGGTAATGGGAACACACACTCACTGAAAGTTAAAGGAGTACAAGGCTAAGTCCAGATAGATAGTTTGGTGACAGGAACAATATAATTAATTTTCCCACAATGTCAAATTTAAGCAGTCTCTAAACCAAAGCTCATTTTCCCTCCATATCTTATCACCAATATCTCCACTTCTCTTGAGAACAAAAGTACTACTGTGGAGTGGTAGATTGGCTGCCACTTCCTTTGAGAACCTCCAAGCTATCACTCCATTAGTGTCAAATTTTATCATCCTGTTGTCAGGAATTTTATCCACGCTTAGAGATTGTATAAAGAGCAATTCATTCTTCTGCTTTGACCAAAGATCTGTGAAATAAATAAACAGTGCATGCAGACTTGTGAAGATTCAGTTTTAGCAACATGCTTTCATGGCAATGTTCACCAGCCATGAGATGAAGCCAGTGCCCACATGCTGCACTATAAGAACACCATGAACAGTATATATTCCTGCCCTGTGCATGATCCCTCTATGTGGGTCCTATCCCACCACAGCTACTGAGTAAAAGATGGTTGGCTCCTCAGTAAGAATATTCCCCTGATGCACCCATCTTCTAAACCATTTCACAGAATCAGATTTATTTAGGAGGGATTTTGTGAGGTCACATAGTCTAACATCCCTATTTAATCAGGGTCAGATACAGCTGGTTGTCCATGTTCATGTCTAGTTGGGTTCTGAGTATTTCCAAATATGGAAACTCCAGAACCTCTCTCATTCTATGGGATTTGAATTCTGCTCATTGCCTCTTGTCCCATCAGTGAGCAAGGCTGAAAACAGTTTGGCTTTTTCCTCTTCAGTGGCTCATACCATGTATTTATACACATTGATAAGATTTCCCCCAAGCCTCTTCTTCTCCAGGCTCAAAAGCCCCATTTCTCTCAGCCTCTCCATATATGGAAGATGTTCCAGTCTCATATTCACCTTTGTGGCTGGACTCACTTCAGCCACTCCACAACTTATACTGGGCAGCCCAGAACTGGACAGAGCCGTTCAGATGTGGTCTCAGCAGCACTGAGAAGGTTGGATCACCTCACTCAAACTGCTGGCAGCACTTTTCCTAATGAAACCCAGGAGGCTGTTGGCCTGTACAGGTGCATTTCTCATGTTGAACTTGGTGTTCTCTGGGAGCCTCACGCCATTTCTTCCAAAGCTGCTTCCCAGTCAGTCAGCCTCCAGCAGCTGTTGATGCACAGGGTTATTCCTCCCCAGGTACAAGACTTTTCATTTCTCTTTGCTGAACTTCATCAGATTCCCCTCAGGTCAATTCTTTAGCCTGCCAAGGTTCCTCTGAATGGCACAACCATTTGGTGTATCAGCTGCTCCTCCCAATTTTGTACTGTCTGCAAACTTGCAGAGGGTAAACTGTTCCATCTCCCCATTCATTAATGAAGACATTAAAGAGTATTTGCCCCAGTATCAGCCCTTGGGGGGCAGAGCACTAACGACTTGCCTCCAGCTGTACTTTGTGCTACTGATGACAATCCTTTGGGCACAGCCACGCATCCATTTTCAGTCTTCCTCACTGTGCGTTTTGACAGTTTATATTTAAGGATGTTATAGGAGACAGTCTCAAAGGCTTTCATAAAGGTGAGGTAGATCATCCATTGGTACATCATCCATTGCTCTACCCATATCCTATCAATCTGGCTGTCCCATTAAGGGTGTCAAGTAGGTTAACCGTTACTCCCAATCAACTTTTTCTCCATTTGTTTGGAATATAGTTTCCAGGATTAGATATTCCATCACCTTTCCAGAGATGGAGGTAAGGCTGACTGACCTGTATTTTTCTGTATCATCCTTCTTACTCTCTTTGAAGACATCACATTATTATAGCAATGCTGGCTGTTTATAGCTTAATCAATTCCAGCAAAAATAACCAGGAAGAAAAATAAAGCACTAAATAAAGTCTATTAAATTCTTCTTTCTGCTAGCATTCTATGCCACAAGAAAGATCTTCCTTTCTTTCCAGTATTAGGCAGCTGATTAAAAAAACAAAAACAAACAGAAACAGAAACAGAAACAGAAAAAAAACCAAACCAACAAGACAAAAGCCTCTCTTAACAGAATATAATTATGCCTAATTTTTAGGAGACACATAACTTATATATTCTTTCAGGATAAGACTGAGATGAAAGGACTTGAGAGTTTCCACAATTTTGATATTTTTGTTGTTTCCAACTGTGTGGAAAACTCTTAGAGAACAGTGAAAACATAGTGCTTTTGAAAATCCCATTCTGAATTTTTGTAGGCTTATATTACATACAAAAGTACATTCAAGAATTTTACCAAACCTAGAGCAGAGATTCTTAACTTTCAAAATAAGGAAATGCCAGAATTTGTGTGACCTTACTTTTTTTTTTTTTTTTTTTTTTTTTTTTTTTTTTTTTTTTTTGTTATGTTTCTGATTCCCACGTTTTTATATGCATATGTATCTTTTAGTATCATGGTCACATACTTCATTTTCCTTCAGATCCCAAAATCATCAGTGCTCAGAATAGCCAATGAACAACTAATCAATATTCTTTTTCATCTCTTTTATTCAATATTAAACTCAGACACCATTGATCTTTTGGGAATCAAGAACAAAACTCATACGCAAAGTATTGCAGGGAAGATTTAACTGTAAAGTCCTATGAATTTTAGCTTTCTCTTCTCTCCTTTTCCTTTCCCCTCTTCCTTCATCTTTTGCCTGACCTCAGACCCACTTCCCCTCCTCTCAGGTCCTCTCTTTGTTCCACTCCAGTGAATCTCTCACCTGCGGGCTCCCCAGTGTATGGCAGCACAAGCCTTCTAACAGCAAAACCAAACTGTGGCTAAGAGCACTGACACTCCATCAACCAGCTTGACTTTCAGCTGCCAGGACAGCATGCATGGAGGCAAAGGGGTGGGAACAGAAAGCTGAGGACAGTGCCAGAGCAGGACCTGGGCAATCCAGGGTGAGACTGGCTTAAACTGCTGTTGAATCACACTGTAAGTGACACAGGAGGCTGCTCTTCCATGGCCTGGAGCTGACATTAATCCATACATAAAGGGAGTGTAAAAAAGCTCTTATGCTGGGGATAGTAGGCTACATCCACACCAAAACTTTGTAAATCTTGCTAAAATCTCTTTGTCCTTCTCTCTTAACACTGACGGTGGTTTTGGTAACAGAATGGGGGTGACATGAAGCAATTTACTATAACTTGTAAACAAATTTCCATGGGTTGTTTGCTTGGTTTTTGGTTAGTTGTGGTGTTTTGGTTTGGTTTGGGTTTTTTTACATGTATTGAAAGTTTGAATGTGTCATAAAGTTCTTGTGCATTCATCAGGCTGCACAGTGCCCTCCACAGGGATTTCCTTGGCTATACACAAGCTCAGAGACCAGCCTGTGGCAACTTGGGCCAAGCACAAAAGCAGCAAAGGATGAGTCTGCAAGGTGCTCTGTAACAATGGGTACTTTCAGCTGTTATCCAGTGTGTAAGAACTACATACCATCTTCTGTCAGGTTATACAAATAAAGTGCATTGTTCTTGTTTTGTATGGTGTAGGTCTCTTAAACCTCTACTACACTATAACTGCACCAGCATTCAGACAGCTGTCTGCTAAAAATTTCTGTTCCAGCTAAAAAGCATAGAGTACACTATGCACTGAGCAATATATGGACATATATAGACTTCAGGAACAGAAGTGGCATTAAATACATGACAATATGTAGGCATGAAAATACAAAGATCCATGAATAGTTGCACAACCCACACATCTCCACTAGATTCTACGGAACAGCATCAAATAATGCACAGGTATTGAGATGATAACAGGTGCTGCACTTATTTGTCAGTCAGCAGAGCTGTGGGAGGCAGGAATAAAAGGCGATTTTGAAACAGTAAGAAGAAAGGGAAAGACAAATTCCAGATAGACACAGAGTGGCACTGCTCTGCTGACCCAAGTGGAAAAGGGAACAAGCTGTAAATTACTAGAAAAAAACAGTTTTGTAAAAGGAAGCCATGCTATATAGGCAATAGTGTTCTTTCCACATCACACAGAGCTTAGAGCATGAATATACATCAGATTTAAATACTCCAGCAAAGTGTTAGAAAAAATCCTTTACATATGGTTATTTACACAAACATAGCCATGAATGAATAAAAAGACTGCACAACTACATGTATCATTAAGCAGGATACTCTGGAGATTCTCACATTAACATTTGCATAATTATATATGATACTTCCAAACATTTAATTTTTTTTTTCTCTGTTCGCTTCTTTAAAACTCACAAAATGTAACGAAAGTCTCTTTTAAAACTGCAGAGACTGCTGTGTGCCTAAGCAAACCATTATTTGCTTGCCCATAATCAACTTTTCCCTGTCTGTTAGAGTCACTGATGCATTAATTGCTTATCAAAACCTGAAACAGCTCATGAGTCACTCTGAAGATAAATATTAATGAGCCAATTTCAATGAAATTCCTGTCTTCTGCCTCTTAAAGCTGAAAGACTGTATTTATTACACGTCAGAATTAAGTCTTGATACCTAACAAATGGGAAAATAGGAACTATACTGACTAGATCACCATGTTTCAAGGGATCATTGAGTTATAGTCTTATTTGACCAAGTTAGTGATCAAAGAGAGAAAGGACTGCTCAATTATAACAGAGAAATTAGGTGAAAGAGATGTCTAGGTCTGATGCAGTTGGAGTCAAAAATTAAGTAAGTGGGTTTTGAAGCTCAGAAATGCTTCTACATCAGACAATTTTACTGTAACATTAGTCAACATATGATCTTTGGACAAACACATTGGCAACAAATATCATTACATAAGAAATTTTAGTATTCCTTACACTGAATGAAGGACGGGGAGAAGGAAGGCTTGGAGTTTTCAGGAATATCAAAACACTTTATTTTGGATCAATATGGAGTGTTCATTAAGCAAAAACACTAAGTGGAGGGCTCTTCACCCATTTAATTTTTTACTAAAATTCAATGAAATATACTATTTTGGACTGTAAAGACTTTCATTTTGAAAACATGAGTGTGCTGAGAGTTTTTGAAGCCTGGGCCAATGACAATTCACTACTGAAAATCCAACAGGATGAAGTAGGAAGCACAAGCCTTTCCTTTCAACCTTTATTTGTTCTAGCTTGTTCCTGAAAAATGGTAGGCAAAGAAGATCGAAGGAGCAACAGGGTATTTCCCCAAAAGGTAGATCCGAAATAACTTGGGAATTAGAGAGACATCAGTGAGCCACTTTTGAGTTGAACTGTTAATAAAAAACCCTTTTCCAAAAAAATGACAGCTTTTCTCAAGGAAGTTGAGCAGCAGGGTATTATGGCTCATGAAGCTGGCTGGTATAAAGCAGATAAAGTGGGAAATTTGTAGAAATGAACCCTGTTATTCACTGATTACAGCAGGATGAAGAACCAATTTTATCAGACTCTGAGTCTTAGTAAGAAATTAAGAAAGCTCTATTTATTTTATTAGGCCAAGTTGTTTATTGTCAGAGGTGATTTCAGCTGCTTAGCAGAAGACTCTGCTTTAACTTCAGCTAATCACATATTGAGGCAGCCCTAGAAGTGCTCCTGCACCTCAGCTGGTGCCAGTGCACACGGACACCCAGACACCCTCTTTAGGGCGTACTTTAAAACTAAAGGCATCTCCCCAAACCAAGCTATCTGATCCAGCACTTAATACAGAATATGCCACTGTCAGTGAGGTCTGCATGTAAGTAATACAGAGAAAAAATTATGGATTAAATATAATGCAGGAAAAATTCCGATTTTGGTACTTAAATTAGCATATATACTACCTTTTTCCCTAAAGTGTAGTTGAATAGTGTCCACTTTCCATAGCAGTATCCTAAAATTCTTCACTTTACACATTCACGGCTAACAGAGCTCTCACACAACTTTTTTTTTCTCTTAAATGTAAGGAAGGACTTATTTCATGTTACAAATGAGTTGTGCTGCTTTCTCTGAAACATACAAAATTACAGAAATAATATATGCAAAGTCATAGGTTCTTTAAGGCAGGTATTTAAAATAAGGATTGTTTACATTTATCATAATGCGCCCATAAGGTAACAATCAAAAAATTTTCTTATGTTCATGAGAAGTATTTTTTGTGCTCCCAGAAATTGCTTAGTCAAATAAAGCTGAATTCAGATACAAATGTGTTCCTCACCATAAAAATGGCCAAACAAATAACAGCGATCAGTGATACTTTTCCTACTGTCATGTTTGCCCCAAGTATGGATAAAACCAGCATCTTACCTGCTCCAATAACTCTGGCCCGTTGATCCGAGCCTGTACCAGGGCGTCACGGACAAGGGAATGGAAGTTCAGCAGCACATGCTCAATGCCATGTGCTCCGCTCAGGGCTCCTGAGAGCTCCTCCAGGGACTGGATATACGCCCGCCAGTGGGGATCAACTTCTGCCATGTCAGCCAGGCAGCCACGGATGGTGTTGAGGCAGTAGCCCAGGCAGGGCTTGCTCAGCGTCAGCCCCTGGCAGTGTGGGCAGTACTGCATTCTCAGCAAAGCTCTGCTGCAGGCTTTGGAGAAGCGCAGGTGATCTGTCGTATTGATCACTTCAATCCCCAAGTTCAGAGCCTGCAAGAAAGTCCTGCTGGGTAAGAGTGATCTTCCCATTTGTCCTATGGCCTTTTTGGGAATGTCGCCGAAGGGCCTGATGTCTCTTCTCGCCACTCGGAGGCACTCCGCGTATTCCAGGGAAATGTCAGTCGGACCAGGGTTAATCACGTGGTTGTAGACTACTGGGAACAGGGTGTCAAAAAATCTATTCACAAATTCCTCTGTGCTGATGTCTGTGCCAAATAAGAAGAGTCCAACATCTGTGAAAAACTCCTGCACGTGCACAGTAGCCTCAGCAGCCATGGTTCTATACGCATTGCAGAAAAGTGTGCTTGTGTAATTCTCAGCCAGTCTGATAAGCATTTCAAAGGTTTCTGCAATAAATCAATCAATCAATAAATCAATCATTATTTTTAAGGTTAAAAAAAAGTAAGAAATTATGAGTAACAACATAAAACACATTAGGACAACTTGCAAATATCCCAAATGAATATTTGCAGTAGAATTTTTGAGGAGACAAACTTCTCACAAACTACAACTGTCTTTTCTATATAGGGAAACACCTTACAAGTAATGTTACAACACAATTAATAATCCATGTTTTCTTTGCAGGTTACATTAAGCACAACAATAACAAAAAAACCCAGGAAATAATTGTAAGCTGAGTTATTAAGTTACAAAATACAGAGAAGTCCTATTGTATTTATGTATATAAACACATTAGCTTTCTCATCTCACAACTCATTCTGCAAGTTGCAATAAACAGCTGAATGCTCTCAGTAACTCCCAAGTCATTCCTCTTACCATCTTAAATGGATGAGCAAAAGTAACATTAAACAATATAAACAACTCTTCAATTCTATTAAAACTTAACTCTTAAAGATCAGTTTTTATTTCGTGTCTTCCAGAGGAAGCAGATGTTCCAAACACACATGAGAACATGATTTTAAACAGTGCTGTTTGATCTGGCAAATGGTATGGTCAAGAACTGCTTTCCTCAGGAACTGATGGATAATCCCTTGCTAAGCCTCAAGAACTGCATAATGAATAAAGCCTGAATGGAAAAATTGCATTTCATGTTTGTGAAATGTGTCCATTAAGGTGCTAATCCTTAAACACACTGAGTAGTATTTAATAAAGCAGTTTAAGTATACTGGGAAAATATCCTCTCCTGACTTGATCTATGATTTGCAGTTAAGAAAAAATGTCAGTTTTCAAAACAGAAAAAGAGTATTTACATTGAGGAATTCCCTAAGTCTGCCTGAAAAAGTTTCAGTTTAGGGAAGGCAGTGAAACAATATATGGATCAAAAAGAAACTTGGCTTAAGAGTTGAGAATAACAGAAAGACACATTACAATTATTAACCCATTCTATACACGGAATGGCTACCACTCAGTAACTCTTATTTCAAGTTTTACAAGTTTTCATGTATGTTTTTTCACATTTATTTTTAAGTAAGACTGTAAAAATAAAGTAAGGAAAAGCATGAAGTACAGTTTATACTGTCTAAAGAGTGATGTTAAATACAGGCAGAATCAAATAGTGCCAAACCATGTCTAAGCAATTTCTGTAGCAATCTGAAGTCTGCTGGTCAGCCACTGACTGAAAGGTATAGTAGAAAAACCAGGATAAATGTAAAAAAGACAAGACTGGCTATCACATCTTTAATAAATACCCATGTGTAAGTGCCTTTTAGTATGACAAAAAGTTTGTTCAGGTCAGTGAAAGGACTGACTGCAGAGAGTTTGAAATTGCATGCTTTATGAAAAGATCACATATAGTTTGAATTCAGTCTCTCTTTTCTCCAATAAAAATGAGATACAATTTGTGCTTCTAAATCACAATCATTCCTCTGCTATCTCTAAGTCTTAGTTTCATATTTCACGCCACTCTGAAATTGAATTTGCTGTTCTCTTTTCTATTCTTCTAGCATTCACACAAGTAGGAAAAAAATGTTGACAGCTGACAGTAAAGAGTCAGAAAGTGCATCCCACTTGTGTGTTTTTTGGTTTTCTTTATTGCTGTCACACATATATGTGAGCCTCTCCTTAGGTGAATTTCACTATAATCATTCCTAGATGCCAAATATCATAGTGATTCAGCAAAGGAATTAATTTGGTTCAAAAGTCATACTCCTAAAGTCAATACCCTTCATGAAGCTATGTTCCCACCAACGGAGACCTATTCAACACAGAAAAGCCTCTTGGCTTTATCATGTGAGTTAACACGCAGAAGGGCTAGCTGAGTACCTCTGCAGCTCCCAACACCTTCATCAGCCCCTCATGCCTCATACCTGAGCTATGGGAGACCCATTTCCTTCCAGAGCAGCAAATGAAGCACAACAAATCAGACAGGGTAGATTAAATTTATCAAGATGCCCACTTTAAGGCACCTGAACCAAGGATGAGAACTCCACCTGCTGCACAGGAGGCACAGGTACATGGGAAACTAAATTACAGTCCTAAATAATTAAATATCTAACTATAAAACTTCTCATTTTTTATTGGGGGAAATAAGGAATGAAAGAACATGCAGACCTACTATAGAAACTTTATTTGTCACCTAGAAGTGTTTGATAGCATTTTTAATGGTAGATGCCATTTTTTATTTGCCTGTCCAACAGGGCATGTGTGTTCTGCAGGTCTTGTGTCCTATCTGTAGGCTCTTCATAAACATTTTGCATTTATAATGATATTAGATAGCTGTGCTGAGACCACTGAATTAAATTCTAGATATCTAGTTATCACAGACTTGACAACCCTTCAACCCTTCATATAAAATTCTGGAGCAGCCCAGAAGAGCAAATAAAAAAAAAAAAAAAGACAACCACAAAAACACAAAAAAACAAAACCACACAACCAAAAAAACCCTTGAGTCTTGGTTTAGATGGCTTAAAATAATAAAATACGAAGAATATTAAAGCTTTTTTAATTATTACTTTTTCTAGATGGAAACCATAAAGTCTGTGATCAAAAATGTCTGTTACAATCCATGGCTGCAGTACCCTATTACCAACTGCACAAATATTAGTTGAAAGAATAAATCATGCTGCACATGGATAATCAATAGATTTTACAATGTGGTCTAAATACTAACAAATCTTCAATATTGAACTGCATTGCTAGTGCCTCAGCAACCCCCATATGAGTGAGTACAATAATCAACAGCATAATTTACTATTTCTGCCTTTCTAAATAGGATGTGATGATACTGGCCACTTGTGTTTACAATTCTGCATCATGCTGTTTAATTGTCATGTTATGATTTCTTACAGAATTTGTTAATCAGCTTTTTTTCTACTTGCACATTTTTACTTTATAACCACGGCTATTTCAGAGATTTGTTTTGCTCTCAGCAAATTTGCTGACAGACAGCAAATCAGACCTATGTTTATTTTCAATATTGAACAGTTCCTGTGAGCACCTTACAACAGCAATCTATGTCATTTACAACACATTCTGATACTTCAGTGACAAAACAAGTTATACTGGTTCAATACTGCAAGCTGTAGCAATGTGTTTATCTTTTCAGTCTATGGGCTGAGACTAACATAATCAGCATTAATTACTCAGCAACATAAAAGAAGTGGTGAGTGTTCAATCAGTATAAATCTAATAGATATAAAATACATTTTAAGTATAACTAAGATGAGCTAGATAAGCTCTTTTTATTATTATCAAATGATTTTTTAGTCTTCAGGGTCAGTGTCTCTTATCTCCATAATTTATTAGCTCTTCATATTAACTGCTATACAATCTCCTGAAGATTCTTTGTGCAACCCTACTCTTAATAATGTGTAGTGTTTTCCACAGATGACATGTCAATTTTGTTTTTCTTTGATGACAATTAAAACTATTGTTTATGCACTCCTAAATCAAATTTCAGGGTTGTCAATATTTTAACCAATTAATTTTTTTGAAAGAACAGTAGTATTTCTCTTCCTAACTTTACTAAGAACAAAACACAAGGGTAGGAAATTTGTAGATGAGAACTTGTTTGTTTCATGTATAGCATTTTTTCAGCCAATACATATATTTTTTGATAATAGTGTGTTTAACAAAGAGATTACAAAGTGATGTAAAATAACTATCAGGTCATTGCTTTAAAAGAGTTTTCTCTCTTCCCTTCCTTTAACCTTTCAGTTCCTGAGAGCCATGGGTAAAGAATTATAAAGAAGTTCCAAGGTATGAATTAGTCCAGTGGATAAATGGGTTTAAAATAAAAACCAGAAGCATACACATGCCTTGTTTACTAGAAAAAAGCGAACAAAAAAGAAATCTAGTTTTTATTCCTGGTTATTAATCAGATTTAATGGAAATATTGCACAGAATGAAATAGAGTTTGAATTACATTTAAAACCAGCCCCGCAATTCTCAACCTTAAGAGTTTTGGCAAGTGTCTTTCTACTTAAGTTTACCTTTTCTTTACACAGATGTTCTATAAATCTGCTAAATGAGAAAATGCATGGTTCTAAATGCCAAGCACTACCTTTTGAAACACATATGGTACTTAATGCAGGGACAGTCTAACAGTAGTGTTCCAACAAGTTGTGAAATCTTATATTTGGCAATAATTCACAGCCCAAATTACATATTATACATTAATTCACACTTAGGGTAACATATAGAACTCAATAAATTATAACCAGACAGATTAAAATCCATCCTTGATTTATGACATTGTATTTAGCAAGACTCCCTTTCACAGTCCAGAGGAGATCCAAAACTGATGAGCCTGAAGTATCCTAAGGATCAGCCCATAACATACAGGAATCAATAACTAAATCCAAGCAAACCTGGAAAACCTAGCAATGTTATAAATTTATTATGATTTGAAAAATTCTATGGGAAAGTATTGCCAGCTGCCATTGATGTCTGGTGACCTTGTAAGTTTTCCTTCTGTTTATGGGTAGCACAATTAACCCAGAAGCATCACACTCCCTCTCTTCTAAAGATTTATAGTACAAGCAAATGTACCTTGCATGCACTCTAGTTCTAGAGTCACAATGAATGTCTCAGATGCAAATTACAGCAAGGTGAGCAAAAGGCATTCAAAAGTTATGAAGAAAAAATAGTGGAGATGAAATTAATCCACACAGCACTACATTCATAAAATCTCTGTTTAAAATACATCACACAGAGAAATACGTATAGGTGGGAAATTCTGTGTAGCTATTCCTATTTACAAAGTGACAGATATAATGCAAAATCCCCAAATCATTTACCATACCAGAAAAATGAGCTGGAAGAATCATGTCTTCAAGACATTTAAATGAATTATAAAGAATGAACTCATTAGGGCATTACCTGGGAAGGTTATATGGGAGAGAGATCAATAGGGTAAGTACCAGTCAAATAGATTTGAGACTCACTGAAACTGCTCCTCATTAACACATATTTCAAATTAACCCATTTCATAGATTGCAGACTCACCAATGAAGTCTGCAAGAAAACAGGTATAACAGATTAAACCCGTAGCATAACCAACTTGTTAAAGGATAGTGATGCACCTCAGGCTTCTATAGCTCAAAGTACCCATAACACACTTAAGAGTTTGTCAGGTCTTGCTTGGTCTTGAGTTTATTTTAGCTGTCTTTGAAAAAAACACAAACTTTCAAGAAACTTGAATTAGAATTGGTTGACCATTGCCTAAATTGTTCTGTGTTCAGTGGCATATTATTCATATACTTAGGGAGTTTCCTACATATTCTGAGATTTAAAGTTTGGTTTAGTCATACTGCCTTTTTTTTTTCAGTTGGGCTTTGTGTTGGGGCTTTTTGTGGTCTTTTTAGCATCAGAACACAAGGAAGTTGGCATAGGACAGCTTTAGTTGTAATATTAATAGGAATTAGCAATCACACATAATCATACATAACTCAGGCTATAAGCATTATTTACACTAAAAAGAACTGTTGTACTTTGAAATGAAGTAGCAATTTGTCTCAAATGCGTATGTGTGCTCTTTTTTTCCCCCCAATGAAATTGTAAGGACTCGTAAGAAACTCATTCCCAAACTAATACATAGAATGTAGAAAGTAAGTCCCAAAGCCAGATGAGATGAATTTCATGCTACATCTTTTCACTAGTCTGAATTGGTAAGTGTACTTCTTGTTCTTGTTTTATAATCTACTGTATTGGTTTAGGATAAATTAGGGGGAGAATCTCTAAAAGGGAGTCCCCTCAAACAAACCTCCACCACCCCTCCCCCCCGGCCCGGGGTTGGGAAGGAAATTCTTTGGAGGAGGAAAAAGTGGAAAAAACCGGTTTTATTGAAAAAGAAAATTCTCCCCACCCCGAGTGGAATGAAAGGCGCAGGTTTACTCAGGGGGAGGGCTCCAAGTTTCTTTGGCAGGCTCCGGGTCTTCTCAGACGTCTCGGGTCAGATCAGTTCCAGAGCCGGTCCTGTCTTGGGCGGGGGAAGAAGGGAAAAAAGAGGGGGAAAGAAAAAAACGGAGAGCAGGCAGCAGAGGCAGCAGCAGCAGCGGCAGCAGCAGCAGCAGCAGGAGCGGCCGAGGCAGCAGAAGCCAAGCAGCAGAAGCCCGGAAGCAGCTCTGCTCGGGCAGCAAAAGCCCCATGAGCAAAACAGCGCTGCTAGACATAACAAAAACAGTCCACTGATATGGGATAGAGGCACTGTCAACCCAGAACATTCCACCCCTTATCCCATATAGTGGACGCACAATAAAACTTTCATGTCACTTACTCAAACCTTGGACACTTACACATTTCCATCCGTCTTACTTGCTCAGACCTTTGACACTTATACGTTTCCTTCTGACATATGAGTCTTACCCCACATTCAGATCTCCCTGAGGTACACATCGTGTTGTTCCATCTTTCTGCATTATCCACCAGGTATAACCCGGTCCTTGAGCAGAGACAACTCCACGGATGGGTTTGCCTGTACTCGAGGTAGGGTTGATCCACACTGTCTTTCCCAACAAATCTCTAACATGGGCCACTGGGACTTTATCTCCATCTACTACATTAAGGAGCTGAGACTGAGCAGGACCTGCTCGGTTGGTAGAACCTCAGGTGTTGACTAACCAGATGGCCTTTGCTAAATGCTGCTCCCAGTTCTTTAAGGACCCCCCACCCAATGCTTTCAGGGTGGTTTTTAACAACCCATTGTACCTCTCCACTTTACCTGCAGCTGGTGCATGGTAGGGGATATGGTACACCCACTCAATGCCATGCTCCCTAGCCCAGGTTTTAATAAGATTATTTTTAAAATGAGTCCCATTGTCTGACTCAATTCTCTCGGGCGTACCATGCCTCCAAAGGACCTGCTTTTCAAGGCCCAGGATGGTGTTGCGGGCTGTAGCATGAGACACAGGGTAGGTTTCCAACCATCCCGTGGTGGCTTCTACCATGGTCAGCACACGGCGCTTGCCTTGGCGCGTTTGAGGCAGTGTGATGTAATCGATCTGCCAGGCCTAGCCATACTTGTACTTAGACCAGCGCCCTCCATACCAGAGGGGCTTCATCCACTTGGCCTGCTTGATGGCAGCGCACGTCTCACAGTCTCGGATAACTTGAGAAATGTTGTCCATGGTTAGATCCACCCCTCGGTCTCGTGCCCACTTATAGGTGGCATCTCTGCCCTGATGACCTGAGGCATCATGGGCCCACCGAGCTAGGAACAACTCTCCTTTGTGCTGCCAATCTAAGTCTATCTTAGACACCTCTATCTTTGCAGCCTGATCTACTCACTCGTTGTTCTGGTGTTCCTCATTAGCCCGACTCTTGGGGACATGGGCATCTACACGACGGACCTTCACATGTAGTTTCCCTACTCTGGTGGCAATGTCCTTCCACTCATCAGCAGCCCAGATTGGTCTTCCCCTATGCTGCCAGTTAGCCTTTCTCCACCTTTCCAGCCAGCCCCACAGAGCATTAGCTACCATCCACGAATCGGTGTAGAGGTAGAGCTTTGGCCACTTCTCTCTTTCAGCGATGTCCAGGGCCAATTGAACAGCTTTGAGTTCGGCAAGCTGGCTTGACCCACCTTCTCCTTCAGTGGCTTGTACAACTTGTCTCGTGGGGCTCCATACAGCTGCTTTCCACTTCCAGTTCATCCCTACGATGCGGCAGGAACCGTCAGTGAAAAGAGCGTAACATGCTTCTTCTGCTGGCAGTTGGTTATATGGTGGAGCTTCTTCAGCCGGGGTTACCTGCTCTTGTTCTTCTTCCTCGATGAGACTGAAATTCTCAGCTTCCGGCCAGTTGGTGATCACTTCCAGAATCCCAGGGCGATTCGGGTTTCCAATACGGGCGCGCTGAGTGATGAGGGCAATCCATTTGCTCCAGGTGGCATCGGTGGCGTGATGGGTGGAGGGAACCTTTCCTTTAAACATCCATCCCAGCACCGGTAGTCGGGGTGCCAGGAGGAGCTGTGCTTCCGTGCCAATCACCTCTGAGGCGGCTTGAACTCCTTCATAGGCAGCCAAGATCTCCTTCTCCGTGGGAGTGTAATTGGCTTCAGACCCTCTGTAGCTTCGGCTCCAGAATCCCAGTGGCCGGCCTCGAGTTTCACCTGGCACCTTCTTCCAAAGGCTCCAGGATGGACCATGGCTCCCGGCTGCGGAGTAGAGCACGTTCTTTACCTCTGGTCCTGTCCTGACTGGGCCAAGGGCCACCGCATGAGCGATTTCCTGCTTGATCTGGGTAAAGGCGTGTTGCTTTTCTTCAAATGAAATATATGGTTGGTTCCAGAGAGCTGCCAGAGCATTACGTCTACACATGCTAACTATAATTATAGGAATTAATTATTAGAGAATCACAGAGAGATTACACCTGAAAAGAAAGAACAACCTCAGGAAGATTTCCATAAAGCTATGATGATGACTGACACCAGAGGAAGCCTTTGTCTTTCTATTTAAAAGTTTAAAACCTGACTTTATTTTTTCCAATTATCCCAGTTTTATGGTGACAATACTCACTCATCTTCAGTAAGCTGGGGGGGGGTTTATACAAATTAAAGTGAAATGTTAATCAGGTTCTAGCAGATGCAACACTACAGATCAACATTTCTTGCACATCAAACAAGTAAATATATTCATTTTGTATCACTGAATATTTAATCTCACAGCTTTTTTCTAAGTGTTGGTTGAGGTTTGGTGAATTCCTGCATCTGACAGTCTGAGGAATTCCACACTAAAAATTATCAGACCAGTCAGTCAAAGGAATTTAAGGAGATTGTTTACTTGACATATGACTTCATGTAATGGGTTTCATAGATCCTCCAGAGAGCTTGGTGAGGGATTAGATGCATTTATTATCTTTCAATTCACTTTTGATTAACTTCATATTTACTAAGGGAAAAAAAAAAAAAAAAAAAACAAACATGAAAGAAACATTGTGAAGGCTGCATTTCTTAAACAAACATCCATGTTTTTCATGGAAGATTCAGGAACAATGAATTTTATGACTGCATCTATACTGTACTGAAGTTAGTTCCGTGTTCCTCTGTAAATACTGGATATCAAGAAGGAAAACTGCACATCCCTCTGTATAGCTCTGGTATATTAGTGATTAGTGACCTTATCATTGTTAATGATTACTGATATATTCAAACTTCTGCTTAACGCAGGTGATACAAAAGGCATTTTGGTCTATGCCATGTATTTCAGTACCTATTTTGGCACACACTATAAAAAGGAATGAAGTATGCACCTTCCAAGTTTCAGACAGGTAAGTAGCATTTGAGCATTTGAGCAATGTAGCATTTCTCACTTGACAAGACAGAAACTCAAAGGAAGTGGATAACCAGGCAGCCAAATGTTCTCTTTCACAATTACAAGCAGAAAACAGCACCTGTCAAAAATATGAAACTCCAGTTCTCTAAACTGGTTAGGAAAGGACATACAGTTTCAGTATATAAACTTATCTAAGTTAAGTGAAATTCAGAAGATATTTGTAGTCCAGGGAAATCTCAGGAAAGAATAATTGCTTCCAAAATGAAAAATGTACAGAATATTCTGTGTATCTATGCTTTTGATGATAACATCATAAAATCAAATATTGATATGGATTGGAACAGTTCACTGTACTTTGATTCATCCTTCCTTATCCAGTATGAGTGCTGATTTTAATACAATTGATTTCTACACCAACTTACGGCACTTTCTTTAGAAAATAAGGATTAAATAATACATGTTAAATGATCCATAGTTGCTAGTAGCTTTGGCACTTAGAATGAAAGAATAAAAGAATTGTTTAGGTTCCACTGAGACCCCTTCTGTCTCCTGCAGGCCATGGATCTCCATGCCCTCCCTCTGCTGAGGCAGCAGAACAAAGGATCTCCCATCTGATTTTGAAGTCCAGCTCTCTGACCTCATGGCAACAGGGAAGAAGTCAAACCCTGGATTTCTTTATTTAGTCTTGATTTCTTTCTATAGTCTACACATTTTCAAGAAGCAGACTAATCTGAAAATTTTTACATCCTCTTCTTAAAAACCAATACATTTATATATTTTTAATGAGATAATTATCTCATCAATTATTTTCTGGGGTTTTTTGTTTGTTTGTTTGTTTTTGTTTGGGTTTTTTTTGCATTATGCATTTTTATTACTCTTAATGTTTAGTCAGAGCTCACTCAATGGACCAAAGAACAACTGATGTTAGACTTAAATGCATATCAATTTTTTACTGTGTAATAACATAACTATAGGTTGAATATGGGCTGAATATCATTAAATTATTCTCTTAAAATTTATATCTTAATGCTCTTTAGACTTCATCAAGTTCTTTTCAAATACACAAAAGATAATTTGCCTTTTTCAATGCTGCTACCTTTTGTTGTTGTTGTTGTTGTTTCAGAAAGATTATGGGTATAATCAGTACATTATCAACTTTTACAGTACAGCTTTACTTGCTTTCACCCTGCCACTGCAGATGCTCTGCAAAGCCCTGTTCTGCAAGCAGTGCTGCAGCACTGCTGACTCACACATTCTCAAGGCATGTAATGCTTTCCAGGAAGGAGCTGGAGATATTAGCTGATGGAAATATGTGTCCCTTCCAAACTACAAGCCCACAGTAATTTCTATCCCATCATGTGATTTGCCCCATCATGCAATGTGACAAGGGGTACACATTTCTGGCATCACTCAAAACTGGATCATTACCTCCCCAATCCCTTTATAGTTACGTATCCTAGATTACATAGGACTGGAAGATCTATCAGTAAAGAATGAAACCATGTAGAAACACACAGCTAGAAGGCACTTGGGATGCGTTCTAATCCATCTGTTAAACCCAGGGCAGGTTCAATTAGATTTATGACCTTATATTTTAACTTCCTCATCTAAACTATCTTCAAAAAATATGCACATTAACAGAGAAGCCACAACCTTCAAGAAAATAATTCCAGTGCTTCACCATACTCTCATTTGCTTTTACCAATGAGAACAGATTCTTTTCTTCTTCCTCTTCTTCGTTATTTCAATTTAGATCCTCTGCAAATGACAATAGACATGTCTAAAGACCAAGTGCATCTCCAAAACAGATTTGTCTACATCTCAACTAGCAGTAGAGAGGATGATGGCATGATTCATCTGACCTAGTTTAGATGTCCACATGGAAAAAAAGATGAATCACACTGCTTTCCTCCTCTATTTATACAGATAAAGAGGGTGATTAGTTCAGAGAAACTGGGAGATGAATCTTACTCCTGAAAACTGCTAAAATTCTTTTCTCTTCTTTTAACTAACATGAACAATCTTCTTTCAGTCATCGGGGGGCACATTCCGCCCCTATGTAGTTGAACTTAATTCTAAATACTACCAAAAGGAAGTCTAAATTGCCCAAATTATGTGCTTAAGTGGAGAAGCTGCATGTTTAAGAGTTCCAAATTCAGCTCTGCCTGACCAGCTGCTTCAAAAATGTTTTGCTAAACTATTTCAGAATTGCATGGCTTCTCCAAGTCATGTTTACTGTGGGAAACACTAAGCTTTATATATAATTTCAACAGAAACAACTGCTGAGCCAGTACTTCTTCAGTCTTCAACTCAATCTTATTCCTGCCTCGGTGCAGAATCCACATATGTCCCCATTTTGAATTCTAGCTCTATTTCCCAGCCTATGAAAGAGCTCATGCTGCCTTCCCTCATTGAGAGCACACTGTTTATTTCACCATTCAACACAGTGGTGAAAATACCTGGTGTCTGTACCTGCCCAAGAGCCACATCTGAAGTGTCCTTTTCTATTCTGATTGTGAATACTTGCTAACCAATCAAATTAACACTTACAAAAAACTTTAGTATCTGTTTAGTGGTAATTTAATCATTCCCAACTTACTCATGTGAATGCCCCATTGAAGATCATAAAGAGACTTAGGAAAGCCAGTTAACACCTGTGCTTCGCACATACTCACATTTTGGATCCATTTCCCTACAGGGAAATTAGATTAGTTTAACCCAACTTGTTACCAGTAAATACAGTTTTATTTTTATTGTTTCGTATGTTCTTGTTTTTGGCTTCTAAATAATTCAGCTTTTTATACCAAATAACTGAAATTAGTCTAAGAAGTTAAAACGCTCTAGTTTCCTCCTTTTCTGTTTAACAAAAAAATAAAAATTCACCCTTTTCAGTCTTTTGCTACCTCTAGAAACCCAAAGACAAGTACTAGGGCACTTCACTTGTGTATATTGACAAAAGAAACCAATCAATGAAAACCATGTGGAAAACAATTCTGAAGTGAACATGCTTACATCTTACAAATACTGATCTATAGCTATACACAGGGGTTCTTTATCTGATAACAGACTGATCAACATGGGTGATAGATGAGCTTGAACACAACTATGAACATAATAACTGTGTTTCTAGGGGATCCTGACAGGACATGAGGGAACATTCTGCCCCTTCCTCCTTTTTTAATTGCCTTGCAGGAGAATCTGACTTATGCCCCTTGAGTATCATATATTGTGATATCATCTATTAAAACACATTTCACCTCTGTAATACGAAGTAAAAGGTTCATTTTTCAATTTCAATGTGTGCATTCAAAGATATATATGAACTGGACAACAAAAAATTGAAAAATTTTTTGTTGTCCAGTTCATATATATCTTTGAATGCACACATTTCAATACTGATGACAGCAGTTGATATTCACTAATAATGACAATGCCAAACTCAAAATCCTCAAGACAGCAGATAAAGATCACATCTGCTTATCACACCTGTCACATAAGTATACAGGGTAGTGATTCATCTCAGCCACCACCTCAGCTAAATACCATATTCTCTTTTTCTCAACAGTAGAAACTTATGGGATGTTTAAGGTATGATTCATCTAACACATTTTAGATGTTTATAAGAAAATGAATCACGCAAAAATATTTATGTGGGCATGAACTATGCCAAAAAAGTGCCTCTCTCCATTTGATATTGAGGGAGCTGATGGTGACAAGCTCATCAATCCACTCTATTATACCAATGATCATTAGTTTTGGTATTTTGCATGTATAGTGTAGTGGTTTTGGTGAGGCAGGCTTCTCTCCTCACCAAATGTCAATCAATGCAAAACCACCACATTTATCTTGGTTATCTCAGTTACAAATTTACTTATAACTGCCATATTGTTGTCTTGGAAGTGCTGTATCTGAATTCCTGCTGTAGAAAATTAGATCAAAGTCTGTTTGCTCCAGAGGTTTATTTGTCCAAAGATTACTTTCTTGCAAGTAGATAAAATATTTTAAATTATGTATTCATTCTAACTTCCACTGCATGAATGCAATCTATATCATAGAATAAATTTCTGGTGAAAGTAATGAAATCTTAAAGAGAATATACAAGCTGTACAGATGATGAACAGTATGCCTCTGCAAGCTGGATGTCATGTTCCATTTCTTTTTGATGTCACTTAGTTTAATGTTGACCTAATACTCACAAGAAATAAATGTGTATGCACATTTATGTGAATGCATCTTCTTTTATTTATGCATATTTACCACTGGGCATATAATTACTAGCTTACTCCCAGATTTGTTTCAGATCACTCCTACTAGTTCCTTCCAAGAATGCCTGTGTGGTTCTACAGACCTTACTACAGGCTATTACTACCCTAGGCTTAGTACAGGGACCACTCTGAAAAAACAGTACAGCTGAACCTGTGTAAGCTTCAGCACTCTCCACACTCTTCCAATATTGCTCCTTAAACTTCCTATTCCCTTTATCCTTCTGACACCCCATGGCAAATAGTAAAGTACCTTGGGTTTATTTTGGTAGGTACAGTGCATCCTTCCTATTATTGCAGACTAAAAAAATGTATTTAAAAAAAATCATGTAAAATCAAGAGTGCACACACAGCCAAGCAGTACATGAAAAGGTTGTGGTCATCCTGCTCTAGAAAGAAGCCCTAAGTGGTGTGGACATGAGCCACACTGTATTATTTGGCCTGCAGTCTGATTTCTTTTGAGACCTGTGCAGTTAGCTGATGCAGCAAACATTCAGTTCTGGGCAATCTTCCTCCTGTAATGTTGAGGGGAGTGCTGTAATGTTTTCTTCCTCTTGTGTGCCTTTCATCTCACTTCTGAATATCATCTATAGTTTCAGAACTCCTCACAGGGCTCCCTCACCCTCTACTAATACAGAACAAACAGATAAAAGAGGTAGAGGAGAGAAAAGCAATACAAGTCGTATGCTGACTATTGTAGACTGGAAGTAGCATCCCCATTCTCCACTCAATTTACCAAATGCCTTTTAATTCCCTGCCAAATCCAGTTTGACAAGAAGATCAAATATTAAACTATTTTCTGAACCGGTCACTTTCCTAGCAGTAACAAAGTGAACCCCACTGGAGTCTATGAAGAATGAGATGGGAGAAGGAAAACCAAGAGCACCGATCTGCTGTGGCCACCCAAGGCGAGAAATTTTTAATTTCAGTTCCAATGGTATGTTTCTTTTAAAAGAAAGCCATGGAAATTAGTCCTGTTACTCTAAACACAGGATATACAAAAGACATCAAAACTTTCTCCGTAACCATGAAAATCATGTTTTTAAAGCAATAAAAAACTCCCTTCTCAAATCCCATGCATGCAGGAATGACTATATTTCCAAATTAGCAAATAACATAGTGTGAAAACAAGAGGAAGGTGAACAGCCTTGATTTTTATCCTTGATTAGAAGGATAAATTCATTTCACATCATTTCAAACTACATATGTGTGAATTAAGAAGCACTTCTAAGGCATGAGTCATCTCTCAGACTTTAGATGACTACTTTAAGGTTAAGAAAATCTAAAGTCTCAGTCTTCTCAGAAACTTCTCAGTCTCTTGAGTCTCTTACAAGTGCCCCACTATTCTCTTCAGTGACCAGAACTTCGTATGGGTATATTCCTGTGCACATTTAATATTACAGGAATGTTCTGAGGAGTAATTTCCTTCCTCTCTTTATTAGTGGGTTTTAGTGGGATGACATTTACGGCAGAGACACAGAATCATCCTGCTCATTCCTGAGACTCTTATGTATTGCTCTCAGTGTTTCAAGAAGACTCCTGAAACCAGTATGACTGCTGATGAAGGACTCTCCTTTAAGACAAGAAATTGCCCTCAGAAACTGGTCATTTGACCCAGAGAGAACAGCAAGGAAGGCATCCCTTTCTCTTCTAGCTGGCAGATAATGCAATAATCAATATACCTTAATGTATCTTAATGCTGCTCTAAAACAAAGATGCAACCTGTCACATAGTATGAGGCTCAAAAACAGCACATGTACAAGGAACAGAACTTCAGAAGTGTGCTACTGAAGCTTCAATGAGCATTACCTATGTGAAGCTGAGTATCAGAAGATTTTTTAAACAACTATTTCTTAGATTCTCTGACTTATTCCTATAATGAGGATTTTTCTGGTTGTTTTGGGTGTTGGTTTTTTTGTTGTTGTTGGGTTTGGTTTTGGTTTTGTTTTGTGTTTTGTTTGTTTGTGGTTTTGTTTTGTTTTGTTTTTTTTTCTCCTGACATTTTGCTGCATGGTTTGGTTCCACGTGCATACATTAATTGGCTTTCTGTATGGCATGAGCCATAATCATCGGTCATTTAGGAAGCATGAAAAAAAGAAGTAGCATGGCAAGAGTCATTGTGGATCAACTGAAAATATGGGGCTTAGGAAACTTTCATCTACATAAGAAAAGATGACACCCATAAATATTTATTGTGGAAAGATGCACCACACCATAAACCATTCCACTGAGCAGACAGAGGTTTTTAAGCACTCATAATATAGTCATATCTCTTAATAGATGGCACATACAAAAAAGGACTCAGAGGAGTAATGAAAAAAGGCAAAAAAAACCTAAATAAATTTTTTTTTTCCCTATTTCAACTAGAATGTTCCCTGCTTCTTGGGCTTCATTGGTTTTAGTTTTCCTAAACCCACAATAAATAGTAACACAACTCTAAAATTGAAAAATTCTGGCTTTATTATTTTATCTGTTGATACAGTTTATGCAACATTTATAACTTGCTGCTACAATCTCACCAAATCAATAGTTTTCAATAATAAATAAGTAAACAAATAAGTACTACTGTATGGCTTAGTTTATATGGGCAGGTAAGACAGCAATGCAGCTGTATTCTTCCTTAACAGTGTTCTTCTGGGATGGAAGAAAAAGAAAGTGAATAATATTTTTATATGAATAATAATATTGTAATTTGTAGTATCAAAATAATGAGACAATTACTGACAAAATACCAGTTTTTCAAAGTTTAAAGCAGGATTATTTCAGCTTACTTTAGCCATACACAGGCTAAAGTGTACACTACACTAGGTGAAGTCAAACACTTCATCTGCCTCATCTATTTGGAGAATCAGTGGGTAATCAGATAGGCACCTCCTCATGTCTTATCCCCAAAGCAAATCTAAGGTTAGTTAAAAAGATGTTTTAACTGTGCAAGCCATAGCTCCCCCTCACGCAATTCATCCTTATTATGGCAACCATCCACCTCAGGGTGGGATAAGTTGAACTCTGGAAATCCTTTTCTTGCTTCATGAACTAGGCTGAGGCTAAATGAGGCAATTGAATAGACATTCTTTGAACTACTTTATAGGTGACTAAAACTAGGGAAGATTAATCCCACTCTTAGAGTCTGCAGATTCAATCAGGTTTAGTTCTATGTGGATTTAGTACTGAGTTTACCTAGCTCATGGGTCTTTAATCGTCACAAAGATAATTTCTACTAATTAATACACTGGCAGGAAGAGAAATAAAAAAGGGAACAGTATTTTACTACAGGTTTCTTTACTGCTTAGGAACCTTTAGATGTTAAATACCTTTAAATCTACCAGTAATATATTTGTTTTTAACATCAGTAAATGTGTGTTGCTTGAAATACAGGTCGGTTATTATCCATTTAAGAATTTAGTAACAACCATTTTCTATTCCTACAGTAAGGATGCAACACACTGCTATTTCCATACATTTTTTCCTAAAGAATACTCTACCATATTGAAATTTTTTTTTATTCATCCCATAAACACAGATATACTCCCATAGAATAATTCCCATAGAAAAGCAATACTGCAGTGAAAAGTCACTACTGTGCTGACTTAAAGGTACTTTTACAAGCAAACTACTATTTCCACTACGGTCCCATTTGAAACAACTTTCTGAACTAAATCTTTATTTCCAAAAATCCACCTAAAATATTCTAAATACCTAGATCTCCATACACATTAAGATTCCAGATTTTTTTTTCTGGGTCTGGCTCAAGACCAGCTAATTTCCTGAATTTAGGATAAAATCCAGGTATGCAGCAATTCCCTGTTCCAGAAAATTCATTTCACTTCCCTAAGAAGGTCTATGATCAAAACATACAGGAGAGCAAGACGTGAAAGTAGGAAACCACTAATATTGAATAATAACACTTCAATTTTTTAAGAATGCTTGTATACGAAGTTGAGCCAGCTCTAAAGAAGATTTCTAAGCAGCATCCAAGCACGCTGGAGGTGAATGAAAACCTCTTTGTACACCAGTGTCCTCTGGTCTTTCTAACTTAGCCAGAAACTGAAGAGAACTATGCGTTTTACCAACACCTGGGCCAGCAGAGACTTCTCCCTTCAGTGGGAGATGGAGAAAACAACTCACCCAATTCTTCAGAGCATATTCTTTTCTGATTATCACTTCTATCTCACTTTAGGAAGATTATTTAGTATTTAAAAGCTAAGGTCCTAAAAATATTCTTAGAGTTACTTATTGAGTTATCAGTTGAAAATAACACACAACATAATATACTGTTAATGTGTAAGTGTAGCCAAGGTTGTGGCATCCATCTGTGTCCCAAAGTGGCTTCCAGTACAGCATGGGACAGAATAAATAACCTAGCTCCCCTAATGCTCCACAGATAACAGTTTTCAGACCAGAAGAGAAATTACCCAGTAACAGTTTCTAAGTTCCACTGAGAAAAACAATGCTGTGTGGGATCACCCATTTCTGTTTTATCACACAATCATTTGCTGATGTTTCATCTCAAAGGCCAGAAGGGAGACTGAGCTTAGAGTCTCATACTGGTCATAGTGATACAAAGTCATTGTTTATTGATGTTACTGGCCCTTGATCTTTTCTGTTGTGCTGTACTATGTCTGATCCTTAACTGTGAAACACACAGGAAATTCATTCATGTTGTGCATTTATGGAACTCTGTGATTACCTCTTGCCAGGAAGGAAAAACCTGAGCTAGTCAGAGAGATCCTGGATCAAATGCTGACAAAAAAAAAAAAACAAAAACAAAACAAAACAAAACAAAACAAAAAAAAAAAAAAAAAACATACTGCATTTTCAAATAATGTGTTAAGTACACTTATCTGAAGGAAATCAATTATTTGGCTTAATAGTGAGAACAGTTTTGTTCTATTATTTAGAAAGCAGGAAAGAAATCTACTTTGGAGAAGAAAGTGTGAAAAGTTTTCACCGCTAATTGAGTTTCAGCATATTTTTTGCATGCTGAATGCATTAAAAATTATGAAATAAACGTATCTAATTCCTTCAGGTAGAAAGCAAGTGCAGTCAGATTTTTTATACTGTTCAGTGTTATAGATTAGTACACAAAATGAGACTAACAGTTCCTTGGAAGCCTCCAAGAAAAGCCAGGGCTGTTACAGTGTTTGGTGCTGAGATCCATCTAGCACACTCTGTGAGAACAAGGATCCAAGAGATTTTGGCATGGGGACCTCTAATTTTTGCATGCCACCACCACAGTTAAGTTAAAAGCTGAAACATCAGGAATTGAATTCCTTCATATTTATGGAAGTACATTTTTTGAGCACCTTCAGGAATTTAGAAACTGCAGCACCTATAGAGTTAGGTATCAGCTAAATGGCAAGTTTTCAAATTACAGTTCTGAAGGTAGACAATAAAGTCTTCCCCAGCTTCTGGTATTTGCTATCAAAGGTAAGTTTGTGAATGAGTCACCTAAGAATATTACTGTTCAATAGAATTTGACTTCTTCCTGGCATCACATAAAAGACAGTTATCAGCTGGACACACTAAGCCTGTTCACTCACTTGTATTAAGAATGTCTGACAGTTTACAGGTTGATATAGAATTTTAGGCTTCATCAGTCTGTCACACTTCACACCACAATTTGTGTGTCAGATCTTAATGTGGGAGCCCACTGAGGTTGGTGCTTAACTACCATTTTTGGTGTTTAATTGCTTCTTTAGACTTAGTTTCTTGATCTAATGTCTTAAAGATGATTTGCAGACTTAGAGGCTTTGCTTTCACTGAGTGTCAAGTACTAAAATCTGAACAAAAACTCTAGTTTTCTTACTGTGTGATAATAAATAATACAGTGCACAAATCACTTGTCAGTCATAGTAACAGCAATAGTGAAGAATTAAACAGCACTTTGAAATGGTGTATTTAATTGAGTGAACAGGTTAGACTGCTTATGCTATCAAAAGTTATCCAATCAAAGACCAGATCTACTAGATTCTTGGATAGGTACTAACAGAATAGTATTTTGTAAAAAAACTTTACCAGCTTCTGTATCATGCAAAAATGGCTCCATTTCCAAGTAAAGGTCTACTTCTGAGCCGTGTGTGTTTCACTAACAGAAATCCTGGCAGACTCCATACAAAACTAATGGGTACTATCATCATACATGCTTGTAGGGTATTGTACAGAATCTGTTTCATAGTACTGCAATATAGTGAAGCTATAGTGGGAAGCTGTCTTCTGACAGATTGAAATATATATGTCATTAAGGACTGAGAAGTGAAGATATGGAAATAGAAGTAAAATAGTCAGTATTCCCCACAATAATGTAGGGTAGTTAAGATCACTGAGTAGTACTGAGAATTGTGAAGACTCAAGTTCCAGTATGCCTGAAATTATGAGATGCTGATTGTCTGTGAAGATCTGGGCAAGTGCTGTAATTCCCTTGGTCAGAATACACCTCTTAGACCAGCAAGCACAAGCATTAACCCAGAACTGCAGTGTCCACCACCAAACCATGTCCTCAAGTGCCACATCGACATACCTTTCAAAAACCTCCAGGGATGGTGACATACCGCTTCCCTGGGCAGCCTGTTCCAGTGATGGATAACCTTTTCAGTGAATAAATTTTTCATAGTATCAAACCTATACCACTTCTTGCACAACATGAAGCCATTTCCTCTCATCCCATTCTATTATTTTGCAATGTTAGGATAATATACTTACTTATATAAAAGGAGGCTAGGAGGATTGTTTATTATTTGATCAGCATGTTTTATACATCACTAGACATAAATATTCTACCTACACTTATGACTAAATGAAGACAGGAGATTTGTCTAAAATATCATTAATATTATATCTTTGCTTACATATTTCTAAAACATATAAAAGTGTATTACTTGTCATTTGTGACTATCATGTTTTCTATTACTGATTGCTTGCTCTATTATCTTCTGTAATAATGAGGAAAGAAAGCTGGGGGCTATTGCACTACTGACAAACCAGAAAGACTGAGCAGATAAAGATAATTTTTACACACATCTAAGAAATTTTGCCTGAAAAATTAAATCAGAGACAATTCTGATCTCCAACAAACGAAACACCTTTCAGGAAAGTAATATAGTGAAATGCAGATTATTCATCAATCTCTTTAGATGGACTGATAACAATTTGTTACAGAAAACAGAAAGCAAGAAGACATAGACCTTACAAAATAAGACGGATGGAAGCACATGCTGAGAAAAGTGAAGGCACAAAATGTGAAACAACTACCAAAAAACATGCAAGGTAAACAAAGAAAAAGATCAATAAGAACATTAACTGCAAGGGGAAGACAAAGGAAAGCTTTGTCATGGCACCAAGAAAACTTTAACATTTAGTGCATTTACTGCTTCAGTCTTCACTAACAGAGTTAGATTTAATCAGGCAGATAACGTAAATAACACAAACAGCAATGCATTTAAGATCGAAGGAAGGAAGCAGGTTAGAGAATACACCCATTAGTTAGTTGGCTTTAAATCATTCAGAAATTATGAAATTCAGGAAGTACAGAGAATTTGCTGAAGCAATTTCAGAGGCACTTCAAAACCTCATGGATGATGAATGGGATTCTGGAAGACTGTGAAAAAAACCAAACGAGTCACCGATCTATCCTTGAAAATGGGAAAGTAGAAAAAGCTGGAAAACTATATGTATCAGTCAGACTACTCATTTCTAGAAAAACACTGGAATGTATTAGCAAACAAAAAACTACAAGCGTTAGCAGAAGGGATGATGAGTAAGAGTGAAACAATTTTTTAAAGCCAACCTCTATGAGGAGGCAAAGGGGGAGTAAAACAAGATTTTACTTTTTTAATAGGAAAAAGCAAGCTTTAGTGAAGCTTCTGATACATAATGTTCTCTAAGTTCTCATAACCTGACTTTAAATGGTCTAAATTAAGTTACTCTTAATTAGCAAAACCAGTTGGACAGCTTTATTAAGAGAGATGAAAATCGTTCCCTGTGAAACAATATACTGAGAGAGATGAAAATGGTTCCCTTGTAAACATGAATATACTGATCTGTGATTCCTGGGAATCTACTGTTGGCCTAATCAGTATTTTCCTTAATAAGCAATATTGGCATTGTTTTAATAAATGTGAAGTTATGAAATACAAAGGTATTGCCAAGCTGAAGCTAACAGTAAGCATTTTTGCTGACAGAACTAAAACTCAAAATGACCAGAACCTATTGGATACATGCTCTGCAAAAACAGAATTAATTTCCCCCAAGAGAAGTGAAAAATACTTCACTCAGGCAGAAGTAGTCAATGGCACAAATCCAGACAGTAGAATAACTGCCTGCAAGAAATAAAACATCTGGGGGCTTTTGTGCATATGAAGTTGAACAGGAGTCTTCTATGTTGTGTAGGAAAGGAAGAGACTGGACAACTAGTGCTTAAAAAAAAAAAAAAAAAAAAAAAAAAAAAAAAAAAAAAAGGAGAACATAGCCTGTAAAATATGTAAATAATCTTTCTGCTGTAGCTGGCTTTAAGGCACATTTCCCTGCAACATTAAATTTGATTTTGGAACTAGAATCCCCAAAGTATCTGGATTGTCTAGAAGAAATAGAGGGCACAAAACAAAACAATCTGAGACAATTATTTAAATATGATTTGTATTGAAACACACAAGTAATAGAAGTTAAATCCAGCCTAAAACAGTAAAGGCATGATAGAAGATAACTGCAGAGAGGAACAGAAAAAATATTCTTCATGTCTATTGTGGGTAGTGCACATAGTAATAAGCTTTAACTTTAGAAAGGAAGATTAATTTAGCCATAAAAAAAGCTTGCTAGAAGGGATAGCTATGGTCTGGAACAGATTGCCTTATGAGAATGCAGAGTAAACATCAGTGAGATTTTAAAACACAAGTTAGACAAAATTTGTTTAGTTTTGTCCTTCATTGTTTGCAACCTAAAACATTTTGAGGAATTCTGCCTTGACATTTCCCAGACTTTATAGTTTTCTGAATTCTTGAGCTGGTTACAATACTTGGTACCATCATGACAAATCAGGAGAGAAGTCTGGTGTTTCACAAGTTCATGTTAAGATGGGAAAGGAGATGCTGTGAGGAAATGCTGACTGTTGGCCACAAAGGCAAGAGATGACAAGTTGAGGTTGACAGGTGACCTAGCAAACAGCCCAGCAAATACAGAATCAAGGGTCTACCTGAGCTCAGCTGTCTGATAGCCAGGGTGCCTGATAAATGAACGTTTCATTATGGATAATCATAGGACAGGGAGGAGCTTGGAAGACAGATCAATACTAAAGAGGGAGAAAAAAAGTCACAAGATTTTGGGTCAAAGACCCAAGACAATGTGGTAGGCCTGTAGAAAATGAGACTGGAAACAGGTTAACTCAAGGACAGCTGCTGATTTCTATGATGAAAGGTTGTTTTGGGGTTGTTTTTTTTTATCAGTATATGGCAGTGGAATGTGTGAACTGCCACTGCATTAGAATTTTCCAGTGAAACTGCACCACCTACCAAAAAACTGAAAAGCAGTTTTCTGTAATGGAACAAGATTTCACCAAGTTGCAAGGGACTGTGTTAAAACCTTAAAGAAAAAAAAAATTTAATATTTGTTAAGGTGACAATGAGGTGATTAATATTTTTAAGTACAGGAGTATCAGTTAAGTAAGTGTGAGTAACATTTGAGTTAAGAAATAAGAAAGATCTTTTGACTGTTCATGTTTGATCCTCTTTCTTATTTGTGTCATGTCATGTGAAGATAATTACAGGGGTGATTGGGCCATGTTTCACCCAGATGTTTTGCTCCCTCTCCTTAGTGGTTCTGTATTGCTTACCTGTCCAGAACTTCAGCTGGAAAAACTAAATCTGGAGATGATTTTTGCCAGTGGTTGCACCAGTGGGGGAGTTCAGCAGCTGTGAGAAACGCAGCTGGGCACAGACATGGATGCTGGCAGCACAAGGGGCAGGAGGAGCTGAGCAGCCCTGCTGAGGGTCCTGGGGTGAGCAATCAATCAGCACAGGCAGGGCATGCATTCAGAGGAATGGGGAAGCCCTGTGATGTGTTAAGTGGGTTCACAGGAAACAAGTTCTCAGGACAGAACATGCTGTATGACTCAGTGTGGATAAGGTTTGGAAGACTAAAGGTAGAGCTGGAGTCTCAGATAAGATGGAATTTGGGGTGGTCTGAGAGGGAATTATAAACAGTTGTGGAGCTTTGACTTACAGAAACCTAGTCTTTAGAGCTAGCAGGAGAAGGAGACTTATGTGAGACTTAAGAACCTTTGCACTGAGAAGTCTTCAAGGTTCTAGAGCAGCTGTGGTAGTAATTCAGTTCTGGGCAGAAGAATTATGATTTGGCACATGAAAGGCTTTGATTCAGGATAATAATGAGTTTTAAAAACTTCTTCCTACCTCTAACCATCTATAATCTGATCTTGAGTGATCACACACGCAGCTTGTCCTCAAGTTGGGATAAAACTGCATGTTTTACCTTCTTTCCACATTCTTTTTTAACTTTTTATTTTTTTAATAGGGAATATGATAGCTTTACCTCACACAGAATTCTGAATGTCACTCCCACAAGGATGCCTCAATTTCAAAAGCTTCTATCCAGAACTTTTAACTTATGAGGAATATTTCTGTCCCCTTACAGCATCAATGCAAACATCAAGATACAATTTAGCCGTATAGCCTCTGTTTATAGAGAGAAATATAGTGAAACATACTCCTGTATGAATCCTCCCACTCTAAAATGTAAAACTAATATGAAATAGTAAAAAACTATGAAAGTAGTAGAAAACTATGCTGAAAACATCTATAATTAGATGACCTGAATCACAGCCCTTGGCATTATAAAATCTATTTTAAAAATGTTATTTAGAACCATACATGTACATTGGAAGTCAAGCTATGTACCTAAAAAGTGGTTGAATTCATGGCAGAATTAAATTGGTCGATTTTTGTGATTGTCAAAAAAATTAAGTATCACTAAGATTCTTGCAGTCTGAGTACATGGTCAAGGATCACATTTTTTTCTTATGCCAAATGTATTATTATCTTCCTATTTTGATGTGAACATAGAACTGGTTATTATCTATAATTGCATGCCTTTAAGTGTCTCCTAGGTCTTGATTAAATATGGAAGGCAATCTTGCACAAACAAGTCACCACCTTCAAACTTGGATAACCTAAAACTTATATTACAGAGGCTGATTTGTAAAACTTTCCTTTTGCTCTTTGTCACATTAATACAGTTCATTTTCACTCACGCAGCCAATAAATGAATCTCTGCAAGACCTTAGGAGTACAGCACAACTTCTACACATCACCCAGAAAAGCCAATGATGTTACTATCATTGTGCATCAGAAGCTGCTCTGTTTTGCATTCCAACAGCAGCAGCCAGTGCTCCATCATGCATTTGTTACTAGAGTATTGGATTGAAATTTCCCACATTAATTAAAAACACAGTGCTGTTTGTTGTATCACTATCATTTGGAACTACTGCTCTGCTGTGCTTTGTAGAATCAGTTGTGTATGCAAATAGTTCATGGAAGGGTGGCAACTTCTTTGTGAGGTTGAGTTCTACCCCTGTGGTAATTCATTTTTCCTAAATGGTTCTGTTCTCCCCCAACATGTATAGTTCATTACCAAGTTGTTGCAAACCACCCCCCTAAGTTGTCATTCATTGTAACCCCATTGTTACCTGACCCCTCCTACCCTCAGTATCACATTGGTCCGGGCCTTGGGTCTGCCCCCTTGCTGGAAAAAGCTATTTAAACTGAAGAGATGAGGGGGCAGGCCTCTTGGTCTCTGGGTCTCTTGTTGCTCTCTTGCTTGCTCTGGCCTCTTGCTTGCTCTCTTGCTCTTGCTCTCTCTCTCCCATCTTCCCCCTTCTCTCCCTCCCCCTCTCTCCTGTGGGAGCCATGCCGCTCCCCCCCCCCCAGTGTGGGACCCCCAAATAAACCCTGTCTGATCAACACCCTCAAAGCCATGTGGTGTCTTTTTTGCCTGGGTGCTGCCATTAGCTGCTACATGCTGCCAAGAGAACCCTCCCTGAAAGCGCTGGTAAGGCTCCTGTACCTCACCTCTCTTCTAAGACTCAGAAAGACTTGTTGCAGATCTCCTGCAGAGCTAGCCGGTCAGGAGAAAAGCAGAAGAAAGCAACATACACCTGTCCTTCACTCGTCAGAAAACACAAAGCAATTATCAGAATTGTTCATGAAAGCTTGCTGCAATATTTAGTTAAATCACTTTACCAGACATATTCTATTTATTACAGTGTATTAAAAAAAACCAAAAAAAACCAAACCAAAACAAACCAAAACAAAAAAACCGCATCAGACTATATAGTCTCTCATCTGCAATTATTGTTTTATATCAGCCATTTTAAAGGAAACATCTTGAATTCACAAAGCTGCATTTCTAGAACTTCTCTACAACAGGCAAGTCATTAAGCATAGGTGATATTTTCAAACAGAATTTTCAATATCATATTTGGAGGGGGTGGGTGTTTCATATTAAAAGATCCTTTAAATATGTATTCTCTTTTCCTCATTTCTCTGTCTCATGCAGTCATGTTCTTGATGCCAAGACATAACAACTATACTAACAATAAATATAACCAAATAAATTGTTAAGAACATCACTACCTTACTTCTTAAATGCCTCAAATACCTCAACTTATTCAGAAGTAATATTCAAAGCATGACAAAATTAGCTCTAAAACAAGTTAATCACTGAAAAACCTCAAACTTTTTCATATTCATGTAATTTGATTAGCAGACAAAACATGCTTGAATATAAAGCCATATACTGCTAGAAGCATTTACTATTACAAGGAAGCCCATAACAAAATACTCACACTACTTCAGTGACTTTAAAGTGCTCCTTAGGTCTTCTAAGATGGTGAGTGGGAAGATGACTGGGATGATTGCTTAGGGACATGGTTTAAGTGATAGACCTGGCAACATTAGATTAATGGTTGGACTAGATGATCTTAGAGATCTCCTCCAGCCCTAAAAATTCTAAGATTCTATGATCAAGGTCAAATTATCATGAACTGGAAACAAACAAACAAACCAACCAACAAACAAACCCTCAAAACCTGCACAGTTCCTAAAGAAATTACTCCTGCTCCCAGGAAGAATGATTTGAATAAGGTTTGTATATGCTAGATGCTCAGATCAAACATGCAGGTGAAGAGGGCTCTGTCTCCAGAGCCCATACAAATTGCTGGAATTCTGCTGGCTAAATAGACTTTGGACTAGACAGTAAAACTGCTTTTATGTTCTGTATCTATCTGTATACACTGACTATGCAGCATGCACACATCACATAGAGGAATATTGTCAGAAGACCAAATCTTCTTCCAGGAATATATTTCAAAATAATTTTTAAAGTGCAAAGAGCGCAAAATTGTATGCACTAAACTAGTTTTTATGGTCACCAAAAGAAAAAAAAATATATACACACATATGTATGTATGTAGGTATATGTATAATAGTACTTACTCCACTGGCATGTCCTTGAGCAACATTATTACTTCACAACTGGACATATGGTTCTTTTACATTTAAATTCTTGTATCACAGCTGCTTTATCAATGTCATGCTTATTAATTTTCTTGCATGGCTGGCTGCAGAACTCAGAGCAGCCTGATAGAGAACAACTATAAGAAAATACACATTCACTTCCTTCTCTGCTACACAGAGCAAATTAAAGGAACTTATTGGATGAAAAGCAATTTAGAATCTGACCATATATATGATTATTCTGAAGAAATATTTTACTATATGTATCTTTTGAATGATGAGAAACTTTTGTGGTTTTTGAGCTTTGTTAGCAAGAGGGAATATTTTTGACATACTTGGAAAGAAAACAGGTGACTAATTTAATAGAAAAGGAAAATACAGATGAAAAATTCTACTTCATTTAATGTAATATTGTTATTTAACTTTTAAGTAGTTTTACAACATCTGAACATGTTACTGTATGCACACTCAGTGGAAACAGAGCTTGTAACACACACTGAACTAATATACCACCACTATGATGGGCACATGAAGTCTTATGATGCCTTGTATATATGCTGGTTATATCAAATTTTTCATTTATATGATATAAATACTGTCATTGTGTGAAATTTGCTATGTAGTTTTCTTAGTGAGACAGCATAGAAGCTTGCAGTTCTTTTCCTCAGAGTAACTCTTTATCTCCAGTTAACAGATGGATCTAACATTCCTTGGGCATTGAGAGGGCAGGTGGGTCTAGAAAGTGTTGATCTGTTTGGCCTTCTATATAATTCTGGATTTAAATGTTTCTGTATTTCTCTCTTCTGTCGCAACCCATCATTCTCTCTTTTAATTAAAACTGGTGTTTTGTTTTTATTTTTCTCTTGCTACTTAGAATCATGAACCGGTGTTTAATTCACAAAAATATTGCTTCATACAACAGAGATGGATAAGCAACACGTGTCCTACTGCCCTGCTTCTGAAATGGGCAGCCTGATGACTGCAGGCTCAGGTTAGAAATGCTGAGAGGATCAGGTATAAAGCTCAGTTGGTTCATTTGGTATCTCTCTGGCATCTCTATTATTCAACATTATTTAAATCCCATAGTGTTACCATCCATAAACGCTCTGGATATCTATTCAGCATATATTCTGGTATCTTTACCAGAGCTGTACAAACTGAATGATCTGTATGAACTAATTATTTTTAAGAGTCCAGCAACTACAGGCACATGACAAAAAAAATTTGTGACCATTCTGAGCACATTTCACAACAATATAAAAAATCACTTTTTTAATCTCATCTCATCTCAGAGTCACTTTTTTATCTCATCTTTTCATCAAAGTTTACCAGTCATGGCACAATTAATCTAAGGAAAGACAGACATCTTTGGTATAAGTGTGTATTTCAGATACAAATTCTAGATTTTGGTTTTACAGAGGCATCCAATACTGTTCCAGTGGAGTAAATCTGGACTACAGTTCATTTTTTCCATAGACTATAAATGGAGTGGGAACTACTTATATTATAAACATAAAAGTTACAATGAAGAAACTCTAGATTAAGTTCCTGAACATGATTTTTTTTCTGTTGCCTACTGTAAGGCAAATTTTCTTGTCAACACTAGGACACCTGCACTTTAGTGCCTCCGGATGTTGGAAGCCTTGTAAAATACTTAGTGATGAAATCTGCTACTGTACACAAAGTCTGAAACCTTGCCTGAAGTTTCTTTAACTACAACATATCTCATTTTCCAGGGGTTGTTATATGCAGAATAAAATTATTTTAGAGGAGTTACAAGTTGAATGTAATAAAATAACCCAACACACTGATACATTTAAATCCAGATAAAATATGTAGAAGCTCAAAAAGCAGTTTATGACAGTAAAATAAATTAATTCATTCCAAATGTTACACTACAATAGGTTATATGTTTCTGCCAGATGTTTCTCTTTACACAAATTTTATTATGCCGCAAAGGGCAATTTGTTTTAATGAGAATATTTTTTGAGGATAATATTTATTCTGGAAAGCAGTACTTCTCTAGCTCCACATTCTAATGAGAACAATTTCCTTTGATTCATTGGCGTTACCATTCATATGTTGACTTAGTCAAAACACCAATTAGCTGCACATATGCTGCAAGAGTGAGAAAGCAAGAAAATGCTGATTAGGGTCCCAGTCCTGAAAACTCTTGATTAATACCATTAACTTAGCAGAGTTCTTTACATGAACTGATTGCATGATTAGGAGCTTTAAAGAAGCAAAATTACTAAATAATTTGGAATAAATTCCAAGTATAGGATCAGTTTCTCTGCTTCTGTATATGAATATACTTCTCAAGTCCACTGGATTTTTTAAAGCTGTTTTTCTTCAACATGTATTCAATATGTATTTTTCTCTTACATCTGCTACATATTACTTAGGTACTTCTTCAGAATTAGAATCTGAATTCTGGTATTGACAAAATTCAAATAGACATATACAAATTATATTTTATATTATTGTTATAAATGTATAATATTTTAACCTATATCCCACTCTTTCAAGTTATACAACACAAATTATGTGCTGAAAAGTTGAAATCTGAAAAAAGGGGTTTTGCTTAAGAAAATTAATTTTTTTCAATTCAGCTTTAGCTTGCAGGGTTTTTCACATTTTCTAGCTACTTTGGCCAACAGAGTTTTTCTCATGAAAATGTAAGTCAGTATTAGATCTAGAAAGACTCAGATGTTCAAGCAAGTAAAAGTAAGCCTAGTTTATCTTTCAGTGCACAAATGGGTCCCTTGAATTTCTGTATGTTTTATGAAGTGTCTGTCTGAAACTGGGATCACAGGAAATTTATACAGCACATGGATCATGCATAACTCAGAATTGTTAATTTCTTGAATTAGCAAGCCAAATAAAATGTTCGGGTTTTGGTTTTGTTTTGTGTTTTTTTTCCCTGCAGAGCAACCTCTACAGGTGAAGTTCAGTTATAAAATTACATATTGAAATTACATTACATTTCAGTGACTACTATAACTTGTTATGTCAATTTAACAACTTAATTTCTAAAGATCTGCCTTCTGATGTTGATTGCAAAATTATAGTGTCCTCTGGCCCCACATCGGAATCATAAAAAAATCTGGTAGAGAACAGATTTTAGCAAACTGCATGTAAGCAGGAATTGAAGTGATACAGAGTAGATTCTTCAATTTTTCATTTTAAATTACAGTAGCAAGCAACAAATAAAACCAATCTGCTGACTTAATGGTGGTTTTTGTACACAGAAGCTCTGATTAATACGTAGTAAGTAGCTTTAATAACTTAATGAAGTTTAACAGTTTTATAGTAAAAACTCAATAACGTTACTATAAATGAGATTTTTGGTTTCACACAGAAATTGAGGACAGCCATTAATCTGAAATTTTATTAGTTTCTCTGGGTTATTTTAGAAAAAAAATCACTTACGTAGCTCAGAAACAATCAGCTTACTACATTTTAAAAAATGGAGATCTATTTAGCATAAATGACATTTTTAAATTTGTTAATGGAATATGATTAAGTTTATTAAAAAATGTTTGTTTTCAGGGATCACTGAGGTTTATGTATTTTTTTAATTTAGAGGGGACAAAAATCATAGAATCAAAGGGGCCTTGGAAAGGGGCCTCAGGATCTTTGAGTCCAATCATTCACCTAGCCACTGCCACGTCCCTGAGTGCCGCATCTACATGTCTTCTAAACACCTACAGGGATGGTAACTCTACCTTCTTCCCTGGGCAGTCTGTTCCACTGTTTAACAACCCTTTCTGTGCAGAAATTTTTCCCAATATCCAATTTAAACCTCCCCTCATGCAATTTGAGGCTCTTTTCTCTCCTTCTATCATTTTTACATGGCAGAAGAGGCCAACCTCCACCTGGCTACAGTCTCCTCTCACACAGCTGTAGAGAGTGGTAACGTCTTCCAGCTGTCTCCTTTACTTCAGGCTGAAAAACTCAACCTCCTTCAGCTGTTACTCACAGGACCTGTGCTCCAGATCTCTCACCACTTCCACTGCCTTTCTCTGGACTTGCTCCAGCACCTCAATGTCTTTCCTACGGTCAGGGGCCCAGAACTAAACACAGAATTGGAGGTGTGGCCTCACCAGTGCTGACTACAAGGGGCAAACCCTGCCCGGTCCTGCTGGCCGCACTACTGATAATACAGGCCAGGATGCCATTGACCTTCTTGGCCACTTGGGCACACTGCTGGATCATGTTCAGCCAATGCCAAACAGCACCTGCAGGTCCTTTTCTGCTGGACAGCTTTTCGGGCACTCTGCCCCCAGCCTGTGGTGCTGCCTGGGCTTGTGACCAATGTGCAGGATTTGGCACTTCCCACTGTTGCACCTCAAGCCATTGGCCTCAGCCCACTGATCCAACTTATCCCCATCCATCCCTTTGCAGAGCCCTCCTACCCCCAGCAGATCAACACTCCTGTCAAACCTGGTGTCATCCACAAACTGACTGAGGGTGCACTTGATCCCCTCCTCCATATCGCTGATAAAGATCTGCAACAGGGTTGGCCCCAATACTGAGCTGTGGGGAATCCCATTGATGACTGTCCATCAGCTCTGCCTAGCTCCACTCACCAACACTCCCTAGGCCCTGCAACCCACAAAGATTTTTATTCAGTGAAAATTGCACCCATCCAAGCCAAGTGCAGTCATCTTTAAAAGCAGTATAGACATCAATTGATATATTCCTTCTCAAGTTACTTCTCTGTGCATTTTTTATAACTAATTATCTCATTGCAGGAGTTAAAAAAAAAAAGCATTTTAAATACATTAAACACAATTGCTATTTATTTTAATTTCTGATGCCTTATGTCTATTTTGATTTTTAAGTTACCATGAATGCACACTGCTTAAAGTAATGACCCTTGAGCCCATGAATAAAATTCAGAAGGAACTATACATGCAGAAAACTGATAGTAATCAAGAAAGGTAATAAGACCCAAGTGCCAGAAGGGTTTTCAGTCATTTGATACATATGTATAACAGTGTGCCTAGCAAATATATCGTGTTGTACTTTGAAGTGAGGTTAAGCTGGTAATATTGATGGCTTTATCAACAAGTGCACTGCTGTTGGTTTTCAATAGCACTTCCCAGAGAATGGAAAGAAGAGAATACCCGGAATGTGTTAAAGATGAAACAGCTACAGACTTGGCAAGAGGTACGATTTCTACTTTTGCCTTTGCAATTCAAAGATGAAGCAGAAAGAAAATCCCTATGAGTCATGCTGTAGGACTGACCCATAAGCAACCAGCTAATCACTGTATCTAGTGATTTCCCCACTGTCGTACACTTGGCTGCCTTAACAAGAAAACTAGCAGTGAATTCTTGCAAAACTTAGCACTGTAAGCATTTCTGGTAAATTCAGACATATACTTGAATTTCCTGGATATTTATCATTCCTAGAAATACTCCTCAATATTGATGAAATCTGCAAGAGGGGTCCTTCAGCATTACTTATTAGAAAACTGGTGTCCATTTTAATAAATGTTTTTCAATAATAATGAAAACAATATAGAAATAAATGTAGATTCAAGCTTTTTAAGGCACCAAACCATCTGACATAACTGTATAGATCTTAATGTTGAAAAAGAGGCACAATTCCAATAAACTGTTCTCACTCTTGGCTGTGCTTGAGATTTTATTGTGAAGTTTTTTTACAGTTTTCTTTCTCCTTTTCTATCCAAATTAACCTCTCTCAAACCCTGAATTGTTTATAACCTAGCATAGTCTAGTATTATTAAATATGTAAAATAAAAGTTGATTTAAAATAAATCCATTTGTCTTACCCTGTGCTCTTCCTTAGTAGATGAATAGGTTATTTATTACTTATTATTATTATTCTGTCCCATTCCAACTGTGCAGCCTGAGAAATAATTGAAGAGGGAAAAAACCCCACAAATACATGTATTTACACATGCAGAAAAAGACAAATACTGCAAATACACAGTGCTAATCTATATGCAGATATAAGTATATATACATACATGGATGTAAACCTAGCTGTATCAAGAAAGAACTGCTTTGAGTGGATACAGGGTGAGTGATGCCTTCTGGTTACTTTCCACATTGTAGACTGTTAGGGCTCAGCAGACAATTATCAATATCCTGAATTGCATTCAAAAGGGATAAGGACATCTACATAGATTTATTCCCCTATTCTTTCTTTTTTAATCACTGACACTAATACCATTCTGGTAATCTGATTAGATAATTAAAATATCATTTTACTTAGTGCACAGGGGTTTTTTGCTAAACTAACTGCTCCTATACTTCATTTTACGATTTGTTTCTAAGGGAGCATATTCTTGTCATTATTAAAGATTAAATTTAGACTGACAGAATCCATAATGATCATTTCTCTCCTGTCCCCTTCAGTTTTTGAAGATCAGTTCCACCTTAACTTTCTCTCTTAATCCTCCAGTGCCTACACACTTTTTCTTAATTTTCAAGGTTTTTTTCTTTTTATTTTTTTTTTTTTTAGAATTAATTACTGCTTTATCAAACTGTGTTTAAATTCACTGGGTCTACTCATGTTTTTACAGTTTGCCAATTTCTGTCTAACTTGGTTTAAGTCCAGCTGCTATTTGCTAAGGGACAGGCCATAACACAAGCTGTAAGAGAGAAAAGCAGTGTGAGGAGTTTGTCTGATCAACCAAAGCCAGGCATCAAGCAGCCAGCCCTGCAGAGACAGCAGTGCCTCATCAGCTGCCACTCCTCACTGCACAGCTGAAATAGTGTGCACTGGCAGATAAACATGACCATGAGCATGATTTGAGAAGAAAATGCAAGTCATGGTCAGATGTGGATCTCAGCCTCCTGATTCAATACCTGTTTTTCACCCAGACTGCATAGCTGTGTTTCTCCTGAGACTTGGAATAGATCCTGATGTGCCAACCTGATAGTGTTTGCTCATGACCTTCCTTTTTCTTTTCTTTTTTTTTTTTTCCCCCAAGATTGATTTTGGTTTTTTAAATCACTTAAGCATTTGGCTACTTAAGAGTCATTAATCATTAATTTAATCTATCTTATTTATTAATAAGCTTACTATCTCTCTAGTCCTCCACTTTCCCTTGATATTCTTGTAAAAATTGTATTGACTGTAACTGCTCCAGGTGCCACTAATCTGTTACGTTTTGCTATCCTTACCTTTTCCCTGAATTATAAATGACCCTAAGTCCATTCAAATGTACCCCAAAAAATGGCTTGTAAGCAAACACCACTTGGTTTCTTTCTTGCACAGCCTCATGTTTACATATTAAAGGGTGAAAGATTGCACATGCAGTAATTGCTTTATTGTTTGTTACCTACTTAATGGTCACTCAGAAAAGTACTTGCAGAAATAGGCTTCAGCCTGTGTGGCTGAGAGCAGCAAATACAGATGGTTGAAAAGGCCCATGAGAAGAGACTGTGGAACCATAAAAAACAGTAAGATGAGCCAAAATGTGACACTGAAACACAATTTTGCTCACTTTGATCAACTTTCAGTTAATGCAGTTTGGTTTTAGATCCAATTATGGATCCATTCTTCAAGCAAGCTATAAATAAATGAGCAGAATCTTATAGCAAAAAATCACAGAATTACGGTGATTTTTAAAAACCTACCAGTACAATAACATATGTAAGTGATAAAAAGCAACATGAAATTAATGCAGATTTCAACTCTGCAGGTTTAAATGTATGCTGATTACAGGAATTAAGATGTAGTTTACACAACAGTTCTTCTTTGAAGTATATTCTTTCATCTGGAAAACTCTGGGCACTGCACACACCTCTTCACGTGAGATACGAAAACTTTTTTCTTCCATTTTTAACAGATACTTGCAGCAGCTTGCAAGACAAAAAAATCATTACTTGCTCTTTGGAAAAAAACCTGCAACACTGAGCTGGAAGGGCAGTAAAGAGAAGTTGGCTCTCACTTTGCCCTGATAATTGTACACACCTAATGCAAAAAAACTTTTGTATACTGTCATGTCAACCTTGAACAGAATGGCAAAAAAATTCAACAAGAGATTTCATGTGCAGAAAAAGGCATATAAATATTTCACATTCAGCTTCAGAAGTAATAGCTCTACTAAAATAATCCACCAGAAATACCAATTCTACTTCCTATGAACATGACTATCATAACATCACTGTAGAAAACACAACTGATTGTATTTGTCACCTTCTAACTTATAGATAAAGCCTGACTGATTTAAAAACTTAGGGAATGACACTGGTGTGGCACAGAATCTTGGCCTTAAATTTGGACTCGAAAGTTGACTTCAGAGAATCCAGCATTTCATAGCTGACCTCTTCTAAGTAGTGACACTTAACAAAAAAGACAGCCAAGTAACATCTATTCTAAATCCACATTAATATGTCAGAACCAGATAATGCCACTACAAGTCTCAATGATTCCACAGTATCCACAAGTATACTATGAGACAGGGGTTTTTTCAAAAGTAAAAAAAACAAACAAACAAACAAACAAACAAACAAACAAAAATAAAAAACAAAACAAAAAAAAAATAAAACCAGAATTTTCATCTATCTTAAGTTACAAATATAAAATTATTAATTAAAAGAGACAGGCAAGTTTTGTCTTTGTTCATAGACATTAATGTCTTATGTATCACGTAAAAAAATTTAGATGATTGCTGGCATCAGTGCTAACTCTAGCCTGTGCTTTAAGGTAAGTGGGAATACTTCCCACTGAGACTGACTGCCTATGCCAAAGCAGTACTAATCTCGAAAAAAAGGAAAAAAATATTGTCAATAAAAATAATAGGTTGACAGTTTTGGGAACTTTTTTTTTTCTGCTGCACTTAGCTAATATGCTTAACTCTAGGGCTGATTTTATTTATCATTACAAGAAAATATTAATTGAAACCAGATGAGAGATTTGATATTGTCTGATTCATTCAGACACAATTAACTGTACATTTCTTTGGTGTTTTAATATATAGATGTGAATTATCTGACCCTTTGTTCTTTTAAAAACTAGCTTTGTGCTGTATTTAATAATCCTGTCATCACTATTATACAGATTATTTCACATGTTGAGCATCATTCTTACGCAGACTTTAGTATGTTAATATACTTTGTTTCTGCTAGGAATTTAACCTGTAAGAGGTGAGAACTACCTAAATATATACCATTATTCATAGATACTTCTTGGTGTGCAGAATTGTCGTGCTAAGTCTGTTCTACTGGGACAGATTAGCCCCGGAGTCAGTAATGCCCTGGAGCTGCAGTGCCTTTGCAAAGGCATGTGAAGATGTGAGGACTCACTGTATCCTATGTCCTCTTGCTAGGGCTTCAAAGCCATATTTTATCTTTGACAGTGCAAGCATTAAGGGCATCTTTTTGATCATCATTTCTGATAGCAAATTTATCTTTTATTTCATGTGATTTCTTAAAAATTTTCTTCAAAGCCTGAGATCATTTTCATGGTAAGATACAGCTTAATGTACTACATGAGAAAAAGAACACCAAAGTAACATCTCTAACCAATAAACAAGCTGCTGTCTAAGAAGCTATAAAATCAGTACAATGCAGCTGTGAGCAGCAATATAGGATTGGCACTTAAAGGATGCATTAAGGATGGCAATTAGACAGGGTTCAAACAGGTGTGAAGATGAGACAAAGCACAAAAATAACAGCAAGAGGGTTGAGAGATTTTCTGTAGGTGTATAAAAGCAAAGACAGAATTAAGAATGTAAACAAAAGATGAGATAGGTAGGTAGAAATCTTACATGACTATTACATATGTAGAGAAAATCTGCCATTTTCTTCCACTTTTCCTTCATGAAACCCAAGTACAAAGCATCATTCTAGAAAAGCAGGTCAAGTAAAACCACCTCAAAATAAAGTGTTTCTAATGGTCTGAATCATTCAAAGTTTGACTCAGGCTGATTTACTCCCATAACCCCAAGCTAATGCTCTTTCCAGACACGTTATGGCAGAGGGTCTGCCCATACTGCAGGGTGTGCCTGTGCCAGAATGATGGGACCAAGCACCACATCTGAGTTCACAAATGCATATAGCTTCAGCCACAACAGATTGGTCCATGACATAGTGCAGGGCTCTGGACATCACACAATAAACCAAAACAACGACTGATAAATGCCTGACGACAAGTTAACAGCCAAAGAGGGATATTCTGTCACACAAACACCCAAAATGTTACCATTAACACTAAACTGATTCCAGTCCTCCTTCATATTTCTATAATGAAAATTGTGTTAAGTTTTATCTTCAGCAACTCACTTATGTATTAAAAATAACTCTCTGAAAGAGCTAACAGCCAACTGCCTTCATAGTCACAGTACACTCCTCTTGTTTGTCAAATACAAACAGCCTACAAAAGTCCACATGAGTCAGTTATCTTACAATCTAGCTATTTATACCTGGTTTAAGAATGTTTTATCATATATAGTTTTTGTATTAACCATAAATCTTCTGAATTTCTACAGCTTTGGAGTTTCAGAAGGTAAACATCTCTTGTCTTGCAAGTGACAGGACTGGCCACCCATACAGGTTCCCCTGCAGTGAAACATTGCTGCATTAGGATGTAAAGGAACAACTTGATAAAAAGCTAACTCTTTACAAGTTACTATCATCAACATTCTCAAAGTAAGACTTTTTTCTAAAAGACATAATCACAAATTGTTACTGGAAATTCTCACAGTTAACCACAATGATGTGAATTTTCCTACTACCCCTGGGTATTAGACAAAAATCTTTGCTTACTCAAGGAATTCCATGCTCAATAGAAAATCTGAAGAACAAAAGAACTAAAAAAAGCAGCCCAATGAAGTTCAAAAGGTGCAAAGAAATGCTTAGGGATTCTACAATATTACAAGAATGTCTCTGCTGATCTACATGAAGCATGACAGGTATAATCCAAGCTGCGACAGGAAAGATTAGTAAAAATCCTACCACAAAGACATGCAAAACACAAAACTATGCTGCTATTAAAACATTGCTTTTTGATATGTATGCAACAAAATTTCAAAAGAAGTAAATGACTCAATATTGCTCGGGGGAACTTCTACTGCATTTCATATTATATTGCATCATTCATTAAGAACCTGAGGAGTGGAATGGAATAACAATAATACCCTATATGAAATGAAATGTAACTAATGGACTCTAGATTGAAATTCAGAAAAAGACTGCCTTTGTTCTTTCATCTGCCACTGATCAGTGGCTTAAAGGAAATAAAGCCTTTATTTCTGTGAGATTTAACGGAAATAAATTTACTACTTGTTCTTTGCTTCTCTTTCTCATTTACTTACACTGTGAACTTTTTTTATGATTGAGACTCTCCTTGTTATGTCTCTGCATAGCACCAGTAGCATGGGAGACTTGGAGAAATGTGTACTTCAATGTGATCCAGTAGCAATTTTAGTCATAATGTGCTCTTACATTTATTTTCCATCACTGTTTACTCTTAGAACTTTAGACACTCTGTTACATTCTTCCTTGCTTGTCCTGACAGTTTTCTGGATAGCCATACTTCAATATTCATATATCCTAAGTCAGAAGTGTCCTGAGACAAGAACACAGCCAGCTGTTTCCCTCTTACACTCCTAAGTAACCTAAGATCAAATTAAATTACATCTTCCTCTGCCTAAAGGTTTGAAAGAACACTCATTACTGAGTCTTCACTGCAGCTACCTACATCTCCTGCAAAGTGATGCTAGTTAGACATAATTTTGCTTTAATGCCAATATTTAACTCCACTTTCCTAGCAAGTAAGACGATTCTAATCTAGATATTCAACTTGGTGTAGTTTGAACACAAATACCCCATCCCAGGTGGATGTTCTTTTCAGGGTACATGCGACAACTGCCTGCTCCTTTTGGGAGTTTCTAGCCAAAGAAGCCATAAAGACACGAACAGCACATAGCAAGGGCGGTCATGTTAAGAGCAAAGTGTGTCACTGGCATACCTGATAAGGATATGAGGAGTGTGAGAATATTTTTCCAGTTGGGAGGGTAAGGAAAGGAAGGGAGACAAAATACAGAGAGACATAAATCCAGGCCAATTAGCATTAGCAAACAATAGCCAGAAACAAATCTGGTCAGTCACACTAATTGATGGGCTATGAAAGAACTGTACTTTTCAAGAGATGAGGATGCAAACCTGGGAGCATTTTGGACAGGTTTGGTGGGACTGTGCCAAGTGGTGGGCAGTGAGCGGGGTGGGGGGACCGCAGGAAACAGATGGAGGGATAGGCAGAAAGGGTTAGTATAAACAAGACAACTGCATTGCTAATCAGTGTTGGACAGAGGCAGTGGGGGTTTTTAACCTACAGCCACTGGGAATCATGTACATTTAAAAATAAGCTTGAGGTACTTGTGTGAGTGAGGGACTCAGAGCTGGTGGCTGGAGTGGGACTCGGGTCACAGTCCATGTGCCTGGTGTTGGCTGGTGGGGTAGTGTGAGTGTTTATGAAAGGGCCTCAGGTCTCAGACAGGCAGAGTCCACGCTGGTATTTAATGTGGGGTATCTGTGGGACGAATGTGTGAGTGCTGTGTGGTTGCAGCAAGCACCCAGCTGCACCAGCAGCCTGTGGGGCAGGTAAGAGGGGTCGGGATGCAGGCAGAGGTGCCAGTTGTGTAAAGGGCCCATGGTGGTACCCAGGGATCTCACAAATGTCCGTGCACTTGTGAACTTGGAGAGTGCTGTGGTGTACTCCGCTGGTGACCTCCTGAGGCAGCCTGTGTGATCAGCCGTGTCGGTGTCCCCTCTGTGTGTGTGTGTCCCCTCATCCACGTGTCCCTGTGACACAGACTCAGCTTCACTACTGGTTTAACCTGCACACCTAACAACCCTTAGCAGCCCTAACACACATCATACTGCTTCAGACAATCCATCAGCAGTCCCTTTGTCATTGGAGACAAAGGCAGAAAGGCAACAATCCTTGTTCCAACAGAGAGCAAGAAAAAAGGAAACCTGACTTTTAATTTGTCCCAAGGACACTAAGCTGAAAAGGAGAAAATCAAAACTCTCATTTACTTTCTATGCACAGATTCATGTAAAATAAATGCCCAAGCACTCAACTTGTAGAAACTGATGTCTGCCTCTGGCCCTATGATTTCTTTTCTGAATGCTTGACAAAAAAGTATTTTTCAGGTTATCAACACAATAACTTTTTCCACTCAGACTGGAATGAAATCTAGATACCAGAAATCTGTATTTAGAATGTTCTTGCTCTTTTTTTTTTTCTCTTCGGCAATAGTTTAAATTTTGAATTTTACAGTTCTCATTTGAAGTTTATGTTTATTGTATATTAATTATTGCTCAGGAAAATGATAAAAAATAGTAAACAAATAGTAAACATTTTAAATTAAAAGTTACAACATAACAAAGTGGGTTTTTACCTGTTTATGATTTGCTGGGAGAGGAAGGGAAAATAGACATTTATCTTTTGGCATAAATTAAATAAATAAAATCATATATACATGCAAAATAAGGTTTATAATTCAGGTAAATATATATGATGCTCAGCATCTGAACTTCCATTCAAAAATGTCAAGAGCAAAACCATGTAAAATAGTGTCTAACAATGTATTTTTAGAACATCACCATCTGTTGTTTCACCTTGCGTAAGGGATGTGAAAGTACATATTATGTATTGTATATTGCCATAAGCCAATTAAGGTATGTAAACTCATCTTAGACTTAAAAATTCAAATATGAAAATGTATAATAAATGGTTTTCTTCAGAATCTTTATAAATAATTTTCTCAAAGAGACAATGCTTTAGAAAAGAAAAATGGGGGTTTCTTCATTTCAGACTCAGGAAAGAAATCACTGAAGCTGTAGCATTTATCACCCTGGAAGGTACTGTATGTATTTCAGGTAATGGTGAAAATACCATGTTTAGTTTGATAAAGCAGTAACTTTTAATTTGGTTCACTCTGCTTAAGATGGTGACTTGGATAAGGTCAAATAAAAGAACAGAGGAAAAAAAGAATTGAGTAAGACATACCATCCTACAACAGCCCAAGTTGGAAGTGATCTTGAAAGATCAAGTGGTTCAGCCTCTTGTGGGAAAGGGAGCCTAGGTCAGATTATCATGCAACCTGTCCAACTGAATCATGAAATTCTCCAGTGATGGGTGCTCATCTGTAAAAAGTGCATTTACTCACAGTAAAAACTTTATTTCTTATACTGAGATGAAAGCACTCCAAATGCTACTTGGAGCCATTTCCTCATGTCACATCCATGTGGCTTTTTATGGAGAGCCTCTGTTCTCTCTGTAGCTGCCTTTTTAAGTACTACTACACTGGACTTCAGCTAGTGTTAAAAGCCCACCCATTTGATTGACAATAGATAGAAAAATCAGCCCTCTTCTTTTGTTTGTCTTGAACAATTTCACTCAAAAATGATTGAGAGATGCCAGATAAAGGGACTCCAACCATCCTTGCAGTCCTTATGGAGAGCTGAACACTGCCAACACTATAAGCTGCACCTGGAAACCTCCAGTAACTCTGTTCAGGTGCATTAGCTTTACTACCTGTCTTGCTTCCATCAACTCTTACATGAGCCTGCTAAATTCATTGGCTTGGCAGGATTAAAATTTCAACACAACTGAGCATTTAAATAAAGCCTTGCATATATTGCCGCTTTGGAATGGATTTAAGGACACAGTTAAAGTCTTGGCTTGCCATGCCATAATCTCTGCAAACACCAAGTATCATGTCGTTTCTGTACTACAACCTCTTCTAAACACTTCCAAAAACATGAAAGAGAACACATACCCCCTCATTATCTCCAGTTGTTTAGCTCTTTTAACTGACATATAATAAGAGATATATATGTAGAGATGTAATTCTTTGAAGACTTTTAACTAAGAATGAGACTGCAGAGCCTTACCAAGAAATACTCCATATTTGCAGCTGTCAACTCACACTGCTCCCCTTTTACACTTTAGACATCTACAAAACTGTAGATGATAAAGAGATCCCAATATATAGCCGTAAACCCATTGTATAATTGCTGATCTCTTTCAAGTTTGGTCATTTGATTCTTTTTTGCTACTACTACTTAATCATACAAAAAAATGGCTAAAAACAGTCACACAGATGCTCCCAAACTAGCAACAGATGTAACTCATCTCCATTTACCTCAAGGAATCTGAAATTAAAATTTATTATTTCACCTCTTGCCAAAATTATTGCTGTCCCATTAAATAGAAATCTTCATGAAAAACATAATCCAGGATGGAACTGGGTTTGCACCTTTGCTCTTTGAATGCATGTACTCTGAAAATAATATCAGTCCTAGGAACAGAACCTTATACTTCCCTTTCCAAACAAAATAGTGCATTAACACTGAAAACAGCTTTTTACTTACCTATACTAAATTAGATTCCATGTAAAAGAGCCAGACAGAAAGAAAAAAAAAAGAAACATATTAAAAGTACTTATCTCCAGTATAACCCAGACCAGGGATGAGAGACCTCTTCTAGGATGTAAAGAAAACAAATTGAAACAGCTTATCGTCTTGACCACAATTAACTTCTCTGTTTCTCCAGTTGGAATTTAAAGAAATCATGTGTCTCTGCCTTAAGCTGGAGAAACAGGCAATAATGATGGGACACTTAGTTAAAAATTGCCTCATATCACAGAATCACAGAATGGTTGATGTTGGAAGCAGTTGGAGCTCAGCAGGCCTGATTCCCCACCTCAAGCAGTGCCAACCAGAGTCAGTTGTCCAAGACCATGTCCAGATGACTTTCATATTCTCCAAGGATGGACACTCCACAATCTCTCTGGGCAGCCAATGTCAATGTTTGGCCATCCAACAAGACAAAGTGTTTCCAGATTGTCAGAGGGAATCTCCTGTGTTTCAGTATGTGCCCGTTGCCTCTTCTCCTGCCACTGGACATGACTGGAAAGAGCCTAACTCCCTCCTCTTTGCACCTTCCCTTTGGGTATTTACAGATATTGGTAAGATCCCCCTGAGCCCTCTATTTTTCCAAGCTGAATGCTCAGCTCTCTCAGCCTTTCCTCATATGAAAGATGCTCCAGTCCCTTAATTTTCCTTGTGGCCTTTTGCTGCAGTCTCTCCAATATATCCATGTCTTGTACTAAAGAGCCCCTGCTGGACACAGTACTCCAGGTTTGGCTTTATCTGTGCTGAGAGGAGCAGCCAAAACAGGATACTGGTCTTATTAGTCAAGAATGAGAACAAGAAGGAATTGAGTACCTCTGCATGTTCCATGTCCTTTGTCACCATGACCACTGCTCATTCAGTGGAAGGTACAGGTTTTCCCTGATTTGGATTTGGCTGTTTACATATTCATAGTCTCCTTTATTGTTGCCTTTGACATTCTTCACAGTTTCAACTTCAACTGGGCTTTGGCTTTGCTAACTTCATTCCTGTAAGACGGGACAGCAATTCTGTGCTCCTCATGGGTCGTGTGTCCGTGATTTCACATTCTGGATACTTCCTTCTTAAATCTGACTTTTGCCAGCAACTGCTCTTAGCTTCTTTTTCCTATCTTCCTGACCAGTGGGATGGACACCTCTTAAACCTGATCCTTAAACATCAACTAGCTTTCTTGGCTCCTCTGCACTTAGGGACCTCATCCCATAGGACTCATTCAAGAAGATCCCTGAAGTGGTCAAAGACTCCTCTCCTAAAGTCCAGACTTGTGATCTTGCCTTTTGCCCTGCTCTGTCCTCTCAGGATCTTGAATTCCACTATCTCATGGTCACTGCAGGCAAAATGGCCTTGTCATCCCATCCCCAATGAGCTCTTCTTCGTTCCTGAGTATGAGGTCTAGTTACACACTTCTCTATAACTTGTGTCAGGAATTGGTCATCAGTCCTCTTGAAGAACCTTCTAGATTTCCTATGTTCTGCTGCATTGCCCCTCCAGCAGATACTGGGATGGATTAAATTCCCCATGAGGAGTAGGGCCTGCATGTGTGAGGTTGCTTTGGGCAGTCTACAAAACTCCTCACCTGTGGAGTAAGACAGGTGCTTTCCTTGCCTTAGAATAGGCACTTCTTCAGTTACAGACTAAATTTGTGCTAACAAGTGATTACCCGCCAAAATCTGAAAGTGCCTAATGAATTTGTCAAGACACAGAATGTTAGAAGGGAGACAGACTGAAGTGTTGACTAAGATTTGGGAACACTGCAGGTGCCCAAGACCCAAATTCCAAGGCCTTGAATTTTTGTGAATCTTAAGGAATGTTGTATTTCAGACTCCTACGAGTACATGTTATTAAAAAAAAAAAAATCTGGTATTGCAGAACTTTCTGTACTGTAGAAGATTAATCTCTGTATTTAAAGGAACTTCAAGCATTTATACCAACACAATCTCTGTCTGCCCCACTAGTACATTGTATTTAAAAGTCACTATTCATTTTTATCATAATCAGGGTTTTTTCAGTTTTTAAAACAAATATTAAGACTAATTTTCCGTAAAATGTAAAAAATTATGTACTTTTCGTTCGTTGAATAATAGGAGAAATTAAAATGAGAAAGTATTCCTTATTGTGAAATTAATGATCATGAAAATACTATAGAATGCACATCAGTAACACCATTTTTCTGTAATAACTAAGAAACCAACTGCAGTATCATCCATTTTATTTTGTTCTGCTGCCATTAAATTAGCAGGAAAATGAATTAAATAAGGTATAATACTTTCCTTTTAAAAAACAGTTGATGTAAGAAGAGATATATGAATGTAGTGGAGAAGTGCTTGACTTCTTTAACTCTTGCCTTATTTTTTTCTTATTAAACCAATTATTCCTGCACCATCTAAATCTTTCCGAAATAATTTCCCACTGGCTGAAGCAAAAGGCACTGCAGGGAGCAAAATCAGCCAACTTTTAAATGCTGCCTTCACTGAAAACCTACACAACATGCTACAGAATTCAAGCAGATGCTTTCAGGTTCTAAGATTAAGGAAACTTTGTATTAATGTCTTCCAATGGCCTTATTCACAAATCCTGATGCCCTTTAGCTTCACTGGAGCCTGAGGTCAGCAAGAATGTGATATAAAAATATTATGGTTATTAATCACCAACAAGTAAATCTATGAGTTTTACTCTGAGAATAGGATTTGTATTGCAGTCTAATCCATTATTTTTTACAATGCAGCAAATTAAAAGGCTTTTGTCTTCATGGACTTTTGAAGTTACTTTCTGTAACATAAAAAAATAAATACTGTGTAATCACATGTTGCATACTGAAAAGTAAAAAGTGAGTAGTGCCACTAAACAATATATGGATCTGATTGAATATAACAAGATTTATCACCAAAATCTTTTAGAAGTATACATGTGAAAGCCTGCAAGGAACTGAAACTCTTTACAGAGACCCTCATAATATAAGCACGTCTTTCCTCTCTTACACTTAGCTTTAGGCAATGAACTGCAGATCAGTCTGAGTAACAAAAAAGGAAAATTGTAGCTTATTCTCATTATAAGACAATTTTTCATCTGTTTGCTTGATAATAAAATTTGTTTGTTTTACATACATTTTCAATATTTGGAAAACAAAGGAAATGCAAAGGAAAAGAAAAGGAAAGGCACGAAAAAGAATGTGAGGGATGTTGCTTTCTATGGTGTGTAGAAACTAAAAAGTTGTTACTTACTAAAAGGATGGCCATGAATACTAACTATCATTCACAGTAGCCAAGTGGCCAGTCATGAAACAGATCACTTCCTTTTTAAATGAATTTACTTATTTGACTTTATGATAGAAAATGAATATGGGAACTAGTTTATATAAATCTCCTTTATGTTTTCACAGGGTTACCAAAAAAATTCAGAACGTAATACATTCCCCTACTTTCTGAGTCTGCCTAACTTTGTGAGTGCCTATTCATGCAGCATCCTCTTTGCCCTGGAAGCTCTTTTGCCATTTAATTACAATCCACTGCATTTGCTTATTTCTGAGAGTTTTACACTTTTCGCCGTCCTAGAATGGCATTTCAATGCATCTTTAGGTAGATGGGCATCCAAATCCCACCTAAGACCCTTAGGGAAGCTCCAGAAACTTGCATCATCTGCAGCAGGTACCTGCAGGGTAACAGGCATTACCTAAACTTTCTATAATAATTTTGATTCCAGAAATAGGTGTCAACTCCTAGGCAAACCAAAGGAAAATTAATCTTTCTGGAACCAGAACAGACAGACAGCGTTCTTTCAGCTGAAAAAAGAATCTGATGTACGCAGATTTAAGTGTTTCTTAAAAAATAAACAGAACATATTCCACACACCTGAATCAACTCCTATTCACTCAGAAGAATCTCAAAAAAATCAGGGAAATAGCTTATAAATTTTGATTTTTCTCAAATTTTAGCAAAGCAGCATGTTTATAATGAAGATTAAAAACTCCATGACAAGCTAATGCTATTCTAAGTTAATCACTTAAACTAATAAAAAAAATCACTATATAAACACATTACTATTTTTAATTAAACAAAATTTAAATTCATGCTTGAAATTATCATATTCATAAATAATTTTTCCAAAGCCAAATAAGATATCAAAATCCAAACCAATGTATGTGTTATCTTGAACATCAAGGAAATTTTGAAGATACAGCTTAATTTAAAATTACAGATAGAGAGGTTTTACAACTCAACTGAAGATTAAGTATTTGTACAGCCACTGAGAGTTTTGAGGATCAAAATAATGAAGTGCATCTATACTAATTTCCACTGTATGTTTTCACCAAATGAGGATTACATCTCTATCTTTCAAATCTGTAACATTTTGCTACTCTGAGCTGAAGCCATGCTTATTTTCCTTACTTTTTTTTTCCACAATCACTATGTATAAAGCAAGTAAGGAAAAAAAAAAAGATTCCTAGGGTATTTTTTCTTCATTTTAGTCATCTGCTGTATGCAAAGCTTTTGTTTTATTTGAATTTCCTACAACTCCCCTCTCAAAAATTAGAAACCATCTGGAACAAAGAAGAAAAAGCTCAGGGGGAGGAAATGGGAGCACTAATATTTGTGTGACATTCAGTGCTCCTAACTCTCTTCGGACTTTTTTTGAAAACAGATCAAAGACCTTCCCAGATATTTTGTACAATAAATTCTTCTAACATCAAAGTACTATTAGATGTCACTATTTTCATCTAGTTTTCCTCTAGATGAAAAATCTCATTGGTTTCAGAGTTTATTTTTGCTGCTCAAGAATGAATTGTATTCAGGTAAGTGTGACGTGAAATAGCACAAATTCCCTTACTCAATTTTTAATTCATTTGACAACTTTTCTCTTCTACAGGCTAAATCCTTGTATTTGTTTTCTTTCATACTGCACTTAATTTATGACACAAATAAGACCACCAACACAACTAAAAAATAACTTTCTTGAATAATTCTTGCCAAGTGAGAAGTAGTCTCAATGTTATTGTCCACATACTTCTTAATGCAAGATTTTTTTCTAAAGAACCTCCTAAGCCAAGTCCTAAGCCAAAGTTTTACTGTCATTACTGCTTTTAAAGAGCTGCCAGGTGAAGACAGACTCTTTAATGTTTCTTAAGATAATGAGGTCTCTAACACCAAGAAGTAAAAGAGCAGGTATATACAGTAATTTTTCCCTGAGCTTACAGTTGAGGGCAATTACCTTTGTCAGTAACTGACCGCAATTGATTTACTGTGATCTCAACACTAATTATGCCTAAGGGAGTCACTGTTCTGATAAATTACTTTTTACCTTCTTATGTGGAGCCTAAATAACATGACCACAGTTTTCTGAATAGCACTGACTTTTCACAACAATGTCACACACCTGTTTGAAAGTATAAAGATAAGACCACTTGCTAGTGTCCTTATCTATTAGTGATGGACTTTGGAAAACATGAACAGAAGAGCCACACAGTGAAACGAGAGGTGATGATTTTCCATTCTTCAAGTTATCTGCTGAAAAGTTAACCATATGCTATTGCTACATAATAGTGTCTCTCTAAATCTCCATTAAGATGATAAAATGAGGTTGCAGCTGCCTGAACTGTGAATTTTGTATTGCTTTAATGGTTTATTAAACTTTCAACTCTAATTTTAATTTACTCCAAAGAGTTAAATTCTGGGAAAGCAAATCTGCTTGAGGAAAGATGCTCAAGAGCAAGCAAACTAAGTTACACTGTAACTGATGCATCAACAATTTACAGTAAGATGACTGGTCCAAAATGTCAATCTTTACCTAAAAAACAAAGTGTGAACTATTGAAAACTGGATTCTTTGACCTTGTATCATAAAAATCTAGAAATTACAAAAAACTTCCATAAGATGCAAATATCAGTACTAGTTAGTGTATACTCCATTTGCTCGTTTTTATAACTTTAGATATAGAATTGTGGATCACTGAAAGGTTATAGCTGGAAGGCACCTTAAAGATCATCTAGTTCCATCGTCCCTGCCATGTGCAGGGATGCCATTCACTCTATCAAGTTGCTCAGGGCCACATCCAGCCTGGCCCTGAACAGTTTCAGAGGTGGAGTATCCACAACTTCTCTGGGCAACCTCATCCAGCACTGCATCGCCCCCTGAGTAAATATTTTTTCCTAAATTTAATTTAAAACTGCCCTCTTTTAATTTAAAACCATTGCCCCTCATCCTGTCCATTGCAGTCAACGTATCTCAAGTATGAATTAAGAAAAACAGTGAGCTGAATACCACTTAAGCACAGAACGGTCAAGTTTCACAGCTACTGCATACTCCTATTGTGCTGTTTCCCTCTTCACACCATAACACAGAATCTTTCTAAAGTCCTTAAAGAGGGGATAATTTACATCATATATAGTAACAGATTTTGAACATGTATTTACATGCCAACCTCTGCCTTTATTTTATTTCAATTGGATTTGATTCTGTCCTGGGGAATAGAAAATGGAGCTCTAATAAAGCAGCCCAAGAGGTTATGTTCAGTTCTCTATAGCACTGAGTGACAACAGAAGCTGTTTTCAGAGTAAATTCCATGTGAGACTGGCAGGTGTGACATGAGCCTGTAAGGCCCTTTCTGAAGGCACAGCTAATAGTCAGACAGGGTACTATAGAGGCCTTTAAATGGCACTTTCTATATTCGCTAGCAAATCTTACGCAATATCTGCTAAATCTTCTGACTCGAGTGTCTTTTCAAATATTGCTGGATGTGTAAAACTGTGGTTCTCCTCTCTGTGGCAACCATGTAATTAATTATCTTTCAACCACAGCAAATCAAAGTTACTTATACAGCTACTTGCACTGATGTTCTGACAGCTTCTGCCCTCTCTGATGACTTTGCTTTTGAGTATTTTAAAGCAAGAAGAATGTAAGAAGTATTTGATTACAGGAAAAAGCAGTCTTCTATCTTAACCATTAAGAAAGGAGAATGGTATCCCTTGCAGCTCCAAAACATGAACTATGGTAGCAACACACTGTTGTATTTTTCTTCTGATACCTCTGGATCTTGATATTTTAGTGTTGCGTGCCACATTTTACCACTAGACTACTTTTAGTTCAACAGAGTTGGATGCTTAGGTTTTCATTCAAGAACCACCTTCATAGTAGGCATTTGAATTAGCTCTGTCTTAAGTAAAAAATACATAAACTGTGTCCATCCTTAATGGAAATTAGCTGCTCACCATGAGTTTTTCATCTCACTGAGTTTAATACGGGTGATTTAAATAAAATTGTTTTAACTTAAATAGATTCTACACATTCACTTTACAAGAAACAAAGAGATAAATCCAGAAGACAATTCACTCCATTCTTTAACAGGTTAAAAGTATTGACCACTGCAAAGTTCCCATGATTCTGTAGGTCAAAGAAGAGCCTTTCATATATATATATACACATACACACACACACACGAAAACTATGAGAGGCATTAAAATTCTTCTGTCCTGATTTAAAATATTTGCACCTGAACTAATCCTGCTAGTCTGTACTTGTAGAATCGATACGGAGAACTTGGCTGTCTGAAGCACCATTCATCTGCTCCTAAAGTATGAACATGTTGCTCTGTGTCTCTTTCTCTCCACTGACTTTAAATGTTACCTGGGCACCTAGCTGAGATGTAGAACTCCAAAGCTTTGGTACCTAAATTTGGACAAAGTTCCAATTCCCCACAAAATGCAAAGCAACCCAGACCTGTTGTGAGAGGTTAACCTCCCCGTGAGAGCAATGCCAAATGGGTTTACAATCACAAGTTAAGGAAGAGTATTGGCAGCCTTCAAGAAAACTGTTAGGAAAATTCTGTTATAGAACTAGAAACTGAGAAAGACATTTTATTCTGCATGATAACTGTAATGACAAGAAAGTATTCGATTTTACTAAGTGAACAAAACAAAATAGTGTTCATCCAAGGCTATTACAAATTATCTCTGGAACAAATAATTTGGATCTTCCAAAAATATTTGATTCTACAGAATTTCCAAGAGATTCATAAACACGTATATTGTAATAATAATAATTTAAAAAAAGTTAAAGAGATCATAAATACTATGTATGCTAACTGGATATTGTTTCAATAATCTGATATTTATTACAGGCAAAATAATGCTTTCCTGGGAAGGCAAAATGTTCCTAAGTACGAGTAAAATCACAATTAGTTCCAAGAAGTGTGACTTTTGTGAAAGAGAGGTCTTCTTGGCAAGATTATTACTTTATAATGAGATCACACAATCTTTCAGTTCACAAAAGTAAATGAGATGAGAACTTAGAACAAGGACTTGAAGTAAAAATGAAGTAAATACCCCTCTTGGATCACTAAAATTAACTAGAATCTCTAAGATCCTGTGCAGTGACTAATTGCACTTAATAGAACAAAAGATAAAGTCTTTGCTGATACAATTTGCAGCTGACATAAAATTGGCAAGAATACAAATAATGGTGTGGTGAGGCCAATCATACAGTTAAATCTGGATCTTTCAGTAATATGCAGACATTTGCAGAGATGAAATATAGCTGCCAAACGCAGAGTTCAAAGGAATAAAAGACAGGTAATGCAATATCTTTAAATAATCTGATACCGAGGGACCTAGAAATATTGGCATACAGAGAGCTGAGTTCAAATTGCTTTTATGACAGTGCATTTATAAAGGATAACTCAGTCCTTGGTATCATATCAGGTCAGAATTCATGCACCCACACATAAACCATACATGAACCCACATAAAATCCTGTGCCATCTTTTTGAGAAGAATGCAGAAAAGCTAGAAACCATTTAGAAACATGAAATCAATTCTATAATCTACACTTTATAGCAAGAGATTTAAGAATTTCACCCAAATTAAGAAGTCAATAAATGACATGATAATGAATAACACACTTCCATAGGGTTTTCCATATTTTTACAGCTTTAGCTGCACATGAATAGTGATTGCTATGCCTCCTGAAATCCTCAGATACAAGTGTCAAGGACGTTTGCAGTAAGTTGTCACGGTAACTCACTACAGACCAAGCACATTCATTACCAGCGCAGTAACAACAGTTTATTTCTTCATGTATATACACATGTAATGAATGTCAAACCCCTGAAAATGCTGCTAAAAGTACATAATCTTCAAAAGGGCCTGTAAAAATTTTCCAGACAAAAGCATGCCACAGGAAATATATTACCCTGACCTGCATGGGTAAGAAATGTCTGAGAGTGAGTGACTGAAAACAAGATTGAGTGAATGGAAGCTCCCACTAGGCTACATAGTAAGAGAAATAAGGTACAGCTTTTCCAGGACTGAGGACATTAATTACTGATGTAATGTACCTAAAATATACCACAAATCCTTTATAATTTGAATCTTTTCATTCAAGAATGGAAATCTCTTTATAAGATATAGTAAAGATCTAAAACCCTCATATCAATGCAAAAATTACTGGGTGAAATTTGATGCCAAGTATATTGACGTTATTAACATAAGATTAACACTGGCTTTTAAAAGCTCCCTGTATATAGTCTTTAGATTAATAGATCCTGTAGCAATATCAAAATGCTTCCAAAATCCTTTTCATATATCTGAATGCTTATACTCTGTTCAAAGGAACTGTATCTCAATGCTCTCAAAAACAGACAGATGTCTGCCTGTATTTAGGTTTTTTTTATGCTTCTTGTTTTCTGCTGTAATTCAGCATAAGACGGCAATAAAAATTAGGAATTTCCTAAAAATTCTATGAATGATGCCATAACACGAACTGAAACTACGCTTCTTCCAGGTCAAGACTCTGCAGTGGGTAACCCAAAATGTTATCAATTCAGCCAGTCCCTGGGGCCGGCTCACCCTGCCTTGGCGCCCACACACCCGACACAAGCGCAGCAGCACCAGCTCAGGCAGAGTCCAGCGGGTGGCAGGAGGAGGCAGCAGCAGCAGCGCTGACTCCACACACGCCGGCATTTCTTATCTGCCACTTGAACTCCTCCATAATCTCCCACATTCCCAAGAGGGTTTGCTGCCATCCTTTCTCTTTGTCTCCCTGAGAGCACAGCCACCTGCAAAGGTCACCATCGGGGCGGGGGAGGGTCTGATGCCATTTTCCATCCCCCCACACACAGTTGCCTGTGGTGGACGCCATCTTGGAAAGGGTATTCCCGCCATTTTGGGTGTCTCTCTCTCCTCGGGCGGACTGTGAGATTTGGGAATTTTGTATCTAGGGATTATTTACTGTTATTTTTTCCTGGTGCGGTTTCACTTGTTAGCAAATTGTTATTTGTTCAATTATATCTACTCGTATTTTGTTTCTCCTTATTGGTGGAAAAGGATTGTTTAAAACAAAGGGGGAGAACTCATTTTTGAGCATTCCCCTTTAAATTGTTTTAAACAAAGATGGAGAGAAATGATTCTTTGCAAGACCACAGGACAGGGGAAAAAAAATCACCAAAAAAAACAGAAAAAAACCCAACCAACAAACCACCCCAATAAGCAAAGTGCGACAAAATAGCTTCAGAAGTAATCCCTTAGAAGTTGCATTTAATACTGGTAACCTATGAGAGATTTTATGTGCATATACAAGAATAAAAATGTTTTGATGAAATACATACAAACAGGCAACCTCAAACATCAGTTCCAGAACTTCAACTGACAATACAAGGAGTCACATATATTGGCTGTGTCCAAATTTTGGTATTAACCACAAAGCTGACAAATAAACTGGGGGTTCAAGGCTAAGATGTGAAACATATAATTCCGGTACCCGACAGTCTCTCCTGACAAGTTCCATGTTTTCTCTACAGTGTTTAACAGTGACAGAAACCTCTGCTTCAAACACTGTCAGACATACAGAAATAAGACAACAGATCAATTTGGTAGAGATTACTCTGCGCAGATGACAGTTACACATCGTTTCAGTAGCTCGAGTACAAAAAAAACAAGCAAGACATTTTAAGTCATCACTTCTTCTGCATATCGTATTGACAGGCATTTAAGGACTAGGTCACGTACCCGATTAAACTGGTTTTATTCATTTTTTTTCCTTCAAATCTCCTTTTAAGTTTCAAAAGCAATTTTCTTTTTTTTTTATCATTGGCAAAATTTTATTTGCTTTATCAGCAGAGTTGGTTTTGACAGTGTGAACATGTCATACTAAAATAATCTTTATGAAAACCTCCTTGTCACTTTTTTTAAGTGAGACAATTAAGATCAATTTATAAGTATAAATATAGCTTTACCAACATCATCCTATTTGGTTACCATTATTCTAGTTGACTAGACTGCATTTGCTGAGTATTATGCTTCAACATTAATAGTGAATGATACTGAAATATTAAAACAGCTGAGTTCTGATAAAGTATCGGGATGCTACAATTATGCAATATTTATATACCCACAAGTATGTTATAAAGAAGCTAATAAACAGAAAAGCCACATTATTGAAACCTTACAGGCTATAAAAATACATCATCATTTTTAAGAAGACTTAAAAGTATATGTTCTTGCTCTTATATACCTGGAGAATCTGTTAACATTCCCTTACATGAGTGCAAATACTTTCAGTTCCATCCTTTCTTCTCATTCAGAGCTAACATCCTTTAAATAAAATGTGTAACTTTATCCTACTTGAGCCATGCCCAGTGCTTCAGCTAACTTCAATGGAGAAGAGAATATGCACAAAAGAAAACATTACAGATCCTATACACGCTAACCTTAAGAAGACTCACGATAGCTGCTACTCGCTTTCTTTTTATACACACTGTAGAGGTGTAGGTCTTCTCATGATTCTTTTTCCTCGCTCTCAGTGCGATTCAAGTTTTTTATTCTTCCAGCTCTTTGGCACAATCTGCAGGGTAACTTTACCATTATACAGATGCTACCCTCTTAAGAGACTCAAGAATCACCTAAGTCATCACTCCGTACTGACAAATAATTAGATCACTATAAATAGTTTAATATTTAAATATATGCTAACTAAATAAACAGAATATACCAGGCTTCCAAGAACTTACCAGAAAAAACAAGCCGATTGTTCCCTTACTTTTCTCAGCCATAACTGGTTCTTCACTTCTGAAGCAGATATAAAGTAGTGCCAGTGCTAATGAACTACTTTTTCATTAGGATTAAGTTCAAGACTTAATCACTTTTATTGTAGGATTCCACTGAAATTACTGAAACTCTGAGCTATGGTTTATCACATGCTATTTCCCTAATTTTTTCTGAACAATGTTAGGCTCACCTTTGGATTGAGGATTGTTTTAAATGCCTTTATGAAATACAAAGCATATGACTCCTATACTTCAGCAGTGATTCCTTCAAACAGTAATGAACTACTCTGCAAGCAGTTTGCTATTAAATGGCTTTGTGAAACCTTCACATTTGCTCAGCACATTCTTTTGTAAAGTCTAGGAGACTTATTCAATTGACCAACATGTTGCTTGGTAGCAGCTTGATCATTTGATTCTTACTGGGAAGATTAGAACTAGAGCATTTCATCATTGCACTCAATTTCTACCACAGCGAGTCAAGAGAGCAAAGGCAAAAAAGAAAAAGCCTAATCTTAAATTCGCATTAACACAATTCCTAATCAGATGCAGCTTCTGCTAAAAATCCCACATAAAAGCTCTTTGCTTTAGATATCACAGGCAAAAAGAAAGCTCACTTCAGCACAATATTAAAACACAGCTTCAAACCTTTTGTGGTTAAATAAAAAAAAAACAACAATCCCCAAAGGCCAATATTAGTAGCTAAACTTTCCAAGAATTCTAATTATTATGTGCTGGTATAATAGTGTTTTATTAAAAGCAGACTATGAACAGATTGACTGAAGAGGCAAAAGCATAATTTTGAGAACTTCACAACTACAGATATCTGTGACCCTGTAAGCTTCATCTCTACTAATGAATTAAACATGGCTGTGTACTTTGTCATGGAGCACAATTTGTGTGGAATGGCCCACATCTACTCTGAACCAGCATGCTGGCTTCCAGCAGTAGGTGTTCTTGAACCATAGTAACTGCACAAGCATACACAGATACTGTGCTGGATGACTAACAAGCAATTATGTTCTGACATAGTTGTCAATCATAGGAATGGTCAATTCCAGAACACAGGCATTTGCCTGGATACTCTGCTACTGATTAATTAGTAAAAACACAGCTTGTATTTTCACAGACTTGAAGTTATCAGCTGGAGCTTGACCCTTCCACGGGTTAATAGTGACAAGTGGAAAGCCATTAATAAACATACAGTGGTGATGAATGCAGAGAAAATGCTTTAGCATCTTTAACTTAGACCAGAAAATATTTGAAAGTTAGGTCCCTGACTTTGGAAAGGTGATTCACAGTAACGGCAGTAAGTGACTTAAGACCCCACATGTGGGAAATGGATTTGTAGAGAATTTTCAAAGCCTGACAGAAAGCTCACATAGTATGCTTTGTATGCACACTTTGAGATAAAATATGCTGACTTAGACAGGCTATGGAATAGCATAGACATTGTTGAGAGAGAAATGGAATTAGAAACAAGTTTAAAATGATGACCTTGTAAATAGACTAGATATTTTAGAGAAATAGAACTATGAAAGATGTATTGCAGTAGGATCCATGAGGGGTATTTTTAGATTGGCTTAAAACCACTAACAGCATTGTGTGGCAAATGCTGATAGGCCAAAAAATGCTTATAATGTATTGCAATAAGGAAATAGTTTGGTATCTCATTTTGATGGCATGAATTGTAACATCTGTAACGTCTCGCTTTTTACGTGAGACTGAAAATGGAATAAAAGTCTTTAAAATGCATCTCAGGAGCCCCATCTCTGGGTCAGACAAAGCGATAAAATAATAAAACCCACACAAACGGGGCTAGGTGTAAACCTCTGAGCTGTACAATGATTTATTAAATATTGATTTAATCTTTCAGTAAGACTGGCTAGATAAGCTCTGCTGCTGTTCAACCTGCAAGACACAACTTATCTTCAGTAAATGCTGGAAAATGCTGAACACAAAATTCTTTTGGAGTTCCAATTTTCTGTCGAGCTTCTGTGCCTTAGTCAAAATTCTTATATTAAGTGTGTCTAGTTGCCACAACTGTTTGCCACTTAACTGCCCATAACCAAAAATCAGAAATTCCATTAAGTCCTAAAATGTCACTAGTGGTGGCTGTAGCAGTGTACAAAATCTCAATTTTTTTCAGGGAAGAATCATTATAGCATTAACTCCCTGTGCTCTAGAAAGTAAGAAACTTAGATATTCAAATTCTTAATTTTCAAGGAAAATCATAGTTTTTAACGTATAAAGACATAAAAATTTGTCAGCTGTGGTAACTGGTCATTTTTTATTTGGAGACAGTGCATTATAGTTTCAAATTCTCATTTCAGAGAAATATACAGCTTTAAACATAGGGCTAACCTTAAATAAAGTAACAAAAATATACCAAGAGGAAACAGGCCATTTCTGACCACTAAGTGAAAAAAGTACATGTGTACTCTTACCCAAGAAAATTATTCATAGGCCATATACAGGATTATAGTCAGTAGGATGAAAAATAATTCCTTTAGTGAATAATATATAAGGAAGTAAAGACAAATACATCAAATCATGAGATTAGCAATCCAAATGCATTCTAATGTGCCATCTTAGCATTTTTTCCATTAATAAGTATGTATTGACCTGGAACATAATAAAAAGAAGTCATGCTTTGACAGGTTCGTTTACCGGACAGCATTTTGTTAGTTCAAAATAATATCCGGCTTAACAGTTATGAGCACCTACAATACTGCAAATTAGCATATAAATGCAAGAGAACATACAATTCACCACAACAATCCTTTGAATGTTTTTAAGTGTACTTTAAAGTACATCTGTTAAAAAATATATTAATATAGGATGTGCTTTGTAAACACACCACACAATGCTTGCAAATCAAAAGTATCTTTTCAACATGAACTATCACTACCATGTTCTGGTTTTAAAATCTTTAGCAAAACCATTAGGAAGTGTAAATTTTGGTATGTGTACACAGGATTGACTTCCATGTGAATTCATGAAATGATTCCTTGTGAATACAGCAACTTTAAAAAAGAGAAATTTAATTCTAAATTTCTAAAATTTATCCTTTGAAAACTACATATATTTTAAAATCATAACTATTTACCTTATTGCCTCCTGTTTTAAACATAGTTTAATCTTAAATTACACTGAACTTTCCCAATTAGCATATAGCAAAGGTAATCACACTTGAAATAAAATGCAATTTGCTTTTCAGCATAGTTCTCACAAGTGTGAAACTTACAGCAAAGCATTAATACTTCCTCCCAGAGTAACATAAATGGCAACTTGATTTCATTTAATTTTGTAACAGCATGGCTGGCTCCTTTCTTTTTTTTTAACATAAGTGAAAGGGCTGTGGACAATCTAATGTACTCAAAAAAAGGAACACTTCCGTCTTGCTTTCCTTTTTTGCACATTTGGTGATAACATGTTTTTCCATCCAAAGACACTCATACAAAGATGTTGATGGAGAGCCCCTACACTTTACGCTCTGGAAACTGCTTTTTTTACAGAGGGGGGAAAAAACCGCAAGCCTTCATTTTAACGTTCCCCTCTCTGGTGGTATAGAGGCTGAATAGAATAATCAGACTCTGCTGCTTTACCAAGGGAAGAATTTTATGAGCTTTAAAGGATATTGCTCAGATCACCAAGATGTGCAAGGCCAATATCTAGCATGTGATCCTTCCCATAAAGCTCTGATGAAACTGGGTTATCACCTTAGAATAAATAATCCTGTCCAAGTAACAAATTAATAGGGCTCTTCACTTACTATTTTCTGTTTTGCAATAAAAATATATAATGAAAGTGCAGACAACATGTTCTTATATGAACCCTTCACACAATTATATAAAACTTTACAACAATTCAAGAACATACATTCTTCTATTTATTTGTAAAAACACCGTAACTAAAAAAAATCAAAACCAACAAAAGAAACAAGCAAAAATCCATGCATCTAGGGAAGCAATAACATATTAAAATGTTGAACCACAGTGCTACATGCTACTCACTGTAGTAGCACATCATTAAGCATTTCTACGAAAATATCCAGGATTCTCTCTACACTTTGATGTGAAGTCTTTGTTTCTCGGAAGAGTTCTGCATTGCACTGATAACTCCCTAAACTATTTGATGCAAGGCTGGTTTCATGAGCTGTCCTTAAAGAATTCCCTCAGGGCATCTATAACCTATGCTCCCATATTCAAAGAACAGATTAATTTCTTTTCAAACCAGAAGGTTGAAATCGCAAATCAATCTATAAATAAAATGGTATTTCTTACTCAGAAACCCAGGACATTTGAAATTTCAATGTTTCTTCCATCTTTTATATTAACAGACTTTCAGCTGTAGATATCTCAGAAAAATCACAGTACTTGAGTCAGTACAAAGGTATGGAAAACTTTTTTTCACATTATATTCTATGCAGTTCTAGAATACATATTAGTACTTGATCACACACTTCCACTGACTGGTAACAGCAGCCAGCTTTATGGAACAGGAGTATCCTGTAAATCACTAAAAACAACTGCAGTGGATTTCCAACAGAAGACAAGTGTGAACAGAGAAATCAGCAACAGTTTGCAGTTCTGGATTGATTTCCATGTAGCTCACCAAACTCTTCTTGATTAAAAGGAAAACAAGGTTCTCCTTTATTCTGATTCAACACCTGAAAATCCTCCTATTTTTTATCAAATTTCATATTATTTACAGCTACAATCTGCCACCTTCACCCTTTTCTCATTTCTCTGCAATGTTTTCTGGAAAGCTACACTACTTCTCTCTCATCTTGAAAGCTACTTGGTCACACTATCATGAGTTTCAGATATCCTCTCAGTCTAGATTAATTTTCACAGAAACTGGAAAATATTGTAATAAATGTAACTTGTCACACCTCATTGAACACATTTTTATTAACATGCAGCACCAGTTCTATCTTCTGTTATATACAGGAACATGCACGCCTATTAAGCTATAAAAAGACAGGAAAAACTTTGATGAATTTTGAGGTAACAAGTTAAGTTCCAATTGCCACTTTTCTATCAGTTCATCTGCAAGTACTGCTTTCTTTGACTATGTAAACTGGACTACCATCTCAAGAAAAAATGTTTTTAAAATGTTTTAAAAATATATATATAATGAAGAATTTGAAAATGGTTTGATTAGTCCTCTGTGAAAACAACTGACATGACCCCCAAGCGATAAAATTTTGTGCTAACACATACTTGTTTCAATCATTATAGGCTGAACAGAACCAAAAATAGCAATCTGCTGAAACACTGGCAGGTCTATCTTAAAGGCAAGATCTAAGGTAAAGAGATGGATTTGTGTGTATGATGGTAAGAAAACTCTATTAACTGCCAACACTGTGCAGTCGAAATCAACAAAATACATACAGACAGGATATATACAGACATACAGTACCCAAGTCTAAGTAAGACCTTCTTGCACATACATACATACATACATACATATATATTCTGTGTAACATTTGATTATTCTTCCCTCTTGAACGGCTTCAATAATTATTAGCTATTCTCTGAGATTTCTGTTAAATGAGAAATGAACTGAATCTCTATGGATGGCCAAACCACAGTCCCTTTTAACATATGCAGTATTTCAGAAGAAAGAGAAAGATGCCAAATGCCATTTTTTTAACTTGTTAACTAGTGTTCATTAACCTTTGTAAAGATAAATAGTCTGTGGTTATGAATACTTCAAGAATTCTCTCCAGTCATGCACAGGGAAACACATACATACACAATTTAAGGTATCATCCTTACAAAACTCTTTTCGTGTGTGTGTTTGTGCGCATGTGTGTGTTAATAGGACTCCTGGGGTACAAACATTTAGGTTACTATAAATAATCTAAAAATTTAGAATAAGTTTTAAAAACCCGCATACAGGCTCAAAAAAACCCCAAACAACTGTGTTACCAGAGATACCAATTAGCTTATGATCCAAATTGTTTCTAAATAATCTTGCATATGACAAACAAATACAGAATATCAAAAACTCCAGAAGGAAATGACCATGAGAATGTTTAAAAGGCAAATATGACTCTGTTTATACAACATTCTCCTTAGAGATTTAAACTGTCAGAAGATAAAGGGATCTAGCAAGACTGTAATGAAAATAGAAGATCATATTTTCCCAAAGGATTTAGAATAGCTTTGTAAATTAATAAATAGAAGACATTAATATGCCCCTACAAAAGAAAGGCTTCTTAATTTATTATGATGTATGAATAAGTGCCTTTTATTCACACTGTTAAAAGGAAGATGAGCAATAGTTAAGGGCAAAGGCTACACTTTCATTTCAATAAAACAAAGTGCAAATGAATTGGAATTAGATGAATATATCAGATGCAGATAGAATACATTCTTTGGAGAAAAACTTGTAATAGGGATCTAAAAACAAATGGTTTTGGCATTACCATGCAAGACCAACAGATGCCATAATTGTTCACAGAGGCAGATATTCTTTCAGTTATTGAATACATCAGAATTCAGTGTGCTAAATTTGCACACTGAAGTAAATTATCAATAAACAGACTGCAAACACTAAGAAAGATCTGTGAGAAATAATGATTAGACACAGGATGCTTCCCTGATTCAATCCTCCGTGACATAGAAGTTTGACTTATGGTATAGTCAGGACAAGGGGTTTAGTTGTCCTGCCCTGTCTGCTGTGACCTGACAGGTGCTCTTGGCCACCATCCATCATACAGCTTGAACAGAACCTTATCCCTTCTGTCATTCCTGTGCTCTCCTTTTCACCACTCCTGGGTTTCCTTGTCTCCACCCAATCTCCTCTCACACAACCCATCTACAACTTTTCCCCTTTGGTGCCTATTTTGCCACATTCATATTGAAATTCAGAACATGTGATAAGATTACCAAGTAGTTGCGACTGGTATGTACTGCCAGTCTGGCAAGACCGCTGCTCTAATGATCTTCATGCTCCCTTCTCACTACCTGTGACATTCAGCCATTTCTCCCATAATTCCTGCTTAACTACCTAAGAAATCCAGCCATTTTTTATTTGCAATTTCTGTCACCCACTGTCATTCATCACAGACATCTAATTCTCATGTCATTTTGAGAAGTCTTTAACATCCTGTTTGGTTATTCCAACCTCAGAATAGTCCTGTTCCCATAGCCCTAAGACCCCATTCTACTTCTCTCCCCGGACTGAACAAGTAAGGCCACTGTGTTTAACCTAACAAGCTACATCACTCGGAGGAATTATTCTGAGTGGAATGACATGTCCACACAGAACTCCAAGCAATCTAAGCCTGCAGTAGTCTAAGTTTGCTTTGCCTACAGACTTGAACCCAAATACATACCACATGACTGGGCTTCTATCTAAAAGTTGTTCAACTGCCTCTGTAGCCTCTCAGTAGGGTAGCTTTTCCTTGCATTCCATATTTGTCCATATTTTGAAATTCTTTGCTTCCAGCTTGACTTCTGCCTCGTCTGTATACTCCTCACATGAAGAGTAAAAACCCAACAATGTTTCTTAACCTCTCAGCTAACACCTTTGCTGAACTTTCCAGGAATATGAACACCAAAATTTCTTCTATACAACAGACGGTGCCAGAATTTGTTGTTACACATTTTCAGTCTAAGAAATCTTGAAGATGCTCTGTGCTCTTCTCTTTACCTGATGTGGGACATTGAGGCCTTCCTCTTTCCTCACATACACTAAGAAAATAAAGAATATGGCCTGTTTTTCTGCTAATTGTTTTTCCAAGGTGTTGGAAATTCTGGGAAAAATCCCAGAAATTCTCTTCATTCTCTTGGCACTGGAAGAAGATGGCTGGATTGCAACAACATTTCATTTCTCCTGTCAGGAGGGACAATGGGAAATACTGCTCTGATTAGCAGTGAAAGGATTATCATTCTGCCATTCCGTCTTGTATTCACCCTGAATGCACAAGACTTACAACCAAGTCTTTCTGAAACCCTCAGATTCTCTGTGTTTTTAGGAGCTTAATCCTTCTTGGTTATAGGAAAACAAAACAAAACAAAACAAACAAAAACAAACAAATGAACAGACAAACAAAAAAACCCAGTTTATTTGACTTGTGATAATTTTTTTGCATGTAACTTAGCTGGGTTGAGTTTTCAACTTTTCATCTTTAACTTTTTATTAGTGTCAGCACTACTTTGTATATTTTCAGGATCAGAGTAGAGTAACATTATCTGTACACTACAGGTATTGCTCCTTACAAGTTCTCCAAAAGCTCCACTGAGCAGCAGGTGAAAGCTTTAAGTCTTCAGGACAATAACACCAAAGATAACACTGTGGAGAAAGAAGTGCCAGTCACCCCTCATCACACTCGGCTAATCATGGAAGGAAAAGCTGCAGTGTAAGATATGGTAACAAATATCACGGGCATGTTCAGGAAAAATCCCAATACATTAATCATGCATTATTAAGAATGCAGAAGAAGTATGGAGAAAATTTAACCTCCATATACAGTGCCATGGTGATTTGTATACATAATTGATACATAATTTCCATCAGTGAAACTATTTCACAATTAGGTAAAATGTTTTACTGTAAAGTACTTAGCGGGTTGATTAGCTTAGTGAAAAAATTATTAAGAATTATATAATTGCATTCATATAGAGAAAATGCTGGATATTAAAGGGCTCTTTAACAGAAAAGATGTTCACTTGCAGCGTGATTACCTGCTGTATCAAATTATCAAAGAAAACAATGGCTCCATATCTTCCTCCTTACAGCTTTAAAACAAAATTAGACGCCTCTCTGGAAAATAGTTTTAGCTAAATTTTACTTATTAAACTCAATATAGATGTAAAAACATAATGTTTGACTAGATGATCTACTGATACATATTAGTGAGGTATTTTGTCACAGTATGGACAGGGCTTCAACTGTCAAAAACTACAAGTAAGGAATTATATGAACAGATCTGTGGAAGAATAATATACTTTTTTTTCACACACAGCTAGTGAGAGTGATGGTGATTCTCCCAAACTTACCCTTGGTAATCAGAAATTACAAACCAGCCACACATCACAGAGTTATACATTAATACTACAGTGGAGCAAAACAGCCAAGCTGACACAAGAAATAGGGTCATGTGTCTTAAAAGATCTGGACTTCTGTAGAAACAGTAGTGGACACAAGAGGAACACCTCAGTCTTGCAGCCTTGACCTCATTTAAGCACATCTGTCCTTTCTAATTCACAGTCCAGAACCTGTACATTAAAACAACAACTGAATTAATACCTGTAGGTGTAACAACAGAAAATGGAAATAAGCTTACTACATTTAATCCATCACATAGTATTTTTAATGTTGCTTTTTTCTTCTGTTCATTCATTTGCTAGATACGTATTTTAATCCACAAAATCTTAAAACAAGAAGAGATTCTGTATATATATTTAACTATTATAGGAATAATTTGTGATTTGAAGGATAGGTCTAAAATCAATTTCTGCAGTGTGAGTGAATTTGCACACTACAAGGACAAATAAGGTCAGTATTCTGGATTCCACATTTATAATGTGCATTACTAATGACTAGGGAAAAAAAAAACTTTAACAGATGTAAAGAACAGAATGCATCTGTTCAGGTATGATGGTAAGTAAGTGGAAAAGTAAAGCATGCAGTAACTGCAAGATAACAGACTGTTCTGACCTAACGCAAAAAAATATTTAAGGAATACTTTAAAATATGTCAGCCACAAAACACAGTAGGAAAAAAGGAATGTGTCATGCGCTCTACCTATCATACTCATTGCCATAGTGTATAAGCAATTCTAAGAAAATTATATTCATGGCAAGATACTTTTTCCTCTTCAGCTGTTACCTCAAGTAGAGACATCTATGGAGAACCAGAAAGCCCTTATATATGATAGACATGAAAAATGTACCAGTATAACTCAATCTTCCACTTTCTATATACTTCGCAAACTCTTCATAAAGCTCAGCATGTTCAGATATAAAAAAACTCAAGAGATGACCTCATATTAAATTGCAGTTGAGTGCCTAAATGAAAACCAAAGCCACTTCAGACTCTGTACCAATAAGGGGGACATCATGGAGATCAAGTTGGCCTCGAGTGGTCTGTACCACCTTTGAAGAACAGGTTTGGCCCACCAAATAGCTGGTGACCCTTATGCCATCAGCACCTACTGAATATGTATCACAGTCAGTTGCAGCACCTTTCCATAACATACAACAGAACATAATGTGTCATGATAATAATGTGTGAGGTCCATGCAGGATAAATACAGCCAAACCTACCACAGTCTCATCCAAATGGCATTTAGGGATTTGTCTCTGTGATGAACATTTTAGCAAGCACAATATGGCACAAGACAAACACTATCTGAGAAAACACTAATGCTTGGGCAACACAAATGAATAGTAGTTCCAATCTTCCTCCCAGGCAATGTGCTATTTATCAGCATAGATGCAGCTCAAATTAAAGATAGGAAATATGAATATAAGCCCAAGATCTTATTATTGTCACCCTGAGTGAGAGTAACTAGTTGCTGAAGGCATGGCCATGGTGTGATGTCCCACCTCTGAGACCATATGTGAGCAAGTGTGAGCTCCACCTCTCCTACGTAAGTCTACCCATATGCTTGCTAGATGAATTAGGCTTCCTTTTGTCCAAAATCTTGCTCATTTCCCATTTTATTCCTTTGCTACACTTTGCAAATCACTGGGTTGCAAATCTGCGAATCTGCAAGCAACAGCAGCTTGGTTAGGACACTCTTCATTGATAAGAAACACAATCTTTTGAAAATAATTACACTAAAACCTAGCAGAGTGCCACATGACTAAGGAGTATTATGAATCTGCTGAGAGGTAGTCCCACTTGACTAAGAACAACATATGTATGCTTATTCAATGATAAAATGAAAATACAATAACTATTTCGTATCGTAATGCAGAAAGTCAATATACTTAACATGGATCAGTTCCAAGCTTGTTCTTTCCAGAAGTCCCCAGAAAATATGTAAAGCAGGAGTTGGATAGGAAAGACTTCAGAAAAAAAAAAGTAAAAAAAAGAAAGAATTGATGGTATTTGAGCTAATTTCTACATAAATATTACTTATAAATTAATTCCCACTTCTAAGATTTTGCTGGTCAGATACAAGAATAAGGAAATATATTCCTTCTTCTTTGGATTCATAACTGTCTTCTGAATTATTATCACATTAAATATGTCTATTTTGGATAAACCACATCTCTGTTTTAAACTGGGACAGATGCTAAAGTTCAAAACTACATTTTCTTCAGATGGATGCAACTTTACAGGATAGAAGAAATATTTTAAATTAAATATTATTTATTACTTCCATCGCTGTAACTTCAATGCACCTTAATATTTATTCCCAGATTAAGTTCTGCTGAATTTCAGAGTTCAATTCAGAAATTCTACAGTAACTTATAGATTTAATTTGTGTAGTTGTCACATTTTATACTAGAATTGTTTCTGTCAATTGTCAGGAGAGAAGTTTGTGTATTAACTAAATACTACTATATTTTTTAGTCTGCACTGTACAAAACCCATGCAAAAAATTTGCAAAAAAAATCTATATTAAGTAGAATACAGTTCTGATGTGTTTACTTGATTATAAATAATCAACAGGAATTATACTATATTACAGACAAACTATGTCAACCTTTTAATTAAATAACACATTTTAGCATTAGTTATATATACAAAGCACTGGAAGTTACAAGACTGCCCTACTGCTTCCCTTCCCTGAACTTAAAGTAGCCCATTTGATTTACAGTAAAACAGATGGGGTTAATAACTACATTGGCATGAATGCAAGTAACTACTCTAATAAGAAAGACTACAAAAACAGAAGTTATGGCAGACATGTAATCATAGCTGCCTTTTAATTATAAGCACTGAAGGTAGCTCAAAAGCACCATGACTTAGGCTATGGTTTCACAAGTCTCCGGCTGCAGTACCAGACAGACACACAACTGTTTGTGCAGCTGCTCCACGAAGCAGGTCAGGGAAAGTATCCAACTTAAACATAATACAGCAGGAAAAATTATCCACTGTTAAGCTTCCCACTGTACTTCACTAAGAAGCCACAAAAGTGGTTGGGCTACTACAAAGAGCAGAGGACAGCACATACCGTCAAAAAGTCAGCAAGGAAGGAACATGAATAACTTAAAGTTCATATAGATGCTAAAAATAAATAAAGAGAAAAATAAGAAAGAGCTTTAGAAATACCCATGATGAAAACTGGCACTAAAATGAGAAATTGCCAGAAAAACGTATCCCATTCTGTTTGAACAGAATACTATTCTTTGGCATAAATGTTTCTGATACAAATCAATGAAAATGAAGTGATCTCCAATACACAGCTGGTTCACAAGCCTTGGAATAAATTTTATCCTTCCAGTACCACAGATATTTAAAAGGTAAGGAGGTATACAAGCATGGAACACGAAAATAAAAGCCATGCTTTGAAAACTCATACTGACTTTAATTCAGGAACCTACGTTAAATAAGGAAATCAGGATAACAGGGCGCGCCACAAATCCAACAGAGAGAAGTAGATTCTTAACTGAATCTTAACTCTATCTGCACAAAGAGCTTGAACATAGATGTTAGAAAACAAAATACTTAAATAGCACAATGCATGTGTTTTTTAATACTCGAATTTATAATGGTGACCCAATTCCTACTGAAATTGATGTGACTTGATACCTCAATTGATGTTATCTAACTTCAGGGAGCAACTGAGGCACTGAGGTGGGAAATGAAGAAAGTAGGCTAATCTTCCTCTGCAAGTACCCTTCTCTCACTGTTGACTACAGAAGAACTCAGGAAAGCTAGGCTTCTAACTTAGTTGTCCAAATTATGTGGAAGGAAGATGGGTTTTGGTGTCTTTGTGAATTTAATCGAGCTGCTCAAATGCACTCCACTTACGTACAGACAGCAAGGAGTCTCACGGGTCTAGGCTTTTCTCTTGTTAATTGAGAAAGATACATCCAGGAGTCATGACTGGTGCACCTCACTGTCCTTTCCACAGCCTACGCTGAGGGCTAAACTGCCTAATTTAGGACAGAACTTTCAGCAGAATTTCTAAAACTTATAATCACCAAGTATGAGTGAACAACAGTAAGAAATAGGTACCTTTCAATGGCAAATTCAGATGCTGTGTCTTGGCAAAGTCTTTCAGCAGATCCTCAACAGATGAACTAATTATCTCAGTGACTCCACCACTCAGCTGTCTTGAGTAATTCAATGCCAAATCACCATGCTATGAAACTAATCTCAATGGGTTGTGCTTTTCACTTGCCACCTCTCAGATGAAAAATATAAATTCTCGACTTCAAGGTCTTCACATATTCAGTGTATGGATGGGAGGGTGGGAAAAACACCTATCCTTTCTTTAAGAACTGTAAAAAAGAAAAAAGGGATATAACCTGAACACATTAGTGTATGTTGCAAAACTTCTCACTTTTACTGTACAAGAAAAGACAACAAAAATTGAAAATTGATTAATTACTGTGCTTGTAGGTTCTGAGATCAGTATGGAAAACTCTTTAGCTATAAAACGTTTTTTAAAACTACTTTCCTTCAGAATGATACTGCAGACATTCAACACAAAGAACTTTAGCTTTTGAAGCAAAGGCAACCACAATGGTTTTCTTTATTCTTCTTGAAAGAGAAGTATTAGAGTAACTATATTTATAAACCATTACATGCAATCCTTCATGGTTATTCTTAAGAGAGCTTTAAGTGAAAAACTTATAAAGAACAGAGAACATTGGTTTCCACTTTCATGTATTTGTAAGTGTGAAGGAAAGGGTCAAAGCAAGAGTAGAATTTCTCACAATACTTTCCTTGTGAATAACAGCTGAGACGTCTGGAAAGCAAACTAATTGCTTAAGTTTCACATTATCAACAAAGCTGTCTTTTGAAAGTGCAGTTAAAATCTCCGTCATCTGTTATGTTTGATCAAGTTAGTTTTGACTAAAACGAGAGCTCTATTTTTTAAAGGGTTTCAGAGACAACGCTCTTGAAAGAAAGAGAAACAGAAAACGCTGTTTCTTTTGACTTCTAAGCCTTTTTGGGAAAGGATGCAGTAACCATAAGTACTGCCCTCAGAAGAATCTAAACCATGAAACAAATGGTGTGTAATTACAAAAAAGGTACATGCTATCATGTTATTTTGAGTTTCTGCGACTTTAACACTAAACATTGAAAGAATCACAGATTCCATTAGAAAAGACCTCTGAAATCATCGAGTCCAACTTCCGACTAAACACGACCTTGTCAACTAGACCATAGTCCAGTCATTTCTTGAACACCTCCAGGGATGGTGACTCCACTAAGTCCCTGGGCAGTCCATTGCAACATTTAACAATCCGTTAAGAAATTCCTCCTGATGAATTCCTCTTGATGTCCAACCTGAATCTCCTCAGGAACAGCTTGAGGCCATTTCCTCTTGTCCAGTTGCTGGTTGTTACAATCTCCTCCCAAATAGTTGTAGAGAACAGTAAGGTCACTCCTGAGCCTTCTTTTCTCCAGGCTAAATATCCCCAGCCCCTCAGCAACAGCCCCAGTTTCCACTGAAAAGAGTGAGCATGTGATTCTATCTCTACATACGGAGTATCAAAGAGAATGAATGTTTCAATCTTGATCCACATCAAAGCATTGTCCAACATTCCCCCAACAGGATTTGAATCTGGTTCCTAGATATTTTAATGAGCAACAAAATCTGAAACAGAAAAAGGAAAATTTCAAAAAATATATGACTAGACATTAGCCTATCTGTGCAATTCTACCGCTGACATCAATTCTCTCTTTGGAGGAATCAAGATACTTTCTAGTCACTATGGGGCTGCTGAAAGCTTCACACTGCAAAACAACTGTGTAATTTCAGTAAAGACCCTAAGAGGATGCAACTGTATCACGTACCTTGGTCTTCCATGGAAAGCCAGATTTCTGCATGCATCCCAGTAAACTATATATATACATACTCAAGTTTTCATGCCTCCTGAGTAAAAAATAGCATATTCTCCCAGTGTCATTGCATTCAGCTAATTCCTAAACAGCAGTGTTAAAAATGCTGTTGTCCAGCAGTTCAATTGCTGTCAAAGCCAATATCAATACAATCTGCTTAAAAACAACTTGAATAACCACACAACCATACAAAAGCAGCTTGAGAAACCATACACTACAACATAAGGAGCCCCAGACTATCCGTGATAGGAAGATGTAGCACAGGATTCACAGGAGACCTGTGCTTCTCAGAAGAACCCCTGACGCCAGGTAAGAGGTTTCAGGTCACTGAATAGAGCATTAATGTTTGTGCTTAGGAAACCAAATTTAAAACAAACAAACAAACAAACAAACTTAATTTATGTAATACACAGGAACAGAACAGCTTTTTTTTTTTTTTTTTTTAGTATTACTGATTTTAATCTCAAATGAAAGTACTAATTAAAATTAACCAAACTAGAAATAGATAAAGTTATGAGCATAAGAAGGAACATCAGATAAACCAGACAGGAAAAGTACATGGATGAGCAAGAGAAAGATGCATGCAAGCTAAAATTTGATATAAAGAAGAACCAGGAACCTTCCTGCTCTATGAGCTGGCTATGAATTGTTATCTGTGACTGAATATGTTTTTGTTTCTCCACATTTATTCTGCTGAGGAATTTAGTGTATATCTATCAAAGGCATTATTAGGGATTCTAACATGAGAGCCTGTGTTTCCCTGGCAAAATAATGGGGTTTATTTTTGCAATAGATTAATTTTGTGAAATTGGTCCAAAGATCACAATCATACAGACAGACCACAATCTCTTCTAAAGGAAAAAAACAAAACAAAACAAAACAAAACAAAACAACAACAACAACAACAAAAAAAAAACAACACAAAACAAAACAAAAAAACCCCCCCACAACTTATCCATAAACACAAAGGAAAATTACTAAAAGAAAAGGTCTGTACACATACTGCAGCATCCACCTGAAGTTAGATATGCTAGTTTCCTAGCAGAATATTTGGGAATAAAGTTTAAAATTCTTCCCTGAAGAACACATTTCTCCCTCCAGCTTCACAACAAGCCTTTCAATCACCTTTTAGCCCATTGTTCAAGCTCCTCTGTATTTTAGGCCCTGGCTTTGTCCTTAGCCAAGCCAGTTGTCTGTGGCCTCCTCAGGCAAGGAAGAATATGGTATCTGTGCAGACAGAAAAAAAAGCAGCAACAGAATAGATCTGGATGCCCATGTTGTTAAAATATCTAACACATAAAGCATTGACTGTTTTAAGATGTATTAAAATCCAAGAAAAGTGGATTAACTCTTCGCACACATCACTCAGAGGAAAAGCAACTAGATTATTAAAGTGCACATACATAAATATTGATCTAAAACACCAAACAACAACCCAAATATTTTTCCAAATCTCAAATTATTTTCTTTAAATCTGGGTTTCTCCTTGGGATTAACAAGCCATGGGGAAGCAAGTACCTCTCACTAATCCTGTGAAACATCAGCCAGCCGCCCTCTGCCCTGGGATGTAAAATTCTCAGGGTGGGAAGGAGAGCAGGCAGAAATCTATCTCTAGCATTATCATCAAAAACTGAGAGATAAAGGCAGAAAGAACTAGGGGTTTAGGCCCTGCTATGGAGACACAGAAAAAAAGGATGTTTTGTCAGTGTTTGAAGCACTCTGTTTTGAATCCGCCAGCTGTTTAAAATATAAAAGAGAACAGAGTCCAAGTCCCCCTACTGTCCATTTCTAGGTAGACACCTTCTCCTTCTCTGAATAGAAAAGAGAGGGAAACAAACACAAAGTTTTGCAGAAAAAGTAGCATAATTAAAGTGTTAGGAAAGATTCCAGCTATTGTGCTCTCACAAAGTAAATGCTTGAAGAAGTTGTTACATCTAATTTTTGACAACTCATCAAAGTGACAAGAGAAAAACATGAATCACAAGTAAAAATGCTTTCACTTAATGCATTTCTCAGAGGTCATCTGAGGCATAACTTTACTAGGGTACTAACTACAAGTAGATTAGAATGGGCCTTGATGTTCAAAGGGCAACTAGATACTGGTGTTGGAATAAATCTGCGAGTGGACAACAGAAAAGACTCTTTGAAAGAAAAAATCCTGAAGTACAACTTATTTGAGATGGCATGGAGTACAAGAATTTTCTCTTTAGATTAATTTTCTTACATCTAAAGACAGTTATGTTCTTCTATACTGGTTCTTACAACTCTGGTGACCTCATTACACAGATAAGACTAGGATTTCTAGGTAAAAATAATAAATTTTTTTAAGTTAAAAAAAAACATAGTTGAAAGTTTATCCACTCAATACAGACCATAAGAGAAATTATCTCCATCTACAAACTTCTGCTTAAATTATTTTATATAATAAAATCCAGTAAAAAATAGAATTTTAACGATGATTTATACAAGTCCTATTTTTTCTTCCTACCATTTGTTTACTTCCTTCAGCTAGGAATATTCTCATTCCTATATACTTACTATAGCAACAGAGTCTTGAATCCAAAAAGATTGTTGAAAGTAAACCCAAATAACTGCTCAAAATAATATTCACTAGAGAATCACAGTAAAAATAATCTGGTTTCACTTAATAAAGCATGTTAAGCTTTAGCCCACTAAGGAAGAGAGGCAAAATATTACCTACATAAGGTAAAGACTCATTTAGCAATTAATAATAATCATTGTAAGCTTGCTTCCAATGTCATTCTTTCCCTTCATATTGCTACAAATTTCATTTGATAAAGGGAAGATGACTCAGGACAGGAACAGGCAGAAATTGTTTCTTCATGGCGAAACAGCAGTGTTATGTCAAGGTGCTCAAAGTATTTCAGTTTTGTAAAAAATAAAGCAGTTGTCATGCACAACCTTTCTCCATCTGTGATCAAGTAATAAAAGCTGTGACAAAATCTTTAAAGTCCTGTTTTTTTGTAAAACTTGAGAGTTTGAAGTCCTATCAATGGATCTCAGGTTTTACTACTTTCTTAAAAGCCTGAGACAAATTCAGTTAGACAGTATGAATCATGGAGAAGGGGGAAATAAAAGGAAGAAATTTTGGCCATTATCTGTTTTTTAAAAAAGCCTTAATGAATAACTATACAAAAACTGACTGCACAGAGCAATCATGTCAGTGGTTACAAGTCTTTGATGTTGAAAAGAAATAAGTGACTTCGGCACCTAAATAGGTAATGTGACTTGATACTCCTAACCCAAACCATCCAGAAAGTATCCATTTAGGATACAAAAACTCAGAGATCCTAAGGTCCTTAAAAAGTTATAAAGCATGCAAAGAGTATCCAAATCAACCATAAATACTTGATGTAATATTAAGACTTTTGTCTAAATAAGAAAATAAAGAAGAATTTTGTGATACACAAACAATGCTAAATCCCACTTAGTTGCAAAGCTACTTGGAGAGACTGAATAACTTAGTGGTCTTCCCTTAAATTTCTGCATGAGGGAGAAATATGGGGAGAAGTGTGTGAAGTAGGCTGCATTTAGTTTTCTGATTAAATTGACACTACACATCTTTCAAAGAATCATTCCAGTGCCAGACTGTACTATGATGAATGCTTTCCTATATTCACACTCACCATTTTTAAGATTGGAACAGGATTGAAGATCTGACTGCTGTTACACACCTCGAGCCTGCAAAATAATTCTTTACAAAACAAGGCAGTGGCTGGCATTTGATTGCAGTGCATCTTCAAAAGCTGATGGATGCTAAATCTGAACTCAAGAACTTGAGATGGGGTTGATACTCTATCATTCCCAAACAGCCTGTTCCAGTGGCTGATCACCTTGACTATTAAAATGTGTGGCTTATTTTTTACCTGGGTCCATCTGGCCCATGGGAAGCACTCGCCTAGATGCTGCTTATGCCTAGATATTGGAATTGCATCTTAACTAGCTGAGTACCTGCTCATGGCCAGAGACCACCCTGCCTAGAAGATGCATTCACCACTGCAGATTTACTTAGTAGCTCACCAGATTCATATGCCAATTATTTACTCTGTCAGTGCGGACCCAAGGGACAGCAAAAGAATGCTACTGACACTGCATGCCCATAGTAAATAGGTAGTGTCAACTTCTGAAGGTTAAATAGTAAAGGAAGAAAAGAAATTAGGAAAATAGAGCTGTAAGACAACTCTAAACTGCTATTTTCTCCCCAGAATTTGTCCATGCTCTAAAGCTTTGAGTCAAGAGTAATCAACACCACCTTTTCCTATATTATGAACAGAAGTAAGTTAAAAGGGTTTTTTTGAGAAATAAACTTTGAATTAAACTCAACATGCTCTCTTCAGAATATTTTTCTTGCTTCATTTTCCTAGGACATTAAATAAAGCTTTCTTGGTCTTCAGAATTTTCATTTTTTAAAATTTTCAGGGAAACGCTGCAATGCTGCTCTCACACTGTATGAGGTTTTACATTTTCAGGTGTGATAAGTTAAATACCATCACTTGTTCTGAATTCTCAACATGAACAGTGAGAAGATGCCAAAGCTGGACTTCTTTCAGTATCACAGAAGTTACTTTGATGTAAATGAGCCAAGTTAGGGCACTGCTTCTTCTACTACAGCTGCAGCTTCTAGCTGTACTGTGTTGCACTGAAATTTAAAGCTAGATAATGAAGAGAAGAGGAGAGTCATAGTCTCTAAATAAAATCCAAACTTTTTTTCTTTAGGTTACATAAGGAGAGTAGAGTCCTCATTTGAGAAGCAGAAAAAAAAACTTTCTGGATTCTCTGCAAAAAGCAGTTGATTAATTCTTAATACTATCTTTGATTTTCACCTTCCTCTCTGATTCTTACCATCATTTTAGGTTGTGATCTTCTCAAGAAAGGACTGTTGGGTTTAGTTATATGCTGGGCAGGTGAGGGAACCGAAATTGTAAACTTCTAGAGAAATGAAGAAATTAAAAAGACACACCTATTTTCCCCTTTTCTTTCTGCTTAATGTCCTAATTATATACTTCTCTTATTATTTGTCTAAAGATTGGCTTTTTAGGATTTATTCACTCAGATTTTTTATTCGGTTTCTTTAATTCACTCCTGTGATGAGTGCACCGACATAAGCTAATGCTCAGATATTTTCTGAAGATCTTTAATTGACATGGATATTTTTAATTATTTTTGTCCCTCGTGTAAGTGTTCTTGATTGGTTTTATAAGAGGTGCTGAGTTTTAAGAAAATATGCAAAAAGCTTGCACCTTTGTGCATCCTATCAAATCTTTCTGACAGTGTGTTTCTGTTCCAATTGCATTAGGAACCGTAGCAACTGCAGAGAGGAAAGCCAAGTATCAAAGAACTATTTCAGCTAGTGAAGGAAATCTGTAGTTAAAAGCAAGAACAAACCTACAATCATGATATTTTTCACCCTGCTACCTTGTCTGCTCTGCATCTTAACTCAAAAACTGGGATGTTCCTGAAAAGTGGCAATTTGAATTGCAATTTTTTAAATCTTCTTTCCCTAGGCTGCAGTGACTCTTCTGTAGCAGTGACATTGTCTAGCGCTTCAATATAACTTAGTTCCTTAATTTCAGAATATACATATATCTTATATACAGTTCATGTAAGCAAAAAGGGGTAGTCATTGGAGTTGACTCCATTTAAAGCAGACATATTTGATCTCATTTCCTTTGAAGATGCTGGGACTAAATGCCCCTACCTCACCTGTAGACACTGCATTGTTGACTTCTACACTCTGAAAGAGTGAATCTTGAATCTTGAATCTTCTGCCCAGAATACAGTGTCATTTGCTTTTCTCAAGGTTTTGCAGGATCTCTGTGGGATATCTCTGTGGGATCAGCACCTTGCTGTAGTGTAAGGCTTGGAAGACAGAAAGGACACCCTATCTAGTGCTAAAACAGCACTAGATAGCTGCCTGTTGTGCACCTGAATCAAGCCCTGAATCTCATCCCAATGATTTACTGTTAACACCTTTGCCTCTGGGAGGGTCACACTGAACTATGTCATTAAACCATTTTGTTCTTAGGCAGTTACTTTTTCTTCTCTTCATGGCACCCTTCTAACTTCTCACTATTTCATCTTCCATGTTCCGGGCTAGTTTGTACCACAGTAATAGCACTGAAAGAGGAAGCAAAATTGAAGTTCTTTAAACCAAAGGGGTTATTAATCTGCCTCACAGTAAGAACTAAGTGCAGTGAGTGGAGGTTAAATCCTAAATTATAATAAGTACTTAAAAAACATTGTCTTTAAAAGAAAACAGCAGGTTTATGATCCCCAGGTGTAAAAGAAAGGGAAAAAAAGCAGCTTAATAAACCATTAAATATAAAATGGAAATATTAAACGAAGAACTAAATCTTTCCCATGGGAGTAATTACTATGAAATTTCCTTAAATATTAGCTTCTACCTAATAACACAATAAAATAAAATAAATAAATAAAATAAAATAAAATAAAATAAAATAAAATAAAATAAAATAAAATAAAATAAATAAAATAATCTACCTAATAACACAATAAAATAATCTGTACTTTGCATAAAACAAAGTACAGATTTTAATCCTCTACTCTGAAGGAAACCCTTAAATAAGATGGCTATTTCAAATTATTTTCAAAACAACAAGAGTAAGTCATGAAGAATCAAGTCTCTCATGGGACTGATCAAAATTGAATTTGCAGTTTCCTGTACAATGCTGACAATCATTTACAATAAAATCGGAATGAGAAAGGGAAATTGTCTGTGGGACCACTGAGCCAGGTAATAGCTTCAGTATAACATGGTCACACAGCCAAAATGAAATTAAAATGTACACAGAATTTTAATATGGTTGAACTAGGCCTTACTTTCCTTATAGGATTCTGGCTTGCAACTTTTAAGTAACATATTCGGAGCGAAAAAAGTACTCATTGTGATAATCAGGCATTTTACATTACCAGCAATTTGTTTAAAATAACACGACATTACAATTATGTGTTAGGCAAAACAAAGAGAATTAGCTTGCAAACTATTTCAGTTTGAAACTGTTATAACATAATGGAAATACAAAGGAAAGCCATTTTATAAGTTCAAAATTCTAGTCCTTTTCTGCACATCTACAAGCCTCGTAAATTATAATTACATTTTCCCATCTTACAAAACTCAAAAGACTTCATAGGCACAACATAAAGAACAAGGAATACTTCAAATATTTAATTATTTTCAGATGCATAACAATAAATAAATATATTTACATATCCATAATGTGTTTTACACCAAGTAGGGAACAAAGACTGGTATACTTCAGTTTAAAAATAACACAGTAACTTGATTTGAAAGAAATATTCTCAGCCATATAGCAAGCCTTGCCCAGCAGAACATCTTGGCTATACTTTGCACAAGTTTATTTCCACAGCCAGCCAGCCCATGGCTATCACAGTGGCAGCAGTGGAGGCAAATGTCCACTGGAATTTAGGTACATATCTCTTAGTTCTTAAGATATATTAGTTAATTGTCTCCCAATCAGAAAATAATTCCTTTTTTTTTTTTTTGAAGTCTGAAACCTTAGAGGATTCACTGAAAAGGGCAATAAAATAGACGAGATCTGGAAGTATATCCAGCCCAGAGCTCCTACATTTCTTGAAAAACATTTGTTCTACAGTGATTCAGGCCTTCAAGTGCAGACTATATTTATAAATTATACAAATAATTAAAAATACTCACTGGAGCAGTACTCTTGTTTTGTGGCACACAAGTACCCTAACCACCAAACTACAGGGCTAATTTTTCACTTTGCTTCTATCACAGTGGATATTAAGTAGTTATACAGACAAAGACAGCTGGAACCGGGAAGAGTTACAAACAGCAAAATAAATAACCCAGAAAACAGCCAACTCGCCTCAGTAAATTCTGCTGTATTTTTAGACACTATCAAAAACCCCTACATAAATGGCTACTGTAAAAGTACTGAATGGCTATGCAGCTGATCTACAGCAGATCTGTAGCATGCTGTATTGTGACCTACAATACATACACACTTCAAATGCACTGAGATAGTGAATACAAAATGTCCTCTTCCAGAACTTGAGGATCAACAGATCTCTATCACGGTATTCCTCTAGTCTACACAGACCTCAGTTCAAACCTTTAATGCAAGATGAAATTTGTAGCTTTATTAAAAATGGATATTACTTGTATCAGTAGCTCTTTTAAGAATCAAAGTACAGCTACTTGCTCATGACATGCTTTATACTACTAAGTTTGTTTCATTACCACGGTTAAAATCACTGTCACATATTTCATTGCATGACACACATATCTTTCTGCTTAATTCAAGAAGAACAGAAAGAAAAGTAGGTATTCAATTCTTATTTTGTATGTAAGTAAATTGCCACATGATAAGCAAAAGTGTGAGCAATAGATTTGACAATATGTTTACAGAACCTTCTTGCACATTTCTACCTCTCCAGCAGGAGGGAAGCTCGGAGCAGTAAGCCAGCTTTCATCTACATGAGGATAAAAGCAATCACCTCCAAGCAGTTGACAGGCTGGAAACTGAAATGTGAGCTTACTGCTCAATAACCCGCTTTTGTTCCCAAACTTTACTCACACCCTTGCACTGTCAGATAGGGTGGCTGTAAGGTTTCAGAGAGTAAGGAACTTCTGAGGTTCTTACTTGGGTGTCTAGAATAGACTCACTGGGGCACAGCTTCAGACACACCTCAGTGCAGGTATCTAAATGCATGAAATTCAGCTAAGTGTCCAAGCTGTCATTACAGTCAGTGGTGACACTGGGCTCAGCTCAGTTGGCTAACCATAGGTTCCCAGTGATATCTGGCAAGTCCTGAGGTCTTCAGCGATAACCTTGGGTTTTTGTCTCCACAAGAGCAAAATTCTCCTCACAGGTTTATGTGTATAGTATAGTCCTTTTTTGCATATTACCTGGCTTAATTCTCTCTTTACTATACTTCATCCACTTCAAGTACAGGTATAATTTTTACAGGAAAAGTCTGTGCTTGATTTTCTGAACTTTTTATTAATATATTTTAACATTTGATTAATTCCAATTTGATGCAATTCTACCCTCCCTCACTATTCCTTTTTGTTTTTTCAACATGATGGTTTTCTAATTTAAAACATCACTTAAAATACAATCAGATTAATCCACTCTAGATGTAAACGTACCTATCTTTAAAAATTCCATGTAAGACTGATAATGTTAGGTATACTTCTGCTGGGAAATCAAACTGGTTTTACCTCTCACAAAGCCTTTGAAATGCAGTACATGATTCCACTTCTAAGCAGCTTGTCAGGTTCACTGAGATGGAATTTGAAAAAAACCCAAAAGTTTAAAAATAAGACTGTCTGTACTGTAAGAATTGCACAATTCTTTGAATTTCCCATGTAGAATATGTAGCTCATAATAGCATAAGTATCTGTTGAAGTGACAGTGTACAGATCTATTACTTCTATACACAATAGTTCCACTGTAGGACTAATAATGGGAAAAAAAAGTACCAAGTTACGAAAAATTCATGTTCTTTTAAAACTGATATATAATATTCTAAATTTAAACCCATTCTGCAAGAGTCTTTATGACTGAAGCAATCCATGCCTTTACGTTATAGTAAAGAACTGTGTAATCTTCTTGGAGAGAGAATAATGAACAAACTCTTTTTGCTAGAGCATAACACCCACAGATTAATCTTAAAACTAGTTAAAACATTCAAATCACTTCGCTTTTCTTTGTAAATCACATTTTAAACCTGTCCTAAGGCCAAGAAAAGTCTGTTGAGCAGTTCCAGTCCAACACCTGGCCGGCAAGCAGAATTAATCTTATTTACAACATAATTCTTGGAAATTATCTTGTGTATCTTTTCATGTGTAGCTTGTTTCTAAGGCACAGAATCCCCAAAATTTTTAACCAAAAGCATTTTACTATTGTCATTGGAAAATATTTGGCAATATTAAACGTATATTTTCTTTGCTGCAGTATGACACCATTAGGGCTTTATCTACTACAAAGGAGTACAGATAAGCACTTTCTTATGTGTACTTTTTTATGTGTAGACTTCAGAGCATATTTTTTCTCTCTTCTTTCAAACTGGTCCTTGTCTTTCAAGTACACTACCCAAAACTGAACAATGTTCTCCAGTTTACCAATGCAAAACAGAAGTTTCAATTCACAGATCTCTGCTGTCTTTGTTTTAGAATCTTAAAATAGTTGCCTGCCTGACAACAGCATGAAACTGCTGACTTTTGTCATCTTTTGATCATTATTCACAGAACTTCTCCTACAGAACAAATCCATTGCAAGATATCTCCCATACTATTATGTCTTCCACTGTTCCTCCCCAGCTAAATGGAGCACTTTGCATTTGTTCCTATTGAACAACAATTTTTTCATACTTTGTCTCCATTGTGTCAGGACTATTTTGAATTCTGTCTTTCAACAAGACATGATTTGTTAACTTTTTGGGGTTTTTTTCTTTTTCTTAACACAGAATAAAAATAGTAAGTGAAAACATCCATGTGTATTTGAAAATCTTGGAAATCTAAAAGGCTGCAGGCAATTCTACCTTTGAAATACTGCTAAACATTCATTCAAAACCACCAGCTTTACACTACCTTCTCTGCTAGAGTTCAGTCTTTCAAACTCCTGCATTTTGTCAGCCATTAGCTTCCCAAAGTTCTCAGAATAAACAGGAAGCAGGCATCCATGAAAATGCAAATTTTCTATGGCCACTGCTCCCAAGGGAATGATGCTTTAAATTTGTACTTCACTTCTTTTTTCAAATGCATAAGAACTTCATAATGCATAAAAAAATCTAAATTAGCATATGGCTATACTGATCACCGTGAAACATAAACCAAAACAGTAGTTAGCTGGGTACTAATAAAAATATGAAAAACAATCTTAGTACTCACTGAGTACGAGACTGAACAGTGCACTGACATCAGCTTAACTGTAACTCAAGACATTATTGGAACTAGGAGAAATAATTGATGGTAAATGAACAGGCTGAGACTAGAATCCAGGAACACAAGTGCACACTTGAAAAGAACAATTTTAGAAAAGACTGATGGGGTGAAAACTGTTACAGAAGCCCACTAAATCCCTATGCATAAATAGATATAGATATATATATCCCAGGAGTGACTACAGGCACAGCACACACATAGACAAATTAGTATCTAAAGAATGAGAGAGAGCAGAACCAAATCCCTTTGGAATGATAAAAGACTTACTTGCAATGCAGAAATAAAACTCAGGATTAATAATGAAATTTTAGGTATTAATTTAAATCTCCAGATTTCTGGACTTACAGTTGTCCCTTAATGCTGTGTTTTATGTATATACAGACATACTGGGTCCAAATCTAAGTTATAATTAGCATAATGTTTATCCTGCTTTTTTATTATAACGGACTCAAAATACCATATGAATAGATGATTTTTGAATTTAATAAAGTCTGTATAACAGCTTTGTTCCTTAGACCAATTAGTGGGTATAATGATTCTTCTGTGTCATTAAAATTCCCTGCTTCCTCAGTCCAGAGGGGAGCATGATCATAGCTGTGGGGAAGGGCTGCAGAGCAGCCAAGAAAGAGGAACATAACTCTGGTGAACCACAGATATTTTTGAGACCCTCATGCCTCAGTATAACAGAGTGATAAATGGAGTCTCTCAACCTGTCCACATTTTTGTCTTTTAATAGAATCCTAAAGTTTTGTTTCATTAAAAGAAGTTGGAATTCACCAGTATTTAGATTTAAAATATAAAGGATTATGGGGATGAGAAAGAAGAAAATGTTGGAACATCAAAACAGTTCGTATTGCAAATGATCTGAAGGGCAACATATCATTTGAAACCAGGAGAGATATAGCAGCTTATCTTCAAATCATTCTTCAGAAAACTTCACAAATGGAAAGCAATTGAATCAGTGCCAGGGCACATTTAATTTCACAAAGATGAACAGAAATGCCATTATTTCTTATGGCTTACCAGAGAAAGCAGCTCAGATGATTTCAACACATTTTCTAGTTCATACAATTTACTTTAGCTACTGACTAAAACTTGATCCTATTTAAATGTAATAAATGTACTGTGATCTCAAACAATATGATGCAACAATTTGACTTCATTTAATTCTGCTCTGGGATAAAGTGGAAATTGATCCACTATGTAGCAATAATTTCACAGAAGAACGTGAAACTGCATCAAGAAAGCCTGATTCAATATACTTCAGAACTTACATGGCAAAGGCATTAAATTTCTCCTACATAGTAGGAAGTGTCAGGTAACACTCTGTTGAAGAGTGCAGTTTATTACCTACTGCATACAGGCACACACTTGCCAAGTCCACTGTTTCAGTGACAGGCAGCCCCATTCAGAAATGATTGATGCTTCCATATTTATAAAAACGATGCTACAGTACTAGAGTTGCCAAATACAGTAACACAAAGAAAAGTCCATTTGCTTTCGACTCCACAACTAAGTTCTTATCTCTGAATTTCCCTTCAATCAGACAAGCTGTTATCTTGTTCTATATCATACATAGCCACTTTTTAAAGGATTAAGAGCTCTCTTGCGGAAAAATAGTGAAGTGACACAAGATCTGCTATTCTGTTGCACAGCACTCCATCCTACTGCAGATCACCAGATTTTAAGATGCCTATTTAATTCCTCTCCAAATTTTAGAAATTGTAGGGATTTCTTTTTTTTCTCTACACAAAAACTGGCACTGCAATGTGACTACGCTGTAATCCTGGTGGTACTTGTTAATCTTTTGATTACAGGTATAGATAAAGGTCAGTATGAACTTTGAGTACCATCTAAGAACCTTACAAAATGAGTGTGTACATATTGAGAGGCATCTACAGCATGTAAATGTAAGGTTTAAAAAGGATTTGGGTTTATAGTCATTAGAATGGAGATGTTATAGTAATCCCTGTACAGCAGCAACAACCTCTTCCTCGAATATTAAGATAAGAAATTCTAAAAATCAGAAATGTGCAAGAATGTTAACCTATTAAAGTGACTGTCTTGAAACAAAATTATCATACAGTTTAAGTCCTCTAGTCACCTTTCCCAAAGGACAAATGATTTATTGCTCTCCATTATGTATCTTCTACTTATCGGATTAATATCTTATTTAACTTCATTGTCACCCATCCTTCTGTTCCCTTACCATTCCTCAAAGCTATAGAAATAGAAATAGATTCACAACTAAAAAGAAAATGCACATTCTGAAACACTCCAAAACAAAAGAAAAAGACTGTAACAGTACTCAGTAGGACCTAGTACACAAGTGGAGCAATTTGCACCATGTAGCTTGACATGTCCTAAGAGACCTGGAATTCTTGCAACACTTGAAAATTGCCAATAGTTACTGTCAGGAGGCAGCATTTACCACAATACAGAACCATGGAATTTTCACACACATTAAAAGGTGACAAAGGTATGTCAATATATATAGATGAATTTATGTCAATATATATATAGATGAATTTCCTCTCATATGTACATGCACATGCCTAACAAATTAATAGACAGATGGGCAGACAGCTGCCTCATTTCACCAACACAGTCACCATAAAGTCCCTGGTAGTTAAGACACCCTGAAGACTCAGGATATCTAGATTGTATTTAATGCTGAATGAAAGCACACCTCTGAAAACATCGAGAGTCAGATACAGATCCCTTATTTTAACTGCCTACTTCCCTCTATTGAGTATGTGAGAAACTGAGACAAAACACTAGCTATTTGTTCTGCTGGGATCTAGTCCACTCCTTTAAGGCCAACCTCAACATACTTTGCAAAGAGGCAGGTGACAGCAGTGACAAAATCCATGACATCTGCTCCCTTCTCTACACATCCCAACAATCTCCTTCACACTTCTGCGTGACTCCTGAGATATCTGTCCAGTTGCCAGAGTAGCAGAAGAGCTAATCACACTGGTAGCTGCCCAGCCCAGCCTTATCTAAACATAAAAGGAATGCCTAAACATTTGGTGGTGAGATGGGCACACTGTCATACTACAACTCAGATTGGAAAGGACCTGAAGGAGGTCTCCAGCCTAAAGTCCTGCTCAAAGCAGGATCAAAACTGAATTCAGATCAGCTACAATGTTTTACTATGTTCCTAGAATTCCAAGGTGAAAAAACATCAGCAGCATCTTCCTATTCTTTTTGAATCTGAAATCATTTAGCTTTAATTTTAGTTAGCAATGGTTGCAATTCTTCAAAAATTAGTGGTATGTTCAATAGCATGTTTTTCTACAAATAATTACACTTCAAGGTTAAACAAGGTTTTAAATCTAAATAATACCAGAATTTATGCAACATTCTCTCTGCTATATTTCTTTACATAAAAGGAAAATAAAGACAAAACTACTAATACTAAAGCATGTACTTTGAAAATACGTGAAATGTATAAGGTATATAAAATAGATTTAGCTTTTAAGTATATGCTTCGAAAAATATTTCTTTAAATGCAGATGGTGGACGAAAGATAGCAGACCAAATACAGCATATTATAATATGTACAAAACTCTAGGTTAACTCTTCTGGTACCAAGAAAAAAGATAATAGACAGAGGATGAAAGGAAGAACAAAGGCAGAAGAGAGATAGAAAGATTTCTTTGTACATTTTACCAATGATCCCTTGATTGTAACACCCTTTGACAGCTGCATTAGGCAGGCTAAATAGCAAAACTCCCAAAAGGTGGAGAGCAACTCGCAACTCTAGCTTATTTTTAGCATTAGACAGCCTAAATTTAAAAAGAACAGGAGGCTTTAGGGCGCCAAAGTCAACTTTGCATTTTAGGACCCCATTCTGCTAATTATTTCAGCATCACAGGTTAAAAACAAGGGAGTTGCCAGAAGGACAACTTCCCATGCCTGTATTAAGTTACCACGTTATCCCTTCCAATCAAGTGGTCATAAAGGTTAATAAGTACATATTAACAGACAAATGACAAGACTTCAGGGCTTTGTCCTGAACACATATGAACTCTATATCTCTATCACATACAACCTCGTATCTCTACTATTTTCACATCTTCTCAGCTCCTTAACCATTTCTGCATTAACTTATGCCCAATTAAATCAAACTTATGCCTAAATAAATCAAAATAGTATATGAAGAGTAATCACAAAAAGAAAACCCCACCACCAGTCCAAAAAACTATAATTTATCGGGTAACCTCCTGTTGTTTATTAAAACAACGATCACGCAACCTGCAATTTTTTTTCAATTAAATTTAGAAACTCAAAAGTCTGCAAAACTAGATCTTAAAAAAGAACGTCAAAATCTTAAAAACAAGCTACCCAAGAATGTCTACTAGAAAAAGACAAAGAATATAGTGGATGGAAACAGTGATATAACAAAAATCCCTCTTTTCTAGAACTCCAGGCATTAGTTTTGCATTTTAGTATGGCCCAAATTAAAGAAGTTAAAGAGAAATGTCAAGTTACAGGTTTACAATTAAAATCAAAGCATCTTACTAGAATGATGTCTTACTTTTTCTCATTTATAATTTTTGAAAGCCACAAATTCCAAAAGCAATGCAGTTTCTAATCACCTGCATAATTTAATACTCCTCATTTGAAAGCATAAAAGCATAGGGAGAAGCTAAAAATTAATAGATAACTTTTAAATAATCAAAGATGAAAATCAAGAAAAGTATGAACAAGTTTGGAAACAAAAAGCAGAAAGCTTTACCTTGAAAAGCAGCTGCATTATGAGATATTAAAAATTTTAATGTAGCACTTGATGTTTGAAGCACTTGCTGTATATCTTGCTTTGCGGCAGTCTGATACCTTTCTTCCATCTTTCTGGTACAGCATGTTGGAATTTTAGAAGTACAGACCTGGAGATCAACACCTAAGGAAAAGGCAGTTACACTGATTAATATAAAACAGAAGTATGTAAAACACAAACACCTAGAAAACAGCTACCTTCTTCTTTTTTTTTTTTTTTCATGTGGGTACTGACAATAGAAGAAATACCCAAAGATTTAAAACATTTGGTCCTGTCCAACAGAAGGGGATAGTACTTAAAATTCTGTAGGAAGAGTATACATATTACACTTAATTAAAGTCACATAATATAATTTCCCTGACACTGTAATCTTTTTCCAATTGTGAATATTGCTAACTAATGTTGGTAAAATATATTGAATATGCATTGTACATCACGATACAGGTGGTAGATGTCCCACTCCTGGAAACACTCAGGATCTGGTTAGATGGGGCTCTGGGCAACCTGATCTAGTTGGAAAACCGCCCTGCTCGTTGCAGACTAGCTGACCTTTAGAGGTCCCTTCCAACACAAACTATTCTGTGATTTTATAATCCTCTAGAATACTGAACTGCTGGAGCAGCTCATTCCTGTGCTTCTGTAAATCTTGGACTAGAAAAAGCTAACTACTTCCAAACATTATGTACACACCAGTGGAAAGCCCATTCCAGACAGGTTCATAATGAATATGCTTGTATTAACTTCTGTATGGAGCAATCCTAACCTCCAGTCTAATCTTCCTAACTTTCTAACACTAACTAGTGTCTTTCTCTAATGTCAAACATTCCCATGAATCCACGACACCAACTCCCTACTTCCCTAATAGTTTGGGAGACATTTCTGCAAAGGAGTATTTTTTTTAGATTTTGGGCATGCTGAAATCCCAGAGGGAAAATTCAGTACTTTTACAACTTTACAACTGGAGGATAATCAAGCAGAAAAGCATTATTCACCTTCCTTGTTATCATGTGGTATTCAGATTTTTTTTCTTAATACTATATTATACTAACAATGCTTTCTAATATAAAGAACAAATATATCATGAAAGAATAAATACAAGAATTTAAATTATATTAATACAAAATTTGACAGTCCAATCCAAATTTTGTTCTCGAACGTTATTTCACTGACAGATATGACAAGGTTTTGTGGAAACATGATGAGAAACTTATTTTCATCTGCATGACCTTTCAGCTTCTACATTTTAGTTATTAACAAATATACAGGGTAATTAACAAATATACAGGGTAAATGCTCACATACAGTTCCCTGAGTACACAGGCACAGACATGAGTAATATTTGTCTAATATTAAAACGAAGTAACCTAAAAATTAGCGCTATTACCCAAACTCTTCTTAGTACTTTAAACAATTGTTAGGTACTGCTTAGCTTTCAAACCTTTGCCTCTTGTAAAGCAGAAGCTAATTTGAAACTTTATCGAGGCTTTATGGACTTGAGTATAGCTTCAAGAAGACACACTTTCAGCAAAACCCTAAAATAATAATGAATATTTGTATATGGCTTCAGATGACTCTTCAGCATTATTTTATTCTCTTGATTTTATGAAAAATATTTTTTTTAAGCAGCATCTTTTGTTCATAGATCTCATTCCCAACCCTAAGGGAACTTAGTTTTATAGTTTTAAGACTGCTAATCACGTACATATAAAGTACATTTTATTGACCTACTTTTGTTCTGGCTCATTAAACACAGCTGCTTTCACTGGCTAGGAAAAAGTAACCAAATACAGCATACAAAGACTCAACTGACTAAAAACTGAATTGTTTCTCAAAACCCAGAGTGTTTTTTTTAGAGATCTAAGGACCAGCTTACAGATAATGTTTCAGAAGACATGTACACCAGAAAGTGAAACAGGTCCTTCTATTTCAGTACAAGCAATATTAAAAAACCCACACAATTTTTCTGAGTTTTCACATCTAAAAACTTTCCATTTTCCACACGAATTGCTTTGTCAATAACCAATTTTGAAATAGAGGGAGAAAACATTTTCTATTCCAAAAAGGCATATTGGCTCTTCAGTATCAAATTCTGATGGCTCTACACTGTGATCCACTTTGAGACAAGATCACAAGACAGGCAGAAGTGAAATACCTTAGCCTGTAATAAAAATATATTGAAGTAAACAGTTATGGTATAGGAAAGGTTTTAGAACTGAAAATTATCTAGACGAGTCTCTAGGAAAGATAGTTTGGGAAGAGAAACATAATTGTTCTGAGGTGCAAGTTTACCTATCTGGAACTGATTTCAAACTTTTATTCATGGTCTCAGCTGTACAAATCTGTATTTTCAGTACCTTGTAATAAACAAATGCTGACAGGATGAGGACATTAACTGCCAGGAAGAGAAAATGCCAGATCCGTGGTAAATTTCTGCCTGTCTATTTAGACTTCCAAGAGATCAAATCCAGGGTCTGAAAAATCTCAAAACACATTTAGGATTGTCATGACAAACAGTCTTTCAAAAGCCAGCACTGAAATGCCATATGGCTTGGAAGAATTGTCAAATCAGTGGTTTATTTCAAAATGGATTTGGAACCTGTATCAGACATAAGTCCTTCTCATGCTTATCCTTTAATATTTATTACCTTATTTTTGTTACAAGCACCACTCCAGACTTAGCATTACTTGCTATCATTATGATTGTTGTAAAGTACTTCAGCTTTGCCCAGTAAAATAGATGGGGATCAGCCTCAAGCACCTGGCCCTGACTGTCAATACTGTTGAACTATAACCTCACTTCTTTCTGTGGCTCTATGCAGCAGGCACCAGTATTTCTCTCACCTGCACTTCAAGAGATGGTGCATTCTGTATATTGCTTTCAAAGGGCATTCCAAATAACACTGTAGGACAAGTTTGGCTCCTTCCTTATATACTGCAAGCTCATCCTCCTGCCTACTAAGAAGCACCCCAGCAAGGTGAAGCCGTGCCTGCATACACCCAGGCTACAGCTCACTGAACAAAACATGCTGTCCTGTTCAAAAGCCCTCCTGTTTCTGAGACTGCTTACATTGCGGGGCAGGGGAACCCACAGTGTCTTGGCATCACAAAAGCATCGTACTGGTTCTCAAGAAGATTCAAGAGAAAATCCCATGGGGTGAGGACAGTCCATTCCTTCTACAGTACACCAGCCTTAAGCAATGTAGAATGACCCTGTCTGTTCACTTGGCATGAGAGTCATGAGACAGTCCTCTGTCTTCTACTGAGCTGCACCACCTTATCTAGCCTTCAGGCTAGATAAGTCCTAAGACTGCTGAGCACTGATGACTTCCTAGAGAAGCTGAAAGATTGGAGATTGAGACAGGGGAACTGCTATATAGCTGAGCCCATTTTATTGCTGATTTTAATCTCAAAGTACTGTAATTTTTCTTCACAGTGATCATTTTGTGGATCCAGAGGTGAAATGTTCACACACACACAAAATTATGTTGTTGGCAACAGTCCTTACAAAAACAGATGTGATATAATGAACATCAGTAACTGATTTGACAAAGCATTTCACTTACTGTCTCTGACTAAATAATTTTCCAGAGCTCAGAATGCCAGTTAAACAAATAAAGTAATTAGAAGCGTCCCAGCCTCCATACAACAGAAAAAAAATTGACTTGAGGTAGACGGAAAATCCAAATTACCTGAATGTAAATTATACTAGAAACCCAAATTAAAATTCCAGTATGATCTTGGCATTGCATTAAAGTAATCTGATGGATTTTAAGCTGACTTCTATTGTTACTTTAAGGGGAATTAGCAAGAATACTTTAACTTGAATTAACAATAGTACCACAGACCAACTTTTTCTGACATTATCTCATCCTTCCAGCATGGTTTTCTCATTTATTCAATTTTATATTCATAATGGTTCTCTACCAAAAAGCCTTTGCAATAAAATTTATACTAATCACAGTCTTCACTCTCTTTTATGCTTTTTGTTCTCATAACTGCAAACATGATCTCCCAACTTTTGCTGAAAAGAAGATTGATTCCTGAAAAAAAAACCAAAAACACCCAAAACCGAAAAAGCAGAAACCAACCAAAAAACAAACTGCTGAGAAAAAATATCTCCAGCACTTCCCCCCCTCCGCTTCCCTTGGAATTGTTTGATTCTACAGTGACAGCAAATGTAACATTTTTCAATAAGCTACAGAATTCAGCTTTTTGGTGCAAACAAAAGCCTGAAAGTTTGTTCACTGACATACCTACCAGAGGCTCTCTGTTAAGAAGGCAAGGGTGAATGGTTTACCCACCATCTGCTGTTGCTAAACTCGTATCATAGAATGGTTTGGGTTGAAAGGACCTTACAGAGTATCTGGTTCCAACCCTCTGCTATGGGCAGGGACATCTTTCATTAGACCAGGTTGCTCAAAGCCCCACCAAGCCTGGCCTTGAACATTTTCAGGGATTGAGGATCCACAACTTCTCTGTTCTACGTACTCTGAGAGAAAGAAACCAGAAAAGAAATACTATTTGCAACCAAGGAAACAAGAAAAGATGAGAGCTCCCACTTAATCCATGTGAAAAAAATGAGCTGCTGAAATTAGATAAATGGACTATACTAGCACATAGGTTAAAAGAGTGGAAGTCTTCAAGAAAGTTGCTTAGATTACAATACCAGAAAGGATATACAATACTTTGAACATAATTTTGAAATAATTATGAAATAATTTTGAACATAATTTTGAACATTTATTTTGAAATAAAAATATGTTAAAAAGTACTTTGCAGACAACAATTTCTTTCTTTTTTTTTCAAATAATCCAAGTCATATTGATGCACAAAAATAAAATAAAAAACTCCAAACCTAACATTTGAGTACTTTTTATATTTATTTCATTCTTCATACAGCAAAAAAGTGTCTTTTAGGATTTATAATTACTAAGGTTATTCTGTACAGTCCCACCAAAAACATACTTGTAGCACAGAACCAGACAGGACAACAAAACAAAGTATTTTTGCAACCAACATTTAAAATCAGCATGAATGAAATAAATGTTCCAATATAGTATGTGATGGGGCTGAGCCTAAGTCTGTACTATAGTTCCCAAATCACATGTAAAAAAGACTGAGAATAGTTAGTCAAATGTCTTGATTGCTAGGGGTAGCAATAAGTATCTTGATATTAGTAAATATGTTAATTTATCTTTATTATTAGTTGCCATTTTCAACACTATTATATCCTGTCTTATGTGAATGATAACACAAACACAAATTTGTAGTTTCCATATCATTCAAGATCACCTTCATGTACATATAAATGCCATTTTTGCATAGGATGACAGAGGTATTGTTTTCTCCCTTAAAGATATACAACCTTTACACAAAGCTACAAAATGAATTATATAAAATAATGCATAGATTTTTGAGCTAACATATATTAACAATACAGACACATGACAATCTCCAGAATTAGAATTTGTATGATTTACTGCTATCAGGCTTTTTTTATTTCTACTAAGAAGAGGAAAAATGTGAATGGCACAGTCTGGTTTTTAATACATGCAATGAAAACAAGGCAAATATAAGCCCTATAATTTTATTGACTTCCACTGTATACAAAACCATACATCAACTGGCACTCCTGCTGCTCTTCAGCTGGTGATCCTACTCCACCCCAAGGATTCAGCTTAAGACATTTAAACAAAAGTGTTCTTAAACCAGTTATGTCTAAAGACACAGAAGCAATGCAGTAGAGGCATTTATGCAGCTTATTCTGAAGACAACACCTGCATTTGATAATGGTGTAGCTTGTGGTTGCCCACAAGGAGCACACTTACTTTGGAGTAAGATGCCAAAGGTATCCCACTACCAGAAAGATTTAAGTTTCCCAGAGTTATTGCATCTGTCAGCCCCATTAGGAACATTATGGAAACCCTAAGAAAATTAAAATGCTGCCAGACGCCCCACATTTTAGCACCAAAATTAAACCTTATAAAGGCAGCTTGGCCATCTATTTTCCTAAGCAGACACATACAAAAAAATGTGTGCGTTGTATGGGTGTATGTGTGCATCTTATACATGGGTGCATGTGTGCATCTTATACACAAACATTCCTTAGGGCCATCAGAAAAGCCTTTAAAATATTTTTACATCTTGCCTCAAAAGAAGGCTTAACATAGAAGAGCAGTAGCAAAACCCAACATTTGAAATTTCTGTTCACATTATGTTTTGAGCCTATAAATACCTTTAATCCCACCTAAACTTTCTAAAATACTTATTTAATCCCTGTTTTCTTCTCACTGTCAGTTCTGGATGTATTTTACTGCTTGCAATTATTTGTTCCATGATATCTGAGATCAGTGCTATTCAGAACAAGAGCTCTGGCTGCCCACAGCAATGTAATTCCTTCAAAGAGTGAAAGGCTGCTGACCATGCGGCTGTACCACACCTCCTGCTGCCCACAGTTTGCAAGGGCAGCAGCAGAGAACGGAGTTCTTTTATATTCTTACAATTCAAACACAGCTTTTCCTTCGAACAGGAAATGCAGAGAAATCAAAATCAAAAGAAGAAACTGAGTGGTGGCATAAAAAATTATTATAGGGGAAAGGAGGAAATCTGAGGAGCAGAGCAGAAGAAACATATATATGGTACTAGAGTTCTTTTCTATTGAGTCAACATATTTCCTCCCTATCCCTAGTACACAAATGAATGGTATCTTAATCAAAATAAATGGCAATGACAGAGAAAGCATAAAAAATACAGTATGCTACAGAATGAGAAGAACGTAGATGAAGTGATACCATATCATTCATACTGAGATTTTTTGTGCTGATTATTTGCATGAACAAACTAAATCGCTGACAGGGCTGTAACTCAGATTTCACTTTCCAAACACCTTCGTTTGCAAAGTACCTGTCTCATCAGGTTTTCCAATTGAACTGTTTATTTTCTTTTTATCAAAGACAATTATAAAAATTTTAGGTTAGGACAATGCAAGAAGACAACAATGCATATTGATAAATGTACTAGTAATAAATATAGTACTCTAATTTGTAAACTACACACTACAATATTGATTGTGTTAAGCATTATCTGTCACATTTAAAGCTAGAGTCATTAAAAGCTGTATTTTGGAGGGATGCCTTTAAAATAAACCAAGTACGCCTTATCCCAACTTGCAGAGTTAATAAAAACTACACAAATTATCTTAAAAAAGAATGAGACTACCTACTGATATTTTATAATTCAGCTTTTGTTGCATTTTCTGTCAAAAAAGCACTGATTCACATTTACTAGTTAACTTGTCATCCAAACATGAACACACTTTACAGATGTGAAAAAAAAAAACAAAAAACCCACGCTGTTTTCTCATTCTATATCGCTGATCACTAAAATACTTGCATTTTAATTCTCTGAGCTCAACTGAGATTCTCACAAATCTGGAAACAAAGCCTTAAACCTAAAAACGTACACCTTGCTATCTCCATGCTTCGCAACGTCATTCAGTGTCTACTTTAAAAATAAATTTCATTGATAATACAAATGCTAGATACACTCAAACTGCCATAAAGACTCTACTTTGCCGGGAATTTTATTCCATTATATTCAGGTGACAGGCAGATATCCAGTACGGAAAATGTGCAGCGCGACCACTTGCAGCGGTATAAGTCATTCTCATTTCACAGCAGAGTAACTCCAGCAGCCCCAGACGCAGTTCGGCGGCTGTCCCCAACCTGCAGGGTTCGCGCTGGCCCCGGCGTACCTGTGCCTGCTGACGGCCGGCTGGAAGCAGGACGACCCCAGCTGAAACCGGCTCGCTCTGCTCTGCGCGATACGGAGTGGAAGTGGGTGGGCACAAGGCGGTTTTAGGCAGGTGTCGGGGTGCTCCAGTACCACAGCCCGAGAAGAGCGTTTTCTCTCTTGACTAAGGGGCCAGACCCGATGTGCCCGCGGGGCCCAGCCCCGCCACCCATCGCCGCCGGCGGCACCAAATTCAAACCCGGCGGCTCCGCCGCTCCCGGTGCCGCCTGCCCCGCAAGCTCTGCCTTACCTGCCCGCGGGGACTCCGGAACGCCGCCGAGCGGGCCGAGCCGCCGCAGCTGGAAAACTTTCCGGACCGCCTCGCAGCTCGGCGGCGGCTCCGCACCCTCCGTGGCGGCGGTCAGGAGCAGGACGGCGACGGTCAGGACGGCGAGGCGGAAGCTCTTCCCCCCCATGGCCCGCCACCGCCGCCAGCTGCCGCAGGGAGCGCGGCCGAGGCGCCCCGAGCCGCCGCCGCGGGGGAGGCACCGCCCGCCGCCCCCACCGGACCCTCCCCCGGCCCGGCCCGGCCCGGCCCCCGCCCGAGGAGGGGCCCCACGCCCAGGGCGGCAGCGGGAGGGCGCTGCCCAGCGCCCGTGTCGGCGCTTGGACCAGAGGAAACGTCTGCTCCCCACCACGTACGCCCGGGGTGCTGGGAGTCCGGGCTGCGGAGGAGAAACCCAAGGGCAAAGGAAGTGATGGCATGGTAGGGGAGCAATTTCGACCCACAAACACAAAAAAAAAAAAAAAAAAAAAAAAAAAAAAAAAAAAAAAAAAAATTGTAGCGCTTTGGGGAAACTGCTAGCAACAGGCTTAACACTGTCAGTAAAGTATGCCATTCAGTTTGGCTTCAAATGCCAAACTTTTGTTTTTCTGACAAAAGTTTCCAAGAAGTCGGCATCTTCAAAAGTTCCAGTTTCCTGAGGCAAATGTGACACGGGACCCATTTACAAACCCCTGTCCTGTCTATAAGTCCGATGAGAACTGTTAGAGCAGCCAAGGAAGCAACTGGGAGGCATCAGGTTATCTTTAGAACAGCTTTCTCCATGGCAAAATCAAAAATCTTCTCCATCTACAAATTTTAAATGTCACACCTTACCCCTTACAGCCAGAATTATTTTTTCTTTGTGTGCTTCAAAACTGCAAGTGGTCATTCAGCACTGTAAAACATACGGCTTTCAATTTAAAAGAAATCTTTAATCCGTGCCAGCAATTTCAACACAAGACTGCAAAACCAGTTCTAAGTGTGGATTATTAAACACATTCATTTGAATACAGTTAATAAACCCAAACATAAGTTAATAAAATTTGCACTAGAGATCAACCACTACTGAGCAAAGCAATAAAACAATGCCATTATCCAGTCTACTGAATGACAGTTCATATGAAGGGGAGAGGACTAGTATTTCTGAATCAACCATATTCCTGGGCTTGGCAACTCCCTTCCATCAGCAAGCTCCAACGTAGAATATATCAAAGGTCCTTTAACAGAATTTGTTCTACTGTTCTTATACATTGATGTGTAAAGAGTGAACACAGATGACAGGTTACAATCTTCTTAAAAAAGCACACTATTGCAAATAAGATTACTGAAAATAAAAAGATTTTGTTTAGATAAAAAATAAAATAAAATAAAAAATAAAACAAAACAAAACAAAATAAAATAAAATGTGTGGAAGCTCGTAGTAGGCAGTGAACCCCTTGTCATTCAGTAAAATACTCTTTTTTAAAATATTGAAAAATATCACTGGGGAAAACAACCTGGACTTGGGAACAAGAGAACATAGGATCTTATTCAGCAACTTGAAGATGGAAATTATTTTCCTCAACACCTAACGCAAGATCTACAGCACTCACAGTAAACTTATGAAAATAAAGTATTAGTATTCAGGGGAAAAATCTTATAAGTTAAGAAAAACATATAAGTATTCCTACGTACAGATTTCTCCTTTACCCCACAACCACATGGAAGTTTGCCTACAGCAACAGATGATGTTGAGAAATCTCTAGAACCCTTTTGCTTCAAATGGAATCAGTACTTTCTCATGTTCTCCACTGATACCAATTCAGAGAAACCTCTATCCTTCAACTCTACAGTTAAGGGAAAAGGGAGGTTTTTGGTACAAAATTGAATGTATATTTTAACTAGATTTTACAAGATGAAAAAAATTCTAATTTATTCCAAAAGGTGAAGCGGGTTTTTGTTTGTTGGGGGATTTGGAGAGTTGGTTTTTCGATTTTTATTTGTTGTTAATAACTTTAGCATAGGAAGTGTGAAGGAAATAATTATTTTTGGCTTCATTAGGTGATTGAATTTAATTTCAGGTTTTATGCTTCAAAGCTTCCCTGATTTTAGTCTTAAAATGTGTATTTTAGCTAACAAGTTTCATGAATTAATTATTCTAGGATATACTAGACTGAATTTGTTTGCTAGTGCTGTTTAGCTAGTAATGAGCAGGCTCCTGTCTCTTGCCATGGGGCTCACTATCGTGACTGTATTTTGTATCTAGTGCTTTTTAGTGGACACATTTTGCTTTTGCTGCTAGCTGTAGTGCTGTACTGCTTGTCACCTTACTGTATAATGGCTGGGAATGCATTGGTAACAGCCATGCAGATGTGCCTCCATGGGATAGCAGGTGGCCAGTGTGGCTGTTCCTGTCCTGCTATACTGGACAGGCTGGAACTTAGTCTGAACTTGAGTTGAAAGGACTGTGACCTGTGAATGAGTCCACAATGGAGAAGAGATCCACCTGCAGTCCATGGAGAACCCCATACCAGAGCAGGTGGATGCCTGAAGGAGGATGTGACCCTGTGAGATGCCTGTGATTGAGCAGGTTTGCAGAAGAAAGGAACTCTTCTCATTTTGACATGAGAATATATATACATATATATATGAAGTTTATGAAAGAACATTAGCATTAGCTAGATTTGAATCTTCTTGGCCAAAGCCTTAACATGCACACCTGATGGCTCCTCATGTAATCTAGCTGTTAGCACAAATGACTTCAGAATATCCCTTCTACAAATTCGCCCTTTGCCTCTTTTCCTTAATCACAAACAATACCACTCAATTACGTGAAATAACTGGTGCAATGCCAGAGGAGGATCTTCAATTCATCCCTCTAAATCACAGGAAGCTAAAATGAAGCTTTCTATTATTTTTGGCACATAGCTAAGTTTCCTCTCATCTACACAAATGACATTCTGCTTTGGACTGTCATCTTGTAATGACTGAAAACACTTTATATGGCTGTGCCACCTTTCCTGTTTTCATACCTTCCGAGAACTACTACAAAAATAACCCTTTCCAACCTGTTGCTTTGACCATGTTCACTTTTCTCATATTCCTTACTGTGTCAAACACAAGTTGCTTGGCTTCAATTGCATATCCTTCCTTCCAAGTGGTCCCATCTCAGGATGCAAAGGGGAGTTTCTGCTTCCAAAGGACTACAGCACCTGTCTCCATCCTCAAGTTCTAAAATGATCATATACTTTCATGCTATTTTGCCTCTCATATCTGAAAGTAGTTCAAACATCTATTAAACTGCCTCATTGTAAAAAAAATATTTGAAGAGTGATTTAGAAGAATAAGCATCTTGACTGTTATTTTTATACACACCATAGTAAAGAAAGTTCTTTATTGATTAAAAAGATAGACTAGTGTCTGTGTTGACTGGTATGTTCACATCATCTCCCAGTGTCAAATTATATTTCAGATTTAATATATGCTCTCTGTAAGTTCTTGGTTTTGATACCATCCCTTTGATTTTTATATAGCTCTGAACAGAGTAGGGATCCTAGCAATGAAATAGAACTGGAAGTTACAGTAATAATATAGGGGAAAACAATAAAACAAAAACCTCACAACAAATCACCAACTTTTTCTTCAGTTACACAGAACTATTATAATGATTCTACAGATAGTAAGAAAAACAATCCCAAAAACAAACAACCCCAACCAAAAATGAAAACAAAACCACTCCAAATAGTTTTCTTATTTTAGATTGGGATAATAAAGCAGGACTAAAAGCTACACAGCATTTGTATTTATAACTGCCACACTTACCAACTATACCATAAACTTAGTGAGGCCTGTAAAACTTCACACACAACTCTTCATTTCAATTCATCTAATGGTTCATGAAAGTAGAGCTGAAAGAATTGATACGAGTCTTGCAAAAGCTTTACCTGGTTTTGAGATAAATTCTCAAAAATGTTGGTTGGGATATTTTGATTTTTTTTTTCAAGAAAGGAAAAGATATGAATTTTAACTGAAATTTTTTTAGTAGTAAAAATCTTAATCATTAGTGAAATCTTAATCATTAGTAACAACTCCCAGGCATGTATTTTTAGATTACTAGGAGCTACACACTGCCAGCAGAACAATAACCTTAAAGAGAAAACTGTATTATTATTTCATGCTTGCAATGAAAAAGAGCTGTCAGCTGAGAACTCCAGCAGGGACAGAGAGAGAGCACACTGGAGAAGCAGATGCAGACCACAGAGGAGTATGTTACAATCACAGCAAAGTTTGGAAGGGACCTTTAAAGGCCGTCTAGTCCAATTCTCCTGTGATGAGCAGATGTATCTTCAACAATCACAGACCACCAGCATTGTTCCTCCCACCCCCAAGCACACAGCAAAATGCTATTCTTCCATTAACTTCAGCCGAGGCTTCCCCTGCACATTGTGGTCCCAGCATCCCCTCTGTCCCAGCTCCCGGCCTCTCCATAACTCTCTGCACACTCTTCATCTTCCCAGTGAAACCAGCCAGCCAGAGTCACCAAGGAAAAGCGGCTGGCAGGCAGCTGACGAGGACTGCCCCACTCCTGGAGGTACACCCTGGGCTTGGGGACATGGGGGTGAGGGGAAAGGTCCTCTCCCTGTCATCCATCATTGTGGATGCTAACAGCCTGGTCAGAGAGAAATTTTCAAGTATCACACAGTGGCAAAACCTGTGAGAGAAAAAGTCAAATAACTTTCCCATACACTAGTCTAAGGAGCTGTAACAAAGCTCGGTGTAAGAATTCCAAACAATCCTGCACTTGGTGTTTTACACTTGCTGTTTATTTACAAGATGTTTACAAAGGGGTGTCATTTCTAATTAGCCAGTGATAATGAAGGGTGTTAATTAAAAGACCAGTCATGTCCAGCTGTATCAGAACAAGCTATAAAAAGCTGTGATATCTAATAAAGTGTGCTGTATGCCCTCCAATAAGTTCAGAGTCTATATCACTCATTCAACTGTCCCTAATACAACAGCACACACCACCACACCCTCCAGCCCCCAAGCTCTGCAGTACTGACTGTTCCTTAAAGTGGAAAGGGTGCAGAAGTGCGGACCTGGGATCCTGCCTATGCAGGCACAGCTTCTGTTCTTCACAGTGATTCCAAATTCCAGTACTCACTTCAGACTACTGTATCCAGAAGGTAATTGAACATCTATTTTCATAAAGATTTTATTCATTTAATAATTTATACTTCAAACATAGCTCAGCAGTCAGCCATTTACTTTCAAAAGTACTTCTCCTTACTGCTAGGTACACTGTTTCCATGGAGACTTCCTTAGATATTCTGGGGTGAACATGCTTAATCTCTTATTTTCTTTTCATTTTAAAAAGTCAGTACAGACCTAGGCACTCCTGAAAGTCAGTATAGGTTTAAGTTTCCATTAGTAACAACTCCCAGGCACGTATTTTTAGATTACTAGGAGCTACACACTGCCAGTGTCGAATAGGTAACCTACCTCACCATTAGGCCTTCCCTGAATTGACACACTAAGGTAAAGAATTCGTACAAGGTCTTGAATTTAGATCAAAACACAGTAGCTGTGTTACAGCTGATGAAACTAAGTATCAAAGAAAATTAATGTAGTCATGTTCTTTTTTTTTTTTTTTTTTAACTACGATTCACACATTTAAGATTCAGGTGATTGGCTGTCTCTGTCTGCTTGACACAGATCCAAATTTTCCCACCTCTCCCAAGTGAACATGCAAGATACTAATGTATTTTTTGAGTGGCAAGGCTATGCAATGAATCTCTGATATTGTCTTAACATGCACTGCAGTAGTTGTAGCAGCTGGTCTGAGGAAAACCAGAACACCAGTCTACCAAGTGGAATACCCTTTCTACAAATGACCAAGAATTTAATCTAAAAATGCTAGCACTGGTCTTTTCCTGCATTATAAATACACAAAATACCACCACAGCTTTCTATTCAAATGCTGTTGAACCTCCTGCCAAACCACATTGTGTGTATTTTTATGGACCAGTCTGTATCAGGACACAACTTCCATCAGCACACAAAAACTTTATTAACTTGATAATGGAATTCACAATGTGAATTCAATTTCCAATCTTATTTTTCATTTCTAAAAAATAAAAATCACTGTGTTAATGGTTATATGCCTAACGCCTATAGTTATTTGTTAATAGGTATTTCTTTGCTATTATAGGTATGAGATATCCAAAATGCCTCAGTTACAGGAAAAATCTTCAAGTGGAAATAATGTGAATAACAAAGCCATTCACCACACAAGGTTTCATGAATACTGCTATCCTTGAACTACTTGTGAAGCATACTTCAAGTTTATTTCTCATTTTGTATTAAACAGCAAAATGAAACAAGTATCTGGAAAAAGTAAGGCCAAGGTCCTCATTAAAGAAAAAAAAAATAGTGTGCTTAAGGAAATACATAGATACCACAATTTTTCCTACTACATCTTACTGCCACACAAAAGACCTAATATTTTTTTCTTAAAGACACAAAATCTTTCCCAAACTGAAACCAAACTGATCCCCATTAATGAGCTGACTAGTTCTGGATGAGGGTCTCAGGTTGATGTGGTTTTTTTCCCATCTTTTTGATAGTATTAACACATATTTAATGGAAGCTATAAATTGCACGTGAGCAACTTCGAATTCCATTGTAGGAACGAGAATTAGTCAGTGCAGCATGTGAATACTTTGAGATGTTAGTCTGCTGTTGTCCACTGGCTGTTCCAGAGTACTGTGTAGATAATACAAGCATGTAAGTTCAATCTTAGTACTACCTGGTTTCAATAAAATTTATCAACAATTAATGTTAAAATATAGAAATATTATTAAAAACAGGAAAAAGTGATCACAGAACATACTTCAAAAGAATTTTATAGGCTTAGAAGAAAAGCTAAGGGAGTTCTCAGTAAATATTGTACCTCTAACTATATTCCAGCCTTATCTTCAAGTGCAGCTCTTAGATGACTTTAATATAAAGAAATCTTAATCTAAAAAGAAAAATAAAAGTGAGGGTAGGTATTGAAATGACTTTTTTGCTTCACCTTGCTAGTATATGTTGTCTGATGAAATAATGCTGAGACAGTATAATGGTATACAGCAATCAAAATGGACATACAAATTCTGATCAGCAGGGCTATTTTTGTTCATCTCCTCCAGAAACAGAAGAAAATAAAAATGAAGTGTCTTAATAATTTTGCACATTATAAAGACTCCTTAAATCATTTCCCCCCTTTTTTTTCAGCCCCAAACAGAACTCCTTTAGCACATAACATTCAACTGTACAGAAAGAAGATGCTACACCCAGACTGCACTTGCATGTAACTTTGATTTCTATGCACTTTCTGTACAATTTCATACACTGTGTCTTCTCAAATTGCTCTCTATGTCACCCTGATTTGGAGGGTCAAGCTGTACCTGCAAGGCTGCATTCTCTGTGATAGTCCTGCAGTGCTATTTCTACCATAAACTACAGAAGTTTCAAGAACAAAACATGGTAATACAATCCAGATGAAAAACTAGGCAGAAAGGAAAACAGTAACAGTACCTATACTAGTTCAGGATGGCATAATACAAATACTTCATCAAAAATAGACAAACTGCAGTTTTTCAACACTGGTGAACAAAAATAAATTCTACATTTTCCTTTTCTCTAGAACATGGAAAACCTGTGGAGTAATGTTCCATCTCTCCATATTTTTGGGGGTCAAAAAAACTGGAAAAAAATAATCACCAGAAGTTTCAAGTCTCATGTCTACACATTTATTAAAGACTTTCTCCAGACTTCTAGGACCAAAATTTTTCACAACCTTTTTCATCCTCTTCAAGTTTTTTATTAAGTGTTCCTGCAATGACTCAAAAGACAGCTAAAAGTAGCACCTGCTCTTCTGTTAAGAAGTTGTCATCTTGCTTTATCAAGCACCAGTGCCCACTAAATCCTTTATTTCCACACCCAAACAAAAGTACTTTCCCTTTTTGAGCAAGTCTCAGTTTAAAGACTGCCCATGCTCATCTCTGCCTCTTTTCCAGAAATGAACTGATTATTCTCTCCCTCATTTTTCTTGGCCAGGATAGCTGTCATCTGTCCTACCTGGATATCCTGCAATATGGAGCAGGGATGCTGCCAGCTATGCAGTTCTTAATAATATTGCTACTGATTATGAACTGGCACTTTGTAAAGGAGCCCCTTTATAATTTATCTTAAGCTTGACAGCAATAGTGGAGTTTATGCTTATCTAAGAACTAAAAAGTGTGTGTGGGGGGTATTTACCTAGTGACTTAAAATGCAAGTTTCAAGTGTTTGACTATTTAGTAAGTTCCTGACTCCAATTTTCCTTTTACACTTCTAACTAGTTTGATATACCCAGAATTGAACTAACTTGTTTCAGCAGTATGTATTGTGATAGCTGCAAAGCATTGGAGCCACCAACTGTTCAAACATGGCAACAGCTACCTAACTTCTATTCCAGAACAGTAAATACAGAACACATCATGCTAAGTTTTGGGACCACTGAGTTTCCTTCATTACTTAAGACATAAAATCATATTTATCCCATTAAAATTATGAAAACCTTGTATTTAATAAAAAGGATACCTACCTCAAATTATTATATTGCCATCTGTAAAGATATGACATTTATCTAATTCCAAGGAGCTCTTCCAGTTCTCCTTTTAGATCAGACACTCAAATGAAAGACAGCTACATGTAACTATGCAGCAGATGCACTTCTTCACACACTAGGTCTTAAGTTCACAAAAGCCCTTCATAACAGATTTTATACATTTGTTACTGCCAACAACTATACCCAGAATTTTAAAACACTTAAAGGTAATTATTATATTAATGAGCAAAATGAACAGTTACCTCAGAGCACACTCTTAAAACACCTACATGTTCTGCTAAAAGAACACCTTGATGGTTTTGAAGTTTACCTTGAACTTTTGCCTTCAAATCCACGTGTTAATTACCTCTATTTCCTTTCCTACTTTAACCACAAATTTCTGTCATTGAGCTCTGACAACTCAGTTAAGGCAGCCAAATGTCTCAGCTGTCCCAAGCACTGGCATTCTGTGGAATTGAACACACTATTTGCAAGTTTGCTGATGACACCTAACTGGGAGGTGCTGTGGACTCTCTAGAGAAACAAGAGACCTTGCAGAAGGATCTAGATAGATTGGAGCATTGGATAATCATCAATGAGGTGAAATTTAACAAGTCCAAATACCAAATTCTGCATCCAGGACAAACTGGGAGAAGAGTGGCTGAGAGCAGCCCTGCAGAAAGGGGTCTGGTGTTGCTGGTTGGCAGCAAGATCAGTGTGTCACCCATGTGCCCTGGCATCCAAGAGGTGAAACCACACCTTGAGGTGCATCAAATGCAGCATGACCAGCCTGTCAAGAGAGGGGATTATGCCTCTGTATTCAGCACTGGTGGGGCCTCACCTTGACTGCTGTATGCAGTGCTGGGTCCACAAGTTAAGGAGGATATTGAGGTCCTTGTATGTGTCCAGAGTAGGGCAACCAAGCTGGTGCACAGGCTGGAAGGGATGTTCTGTGAGGAGTGACTGAGGATTTTGATGTGGTCTAGTTTGAAAAGAAGGAAACTGAGGAACAATCACATTGTTCTCTACAGCCTCCTGAGGAGAAATGTAGAAAGAGGTACTGGTCTCTTCTGACATCAGTCATAGGACATGTAGGAACACTTCAGAACTGCACCAGGGCATGTTCAGACTGGACATCAGGAAGCATTTCTTTACTCAGAAGGTGGTCAAACTCTGAAACAGGCTTCCTAAAGCATTCTGGTCAATGCTTTGAGCCTGACAAGAGGCACTGGGACAATGTTCTGAGAAACGTTCTGTTTTTTGAAATGGTCAAGGCAGTTGGATTAGATGATTGTTGTAGGTCCCTTCCAACTGAACTATTCAATTTTTACCTGAATTCAATCAAACACAAGCGAAGGAACAAGTGAAAAGTGAGAACAACAGACTTGGAGAATTTTAACCAGTAGGCAACTGTATATAATGCTAATTTCAGCTTGCAAGGCATCTTGGAACAAGATGAGTTTATATTACAGCACTGCAGTCTCCAAGTAGAAGACAGAACAAGAAAGCTACAAGGTAAGTCAACTGCACAGTTCAACTATGAGAAAGCCAAAAGTTAGATCACTTTTACTTTATCGTAATGTAATGTTGCACTCATTACTATAAAATAATAGCTCAAGCATCGAAGAAAACATATATACTGAGGCAGACTCCACAGCAAGAACCATCTTACTAAATCAACTACAAGAAATTTCATGACACAAAGCTTTCTTTAGATAATTAAGCCATCCTAGCTCTGTCAGTATTGCATAACCAGCCAATTCCTTGATGGAGACTCCTGCATGAGCATGTAGGAAGAAGGGCTGTGGCAAGGTATAACTGTTCACTCAGTATCCCAACTATAACAGCAGATCCCTAGGAAAAAATACGTTTTCCTTTCATGTGCTTCTAACCATCTGTGACTTCAGAACTACTTGAAGAACTGTTCACACTTTCTTTCATCATCCATTAAGGGATTATATCCATATCCTCCCCCCATTTTGTCCAATTGCACCCCTCACCATTCCCAAAGTATTTTGCCATCTTCCCATGTTTGCAGTCTGGCTAAGGCAGAAAAGCTCACCCTGCCATTATTTCAGGATTTCAAAAAGAGCAGGAAAACCAAACCAACCAACCAAACCCCACCAAAATTTCTTCCTCTTCCAAACAAGTTTTCCTGGAAGAACTTGCTTTCACAGACACCATCAGTGAGAATGAGGAAATACACCTGCAATGCTGATGTTGTGTCAAACTAGTGATTCCTTCTCCATTTCCTGATCATTTTTAATAGACATTAAGCAGCAAGTAATTTTACTTGTTCTCTGCCTTACATTTTGTGGATGTAAATATATACTAGCTTTTGTTTATTAGTAGCATTCCCTCACACATTTATACACACAGTAAATATATACCTATATAGAAACACTGATATATATTGCAAAAGAGAAGAAGTATAGACTAGAGAAACAATAAGCAGCTCTGAAGAAAGAACAATTCCTGAAGTTTGAAGAAAGTAAAAAAAAAAGCTCATAGTTTGTCTATAACCCATTTCTTAGGCCCTTCAAGGACAAAGAGGAAACATCATTTGGGAGTATAGTTACCTTTTTTGACCTTGTATGGTTAGTAGAAGGCTAGCTCTAAAATCAAGTCAGAGGAAATCAGAGAAATTTCAAGTATCTGTAGCTTTACTAAAAGCTTCCCCAAAATGTTCCCTGGAATCCACAGTACTTATTAAAGTTCTGACTAAAAACCAGGAAGTTTTAACATTGTAATATTCCTAAACAATGCTATAAAAGATTAACTACCTATATACAAAGAGTGGACTAGAAAACTTTTAAAGTTTAGGAAGACTGATAAAAATGCTGCACTTTAGACTTGTTGGCAGATCTTAAAAAACGAAGCCTGAGAACTCTTAGCAAAAGACAAACATAACTCTGATACTAAAACAGACTAATCAGATGAATCAAGATTATGGATGTCTATATCCTTACCACGTATGTGCAAATTGCCACCTATCAATCAGGAGCACACCAGACACCCAGAGACACCAGGGGAGTTTGATTTTGTTGGGACCATAAAAAGCAAATAGATGGGGATGTTCCCACTGAGTAAAATAGAGATAAATCTCTAGTCAGTGAAAAGACCAGTGGAGCAAAGAGCTCCAGCTCTGACAGGGTGTACAAATCATACAGGAGGTTCAATTACTGATTAATGTACCAGTTCTACAAGTTACAGCTACCACAAAAAAGAACACCACTTGCCCTGCCTTGCCAGACAAACACATGGTGGTGTTGCAGCCCTGTGGAAGCAGCACTGGTCTCTTGAGCACGCTGCACAACCAGCTCAAGTTGTGGCATCATGTGTTTATCAAGTGCTGGTAAGAAAACTTCCCACTCTTGCCATTCACAGGCTCCCTGGCAACCCCAGTCCCCGAGGCCAGACTTCACTGCTGAGACTGATGCCCCTTCCCAGCAGGCAGCTCCAGTGACCTGATGGGAGCCTCGCTTGGCTCCCCACTCACCCACTCAGACCAGGTTTCCCCCAGCAGTCTCAGATGTCTTGTTCCATTTATTCTCGGCACAGTACCACAGACGTAGCCCAAGCTTCCTTCTTGTGAGGAAGACCCTCTCACTAAGGAACCCCTGGGCTTTTATCCCCTCAGGCTCCCCATGCTCCTGCCCCCTCTCCATGTCCATCCACCTCACTGGGTCACCAGTCTCCATTTCCTTTGGTATCAAAACGGTCAGCAGCTGCCAGCTCCTGCTGTGTCTCTGTGTCCATTCACCTGGCTGGCACCACCCATCTTCATGCCCTTTGTTATCCCAAAGGTTGGCAGCACCTGGCCTCTTCTCTTGCTCTCCCAATCAGAGCTCAACTTGTATCTCAATGTGGTTTTCAAGCCCAGCTACCTGCACCAGGTGTATTCCTCAGCAGTGCTGCTGTCACACCAAAACCAGACATCCATAAACAAGACATTCAAAGCAACTTGGGAGTGCAGCAGACCTTAATAAAAGATCTCATGTTCATGCAAGGGGCCAATTTTACCACACCACCAAGGACCACTTAATCCCAAGGAATGCTTCTTAGCAGACACACAGGCAGGCAAGACATACACCTGCATATTTTTATAAAATCTTGATCTAGGTTTTATTCCACTGTGTTTTATTAGAACTTCCCAGAAGATGATTAGTAAACTAATTTTTGCCATTTGTTGCTTAGATTCTTTGGCCAAGGCTCTCTTTAGGCTAGAGAGGGAAAGGTTCAGTGTATCATTAGCAGAACTCTGAAACACATAGTTCATGTTTTATGACTATAGCACATCCCTGAAATTTTTCTTGAATTCAAAATTCTAGAAATTTTGCTTCTGCTATGTCTGTACAAACATGCTTACATTCCTGCTGGCTCCCCACACTTCTTATAAAAGAATATAAGGTAGAATGTAACCTAATTTAAATGTCCTAGAAATCAGCGGATTTTAGAAGTAGGTGATCCCTTAACATCCTATAGCTTTTCCTATCCCCAAAGGGGAACAGGCCCACAAATCTATACATTTTAGACCAAGCTCTTAATTTAGTACTAGAGTGTCACTTAGCAAGTGGAACTAAACATGCACAGACGGAGCAAATAATTTTCAAGTTTAACTCCACGTGGTTGCAGGTACCTGAATGTGGCTCCTGGCTCCTGGCTGAATACCTCACTATGTACAATTCAGTCAATACTGAATACCTCACTATGTACAATGCTGTTGGCAGCTCCCACAAACTATTTTCCCAGGTAACCACTTGTATGTCAGAGCACGAAGCATGTCTGTCAAGCCTAATCACATTGCTTAAGTTTGGACAGGAAATTTCTCAGTAGATGAAGGATAGAGCTCAAATTCCAGGTTGAGTCCAGACATGCTATTTTGACAACTCCTACATCAAAGTAACCCAGAGAAACATCCAACCAGTGCAAGAAGGCTTACTTTTTGATATGCTAGGGTATGCTGCCAGGAAACAACTTCATGATTTGGGGCACAAGAGAAGGTAGTGTTAATACAAGAGTACCATCATCTTCAGATGGAATCCAAGACAGTCTTTGAATACTCTATCACAAAATACTGCAAAAAGGATTCTCCAAAGCTATGATTCCTTTCTTAACCACTCTTCACTCTCAATGAAATTTTATTAAAAGTTTTTGATTTTTACAGAAAAAGAAAAAAAGAATTTGAAAACCAACAATTTGAAATAGCAACTTATAAAAATTCTATTCTCAGTAATCAAGAAACTCATGTAACAATGAAGAGCAACTCTTCACTTACCCTATTAATGGAATAGTTGAAAACTACAGTCCCCCATTTTCTCTTAAAAATACCAACCCCCCTGCCCCCTCTCAAAATTACTAAGCCTCCCTAAGTAAAATACATCACCAGAGCAGAATGGACTACCTCAGAAAAGTCAAAATACTCTTGGGCACGCTCAACAGCTGTGTTAGAAAAAAAGACAAGAACTGAGACTAGTCTACTAGTCCAGCAGTGTTCTGCAAAGGTTGTTTACCTCTTCTCTGGAAAACAAACCAGCCCCCCACCCCTCCAAAAAAAAAACTCAAACCAAACCAACCAAAAAAACACCAAACAAACAAACAAACAACAAAAAATCCACCCCAAAACATCAAACCAAACCCATCAGACAAAAAGCGGGAAAAGTTATTTCACTCTTAGAATGAAACTTAGTTTGCAATAAATATGACTATTGCAGTATTATGGACTCAAGAATAGCAAAATACTATTTATCACTCCAAGCACAGTACATAGACTTTCTAGGCTTCCTTGGAGAGATCACAGTTCTGGTCTCCCCAACAGACAAGGTTCTTTTCTAGGAATTATTTTTCTGCCTCTCCTCCCCTACTCTACTCCTATGTTTTAACCTCCATCCACCTCAACTTCTCCTTTAGAAACACGTTAAGTCACATGAAAATGTGGTATGTGTTTTTCTTTACAAATTTCAAGTGCAGTACATATTTGAATTCATGTGTAACTGCATCTTTCTACTGACTGTGTGTTTAATTACTGGCTGAATTTAATAAACAAACCTTCAAAAGGGACAAAAATAACTTTGAATAGTAGATACCAACAAATGAACATCTGTTGTCAAAGTGATCTGTACAATCCTTGGACGTGAGTTGCTAGGAAATAAAGGTAAAAAGAATCATCCTCATTCAGAATATGGCTTCCAACAGGAGCTAACTCAGACCTGACCAAAGAACACGCTCACTTTTGTTTGCACTGATCTCCGTGGACCATATTACAGAATGCTCACGCGATCTCCCTGAGCACCTTTCACTAAAACCTGCTTTCACTACACTGCTAGAGCAGCCTCTCAAATGCTGCCTGCTATGATCTATTCCTAACTCAACCATTTGGACTTACCTGGGGTCAGTGACTTTCTGCAAATCAAGACACATGAATGGGGTGAACTGCAAAGAACTACTTCCCTAAGTATTTCTCAGGCACCCAATAATTAAAGGAGACTGAGCCCATTTTTTTTTAGCATCTCTAGTTCCATTTTTCCCTGAAGTCTGAGGTATTCTGAACTTCTTGGCTGACCACTGAAAATACTCCAAGAACCTCTAGAAGGAATGTTAATCAAGCAACCACAAAATACATTCATTCTCATAATTAAGTAAGCATTATTTGGGCTTTCCAACACCTAATCATCAGTTCTTACAGAATACTCATCTGCACACAAATCCAGTCCAATACTTTTAGAAGCACCACATATCTGTTAATGCAAGATCAGAGCTAAAGCTCTACCAGAAAATGCTGACAAAGAGCACAATTTGGTGACATACAAAACATTTAAAACCAGCTGTAGGACGTTCAGACTGGAACTACATTATGAACTGAGCAGTTCAGAGAGCACAACCTCCTCTTCAAAGTTAACCCCGTGCGGTACTATACTGCAAAATTTCCCTGTGATGGCTGAAAGGGAGCACTTAACACAAAATCCTCAAAAAGCTTGAGAACTTAAGCATAATGTGATTTCAAACAGATTCGTGACTTGCAGCGCAGTAGTTATTTTGACAGACACAGATATATAGTAATGATTTGCTTTTATGCTTCATCTGATAACACTGATGCACAACACTACATCCCAGAACTGTAGTATCTCACTCATTAAATTACATTCTATCAAAAATGATTTAATATAGCACAGCCACACACCTTCACCCCAGAGTAATTCCAATCATAAAATCTAGGTATCAATTACTGTTAAATCAACCTGTTCTTCAAAACCTTTTGCTAGGTAAGAATTAAGATTTTACCTAAATTAGTATCTTATTAGCAGAGCTTATCACACACACTGACACACTTCTGCAGCTACAAAAGTTGCCCCTAAGACATTCTTGTTTCATTATGAAGCCTTTTATGTCAATGTTTGATCAAATTAAAAAAAAAATTATCAGCCACCTAGTATTTCCAAGTTCTCAAGTGTGTCTGTGGAAAATGAGATACATAAAAGTTCTTCAAGACACATTTTTGGTCTTTGGAAAACTACTAGGAAAGCTAAAAAATAAAACCAACTTGAACACAGTTTTACAGCATTTAACACAAGTATCTTTTATTTCCAACCATTACAGTAATATTCAGGAACTAGTGTTATTTCCCACATAAAACATGGGCCTTTGCCAAAGTAGTATGGAGTGAGAAGAAAAAATGATACACATTTATCAAAACAACTAACTAGTGACTCAGTACTTCCTAAGTGCTTATATTTTACATCTCTGCAGAGAGGATAGTTAAAGAATTACAGAAGTAACTAGAAAAATGCCAGTCCTCTGCAACAGTAGAAGGAGCTTTCTCTCTGCATCAAGTACAATAAACAGGAACTAGTTAATTTGTTCTGCAGCAGGAAAAAAGGACTGCCATAAAAGCACTTTAAAGATGTCTGTATCTGGAATCTTTTAAAGATTCTATAACATGTCACCCAAGGGATTTCTCATTGTTGTGCATCTTATCCATTGTTAAATTCCTGATCATTTCTGTCCCAACTGCTGACATGCCCCACAGCAGGACAGTTCCTCTAACATTCTTGTCAGTCACAGCAGCATACAAAGCAGATTAAGTAACCCAAGTTATGCTAGTCTTCTGCCTTAACTGAGCTTTCTACTCTTTTACCATCCATTTTATTTAACTTCCCTACCTTTACTCACATCCTTGATCACCTTCCACCTCCCGGGGTGTATCACACTATTTCTGAGAGGAAAGAGGCCTACATTTTTCTACTAAAAGTGGGACATGACCAGCTACCACTTACCTGTAGGTCAGATTCCCCAGAACACACTTCTAAATCAACCAAAATCACTAGAGATGTATTTTGCACTGACTATAATATAGTTTATTCATATAGCACTTAAGCATTCATCACTGTTTTTTTCTTTCCAAACATTGCCCCATTGATTCAAGCTATACATTGACAGCATTAATTATCTGGGTCAGCTGACATAACCAAAACCAGTCTGAATCCCATACACTACCAAAACACCAATCACCCAAGTAAGCATTTCTTCAGTTCAAAGTCTCAGTTTGCTGTTTACAAAACTTGTGTAAAAATTGTTCCATGCAAAACACATTGGCCACGCGTAAAAGCTATTTTTTCCCTTTAATTAAACTAGGGAGATTGCCTCCCTCAGCTCAAGTGGATGTCTGAACCTGGTACAAATTCATAATGCTCCAAGGAATCAGTCCTTCAAGTGCTAATCTCCCTGAGTCATGAAATGCCACCGAAGGCTACCTAAGTCACAACTATTTGCATTTACAGCTTTGCCTGTAGTTTTGTTACCAATATGTAAGAACCTGACTCACTCACAGAGCCTGAAATAATGTTTTACTATTAAATTTTTTTAATCAAGCATTCTTTTTGGACATTTAAGACTAAGAGTTACACATCATGTCATCCTAGCAAGTTAAATGTAATGAAAACCCACAACATAGCACCCCATCCCCAAAAAAAACCCCAACACTTGAGCCCAAAATTCACAGAACTGCCCACCCATTTAAAAGGGGAACTAGGCAAAATTAAGTTTTGTTTAACAGTAAGAATGAAACGCTGTAATGGCTTTGGCAGTTTTGTCTTCCTTCAGCGGTGAAAAATCCAGAATAACAGTTTCATTTTATAACTCTCAGTCTCTACTAGTCAGTTCTCCTCCCACCAAGAACCCAACTGGCTGTAGTATTAAAGCCTTGTATTAACCCTGTTGGAATAAATGTATGCAAAATTTTTTGGTTGTGTTGATCCAGATGGCACTCCATGTTTCAGAACCTGTGGCATGCAACAATGCACGGTGGGAATGCATGTGTAATCTCAGATTCCAGACAATTCCATGCACCACATTAACAGGAAACCTGCTTCAACCCTTCTCTTGCTGTATCATTAAAGACAGATGCTACACAGACACAAGAGACCCAAGCACAGCAGATACCCATCAGAATAAATGTAGTAAATGGAGAATTTTAACAGCACACTTTTATTTTCCTCCAGTATCTTTTCTTTTAGACATCACCCAAAAATAGGAACAGGGAAGGAAATTACCAAAGTGGCTCTGTAGACAACTGTAGATTTCATAGCAAGGCTTCTAACGAGGAGTCACAACACGATGCAGTCCACTCCTTTCTGTTCTGGATCCATGACACTTCTGTGTTTCATATACTGAATGCTAAGCCTATTCATATGAAGCTACCAGAACCAAACAGAAAAGGCTTCAGGGAATTAATTCTATGATTGTTGGGGGACGATAGGGAAAAGTGGCATGGAAACAAACTCCAATCCCAGATTTAAAGAAAGCTGAGTCTTTACCAAGACTTCATACACAAGACCACTTATGAACTACACGAATATGAGTGATGTTCTGCAGAACACAGAGCTGCAATAATTTTCTATGGTACAAAGTCAGCCATGCCAGAGAAATCCAACTCTGTGCCACCACAGCAGGGGAGACTCCCTTCTAGTCCTGTTCATTTAATGCCTATGAACAAGCTCAAGATGTCTGTGCCTGACAGTCATCTCACTAGTCAATTTTGATATTCAAATGTCAGCAAAAGAAAGTCAATTCTGAAGAACTGACCTGTTTTTTTTTCAGTAACACCCAGTGACAAATCAGTGAAAAAAAAAAAGTTTCATTTTCCAGCATGCATTCAGATACTGAGTACACAGAATTTTCTATGTTTAACAGACAAGGTTTTTCTTATAAGGCTAACTGTGCTTTACTAAGACTACAGGAAGTGTTAATACTGCTTGGAATTTTTTACTTTTTGTTCAGAAACACAGTGTAAGCTACGCTCTTCCTGCATAATACACTTTTAAAAAAACCTTCATTTTGGACAATTCCTAAAAATCCATGCAGGCTTATCTTCATTAGACCAATCTCCCAGAAATTCGTATGGCTCAGACCAATTCATGGCAGTTCACTGTAAAAACGAGTACCTGTAATAAAGCCAGTAGAAATACGCTCCCCATACATGTGACACTTTTAACAGAAAAGCTGAATACATCTGCAGAAAATGCCTCTTGGTATTTCTGCAGGATTTTAAAACTAGCACTTGTTTCAGCCATCTAACCACTCCTCTCTCCTCTCAGATCTACAGGAACAGAGACAAAGATCAACTTAGTTCAGTAAAACCAGCTGAACTTAGCAGCATTACTTCTCTCCCTACAGTCCCCTGTCAACTCCTTCAGTTCTCAGCTATGCTGAAACCAAAGTGCAGAGCTGATGATTATATATGAGGAAACATTCAAATGACTGTAAAAGCTCAGTTTACACAGAACCTAATGTAAGACAAGACTGGATCTACTTATTACTTATCAATGACAACACTAAGTTGAAGTGTAAAGTATAAACAGAGTATTAAAATATTAGGTATTTTCCAAAAAGAGCATAAGACTAACTTGAAACTTAAGTTCTACAATCAGTAGAACTGTCAATGCTGTTTTGAAAGCATGAAAATAAGACTAGAAAGGCAGTGCTTCTTGAATAAAATAGATTACTACATCTTGAAGATGCTGCGTAAGCTACAAAATAAATTCTCATACCTGCACCACATACAAGTATTTTTTGGAGTCCAGGAATTAAAAGAATTTATGATGGCAACACAAACGTCACAGTTTTCATTTTCACATAAAGGTATTAAAAAACTAGCTACACTGTGACACACTCAATGGACAAGGCTCCACTGCCACAAAACCTGCTTGTACAAGCACTTGATTTTAAAAGGCTTCATCACCAAACTAGTACACATCTTCAGGAATTTCAAAACTTGATACTTACATGGCAGTATAAACATGATCACATATTAAAACATTTTCTGCATTTTAACTTTTGAGAATACTGCTTTTAAAGAGTTAAACCTGCCATCACCAGCAGATTACCGCAGCAACTGAGCATCCAGAAATCAGGACAAGACACACACTTCATCTGCTGACTCCACAGACACAAGCTTCCTCTAATCAGCAAGACCAAGAAAATTTTAAGCTTGGGAAAAGAGTATTTGGGGCAAGAAACCTATCTGAGCAATACCTCCTGAATATAGAGACAACAAAAGCAGTAGAAACTGAGCAGCATGCACAAGTCAAACATGGCTTGGTTACTTCAGAAAGAAGTTTAAGGATGCCAAAGCCATCCATGTATTTTCAACTTCTTGTCAGAGGACAGAGTAATATGGCAAGATAGCATTGCAATATCCAGTGTTCGACGCTCTTTAGGAACGACTCATTTAGCTTCATATTCCATTTGAATTTGAAGTAAGAAGAGCAAGGGCAGCGTTGACCCATAGTTTCACATCACAAAGGAACTCTATTCTACTATAAAGGACTATATAGGGTCTGGTGGCTTAAAGCAGCAAAGGGAGTAATTTGAATTTATAGCATTAGTCCTCTGAAAGCCTGTTTTAGAACTAAACCTATCAACATTTGAGCTACAAATCTGGTTTACTACTATGCAGCTCATTTAACAATGCAAGATGTGTTGAATGCTCCACTTCCAGTTTTAGTGACTCGTCCTTACAGAGCTGGTTCCCACATCTTTCCCAAATAACCAATCTCGGCTTCCTTGAAACAATTATTTGGATGCGTTTTACTTCAGTTAAGTTCCTCAGAAAGCTCAAGAAATGTTTTATGTCATTGCTATGTGTCACATGCTAAATGATTCACTAAAAAGGTTACAAGCTGACCACTGTTCAATGTAGATACTCCACACTAAGTGGACATGTACTAAAGATTCCACAGGTGATGAATGATTAAGGCTCTGCCTATAACCTCATTTGTCACTCTTTAATTTGACAAATTCTGGATGGAAGAACTAAGGCTAAAAATGTGCCCCATTACCATTTAGAAAATGTAGAGTTTCAAAATTATAAGAAGCATTACAAAAGGAAGCTGCTGAATCCTTCATGTAATTTGAATTTGCAAAGCAAGCTTATACTGAACAAGTTTGAACTTTCATCCAGATTTTTTGATACTCAAGATCCATTTCTTCCCCAAAAAATCATGAAGAAACTGTAAACAAGCATCCACCTCAGTTTAATAGAAAAGTAATGATGTAAGTTTAAAAAAAAAAAATTCCACTCAAGAATTTCAGTGAATAAATACTGTCAGCAACAAATTCAATACATACAAACAAGAAGCCAAATACAAAACAATTTCCAAGTCTGGTTACACAGAGAATTACATGACATTTCTTAAAAAAAACAAACAAACAAACAAACAAAAAAAACCTTATAAATTTAAAGTTTCATGGATCAGTGAAGGAGAAATTCCTTAAAGCTACAAGGGTGTTTCAGCCTCTATCCCCACCAACCTCAACAGGCCGGGACAAGTGCAATACCACAGACACACACAGCATTGCAACTGATCCCAACCTGTGTAGAAAGGGGTATAATTTTTCCACACTCACTGACTGACTTGTCACTGCCACAGTCAGTTTTGCATGGATTTGCACAGCAGAGTATCATACAGCTGGATGCAAACCTGCAAAACTAACCAGAGAACAGTGTTCAATAAACAACAAATAAATTATAAGACATACTTAACATGTAGTTCTACAGCTAGCAGTACTTTAAGTGCTTATAATGCAGTAGATTAGTGAACACTACCTGCACTATAAGCACTTTAGTGCTACAAGAGCTGTCATTCACTAGACTGCTGTTAAAATAAGGAAGGCCACAAAATATCCCATAACCAGCAGAAAGCATTCAAAGTCCTTGATGTAGATTATAACAGACCACCATCAGCTTTGCATAGATTTGCACAACCACTCTCTTCTTGTAGTGCAACTATGCAAAACTAACAGAAGTCTGCAAAGCAGAAAACTACTGGAACAGCTACAGTCTTAACCTGAGTGACTGGATGAAGACATAACTTCTTATGCCAGAAGGAGCACTTAGGGCAGTAGATGCTAATCTACTTCACTATCTGCACTAGATGCACCTTAGTACAAAAAGCACTTGACACCACCACACTGTACCTTTCCATTCTCTGAAGTCCTGCAAGATCTCCTGAGGCAGTTGTCAACATAATGCTACAAGTGCCTTCACTGCAGTAGGTTCTATATATCACTACCTGCACTGTAAGCACTTTGACATTACTCTGACGCAAACAGCATTTTTTTAGTTATTCAAGATATGTTGTCTACCTTGTACCTGCTGAAAGAAAAGAACAAAGTGAGTATTTGATCAGGTTTTGAATTACAAGTTTTGCAACAAATATTCACATTTCTAGGCTAAAGACCTCCTTCAGAATAAACTGAAGCAACCTATCAGCCCAATCCAGTACACAATACTACGAAGTATCAAAATCAATGCTGATTCACAGCAGAAGACTCAAATGTGACACTTAAATAAAGGCTTCTCCCACACTATTTTCAGAAAGCCACAACAATTTAAAAGAGTTAAAAATAAACGACTTTTCAAAGACAAACCTAAATTTGTTTAAGAGCTCCCACCAAATCAATTAAATTAAAGTTCACACACAATTTCAGAAAATGAGGAATTTTAAAATTAGATTGAACATATCCTACCATCAGCTTTCTGAAGTCCAGAAACCACCTTATGACGTGGCAGGTACCTTTCTAAGTTTTCCAATCCCGCACTTTGCTGTCCAGCTAGAATATTTGCTGCTACTCCCAGATACCCTGTCTCAAATTACAATTCCTACCACGGCATTTAGATTGGTCTATCTAGCAACAAAAAGTAGGTTCTAATGATGGCTGTAAAGTATACTACCACAACCAAATTACACCTTATTACAGACCTGAGCTTCAGTAATGCAGGACAGTACTATATTCAAAATTGGAAAACGTATTTTATTCCTTCTTTACTAGGAATATAAACTTGAAGGAACATGTAAATATGTCTTCCCTTACCTGATACTTATAGCCAATTTAACATAATACTTTAAAACTACGAGAAAATCAGCTTCTGTTAGACTAACTAAAAAAAGGAGCTTTGTTAAAAGAAAAAAAAATCCAAGAGAGCAAATCTTTAGATTTTTGAAACTTCCTCACTACTCAACTACTTTAGTCAAACAAAATGATTGCTTGGGAAACTTGCATTAGTCTCCTCTAAATGAGTGAAATTGTGGACTGCTACACGTGCATCCAATCCCAAGGAACTACTAGGAATTTAGTGGTCTTAACTGTAGTCTAAGCCTGAGCCTAAAAAGAACTGCTTTTGCCCCTATGCTTAAAAAAATTAAAAAATAGAAACTTACCATCATCCGTTGAAACGAACTTCCTCCACAAACACACTGCCGCAACATCCACAGAAAGCTTCATTACGCCCAGCTGCACGTGTGGATACTGCGAAAAAAAACACCGAGTTACTTGCTTTTTGTTGCCGAGGAGTGAACAAAGTCACCGAGGACCTTCCCAAACCCAGCGCTCCCCATCCCCACTCCACCCCTCCGGGGAGGGCGCGAAACGCTCCATGCCCCCTCGGGCGGCCATGAGCCGCTCCGTGCGACACACCGCACGCGGGCTCCCACTTTTTCACGTTAAGTGGATCCCGTCTGCGCCTAGGCAGGATCTCTCCCACGCTGCCGGCTGCGTGCCGCGGGCCCGAGCCGGGCCGGGGGGCCGGGGCCGCTGCCGGGCCGGGCCCGCTCCCCGCACCGCGCAGCACGTGCTCGCCGAGAACACAGAGCCGGCCGCCAGGGGGCGCCGCCGCCGGCAGCGCGGAGGTCACAGCCCGGCTACGGCGTGACGCCCCCCCCCGCCCGCCCGCCCGGGCCCCGCCGAGCCCCGCAGCCCGGGCGGACGCGAAAGGGTCGGGTCCGCCCGCGCCCGGGGGCCGCCCGGGCCGGGAAGGGGCCGCGACGGGGGGAGGGGAAGCGGCTCTCCGGGCCGCCGCTGCCCACACGCGGCTCCGGGCCTAACAGGGAACAATCGGCCTCAGCACGCAGCCGCCGCCATGTCCCCCGCCTCCTCCCCCTTCCCAGCAACATGGCGCCGCCGAGGGCCCGCAGCTGCCGCCGCCGCGCCGATTTCGTAATGAAGCTCGCGGCTCCCGAGCGGCGGCGCGGGGCGCGCCCGCTGTCCCCCGTCCGCCTGCCCGGGAGAAGCGGGAGGTCCCGCACCTCGGCGGAGAACTGTGTGTGGGGGGGGAGGGGGAAGAGACGGGCCCGCCGCCCCCGCCCCTCCTGCGAACAAAAGCCCATGCGGAGGGGCCCGGGACGCGCTCGGAGCCCGCGGCGCTGCCCCCTCCCCGGGGCCCCGCGCCCCCTCCCCCGGGGGGCGACGGAGCACAAAGCGCCTCCGCTGGGAACTCCCCGAGAGCCCCCCCCCGACCCGCGCCCTCCCCCCCGTCCCTCCCCGCCCGCTGCTTCTTTTACCGCCGCTGCCGTTCCCGAGCTGGGCGTGGGCGGCGAGCGGAGCCCCCGCGCCGCCGCCGCGGCCTCTGCCCCACGTGCGGCTTTGTTCTGGCGCCGCCAGCTCCCCCCCGCAGCCGCGCCGGGCACGGCGCAAACTTTCCCGGACGGGCCTTCCCCCCGCGGGCCGCGGGGGCAGAGCCCCCGCCCGCGCCCACCCCCGGCCGCCGCTGCCATTGTGCCGCGCACGCCGCCCTGCCCGTACCGGGGGCTCGCTCGCTCGCCGCGCCACCCTGGCCCGGCGAGGCGCCCCGGGCCCGGAGCGCGGCGGGATGAGGGGGGGGGCGGGAAGGGGGCGGCGGGACTCACTGCAGCGGCGAGCGGCGCGCACGCTTTTTCAAATCTCCCTCATTCCAGCCCCTCCCGCCCCGTGTGCGAGCTCGGGAGGCGCCGCGCCATGCGCCCCTCTCCTGGCTCCCCCCGCCGCCCACCCACACCCCCTCCTACCGCCCCGGCCACTCGCAGCGGCCCCACCAGCTACTGTCGCCGCCGCCTCCAAGCCGCCCGTCCGACCCCCGCCGCCGCGCTGCCTCCCCAGGCTCGCCCCCCGCGCCGGGCGGCCGCCGCCGCCTCACAACAGGTTTCCTGTCAGCGACACGCGCGCGGCAGCGACACTCACCAGCCAGCGGCCGCCGCCACCATCTTCCCTCCTCCTCCTTCTCTCGCGGCCCCGGCGCGGCGTGGCCGGCCCGGTCGAGGGGAGCCGCTCCGCGCCGCTCCCCGGCGGGGCGGATGAGGGAGGGAAGAGGCGGGGGGGGAGGGAAGTGGCGCGAAGGCAGGTCCCGGCGGCAGCAGCGGCCGGGCTCGGGGACCATGTGGGTGAATGAAGGGCGGCGGCTCCCGCCTCAACGTAAATATCCACAAGCCCCGCTCCGCCCTCATTAGAATAGAAAACAAAGTGCTTCCGAGCGCCGCGCCGCCCAATCGCCGGCCGCGGCCCCCGCCCCCGCCCGCCGCCGCCTGCTGCGATTCATCCACGCACCAGGCATGCACCGAGCCCGCCGCCCGCCCGGCCTGCCCCGCGCTGCACGGGCGCCGCCGCCGCCGCCGCAAACTTTGTCTCCGCGGTTCCGCCGGGGCCGGGCCGCGGCGGGGGAGCGGGTGCCCGCCCCACCGCACCGCACCGCGCAGGGCTCCCGCCGGGGGATGGCGGTGCCGCGCGCATCCTGCCTGCGCAGGCGGTGGGGAAGGGGAGGGAAGGAGGGAGGGAGGAAGGCACCGGGTGGGAGATGCACATGGTGGCCCCGCGGTCACGGGAGGGCCGGGGGAGGCCCGGCCGTGGGGGGCGGGCAGGGCAGGGCCGGGCCCGCCCGCCGCCGCCCCGCGAAGTTGCGCGCGGTTGGGAAAGCGGGAGCGCCGCGCCCGTCCCGCCCCAGCCGCGTCCCCGGCCCCACGCGGAGCTCTGGGGTGGAGGGGGTGGTGCTGCATGCGGCTGCACTTGTTCGGAGGAAACTCCTGCGCTTGAATCTGGCGGAAAGGCAGTATAGGAAACCCGAGTCGGGAGGGTGCTGGTAGGAGAGGTGTGGAAAGGCGAGCAGCATCCCGCGCCGGCGGTCTCGGATGGGGGTCCCACCCGCGACAGACGGGCCCCAGGTGCGAATCCCGGAGGCTGCGCTGGGCTCTGGCCGGTGTCACCCGCGTCTTGGGCAGGTTCTCTGCGGGCGAGCCCCAGGAGCCGAGTCCCGCTCCGAGCCACCGTCGGCTGCGGCTGCCCCGAGGGCCCCCGGGGACTCGGGGCCGGCAGAAGGTGCCAGGACGTGTGGGACTGGATGGGTGTTCGTTGTCACAAAGCTGCGTAGATGGGGGGGGCAAGTGTGTGACTAGGCTTTCCTATGGCCCTGTTTTATCCTTGTCTTTGCCTCAGTTTTCTGGATTGTGATAGAAAATTACGGTTGGAGATCAACATACGTTTCCATTACATAGATGCTTATTTTACAGACTAGATCAATCCTGTATTGTAAAAGGTGGAAGTGCCTTTAGTTATGGATATTATATTACATTGTTTTGCATAACACTGATATTTTATAGATCAACATTTACAGATCTACAGTTCTTTACGTCAATATAAACAGAAAAATCACTTTGCGTTCTGAATAAAATACCAGAAAAACTGTAAGCCTGAATTTGCCATTTCTAACGCACTTTGAGGGTTTATTTGCTGTTGTATTATGTTGTTGTCCAGTGATTTCTGCAGACAGTAGTATATTTGTTCTTATAAATTATTCTAGTAACCTTCAGCACATGGCAGAAGAAGTTTGCCTGTTGTCAGTTTGTCTTGCTTTGTAGCTTTTCAGAATAGGACACCAGTAGTTCCTATGCTGGTAAATACATTTCAGTAAAACTACAACAGTATCTTTTAAGTGGCTTTGCTGGGCTTGAGCCTTCAGAATGTAATAAACCAGAATTCTCTTTGGATTTTTTTTAGCATTCATATGTGACGTCAAATGTCACAGAAGTAGCTTGTAAGTTTTTTTCTCATCCACCTCGTAGTTTGGGTTTGATTCTTTTTCTCTTAAATACGTATTTATTAATGTACACAAAAATATTTTACAATTCTGTGTTTGATAAATGACCTTTTCAGAGCCATAGCTGCTTTTTAAAACCACAGAAATGGAAAATGCAATTGTTTTTACATTTTATTTTAGTAAAATTGAAGTTGTTCTTCCTTGTATCTGAGGCCCCTTTCATGCGCCTTTAGCCCTGTTTACCTCACCACACCCCCAAACCCATTTCTGTAATTTTAATTTTTTTTTTCTTTTTTTCTCTAATTTTCTAACTTTTGGCAAAAAGGCCAACAAAAGATAGTAAGATGCAAATAGAAGGATATTTTTGTTCTTGCTGCTTTGGATGAACTCCATGCCTTGCCAAAGTTAGTGGCAGTAGTCCCACTGATTGAACAGGTGGAGTTTCAACTCTTGTCTTATATCCAAAGATTCCGAATGGCTTTCACAATGCTGGGCAGGCATTCTCCTCAGAATCTAGAGTAAATTAATTGACAGGGAAAGTAACATTACAGCATACCAAACTTTCCACTGGCTGAAAAGAGCCAACAGAGGCATAAGTGAGGAAGAAGACTAGACTGATTTTTTTTTTTTTCAGTGAGTATTTGCAGTTTTTTCAGTGACTTTATTTAGAGAGGATACTCCATTCAGGACCTAAGTGTCTTGTGTTCTCCCCACACCTAGAAGAAAAAGGTTATTGATGAAGAAAAATGTATTATTTCACTGATTCAAATGGTAGGGTTCATAGAATCCCATCTGTCTCCTACTGAAACCAGTGGAACGATCTTCATAAAGCCATTGTGTGCACTGGTCATCCATGAGTACACACGTCGCTGTTTCGTGTTTTATAGCTCTAGTGGTTTCTCCTACAGGTAACTTCACTTAAATGTAACTTCAGAGTAGAATCCACTAAATTGAGAACAGCTTTCCCAAAGTGGAAAAAAGTGACACAATTCTAAATTCTCTCAAAGGGAAAAAGTTTAAAACAGTAAATACTATTCTGTATCTTTAAAAAACACTCAGAAATTAAGGCCCTAACGTCACTCTCCTTTAACATATGAACTTATCTGTTGTCTTTTATAAAGCACTGTCCATCTTATTTTTCTTTGCTAGAATAGGTGAGAACATCACATCTTAATATTTAGCTTTAGAATAGTGTGATGCGGCAATTACTATTCCTGTGTAACAGATCAGGAATCTGATGTAATATGGTACAGAAATTAGCATGTTCAGAGCTAAGACTGGCACCTGAACAAAGGCCAGTTAGTTCTGTTTAAATTGATAAAAAGAATATGGAATAAATCAGTATTCTTTATACATTACTCAAGATCACAGGTAATATGTATGTTATGCAGTACACACTACTAAGAAATCTTAGGAATTAGCTACTTTATCAAGCTACCTCTAAAAAGAAAAGAAAAATTACCTGAAGGAAAAATAAAACTTCTGTAAGTCTGTTAAACAAACAGCATTATCTAGTGAGATGTACAGTGGTGATGTCAACTCCTTGTCGTTATGCTCCTTATTAGAGTGAGATTTATTAAAAAGAATTTGTAACATTCTTTTTGGTGCTTTTTTATTTCTAAAAAAAAATAAAAATGAGTAGTGACAGACCAACAGAAGATGCTCGAGTTTGGTATTTTACTCCCAACTTTAAAAATTTCCCTTTAAAAAAAAAAGTGTTATTATTCCAAAGTATTACAAACTGTTTATCTGTAACAGAGGTGACAGATTTAGTAGATTTCAGTCAGAAAGGAGAAAACAGGACAAACAATTCCCCAGTACATTTTTATATTTACTTACCACTGCTAACACATGAACCAGTTAAAAAAATTACTTGTCTAAGGTAAAACATTTTGGACTTACTGATTTCTTCAGAGCTAATTCTTGCTATTCCACATACTGTTTAAAAAACACTATGTAAAATTGCCCAAACATTGCACCCATTGGTGCAAAGAGGCTTCTTTGTTTTTAGGATTAGATTATCCTTTTCAGTCATACCATTTTTTTAAAATCAAGCCTTTAAAATTCCTGCTCATTTTATCATGCTCAAATACATATGAATCATAATTTCAAATATTTATATTTAGGAGGAGGCATGCACTCTGTAGGGAGGTGGGTTATAACAAGATACAGGAGTCCTCAGTCACAGGCAGTTAAACATCTATATCTGATTATTATTCTTGGGAGCATAGTACTGCTATCATTCAACCATTAATTTTATTTCCCAGTGTTTATGATGTTATCCTATCTGGAGATCAGTGTTTGCACAGACTCTAGCTATTCATTTCACTTGTAAAAATGTTCCCCTTTATAAGTTAGTTTTATTTGAGGTATGGAAGTCTCTAATTTGTGGGTATTTTTCAGCATCTGCAGAGAGTTGAAAATTTAAGAGCTGAAGCAGCATGAAAAGGAATGTTTGTAACTGAAGAGAGTTGCATTTGTAGCAGCATTTCCCCTACCTCTGTCCTCTGCAGCTCAAGTTTTGTGCACTGAGGCTGGAGTGGCTGGGTACAGGACCCCTACATCCCTCTCTCTCTCAAGCTGGCCAAAAGCCTCTGCTGCTGTGGTTTTTTACACAGACAAGTTTTGCTGCAAGATCTGCCTTAGGTTTCTCCAGAACGCTAATAAGAAACTGGAAATATTCCCCAATAGGATGTTGGGCTACTATGAAATAATTTGGAGAGATGTTTCTGTTTACTGTGATCCAGACTCAGCTATAGGAAGCAGACATTGCTGGGGAGAGAAAGACTGAAGATATGCTGCTTTATCTTCAACTATTCTGTCCTCTGTCTCACAGTCTTACTTTCTTGGCTGTTGAAACATTCTCTTGTTCAGTGTTTCAACTTGCTCACTGCCTTTCGTTTTCTCAATTCCTAAGAGAAAAGTATCTTACCTGTGTTCTACACAGTCTTGATTAGAGGGACGTAGCATGAAAAACATGGAACAGCTGGAAAATAAGAGAAGCCGCAGGATTTAATTCAGACCAAACTGGATCTAAAAATACTGTGAGGGGAGGGGAAAAGCACAGGTGTGGGCATGGTAAGAAGGAATTTGTAAAGTAAGAAAAAGATGCTTAAGAACAGACTCTGAAAAGAGGGGAGAGAAAAAGTTGAGAGTGATTGGGACAGGATCTCTCCAGGATGAAGTTGTGCTCTAACATGGTTTTTATAAATGTTTGATAAGTCAGTCCATACTTCAGCCTTTCTGGTTACTGATAGATGTAATTGTTGTCTTCTGTTCCCTTGGCATCCATGCAAAAAGCAGATACTTCTTATTTTGCTTCACAAATATTCAGAATTACTAAGAACATAGTTTCAAGCCTCACAGTGCTTTATTGAGGCTAAATAAATGAACATGCCAGGAGAGATAAAGCAAAGTAGTTGTTCTACCCTTCCCCAGGATCTCCTCTCCACACTCGATGGGGGAGTTTTTCAACTGTGGTGTAGGAATGAATCCTGGCACATTAATGCAAATAATTATGTGATATACCTTCCCAGATGTATAAGAGCAGTTAGTGAAATGCATGTGGTTATAGAGACATGGCTACCTTTCAGGAATTTCTGTACCTGGGCTAGCTAACCCAAATGCTTAATACAGCCACCTGTCTCCTAGATTAATTAGAGAATGAAGATTAACAATCGAGGAGTAGAAAAGGATGACTATGGTAGATGGAAGGACTAGGGCAACATAGGTACTGCAGGAATTTGAGAATATGTTAATAGACTTAGGGAGAGAGAGAATTAGTATGTAAGAGGGAATTATTGTGTAAATGAAGAGAAAATTATGAGTGGTGAAAAAAACTGGGAATTTAAGAGACTTTTTATATTCACATGAGAGCATGAGCTGAATACCAAGGCACAGTGGGACCTTTTGAATGTTACAGTAATACCTGTAGATATTATGAGAGATGTTCTTCAGAATAATATCTGTAAACTCTTGATATTTGTGCTTAGGAAATTTATACCTTTGACTTTCCCCAGAATCTGAAGTATTGATGATAAATCATACTTTAGGTCTTCTGCTCCATTAGTGGCCTTTGACTCTGAAATAAGTCAGTGTGTAAAGGACCACCCCGGCACCAGAATCAAAGTAATACTTCAGAGGAGCTGATGCTAATGATTTCTGAAGCATTTGGCAGCTTTTTTGACCAAATATAACCCTGCTGTCCAGTCAGAGTCCTGAATATTTGGGATGCACCTTGGACTGAGATGCTTGAGAAATAAGTGTTTATGGACAATGTATAGTAATAAACATTATACTTCCATTTATTGTCAGCATCTCTATCAACAGTGAGTGTTACACATCAAAGACATCCTTTGACAACCCCTCATTAGGAGTGTATCTGAATCTGGGTACACATGGCAGGTGTACCAAGGGAGAATTAAGCTCTTCAGCCTCTGTGAGCTGCCTGCTCTCCATCACAAAGCTCCCCGCCTTTATTTAGCACTTCTGCAAACACTCAGTCCTTTTCTTCTCCAGTACCATCCTTAGCTCTTACAAAATTCTGTGGAGCAACCATCCCTTCTTCTGAGGGGAGGAACTGAAAAAAAATATAGATGAGAAGGATATACATACTCTTCTCATTTTAAATAATTTTAAGACATTAGTCAAGGTAGGAACAAACTTCAGGTATTTATTTTCTCTCCTTTTAATGTAGCTTTAGCTCAAACCACTTACTTTATCACAGCAAAATAAAGTTTTATTTTTTTCCCAACATTATCTGGGCAGGCTAGCTGTGTGCAGACTTTTGAAAAGCATTATTTCTTATTAGTGAGAAAAGTCACTGAATTCAAGTATATGGCTGTTCGTATGTATACAGTGAAGAGCACAGTGACTCTACCCTTCATTGTGAGACTGTGCTGAAAATAATATACAAAAATAAACATATGTGTTGATGCATGTATCCAGCAATAAAAATGGTAATGGTGTCATAAGCATTCAACCTGCCCTAATCTACCGTAGAATATTTGGACAAGATTTTATCTTTCTCGGTAGCTTTGTGTCAGTGAGACTGGTGGTGCTTGGTGACATCAATGTGCACATTGATTAAAATCCTTTGTCAGGTCAGCAACCTGTGAGAATTTTCAACAGTTGCAAGCTGGGTTGAATACACTGGTTCCAGAAAACTGATAGGTAATTTCTTAAGAGGAATTTCCAAATTGCTTACCTCCCATTTTAGATGTCCGCAAGCAATGAACAAAAAATATTTCCATTATTCTAATGGTAATTTTCACTAGATGTTACTAGCAAGAAGATACCTGTGTCAGTCGGTTCACCTGACTGATGGAGAGTGCTCTGTTGTTTGGAAGGTATTCCTGACTAGCCCATTGGCACACAGTAAGTATAGAGTAGACAGTATCACTGAATTTTGCAATTATTCATTGTGGTTTTGTCTCCTACTCAAAGTGGTAGGAAGGCTACTGAGAGGTTTAGAAGTGAGATAATATAATAGATGCTGTCACTGCACTGACAGCAAAACGCACCATTCCCTGTGTCTCCTATCCTACAGTTCATATTGCATCAGTAGGAAAGAAAATTCAGTTTCTTCCAGAAATGGAGACTTGGACAAGAGTGATGTGGTCAGTAGCAGAGTAGTAACAGAGTGGGGAAAAAGAAGAAAAAGGTTCTGTGTCAGCACCTTTGATTAATTAGTTTGACCACCATCTGTGACACATACTTTAGACATGCAGTCTACTTGTGCAGGTAGGTACATACATATCGGATGCAAATAAAGATGTGTTTTCAACTCCATTTAGTCAAATTCCATCACCTTTTTGTCAGGTTCTTAAATCTTTTCCAGTTGTGCATATCTCAGTACTTGCAGTACTGTCTGCAACTACTTTGAAGCTAATCTAGATTCTTTCATGGACAGAGATTTATTTTAACTGAATATAGTGTGTTCAAGAGCTGGGCTAAAATTTAGCATGGCACTTAAAATGTTGAACTACAGCAAAACAAATGCCACATTTGGTGAGCTTTCATATACTACAAGTCACTTTCATGCCCTTGACGTACAGTGTTTATTAGCAGAGTAAATTTGAAAAAAAATTAATACTGGTTTTTCAAAACAAAACAAATCCATGTTTTTTAAAAAATCTCATATATTTATCTGAAGATAGCAAAATATAGAAACAATTATAAATATGAATGTAATGAGTGAATGAAAATATAGATATAAAAATGTAATGAACAAACCCTGTTTTGGAGGATCTGACAAATACTATTTGAAAATTAAAAATACAAGAATCACAACTTTCATATTCAGAGAATAGATAACTTTTTGTTAAATTACAATAGGAATTAATTTAAAAAATAACTTTATTGATTCAAATGCACTAACTGTTTTGCATTAAGAGACTCCTTCAGATTCTCTGGGAAGTAATATCTTTTTAACATAAACTTAACTTTTGCTTTTACATGTTATGCATATCTGTAAAGACAATGAGAGTGCCCCTAGTTTTTTTTTTCTAATGAAATAAATTCAGTTAAGGAGTTCTTGTTACAATAGGATTGAAGTTGATCAAGTGTTTTTATAGAGTGAAGTATGCTTTTAGAAATAGACTGCTTATTCAGTGGATCTGCTCCTTGCATTTAATCCATGTCATATCTAGTCTACTGATTAAAAAAATCTGTTTGATTCGTCCTCATTCATTAAACCTAAGGGGGAAAGCAGAGTGTCCGTGAAAGCTTGTGGTATACTTTTCTCTGTTTTATTTCCATCACCAACAGAGCTGTTAAATGAGTTTAGTTTGTAAAAGCTCCTTATTTCTTCAGGGACATGAACAACAGAGTTTCATACTATTTCAACATTCAAAAGCTGATACATTAGAATTAAAAAAAAAAACCCAGATCAAATTGGATTAGCATTTGCTATCTTCATCTTTTTATTTAGGATAAATTAACTGAATATAATTTAAGTGGTAGATTTCCTTAAATGAAAGAAAGCGTGTGAATGAAGCTACACAGTGTACAAATTCAAAATTTTAGTTTGCTTATGCTACACAAGAGTTTGAGTGTGAAGTTAGAGACTTGCACAACAACATACTATAACTCTTAACCTTAACTGACAAGTTAAAAATTGAAGCAAGTAGTGTTGAATTATTAGTGTTGTACAGGTCTGTGTGTAAAAATAAAGATCTAATAGTTTTGAAAATAAACAAGCTGTTGCAGTTTCAGTTAGTTGTTTGGTCATTTTTACAACAAAGAAAGCCTGGCAGTAATGTTAAGTTCAATCAATGGAATATGGCCTCAGATTTATTAAAATGAAAAAAAGACATAGACATTGAACAGTGAAGAAATTGAATTTTTTGTCGTGGAATGATACACTAAAAATTAAAAATATGCTAAATAATTTGGTTGATATGCCAAATAATTTGTAATACTTTGACCTAACATTATGATTGGAATGGAACAAATACAAGACAAATTAAGAAGTAAAATAGAAATTTTATTAAGAGAATCAAATAAAAATATCCCGTTCTTCTCTAAGAATTTATTGTAATCATTAAGAGACATAACAGTTATGACTGTTAGATATATGTTTAAAACTGTTTTGTAGAATTACACATTAATTAAGCTTAGTCATGTTCCTTTTGGAGCAGTGGTAAAGCTATTTTTGACCTCAACTGCACCATTTCCCTACATGAGCAAACAATATTATAATCTCTATTTTTAGCTCTGATGAAATGCTGATTGTCCAAAAAATATCTTAGCCTACTTCTTTTTTTTTTAAGAAAAAAAAATATTAATCAAAATGAGCAAATCTTGTTCCACCTTGTAAGATAAAAAAATGTTTTAATTAAAACATTTTAAGAAAAGTCTCAAATGTATACTTTCTCTGCTTATTTTCAAAATATTTTCTCGTTTTATTCCATCATCTCTTTTTCCATCTGCATCACTTTCTAGGTTTTTCTCTCAAGAAGACTTCTCAGGCTATAATTAGCCCAAGCATAAAGAACACGTTTCTGGTACACAAACGAAGCTACTTTAGGTATCACCACACCACGCTGCAGTGTAGTGCCCTGTGGATGCACTTGCAAAGCTCTTTTTGTGTTTCCCCTAAAACTGCTGAGCACCAGTAACTTGCAAGATGCTAAATGCCCTGATTGCTCCTGCTGGGGTTTTAATACACTCACTGCCTCCCTATGTGCTCAAATAAGAACAAATCAGAAATATGAGTGCAACATTTTGACCATGTCATTTTTTATTATGAATTTCAGAAATGTACTTAAAATATTTATTGTATAGCTGTATTTGCAAACTGATATTAGCAGCATGCTTTATTGTGTCTTTCAGTCTCTAAGACTGAAAATGTTTTGATGTAATTTCAAAACAAAAAAAGCCATGCAAATTTATTTTCATAATGCACCTATATGCATATGTTTATGGTCAACTGATATTCATGACAAAAAACCTGCAGTGATACTTGTATTAGACAGAGAAATATTTCCTTAGATATTGTATCATTTTTCTCTGATGAATGCAGCACAGGAAATTGCCCATACCTTTTATTTTTACAAAACAATTTCAGCTTTGGTCAGTTAAACCAGTCAACTTCCCTGCAGTAATCCTATCTGCTCAGCAGACAAGCAATATTAGTAGGTTAAAAGTAATCTGTACATAAACTCTTGCATTTTATATTGGATGAATTGGATATATGCAATGTACCTATGCCATTGTGGCACCTACAAAAAGACTTGCTTTTTATCACAATGGGGAAGAAGTTTTCTAGGACCTCTAAAATGAGAACATCAGGGTCAGACTCTTGTGAATAAGAAGCATAAGCAATATTGAAATAATGAGATTGTACAATATGTTCAAATTTTAGGTTTTTTTTTTAATTTGTAATCAAAACCATTTTAAGATAGTGCTTTACCAAAAGGGGAAGAAAAAAAAAAGAAAAAAAAAAGTTGCACTACTCTGTTCTACTCTGTCTTTTTCTGCAGCCCAGTATCTAAGCAAAATATTTAACGTAACATTGACTCTTCTCAATAGCTTTTTCTGGCCAGTAAACAAGAGACAGATTTATCAGTAACATAATTTTAGTAGACTTTGACACCTTATGGTAGCTAGCAACTTGATCCAACAAATGCAAGACTGAAGATAAAAACAAATTTCTTACAGAATAGAAGAGGGTGTAGTCAAACTGATACTGACAATATAAAGTGAATTACAACCCAAGACCTTATGCTCTATCAAACTGAGGAATCAACTTTCATAGACAACAGAAGAGGAGAAGAATGTTATTGATGTAATCATAATAATAAGGGGAACTAGAACCGTGGGAGAAATGTGATTATATTTAATCATACTTTTAAAAAATACAAAGGTGTTCAGTTAGTTCATCTTTAGTATCTTTGTCTTTATTCTGATTTTGAAGATTATAGATAATGTAAGATGTGAATTCCCCTGTTTCTTTCCATATGTTCCTAGAGCAAAAATAGTTTCCTCTCTTCATATGGATTTCTCCAAATAAGGAATGAAGAAGCTGTAAATTAACTCCTCATTACTACAGTACAAGTGCATACTTCCAATATGCTGATTTGAGGGGAGAGGAGAAATGAGGAGACAGCTCTTCGGAAAACTCTGTTGAAATCTGTCTTCCAGAAATTTCCCACTTAATTACATTTTTTTTTTTTTAAACAGCATTTAATTATCTGTGTTTATATATATAAAAGCAACAAACAACAACAAAACCCCCCCAAACATCAAAAACCCAGCCCAAAACTTAATTAACTGGACTTTGCAGTGAGTTTCACTACATTTTTCAGTCCTTGATTCTGGTAAGAAGGTAGTACAACAATGAGATAGGATGATCCTGTTGAAAATCCCACACTACAGGGCATGATTTAAACAGCAGAGGTGACTAGATACGAAACCAAGATTAGAATGTCAGGCCAGAATTGAGCAACAGAGCTGTAAAGAAATCCACAACAGAGAGCTAAAAGTCCTTATTGCCATGTGCTGTTGTTCAGACCTGTTGATTGCAAGAAGTTATCTTTGTGAAAGGTGGATTCTATCTTCTCTTTCTGTTTCTGTGATTTCTTTGGTATCACTTGTACTTTACAGTAAATACAACATCTGTTACAAGGTGTAATAACATCTGATGTCAACTAACACAAATAGACTGAGCTAGATGCGTCAAATGATCCAGAATGACAGCATTTATGGATCTCTAACATAAATAGATATAATAAAAATTAACAACAGACTTTTGCATCCACTAGGACATTAATCTCTACTGCTCTTCTCTGAAAAAAAAAAAAAAATAACCATGCTGGATTTTTTTTCAAATGACCATGCTGTGGCTTTATGGAAAACAAATCCCAAAGTAGAGTATATTTGGGGAATTATGTATGTGACTATGCACATAAATGCTTAGATTTAATAACATCAGGCATCATACTATGATAGTGCTCTATTTAGTATCATTATAGCCTAGAAAGTGCTAACGATTTCTTCTTTTCACATATATACATTTTCGTAATGAAGTTAATATTCAAATAGTTAAATGTATTTTTGTCTTGTTAATTCAAATGTTTTGACTTTTAGACACAGCCTTTTTTTCACATTCTGGTGTGATGCTCTGCTTGAGTTCAAAGCTAGCATATCTTTCCCCATTGTTTTACCAGAAGTTTTCTGCAGAACAAATAAGTGATACAATTAATTGCAAGCATGGAGGTTAAAAACAAGTTCCTGACCTTAAAAGTCACTAAACAGAATTATCTATTATAGTCCTTTTACTTTTGTCATCTTTCATTACATTAACAAAATTTATCCATTATCTCAATCCCTTCTTGTTGATGCCACTACTTCTCCTGTTATCTTGATCTTGTTTATTGAAATCCTTAAATATTTTATTGTAAACAATTCTGTTTACAATTAAAAACTTCTCAAGGTTTTTAATGATAAATTTTCAAATATAACTATTTTAATTTCCCACATATAAGATTTGCTTGTTCCTACATCTTCTTTCACACAATAATCTCTAATTTATCTACTTCCTTGAAATGTATCAAGGTTGCTGTATGAGTTTACTTAGGGCTTTTCTCCAAATTCACTGTATTCTCAGTTCATCACTTTGAAAATTAACTGTTCACCAGTTATGAATTGTTGCTAAGCAGAGCTGAATTTCAACCTTGTGTAGTGTGCTATTTCATTATGTGATTCCATGTCTTACCAAATACAGACAATTTTTGTGGGATTTTTTAGGTGCCTCTTCAATCACATGATAGTTCAACTTTCCTTTAAACAAAGTTTTCATCTTCCTTGATGCAGAGTAAAACTTGAAGCCCTGGATGCTGCAAAAGTGAATGTAAATAAGAAAATGATATTATTTCATATTACTCTGAATCAGTGGTTTGGTTTGGTTCAATGGGTCTGTATTTTGATTCTATGTTTTGATTAAAAAAAAAAAAGATTTGGGCTTTCAGTACAATTTTAGGTTTTGACTGATGTTTAATCTTGTGAATTTTTATCTTTTATTTGTTACTGATATCTCATTTTTAAAATGATTATTTAATAAAAAGATATGCATATCCAATCTGAAATTACTTCAAACCTTTTAAATCCAGAAAATGGAAAAAATAGGAGAAGGCTGCTGCTTATGATAAGGCAAGCTGCCATTCAGGACCAAGTTTCCCAGACACACATGCTGAATACTCTGTCTTTATACATACATACCTAGCTGGAACTGGATAGAGAATAAAAAAATACCTCAAGTATTGTATACCATTAGATACTGGGTGCTAGATATAAATCCTTGCAGTGCTAACCTATGCCACAAAATTAGTTCTAGCAATAAGTATCCTGACTGGCACCCAGACACTGTTTCTGTGCAAATGTATCCAGTGAAAAAATCAAAGGCAAACAGCAAGAATCACATATTCATCTAGGAAATGCCGAGAAACTGAAGGCATAACTTAGATGCCTAAATACTGATATGATATGAAAATGTGTGCAGTTCTCTAAGTTGCTGTTGGATGACTCCAGGAATGTTAAGAAATTGTTTCATTTCTGTATGGATGAAATGGAACACACAGTTTATGCATCAATACTAACAACACCTGAGCATCAGCAAGCACAAATAGGAAGGAAATTTCAGTTTTATGTCATGCCTGTAACTGCTTCTATTTCTTTGTTTATGGAGAGGCATGTGCTATTAACTGACATTAATCAGAAAACAATATTACCATTGGCAAAGAAGACCTAGCAAATGTTTTGCTGTACCCTGAGAATATGGAGTTTATTTATTCATAGTTATAAATACAGAATGTAAAGGCCACATAGAAGTGAAATGAAGTGAAAGAATCTACGTAGATGACAGGGGAAAAACTCTCTGAAAACAAAAGTGTTTCTATATTTCTTAAAATATAATAGAAATCTGACTATTTTGTTTATTCTCAACTCATTTTCAAAAGCTGAACTAGAAACTAAATAGGTGTTTGCATGTCTGGTCTGTTTTTATAGTTGCTTGACACTGTTTGATTGTGATTTAATGATTTTTTTTTTTTTTAATTTGAAATACAAGTTTAGATGTAAGCAAGGGTCTACATTATATAATACAATGGGATCATTATTAAAGTACTTAGCAAAAAATGATGGCAAACCAAATTTTCATCCATATTTAACATTCATTTTGTCAAATAGCACTTAGAAAGCATGTTTTGTCTTGTCTTGATATTTGTTCAACAGAAACTGAAAGGAAGAGTGTGGGAGTTATCTCTACCTGTGGATGAGTAAGTGGAAGAAGGAAATAAATTAGACCTTAAAGCTTCAGAGCGTGTGAGACTGCACAGCCTCAGTACACCAAGGCTTAACCTCTCCAGGTTACAGCAAGTCTGTAATTCTGGAGAGCTCTTAATAATGACCACTTTCCTGCAGTGTTAGAATGGTTAGTGTCCAGTTGGTTATGTGTATCATGTACTATGTTATTGTTAGCTTTTGGCATGTTTTAGTTTGGTACAAAAGACAATGTGAGGCCTCTCAGGGCCAAGCTTCACAGAAAGGATATCCTGTCTTTATCGACTTGGAACAAGACATAATAAAATAGAGTTGTTGCAAGCACCATCAGAGATAAAGGTGAAATGCAAAAATGCATCTTCATTTTTTGCTGCCAGATGTACTCTTGTTGCTGAAGTTCTGAAGTTCTGAAACCTGAAAATACTGAAATGTTCAGTAACCCATCTTGTCTAGAGCCATTTGAGATTCAAAGTGTCTCCACAGCTACATGCCAGAAGAACACATACATGGATAGATCACGTTACATTTAACAGCAGTAATTACGAGCATGACTTCTATTATTCTCTGTGGATGCTGGGTTCTGCCTTTTGCTAGTGCTAAGTTAGTAGCGCTAGTCAGTGCTAAGTTACACAACTACCCAGTGGTGAGAGACTAGACAGAGTGGGAGACTTGTGTTTTTAAGTTTAATAAGAATCTAATTCTCAGCTTTCTGGGGAGAAAAAAAATTAAAAAGGAAGGAAAAAGAAAAGAACTATTACATAAGTGAATAGTGCTAGTATGACACACTTCTGTTGTCAAAATGTCTCCTCAGTGTAGAAGATAGTTAACTCATTCATAGGACTCTAGGTCAAGCTGATCAACATCAAAGGAGCCTGGCTTAGTATATTCAAATTTGTTTCACACATTTAATAGTTAGACATTAACTTTTGCCCCATAAAGTTACTTTTTGGATGTGGATCTTGAATACTCAGTGACTTCTTTTCTGCCTATTTTTTATGCTACTGCACAAATTGGGAAGCAGTGTAGTCTGTGTTTTTTACAGAATGGTTCCTTTGATTATTTCTTTTATTGTAAATTTCAGTATTTTTGTCTGGACGTTTTTTCCACCCTATGTAGAACCTATCTTAAATTCTCTCTAAAATCTGTTGGGTTTATAATATTTATAAAACCTTCTAATATTCTTATGAATATTAGAATTAGAATTAAAATTCTTAATTTATTCAAATATGCTGAATGTGTTGTTTTGTTTAATATGGACTGTCTACCCATATTCATATCACAAACTAGATTAAAAAAAAAAAAAGAACAAACAAAAAAGCTAAACAAAAACTCTATTACATGTTTCCTGCACCAAAAAATAGCCAAAGAGTTAATGTGAATTCCAACTGGTTTCCTAATCAGTCACTAACCGAGAAATAATTTCAATGTTTAGTTATTGAGGGGTGGTCAGCCAATATAAGTCATGACCTTTTTTGGCCATAGATGAAGTCAAGTCCCACAGTGTTGCTAGTGAATACAAATTGTTGCTTAGTAAATACACGTATGTAAACTGTAGGACTCCACACTTGATGTAGTCATCTGGCTTTCCTTTTATACACTGTAGAAAACAGTTCCTTCTAGAATGGACTTTTTACATACTGAAGTCTATAATAAATTCCTAAAAGTGCCTTTTCTTTTCCTCTAGATATAAATGAAGTCTACCCTGACTAGCTCAAGCTTAGGTATTGCAGGTACCTAAAACTACCTGAGTTGTATTTACTATGTGCTAGCAAATATTCCATTTCGTTTTCCACTCAAAATAGTATGCCCTCATATATCTGCAGATCAGCCACCAAGATCTAACCCAAAAAAGTAGCTTCCAGCCTTGCAACCCACAAATACCTTTGATCACTCTTTGTTACCCCAAAAGTTAACATTCACAGTAACTGATGGATCATCAAACTCCTCCCAGACACCTGTTGAACAAATCTTCAATGTCTTCGTAGTCTTCTATGCTTTTGCAAATACACACTATTCTTGATCTAAACTCTGTCTAAACATGATCCAATTTCCAGGTTCCTTAGTGTCTACCTTCCCATCTCCCTCAATCTTTCTTCGAGTTTTATGTCTCTAAAGTTTGGAACAACAGGACTATTAGTTTGAAACAAAAGGGTTATTACTGCCGTGTTGGTGTATTTATTGTCTGCAAGTAGAAGAACTTTGAACAGCTTCAAACTGAAGTGAGAAGATGGTATAACTTTAAAAGTTCAAGGAAGAATAATAAATTGTGTCAAAGTACACCTGCATAGTTTCAGTCTGGGACTACTCAGAAAGGATGTTTCTCTAGAAAGAAGATAAAGAGGTTCAAGGTATGTTTCTAGAAACAGAGCAGAGGCAGAAATAATGACCTTCTGGTGCCTTTCCATTGTTCATTTTATGATCACTTGTGGAGAACTTTGATGTGAGCAAGGGAGTCCACTTAAAGCAAGGAAATACATAGCTTTGTAACTTGAATAATCGTGAAGATGTGATTAGACATAACTTGATAGTAATTGTTCTGAAAAAAATGACAGTGGTTTGGAACCTGACTTTCATAAAAGGAAGATATTTTCTTTATAATTATCATGGACTGTATTATGAAATATTCACTTGTTTCCAACCTGCAATCTTAATATCAGATGAAGGTTGCTGTTGTCCTTTTACTCACAGTTCTCCTTAAATTCAATTCTTGCTTTCAGCTATGCACTCGTGTCTAGGAAAAGCAAAATGTATTTTAAGATTATTTTGAAAACAGAGAGAACAGCAGTGCCTTAATGGAGAGAACAGCAATATTTATATGGAGCAACAGTATTTATGTCAATATTTAAGAGTATGCATCTATGTCTTTAGCAAACAAAAAATTATGAGAAAAGTGTGATTGAACATGCTCAATATTATCTTAAGCTCCTTGAATAATGCAACAGACTCTTGTCAGCATAGCAGTTGCTCTATCATTGTTCCCACTTTAGCCAGTTTCTGGAAATTATGAAATATGCTTTCCTAACTCAATAAGAGATACATGAATTCTGAAATTATTTGATAAAACAAGCTTCCTTTGTATTTTCATTGTAACTTGAAATCCCTTCCCGTTAGTTTTTTTTCCCAAGGTTTGTAGAAATTGCCTTGAATAGCTACTTTTCTCCACTGGATCTTGAAGCAGAACATCCTTTTAACATTGCAGATGTATTAGAATTATAAGCTAGTTCCCTTTATGGGCAATGATGGTCTTTCAAAAGAATGACTCCTGTCTAAGGACAACTGGCATGCACCATCTTCACATTTCTATTTTTCTACAGTAAGAAGCCTAGATGAAAAGTATAGGACAGCTATGATTTAGACAGCTACAGTCAGGTCTCTTAATCCAATTCTCCTGTTGGTTATCCTTCCCAACCCCCCTTTTCTACAGAAATATTTTGATTAGATGGAAGGCAACCCAAATTTCACATGTCTTTGTATTGTATTTTTGGAGAAAGACAACAAATATTTTTTTGTTCCCAAGTTTCCACCATTGGTATGACTGTGCCACTGGGGACTAGTTTGACCTTGTGAAGAACATCCAGCCGAGGTTTGGCCACTGGATAATCACTCCAGTGATTGTTTAATGAATCTGAAGCACAACAACAGAAGCGGATGGATGTCTTGACAATGTTGCCAGAAGTCAGGCATGCCAATGAGATAGGAGACATGCAGGAGAGAAAGAAATAAAGAATGGAAGGCAAAGAGATTGAGGAGAATCACAAAAAAAAACCAAACCATAAAATGCTGCTTCTAGAAAATCTCTAATGTGATTATGAAATGAATGGGCAAGACACAGATTTTTCACAGGACGTGCTTAAGAGAGTATGCAGTTAGAAGAGGGAAACCTCAGTAATACAAACATATGTGGTTTTGTTTCTGCATAATCATGGACTACAAAATATGCAAGCAATATTTTGGAAAGGAAGAACTAGCAAATGAGCCACAAACCAACAAACCATTAGCAACACAGACTTCATTCTGTCTTTAATCAAGGCTCTGAAACAAGAGCAGATGCAATATAATAATTCTTATAAGAGCCCCTAGTTATATGGGATAAAACCTCGAGGTTTTACCCTATGTCTGATGCTTACACATAACTGACTTGTCTAATGCAACTGTATACCCACTTTTCTGGATGAGTTGAGCTTAAACAGAAGTGAAGAGAAAGGAGTTGTTTTTTTCTCAGTAAGTAAAAAATATTAGAGTTGAATACAAAGACAGTGGATTCAATGTACCATATGACAGGCCAAATTTGCCATGCCACCTGATTAGTCAACCTGATTATAGTCTCCAGGCAGCTTGCACATGTGACTTAAAATAGCATCTCTAATGTCTTTGTAGTAACAGACCATGTCAGGAAGAAATTCAGTTGATTGTTTGTATGTAAATGACAGTTTTGTAGCCCATAATTCATAACATCCTAAATTTAGGGAGGTGATCCACCTTCCCTAAAGATCACAGGCATCATGATGTACTCACCATGACACAATCAAATGAAAGGCAGCAATGTTACAGTTCAGATGAGTCAATTAGAAATGCCATCTTGCTAGAGGGCACCTTTCCCCACAATCTGCATTGCTCAGAAAGCAGTTCAATTAGACAGATAATGCAGTCCAAACAGAAAAATTCCCAGCTGTCCAGTTTAAAGACCAAGTTTAAAATTGGTGTGCATCTTATTTTAAATTTGATTACAACATGGATTTCTGCCAAAAGGAATAAAAAGCTGTTTTACAGAAATATTTTAGTCATATATATTATTTTCTTCAAGACTTAAATGACAGCTTAGAAGAAACCATGAAATTGAAGGTAAGAGAATTTAAAATGAATTGGTTTAGACAGAAGTTTTATAGGAAGCAGTAGAAACAAAAAAAAAAAATATTTTCCTTTCTGTTTATATTAGAGTATTGCTGCTTCCAGCTGGTTACAACATTTTTGGCCTTTGGTCTTAAGAAATGGTACAAATGACAGTAGCTGAAGTTGAAAGGTCTCAAAGAGAGTCAGTAACCTCCTAACATGATAAGCTAGGAGAAAAGCACATTTCAGAGCTTTTGTGTGGTTTTTGATACATGAAACAACTATACTTAGGAAGCTTTCATTTTGCTGCAACTCTTGGGAAAATATACTGCTATTTGAGTCTATTATCACCCTGTTGGGCTCTCACTTGTATTAGTTTGCAAACAGTCAGCCTAAGAGAATATATGTAGAAAACTTTCAGAATGACCAGTCCTGTGACTCTAAGGATGGAGGTGGATGATGATAATTTTTGTAAAAATTTATTACATGACTTCTGATGCCTTTCTGTATGTTTAACATGCTTTATTATTCCAATATTTTTTCTTATTAAATTATTTCCTGGTTTATAAAAATACTGGAATAAGTAAACTAGCATGATGTGCAACGATAAATTATTACAGGCCAACTGTGCATGCATTCTCAAAAAACCTGAAGGCACACGGAAAGACCACTTATTTTTTAACAAATATCTCAAATTCTTATCCCAAAACCAGGGACAAGACATTACACTATCTTTGCCTTTATTGATCATTAGTAAAAATATCTTCAGATGATCCTGTAAGGAAACAAGAGTCCTGTGGCAACACTAGTTGTGTGTGTATAGTATGTATATGCTACTAACTTAATTTTAGTCACTTTCTGCTTGGTCAGTTACTTCTGACAGACAGCTGGGAGTACCAAAGATATGTAAGCTCTTGGAGTTTTCATAAAAATTGGTACTTGGAAAGAGAAGACCCTATTAATATACATTAAAAAAAAATCTTCAGCATGAATTCAGCCCATCATAAAGGCCAGGGACTGCAGAGGAGAAAGAGCTGTAAAAACAAATCAAAACAAAAAAGCACCTTTGGTAGGACTAGCAATTCACTACCTGGTACAAATTTGTCAGTACAAGATTTCAATTTACCTGACCTGGATATCTTGTTCCCACCTACACCTTAGGTAAGAGTTACCTCACCAACACTGGCCATCTGAGAGTTATTTACCCAGGCTAGTCAGATTGGCTATGCCTGTAGTGCTGAGTGAAACATGGCTAAGGACTAGCCCTGACTAAGAGCACTGCTCTCTCCCGGAAACTTAGGTACTTTTTTTGGGATGGTCTGCTTCTACAAACACATGAAACCTAGGTGTAAGGTATCTGATAAAGACGGACAGAGTTCAGCTTCAGGTTTTCATTGGTTCTGGCGCTCACTTAACAATTTTAATGTCTATAGTTGCATCTACATCTTATACAGTGGCTTTGGCTAGGAGAAAATAAGCTGTAAATCTGAGGCACTTCCTGACAGCAAAGAATTAAGTATTTTAAGTATTTATCCAGTGTTTGAACTCATTCTCCGATGATTTTTTATTTCACAATGGGGTATCCATGGTCAGTGGTCTGACAGACATCTCCAGAGGATGAGATGAATTGTGCTAGAAAAGACCTTTGCTGATGACAGCTGAAATGTATGCAAAAAGGTTAGACTAAACACTCTGATTTTAAACAGTTTAAGTCAGGTATGATTAATCCCATCCTGGAAGCTACTGAAGTGTTTTCACAGTACCTGAGTTCCTTATACAGTCAATGATGAGGACTAGGGTTTTTTGAAGGTACCGTAAGGAAATCCAGTTAGCTTAACTTTGCTTGTTAAACTGAATGAGGCAAAATCACCCTCTTGAGAAATAAAATCCAACTATTGAATATCCAGGAAATTTAACCTCTTGCTTTAGAAAGATAGCTTCAACAAACTTAAGGCATTTAGGTGCCTAATAAAGACACGCAGATTTTTTTTTAGATTTTGTTAGTTCTTGTGCTTGTTGAAAAACCTTAACAACATTAAAGTTGTTAATTTTTAGTATTTAATATTGAAATGAATGTTTATACTGTATTTTTTATCATCTGTTACCAGATGATTACAGCAGAAAATTACAAAAAAAATACAAAAGATATGCAGGAGAAGGCAAAACATGTCTGATTATGATTTTTCACCTATACTGTTAATATAATTTGTATCACTAAAACTTGGCTAAATTGAGGAACCTAGGAACATTTTCCAGCTAATGATCTAGGTGTATGATCCAGCTGCTTTCTAGTTGGATGAGTAGAGAAGTAACTGTGGTGTATTTAGTAAGACCTCTTGCTTGTGGCACACCATTGTCATAGTTTATACTGTGAAGATTTAAACAGATGTTTAGGAATAGCAATTTTTGTGGGGGATGTGTGTGTAAATGCACATACATATATAAAAATGCTTCTTTAAGAATATCCATAAAACATTATATGAATTTTGCAAACAGTTTGTTAACTAGAAGATCATTTAAGGTAGAAGAAGAATGCAAACGAATCAAACAAGCTACCTGAAAGAACAATGAGGTCTACTTGATGGATTTTCTCTGAACAGCAGATACGTCAGACTAGCAGCAGAAGACAAAGAAAAACAACAAGAAGAAAGAGAGGATGCATTTGTACCAGACGTAAATAAAATTGCTCAAGGCTGCAGCACTGTGGAGGCTTGGGAGAAATGGTAGTGTTTTCCTGTCCCTGGGAAAGCTCGAAACTGATTCCAAAAGGCAGTACCCGGGGATGGGCTGTAGCTGAATTCTTTCTTCAGTCTTTATGGCTAACATATATACTAGGAAATCCTTATGACTAACCATGAGCAGACTTTAAGGAGTTGTTTAAAGGCATATTCTAAATTCCCCTCTGACTTTTTTTATGCCTTTTCTAACTTTTTAAATTCTTTTTTCCAATTATTTCACTGAAAAGTTTATCCTACTTTGCTAGGACAATCTTGTTTCCTCCTTCAGGCTTTTCTGCAAACTTTAGCAGAATAACAAACAGGTCATAGGCCCATTAAAACAATGGCACTCCCAATAAAGCAATGATCTTTTATTTGGTTATCATCTGGCTGCCAATCATCTAGGGCAAACCCTGAGGCTACAGCTACATGAATAAATGAAAGGGATAAGGGCTGGTCTACTGGTCCTGATGGCAGCAGCAAACACACCGACAAAGATAAAATAATTTCTCATTCCCAGGTGAGATGGCATCCTGCTTACTGCCCAACAGAGAAAAGCATCTATCCAGTGGTATTTCCTACACAGCATCTAAACATTGCCTGACAGAGCATCTTGAAGGACTGAAAGCAGAGAAGCTTGTGTGCTAGCAAATCACATTTTACAGGATTTTGCTGGTGGTACTTGAGTATATATCCACTCATCCTTTTTCTTAGTACTACGGACATAACAGCAGGGTCCAGGCATAACTGCGGGGATAGCGTTTTTTAAAATTCTGGTTCCTTTATTATCTTAGGTTATTAATGAATTTGTATCTTTCATATAATAGAAGTTGTCCATACTAGGAGTTGGGAAGTAGAGCTAAAAAGAAAGAAAAATATCAATACCATTCACTTCCCCCCGTATATTTTAGGCTTCCTTCCAAGCCTGTTTTTTTCTCCATCTCCTTCCTCCAAAGGCTTGCTAGAAGAAAATAGCGGGAAACAGCAACCTTTAATATAGAGTCACTATTTCCAATATAAAACAAAAACCAACCTCCAAAAAAAGAACAGAAGTGCAGTAATGTAGAAAGCCCTACCTAAAACATATTAAAAAAACCTCCTCTGTTTAGTAGTGGTATTAAGGAAAAGCCCAACATAATAAATACATTGCTTTATAGAAAGCTATGTTCTTAACATATTCAGAATAATTAATCACTTTGGCTAATGGCATGCAACATATCACTAGCTTTAGCTATTGCATGCCACAGAATACCTAAAATATTTTTAAGTATTCACAAGTGACTGCATTCATCAATTTCTGTACTTTAGGAAAAAAGTAATGAAACACACAGAAGAACAGACATTCTGGAAAGTGGATCTATGTTTTTAACGCAATTTTTTTCAGTAGTGTAGTTTTCCAGTTTTGTCTGGAAACCAAGAATCAAGAGGTTTAACTCATCATGGATTTCTAAAGAATCAGGTTCAGAGGAGCTGCCACTGTCATGAAGGGTGAGATTCTAATTCATAAAGCATGATTTTATCTTTCTCAATGTTTATGTAAGAATTCAATAGATTTTTCAATCAATTTTATAATATCTGGGATCATTCTTTTACTCATTGGAAAGGAAGAGCTAACAAATAATTCAACCAAAATTCAGTTTTAGTTGGCGAAGTTTTGTCTGTAATGTACTATACACAATGTTTTTTCTAATGAGTTCAAGCATCCTTTACAGATAAATATGATATTAGGCTGTCAATTCCTCTGCCAAAACTGTTTACTAGTGCCACTGCGCAAATTTCAAGGAGTCTGAAGTGGAGTAAAACTGAGCCACGTAGTTTTTGGTTTCTGGAGAACCATTTGTTTAAGACAGACAAAAATTTTAGGGTAAGTGAAGTAAGTGGGTGCAAAGTCAGCCAAAATGAAATGACTTTTCCAAACAGACATAGCAACAGTTACTGCACATACTTTGTCAGTTCTATAATTTTGCTTTCTAAAAATAGGAAAGATAGTAAGTCAAATAATAGTTTTTTAGAAAGTTTCTCTTAGCAATATTTTGATAAAGATGTCACTTGAAGATGACTGTGCTACTGAAGTTTTTAGAGTGGGAAATTAAAGGTTCAGAGAAGAGAAGAGACATATATTTATCTATGAAAATATTAATTATGTAATAATAATTGTTTCAATTTGACATCTGATGCATCACTCTACATCTGCTCTAACTAGCTCTATAATAGATTCCAGCCTATAATCACCCAATATTGCAGGATTTTTCCACTGGGGAAAATATTAACAGAATGGATGTATTGTAAAACAAAGACTGAAACAGCTTTGCATTTTGATTAGAGGCCAGCTGAACATAATTAGCAAGTCTCCTAAAAATTTGAAGGACCAGAGAAAATCCTTCAGATGATGAAGGCTTATCTAGAAGGAAGCCTGGATTAGAGATTTTGTTGAAATAATTGTGATATTAAATGTATAAAACAGAAGAGCAGACCAAGACAATGCATTTAGAACCTCAGATATGGAAACAGTTGTAAGGAGACAGTAGAAAGGGGAATAATGTGAGAATAGAATATAGTCCAATCGGAAGGGACCTATAATAACCATTTAGTCCCATGCTCCCTGAGAGTTTCCCTCATCCATCAGGAATGAATGTTTTATTTGTAAAGTTAGATTTACTTTGTTGAAGATTTCTCTCTTCTCTCCATATTGCTGTAAAAACATGGAAGTAGGTCTAAACAATCTGTTTAAAATTAGTTGCATTAGAAAGTCAGATTACATTAACCACTGTTTTTTTCTGTTATTAAGGCAATGAGTGCTTTACTAGGGGTTTTGAGGTTTTTAGGTTTTGGTGATGTAAATGCCATAATACAACTTCACATTTACACAAAATAAAATCTTGTTACATTTTAAATTTTCATTGTCCTTTTTTCTTTTTTTTTCTTTTTAAATTTTCAGGCTTCTACAAGGAATTGTATTTCCCTGATACATACAAGTTGATGCTGACTGTTCACATCAGCTCTTATAAATATATATAACTTGTTTTTACTTTACCAGTCTGAGATAGTTTTGCTCATATTTTTTAGCTTTGCCAACAAGGTAAAGTTATGAGGTAAAATTCTGTAAACTGATATATATCAGTGATACAGATGAGATAGATCTTAAAATTACAGACTGTGAGTGCTGTACGGGGTTTTTATATATGGTTTTTGAGGTAGTGGTGATATCTTCCATGCAGAAGAGCCCCAGGTAAATGCAGCTTTGGAACATGCTCTTGTTATATTACACTCTTGTTATATTATTGTTATATATTACGTCCTCCCAAAACTCAATATTTACACTCTCAAATGCTTGTTCATACAGCACCATTCCAGCTACATACATGGATCTTCCTGTTCAGCAATATTTGTATAAATTTTGGGGTTTATGTATGTATTTGTTCTTTCAGAGTGATGAAAATTTCAATTTGAGACACCCATAGAAACAACTTTACAATATTTGTAAATATTTCAAAACAACTACTGAAAATCAGGGAAAGAAAAACCTGAACAAGTCAAGCAGAAAAAGAAAGGCAAATATTCAGTAATCTAAGGTACTGTAGATAAAACTGATTCTGTATTTTCATGGTTATTTAGGCTCCAAGAAATCAAATTATGTTGAAACAGTTACATGTCAAAATATATAATCCAATAAATCTAGTTATTTTTGGAATGCAGGCAGAATCTACTCTGCTGATTGTATTTAAATACAAGGCAAAGCTCTAAAGGACAGCTGAGTGGCAAAGGGTAGGACGTGTCCTAGTCCTTTCTCTCACAGTCCATGGAAAGAAGCAGGTGATTCTTTGATGTAATTTAACACAAATTATTAAAGAAACCTTAAGCTGATCAGATGAATTGTATCCCGAAAGTTCTCTCCGGAGAGAGGCTATGATGACTGGTTCGGGTGTTTACATGACTGAGGTCTACAATCTGCTGACAGGAATTTTACCCTAAAAGTCACTATGGAATGAAGGTTCATCACTTTCGTATACCTGAAAGTTTTAAGTGTAAAAAAAATTGACACCTTTAGGAAGGTTTCAAATTAAACCAGAATTTGTTAATGTAGATATTAATCTCACATGTGATGTAACCCATTCATAGAAAGAATAGTTTGTCTTCCAGTTTTAATTGTAAAAAGCAGTGGGAGCTGGTACTATTTCCGGCTGTTTTCAAAGTATTAGGTGCATGAGAATATATGGAGTGTAATCATGTTCTCTATGCAGCTGGGATGAAGTGGGAGTATTAACTCTGTTTTATTTATACAGTTACCAATGCAATTATAAATTTAGCTGAAAAAATTTTGTCCAAATATGTCTTTTTCTAAAATTCCTTTCTTAATTACCATTTTGTCCACATGAGTAAGAACTGTTTGGTTAATTTTCGTAAACACCATTTTCATGCCTTAGAAGTCAATGTAGTCTTTAAAATTATTACTACCATTTAAAAATCATTTCTATTTGTTTTATATTTTGAATAGATCTATCATTATACTTCTATTAAAGCTACTTTCTTCCATTTTTATATGTATATTGTTTATAGATTAATATTTATATTGTCTTTCAGTAAACCAACAAGATTTACTAAGGTATTTGTTTAACTAATTTCTTAAGCTTTAAATATAAGGCCTTTGGCACATTCTGAAATATGAAGAGTAACCCTTTGATTATCATGAAGCTGTTCAAAGTTTAATTTATGATTGGATGTTGCAATTATTATGTAACCACTGAAGCATTGCTAAAATAAAACCCCTCAGTTTATGTTTTTTTCCTCAGAAATGCACCCTTATAGAAAAAAAATGTAGAATCCAACATTATTAATAGCAATAATTGTCATTTGGTGTAACTGGTAAAGTGTTCTCTGTCCAAATGTCATTAAAAGCACCGGTCTAAGACTAATTCCAGAAGTGCCCAACCCCATTATAATTCCATTATAAAAATTATGTGTAGACTTCATCATTCATATTTCCTTACCATTTTCAAAAGCTGAAAAAACCCCAATCCATATAAACCATTAAATATTATTTAAATTTCGGTTTGGATGATAGTGTAAATCTCAAATTAAATTAGATTTCAAAAGATGCATCTGCCTCTGTATGAAATGGCATATCTCCCTTCTGAGTCCTCGTCTCCTTATCATTCACACTATATAAGCATTAACTCATTTATGGTCTTTTTTCTGGACAAAAAACAAAACAAAAGCAAACAAACAAACAAACACAAAAAAAAAACCAAGCTCAGTTTCTTCTGCAACAAAGGAAACAGCTTTGGGGACAGTTCACTCTACTGGCAGTTCTCACATTTTTAGGTGTAACACTACATAGCACTTAGCAGAAACCTTTGTAGTCTGCTTGTTCATGCATGCAAATGCATATCCACACCAGAGGTTTGATAAAACAAATCTGAAAATGCACAAACAGTACTAGTTATTCTATTATCCATATTTATTATCACAACACTAAAACTATTTGAGAACTTTCAGCTTTTTTTATGTTGGAAAACATAAAATGTGGCTTTTATCTTGTAAAAGATTTGATAACATTTTCCTACACTCCCTTTTCCATGTTTAGCTTGGTGGTAACAAACAACACGACAAGAGGCAACAGGCAGAGACCGATGCACAGAAGTTCCACCTGAATATGAGGAAGAACTTCTCTACTGTGCAGTAGACTGAGCGCTAGAACAGGCTGCTCAGAGATGTTGTGGAGTCTCCTTCCCCAGAGACACTCAAAAGATGTCTAAATGCAACCCTGAGTAAAATTCTCTAGGGGACTCTGCTTGAGCGGGGAGGTTGAATTCGATGACCTGCAGTGGTCCCTTCCAACCTCAACCATTCTATGAGTATGTGAAAACCTTAATGCATTTTTTTGTGCTTCAGTACAAGCTGTAGAACAGTATCAAGGTCATAAGAGTGAAGAAAAACATCATTCAGACATACCTCTTTTTTTCTATTACCACTTTGCCTTTGGAGAGGATTGAGAATGTCCATGGGAGAGGAATTCCCTGAAGCCATTCTGCATCTCTTAGAAGGGTGTAGTACTTGTTTCTTGGTTAGTTATCTTACATTTTGAAAAAGGGGCTTGTGCAGATAGCATCTACTTCCTAAGGAAAACTTGACATTCATGGTTTTCTGGGGATGAAGTTAACCACCAGAGCCACAGCACTCCTGACAGAAGCCAGCTGAGGGCCCAGAGCACAAATAAGATGTAGAATGCAATGGTAAATATTATTTAGTATGAGATCCAGTGTAAGATGAGTTCATTTTTAATTCCAGTCACTGACACAGAGATATTAACCCTAAAAAAAAAAAATCAGCAGGTATGTTGTTGAAGAAACAAATATTCTGAACTATGTTAGGTCACTTATGTAAATGAGATGTTTGAAGAATGAGAAAAAAGATACAGAGTCGAAGATTTAATTGTAAGATTTTTTTATGAATACATTGAAATATATGTTTAGTCCATGACTCCTGAACCATAATGAGATAACTTTTCAGATTAAATCTCACATTTCTAGATCCTACAAAACAGCATCTTTTTTTTGGCTAAAAAGCAGGAAACCTGGGATGCTCTTTTAATATACTGAAATGTATGGATTGCTTATGAATCAGTAAAATTATAAAAAACCCCTAATTTCTTAGCTATCAATGATAAACACTGTTTGCAAAAAATGTGAGGAGATTTCAGCTGGTTAGTCTTTCTTTCCTTGTTAAATACTGCAGCTAGGTATTTCTCATTGTAGGTGCCAACAGTAATGCTTTAAATTTCTACTTTTGACTAAAGTTACAGTTTCTGAGAAAAATAAGTCAATTTTGCTTCAAAAAAAGCACAAAGCATGAAGAACCACATATGTTTGGACTACACTGGAATTCACTAGATTAAATTTTTGTTGTTTAAGACTCATGTCTGTTTCTGGAGGAGGCCACTTGAGTAAAGTCAAGTGTATTATCACAAATTAAATTAATTTTGTTTGTATGGTATCTTGATAAATTAGACTCTGTAGTCAGAAGTTAATAGATACAGTTCTCATTGGTAATGCTGCTCCTTTGAGGTACTGAGGGGAAAAAAAATCACTGGTGTTTAGATTCAGATTTATCATTTGATTACTCCTAGTATCTATCCAAAGATCCACACACAACAGGAGGCATAACATAACAGCTGCTTCACAGAATTATTGTCTTCTAACAGCAGCACCTGATGTCTGAGGCAAAGTTTTTGTCTGTTTAATACCAAGATACAAAGTGCTTTCAAACTACCCACACCTAGCAAGCCAAGAGATTCAAAATGGGTCAACTAATTTATTTCATACATAGTTGCAGGACAGAGATGTCTATAAGCTGAAAATTCCTGTATTAAGGTATCATAGTTTAACCAAGTGGTTTAAACCAGGACATAAGGTTTGTCCCAAAGGAATTTTCTTCCATCATAGAAAAAAATTAATTCTTAATCTCATTCACCTAACTATAAAGGAACTTATGCTGGGACATACAGAAATAATGTGCAAAAATAATAAACCATGTACTGTAACCTTTGTACAACATAAACACAAATTTTTACTGGTAAGTTACACTACATTTTTGTCCTCTTCTGTATATTCTTAACTTGGGTAGAGAGACAGAGATGTCAAAGTTGACAAGCATACGAATCATGGAGTCACTAAATAATGGTTGGAAGGTTTCTGGAGATCGTAAGAGTCCAATCTCCTACATGAAGGAGAACTGTTACCCCTCTCCCAGGTCAGAGGTGATGTTTCAAGCGCTCCAAGGATAGTCATGACAGCTCCTGGTCTTGAACAACCCTCCTGACAGAACCTCCCAAGTCCACATGCAGCACTTTTGCTACATCATCTAGCACTACCCTCACCTTCATAGTGGCCCCTTCAAGTCGTTAGAAGCAATCACTGAGCCCTTCATTAGCCTCCTCTTCCCAGGACCACCAGAGCTCAGTTCCCCCACCCCATCTTTCTTGTAGGGTATGTTTTAGGCACCGACTATCTTAGACACCCATCACCAGAGCAGTTTCTCCTGTACGTGGGAGCCCCCAGCACTCCCTGTCATCTGCCAGCTCCCAGCGTCCAGAAGAGGGGCACTGTAGTTTTCCTGTCTCTTGGCCACCCTTCTCGTACGCGATCGGCCAGTGACAGGATGCTTTGGCACTTCTACCTGGTGCTTCCTTGGGGCCAGCCCCGGGCCCATTGCTCGGGAGCAGTTTGATGCCATAGCGGGTGCAGACCTTGATCCTTCCCCGCAGCAAGCCGCTGCCAGCCCCGCCACTCCTGCCAGCTTTCTGGCCGTGACCCAACCGGGACAAGGCGCTTCTACAGCCGCAGTAGCGGCCGGGACACCTTTGCGTGCCGGTAAGGGGCTCTTTGCTCCTGGCACAGCAGCGCGGTGTCGGGGCGGGAGGACAGCAGGCACAACGCCGGCACCGGCACCTCCCGCTTCACGCAGCTCCTCTCGGTTCGCCTCCTCCCAGGCCACCCCCGCCCCTCGGCCCTGACGGGAGCCGCCGGCTCCGAGCGAGCCCCTCCCGCCTCCTCCGCCGCCGACGCCGAGCGCCCGGGTGCCCCCCAGCGGCCGCGGGACGGGCCCGCACCGCCCCGGCAGCCGGGAGAGGCCGGGACGCCCGGCCGGCTCCTCCCCGGCCCGGCCCGGCCCGGCCCTGCCCTGCCCTGCCGTGCCCGGGTGCGGCGAGGAGCGGCTCCCGATCCCCCTGAATGACCGGCTGCGAGGGCCGAGCTTTCCGCAGGAGAACGGGCTCCACGGAAGTCTGGGGAATGAAATGGAATCAGAGGAATTAAGCCGGGAGGGAATTTTGCCTGCAAATTGTGAATGTCAGTAATCCCAGGTTCACACTGCTGACAGCAGATTGGTAACCCCTATCGGGTTTATATCTAAGTTGGTTGGCACTCCCCGTATACCCAGCTCCGCTCATTCCGTTTCTTTCAGGAAAAGGGTTCCCCGTTACTTAAGGAAGGGAGTGATCCATTGTGTGCTACCTCTTTAAGATGCTATATGTAAAGTTTTGGTTGCTAGGTCTCCCCCCCCCGCCCTTTTTTTTTTTTTTTTTTTTTTTTTTTTTTTTTTTTATGGATACCAGATGTCGGGAGAAGAAAGCAGTTTATGTTCCAACAAGCCTACAGAGTGGATGTACATTTCTAGCTGTTAGCAAAACACTTGCTAATTACAATGCTTCCTTCTCTTTAAAAGCACGGATAACTTGCAGAGTCCTTTTTGCTAAACCGTGACTGAATGTTATGGTACCAGTGCTATGTTTTTTCTTTTTTTCTTTTTTTCCGAAGAAGCAGTGGAGTAAATGTTGAAAATTCAACTAAATTCACTAAATGCCTTTACTGAGAATGGGAAGAGCTAGTTTTGCTTTTTGTTTTCCCTGTTTGAAAGCTAGAGAAAGTAACTTCCGAGTCGTGAACAGATGGCATCAATCAGTCAGCACAAATCCTGCCTAACGTCGGTGTTACAGTATAGTACTCTACTCAAAATGAACATTAATTTTGGAAACCAAAATGATTTTTAAGGAAGTGTGTTGTAGTAATTTTGTCCTTGTGGTATATTGCTTCAGTTATTACAATTTTTTCTTTTTGGAGTGGCTGGATAAACAAGGAATTTTTTAACTAATTTATAATTCTTAGATAAATTGAAGGATTTTTATTTTATTTTATTTAAGAAACTCAATTTTTAAGTAAAGCTTCTGATAACTCTCTGATAAGAAATGTCCAATGGACCGCTTCTGCTCTTGCTATTATTCACTGGGCAGACTGGTCTGTCTTTACCTCTGGGCTAACAGTGTTTTTTTCAGTCCTGTTTAGTCTATTTTGCCTTTTCAATAGTGTATCAATCAGTCTTTCTCCTATTTTTTCCCCTTGCCAGCCCACCCTCTGCCCACATGCATGGGAAAGGGGAAAATTGCCTCACGTATTCTTCTTCTTCCAGCCGGCGAGTAGGAGGTGTTTTATATCTTATTCCTCTGTAATAGGGAAGTCACAGATTTGCCCTACTACATACAGTTATTTAAATCTCTTTTTAATCCAGAAATCTATGTATGTAATTTAGGGGAAAAGGTAGTTTTCAAGAAAGTAAACAAGATTTATAACTTTGGTCAGAATCTAGTTTGCATGTACTTACTGATTAGGGTTATGGTTCCCCGTTTTTTTGATAAACCCTTGAGAACAACTGGAGTAAAAGCTCTTCATGTTTTGTTTAATTCCATGCAAGCTGCTGATGTGGTGTGAAAGAGCTTATAGATCTTTCTCAAGCTTCAGGATGGGGAAGGAAAAGCTTTCACTGTCTGTAGGGGTACAGCTTCCCTTATCACCCTTTTGCTGTGGGAAGTGATACTCCATCGCCACCTGGGAATTCAGGGAAGCCAAAACTCACCCTCTCACTCCAACCCCTGGAGCTGGGTAATAAGCACCACAATCTGCTCTGTGCTCCTTGATCCTCCCGATCATATTTCTCATGCCACCTACCATGCTGCCACTTACCCTGTTTTTTGTTATCAGTCACAACCTACTTGCTCCTTTCAGTTCTAGTGAGCAGAGCCCAGGGCTTCCACTTTCCCACAGAGACAGGAGAACAAAGCTGCCTCTTCTCTGGCTTTCTCTTTTGAGTTTGTGGTACTGTTTCTTGTGGGGTGATCCAGCAGCCTTGCCATACTTGCTCTTAAGGCACCATCCAGGAAAACAAAATTACTGCTTGAAATCCCCTCTGAAGGGTACTGGCCAGCAACTCAGGCCCCTCATTTCCCAGGTAAGTCCTCTAACCATGAGCATGTTCTCCACCAGTCCTCCTGCTTTTCCCACACTGCACCCTGGGAAGAGGATTTTGCCTCCTGAACAAAGAGAAGTGCTGTGAAGCCTGGGGATCAGGACCTATTTTGGTCACACTTCTCTCCCTACATCACCTGCTGACCTTCTTTGGGTAACTCACTGTGTGGTGACTCCATCATTCTGCAGAAACATTGAGGCTTACAGTAAGCAGGGAGAATGAAGACACCGAGTTACTCTGTAGGATCACAGAGATGACTTAGGAGGAAGCTGTAGAGTTTTCTTCACTGATTGGCTAGTTAAAAGTTAGGATTAATGTTTCTAACTCTGATGAGTGTTTCATCTAACAGCAGGTAGAAGAAAAAAAATTAGGAAAAATGGCTTGTGAGGAAAGGAGAAAGATGTCTCAGTCATCTCAACCTCTGATGTTAGCAAACCACATGTATTTTGTTATAGTGGGTGATGAATTTCAATCAAAGCCTCTTCAAGAACCAGTTGTGTTAGTTTTTTACTACCGGTTATATTCAAAATACAAGCTTCTAATTTATGTGCTAAGAATCAGGTTGCTAGGTTTAGCTGTCTGCCCTTCTTATCCTGCAAAAGTGAAAACTCAGAGCCTAGTCTGGGCAGTTTGAACATGATCCAGAGGCAGCTGCCTGCCAGAGAACAACCTATTCAGATCCTCCCATGGCTCAATATTCTTAATTCAGTCAGCTTTTCCCATATCACCTATAGGAACCACCTGTTAGGCACCTAAAAAAATATTAGATGCACAGGTAATATACAGAACAGCCTCATTTCATGAACTGGAGGTTCATATTCACAGAATATGAATTTCAGAATATTATAATAAATCTTACAACAAAAAATGATTCCTTCTCCCATTGTGCTTGTTAATGTGGATTCAGGCTAATGTGAAATGAGAAGAGGGATTGTGATTGCAATGAGTTTGTCTGCTTTAGAGGAAAGTAGCATTTGAAGTAGGAGATCGAGTTTAAAAAGGGTTGTATCTTTCCCCTTGGATGAGTAATCTGGAAGGGAAGCAAAATCATAGCTGTTGAAAGCATGATGAAAAAATGATTTTGAGTGCTCAGCTGTAACCAAACAGGAGGTGGTGTGTTTTTTACTTTAGACTCCAAATGTTACTGCATTTCTAAATCCCACGTTCCTGATCACTTAGGAAATACATAGTAATGCTTTTTCCCCAAAAAGTACTACTCATCTCCATTTGAAATTATTTTCAACCAGTCATGAAGCTTGAGTATTTTATTCTACAGCAAATTACTTCTACATAATTTGAGATTAGTAAAAAGCTCCATGTATGATGATATTCAAATAAGGTATTAAAGCAAAAACAGCAAACAAACAAACAAACCAAACCCAACTAAGACCAAACCAAACCCACCAACCAACCCCCTCCCTTCCCCCCACCAAAAAAAGGCAAGGAAAGTATAATTCAGAAATCTCTTCCTACAGTGATTAAACTTTAAATGTTAAATATGTTCTCATTTGTATAATATGTGTGTATTTGTGCATGTGTGTGTGCTTGTAGATGGATGCTTTAGCTGTGAAAAATGAGATGTATTTCCAATTACGCTGGGAAAAAAAATACTGATTTTTCAGTTGTTGACTATTTTAGACATCTGTATTATAAACTGAAGAATGTGAAATGACCAAGATTATGTTAGAACAGAACAGTCTAGAAAGAAATGTAACCATCTTGCTTGAAAAACTGTGTAGCAAGCAAAAGATTACAAATGAATGTTTTGTTTGCTTTAAAACTAACATTTTTTATCTTCCAGAAAAATTGTCAGTAAATACAGTGGAAATGAGACCAATCCCTATGAATATTAGCAACCTCCCCACATTTCTATCGTTCTACAGTGAGGTGAAAAAAAATCCTCAGGAGAAGGAAGCTTTAACCTGTTGTGGTTAAAAACCTTGAGGAAAGATGTTTTAAATACTTTAAGAAGGATCAAATATTTTATTATCACCTTATGTTTTCATCAGTCACTTCAAATTCAATTTGTCAAACCCAAGATAGAACTTCAAGATCTGAACATGATGTAGGTAGAACAGATATATTCTTACCTCCTTTCCTAAGAAGAAACAGTCACTTTGACAACAATCTTCAGGTAGCAAAGTAATTCAAAACCAACATTCACAAATTTTACACAATTTTAAGGCAAGAGTCACAGCTTAGCTCTTTATTGAAGGCACAAAGTGAAATGGAAGAAGAAATATACAGCTGCAGCAACAGTAACAGGAAACCAGAAGAAAAAAAGGGGGTGGGTTCTGTCTCTTGATCTGAACATGCTCAAGATAAAAGTAGGTAGTAATGCTTTGCTGAGTAGTTTTGTAACGGTTGTCCTGCCATTTGGAACATCCTACACACACAGAGACACACACACACCAGGTACACAACAGTGAGAATCTGGAGTCTTTATCTCTTTAGTAATTTTGGAAGTAGATTCTTAATTTTTCAGGCAGACCTGGAGTGATTTGGGAGCCTGAGTAAAAGGACTTTTAAGTTTGACTCAGGAAGAAAGAATGCCCAGGAGCCATGCTCACTAGTGTTTCAGTTTGGAAACAGCTCCCCTTCTGCTTCTTCTCTCGTAGATTTTCATTAAACTTAAAATTTGTAAAATTTGTGTCACTGCTCTTAGGAATGAAAAAAAAAAGTCAGAAAGGTAGATTATTTTACAAAGTGGGAATATTCTGTTACAAGTTCGGATCTTTGTGATTTCTCTGAACCTTTCCAATTCTATTTGGAAGTGTAACTGCTGCAACAGCAATCTTATAGGATGGTGGCTACCTCCAAACTCCAGCACTTCATACATTTAAAAGTTGACTTTGGTTTTGTTCATTTCTCTTAGAAAAAAAAAAAAAGAAAAAAAAAGAAAAGGTTTTTTTGAAGAATATACAGGAAATATATCAAACAAGAAGGATGTATATCCTCCACTCTCTTATGGGTACATGCAAAGATCTTTAGATTGCATGTTCTTTTTAAGCTGTGCGTGCTATGCAGTATGTACAAATATGTAAATATTAATATTCCTAAAGCTCCAGAATTTTGACAATCTGGAATCTACCTGAAAAAAACTAAATCCCAGATACCAGGGCACTTCTTTATTTCCTTCCATAAATTTGTATAAATTACACAGACACGTAGAACCACAATAATGAAGGATTATGTCTCTCCACACCTGCAGTGTGGAAACAAGGAGCTCATTCTGGCATGTCCTGACTTCAGCCTTCACCAAAAAGGAGTAAGAGCAGAAGCTACTGAAATGTGCTCACCAACACTTGCTCAGCAAAAGGAATCTGGGCACTGGATAACAATCTGTGATGGCTTTTGTTTCTATAAAATTTACAGGATAGAGTTTTTCAGTGATTTTGGCTTCCTTAACACTAAAAGCAATATTAATTATTTAATTTACCATACTATTTACTGATTTTTCCTTAGAAATGTAGCCAGATACTCAGATACTCTATCAATGGCCAAAAAAGACATGATTAGATTTAACTGTTAAAACTGTCAATTTAAATTTTCTTTAAGGAGTGAAGAGCTTCCATGAAATGTTCAAACTTAACTGAAAATGCTAACTGATATTTCTGATATGGTGTCCTTTAATTGGATTTTTTTTATATGTGACAATTAAAGAGAGAGAATTTAGTCCTGTGTTTTCTTTCACTCAAGATGATCTCAGTCACCTAGAGTTCTCATGGTGCACAGAAATGCCAATTAACTTGGAAGTAACAATAAGGATGAGCTCAGTTCTAGTATTGAAAGTAGCTTTTCCTTGTTCATTTAAATTCTGCAATTAAAATAATATAGTATTAAAAATACAAAAAAGCAGCAATTTTTAATAATTTTTCTCTCTCGAAGATACTGCTCTTTCACCATTTCATGCTGAGTATGAAATTCAGAGGACTTTTTTTCCGAAGAGATCCATACTCATGCCTGTAATGACAACAGGTGGCAAAATACTAAAATGTAGCTACTAAAATGTAGCCCACATGGCTTTGGGGTTTGGGTTTGTTTTAAACATGATTGTAGTATCAGAGGAAGTGGCAGGATCTCTCCTGTGTGCCTGTACTAGAGCAGATACTTTTGCAGTGTCTTCAATTGAACTAAAACAAGGTTTCAGATTAAACTGACACTTTTTTTTTTTTTTTTCCAAATTCAAAGGAGAATGAAATTGTTTTTCTACTAGGAAAAATGACTGCTATGGTCAATTGATTCCAGTAAGTTTGAAGCAGACAGTCCCTAACTGCTGATGTGTGGTGATGACAGCAGTACAGGTAGAATTTACAGCAAATATAGTATCAGAGGAAGAATGCAAAGGGAAGGTGGCACACACAGTCTAGAAATGGTACAGAAAAGAAGCCAAGTAACAAAGTATAGGTTGCCATGAAGCACTTTAAGGAAGATGGTGCAGGGACAGCTGCAAGGGGAAAATTGCTTGTAGTGAAATATAGGCCTGTGAGGGAATAACACATCATGAGTTATTTGGGACTCTTAGAAAGAAAGTTTTTCTTAGAAAAATATTTGATGTTCTTGGCTGTCACTTCTTTTACTGGCACCCTTTGTTTTAGCTACTTATTCATTATCAAATGACTAATTACTGTAATAGTTGGCATTAACTTAAAAACAAAACACATTGCCTCCATCCTATTCTAGATTTGGTAGGACAGAAGAAGAAATATATAGAATATAATAAGTTTGTTTTTTAAAAATATGCATAAAGCATGCTAGCTCTCTTTTTTTTTCCAAATCACTCAAATAACTGATGAAGAAGTAAGAAGTGCCTTTGGAGACTTTGTAAAGTGATGCAGATTCAGAGATGGGGTTTCAACTTGCACTTAATCTCAATGTGCTTCTGTCACGGGCTACATACACTTACATGCATCTTTGCTTTCAGGAATGTACACGTTGTCTACATACTAGTTCTCCAAGCCTTGTGCTTATCCTCATCTTTTCCACATATGTGATTGCTTGCTTGTAGACAGGACCCATATTTTCAGAATTCATTCTTTATCTGTTTTAGTTAGATCCTATTACAGCATCTTAATTTCAGGACTGAACAGCCACATCACTACAGCCAAAAGTAACTTGAAATCTTGGATTTGACTGTCAGAACATGCTTTGTAAGCAATGATTATTTAAACTTGGCAAAGTGGTGCTTTTAATGGCTGTGGTTTGTTTTTTTATGGAAAAAAAAAAAAAAAGTAGTATTAAAGTAGTGGATATTACCAAGACTAGACAATCTTTGATATTAGATTCACTCAGTACTGGAGTGTAAATCAGTTATTTTTTCATGTTTCTGTTCAAGTGTACAAATTAAAGCAATCAAAACAAATTCTATGGGTTGTTTTGTTTTTTAACAAATCTTGGTGTATTGATGGAACTGACTGTACATCACCCTAATTTCTAAACAGGGTTACAAAATTCTGTAAAAAAAAAAAAAAAAAAAAAAAAAAAGCCTGGCAATTCCAGTATTTTCAAATCTCCTATCAGGGCATGTTTAAGCTGGCTCCCAGCAATGCCAAAGCATATGTAAGCAAGATAACAAAATATTATCAATCATTTATGAAAGTTCACTTTGAAAGTTCACTTTCTTGTCTTCTAGTTTAGGTAAGTGCTGTGGTCATTCAAGTCCATATAATTGTAACAGAAGTTATACTTACTATATCTTGTATATTTTGTATAAATATAAACAAAATTTGATAATTAGAACAATTGATTTCAGAGAATTTGTTCCAGTTAATCTTGTAGACTGCTGGCTTGTATTAATAGATAGATACTAATCACCAGCCAGTAAGTCTCTGCATATTGTCTAAAAAACTAGTTCTCCAGTTTTATTTGTCATTTTCTTTATGACATTTTCTTGCAGTCTATTATTTACTAGCTATACTATTAGCTTCAAGTTTTTTTCAGTGAAACTCCCACTAAATGTCATGTTTGATATATTTTTAGATAACTAAACATGAGATTTGATTTACCCAATTCTCACTTAAAAGTGAAAACAGAATAAAATTAAAATATTAATATTATTTTTTTTTAATTTTGCTAACATCAATGTATAATACAAACAGACACTGACAGACTTAATTAAGTCTCTGTTACAGGTACTATTGTCATATTATTACCTAAGTTGCTACTGATTATCTTACAAAAATAGCAGCTTTAAGAAAAGCAAGAAAACCACAACTGGAACAATTTGATTTCCAGAGGCCATCCAAATTCCAAATGTAGCACTCATGCCAACAAGGGCAAGTTTTTCTTTTCCTTTATTTTGAAAGTGTCTAAATGTTTTAATTACAAAATTATTCACTTAGTCTCCTACTAAAATAACCGGACCCACACTTCTTTGTCGTCTGATTTTTAATTTTCAAATCAGTTTCAAATGTAAGGAAACAGTCTATAGGAAGTCATCACTTCTGTTTTTCAGGAGAAAAATTACCTCCAATGAAGCTCCTTGCTGTGAATGCATGATTTTCTTTATTTCCTGACAAAATATAAAGTTATATGCTTGTATTACTTTGCCTCAGTGAAAAAAGAATTTAGTAAATACAGAGTATTTAAGTATAGAGTATGTCTCAGAAAGAAACCAGAAGTGAAAATTAGTGAATTCTGCACTTCCATCTCCTCTGAGTGACATACAAAGACAATAATAAAATAGGAGGGGAGGATGGATTTTTCCCCACTGTCTGCACTGGTTGTCAATATATATATTTTTCCCAACTTGAAGTGTCTGAATACCAGCAATATGTGTTCATATCACAGAATCACAGAACGTCTGGATGCCAACTGGTCCAACCTGTTTGTTCAAATAGGTTTATCAGGTGTGTGTCCAGATGGGCTTCTTAAAATATCTCTAAGGATGGAGACTCCACAGCCTCTCTGAGCAATCTGTGCCAGTCCTTGGTCATCCTCACAGTGAAAAACTGTTTCCTGACGTTCTGAGGGAAACTCTTGTGTTTCAGTTTTCTCACGTTGCCTCTGGTTTTGTCACTGGGAATGACTGAAAAGAGCCTGGCTCTGTTTACTTTGTACTCTTCCTTCAGTTATTTGTACACACTGATGAGAGACTTCTCCACACCAAACAGTCCCAGCCCTCTCAGCCTTTCCTAATAAGAAATATTCTCCAGTCCATCATCAGCTTTGTGGCTGTTTGTTGGACTCACTCCAGCATGTCCATGTGCCTCTTGTAGTGAGGAGCCCAGAATGTGGTACCCCAGGTGTGTCCTCACCAGTGCTGAGTGGAAGGGAAGAACCACCTCTCCTGACCTGCTGGTAACACTACCCTTAATGCATCCCAGCACAACAATAACTCTCTTTGCCACAGTGGCACATCTCTGCCTCATGTTCAATCTGGTGTTCAGCAGGACACTCAGGTCTTTTCCATCTGGGTGGCCCCCAGCCTGTCCTTGGTGCCTAGGGTTGTTCCTTCTCAGGTGTAGGATTTTGAACTTTCCTTTGTGGAACCTCAAATGCCAGTGTCTGCATTTTTCTTTTCTTCTAAAGAAGGAATTCACATTCTCACTTCTTTGAGGTAGTTAATATTCATATTTTTGCCACATTTTGGTAAAAGTAAGGTCACTGCTTTGCATGTGCACATCAGTCTGTATTTATCTGCACTTGAGGAGTCTGAGATAAGGAGTACCTGCCATGGATTTTTCTATATGTGTGTTTAGTTGCACTAATTGACCTCATACTGGGTTAGAGGGTTTTGAACTCCATTTTCTATTTCCCTCACTTGTGTATTTGAGTGTATTTCTTTTTTACTATTTTAATATTTGAAACATAGCCAGAAACCGATAATAAAAAAGAATTGTATGTGTAACAAAATATTTTTTTATCATTAGTGGATATTTAAAATATCCTTAGAGTAGTCATATTGAAGATAAGAATAACAGTTGAAAATAGAGGTCTTGATTCAGCAGATTATTTAGTGCCTAATTTAGTCTTGAAACCTTGACAGTCAAAATGAATTCAATGTCTAAACTGCTTCAGTAACATATACAGTATATTTTTATTATATATTACATGAGAGAACTCAGACCTAATACCCTCTGTTATTTGTATTAGACTCATATATCTCATTTATTTCTAGGTATAATCAACTATGTAGCTGCAGAGCTACCCCGCAGTGCATCTCAATTATTTCTATTCATCTAATCAGTAAATTTAATATTTTTGGTGCCACTTTCTGGAAAGAGTGCTACTTAGCCTTAATTAGAAATTCAGTTGCAGGTTTGGGATGCACAAAGTGAATTATTAAGAAACTGATTTATCTGTTGAAACAGACTGAAATTTCCAATATTTGTTTTGCTTATATGCATATATATATATATACACACATATATATATACACATGTGTGTATGTGATTAGATCACATACAGTATTCAACAACTTCATTCTTATGTCTTATTGCATATTTTGTGCTTATGTATTTATATCCAGCTGATTTTGTGAATATGACACATCAGTTTGCCTAAAAAAGTGTCTGATTTTCACGCTAAAATGTTGGAATTATAAATAGCACCCGAACCCTCATATTTATTTTGTAGCAACATACATTTTTCCTCTAGATGGCAATATATTGCAAGAAATATTGTCAATCTGTTTGCAGTAGTTTTAAACATTGAATCTGGCAGTCTCCAGAAGGTATTTAAAGCGAAATTACTCACTCTTTTCACTTGAATTTTTTTTGAGGGTTGTTAAGTGTAACATAATATATAATTAAGAAAATCCTATAAAACCGGAAGAAGTAAATGAGTTAAACAATAATTAACCAGTTATTTATTTATTACGACATCCAGTGCATAAATATTTGCCTTTAACGAATGGTCACATGGGCTTTTATATTAAGGTAAGCTGTAAAAGAATTTCCCAGATATATTAGTTTTTTTCACAGAAATTACTGTAGGAAATGTGACTGTTACTTTTCCATATCAAGACTTTTAAATTCCATATTGACTCCTTACATTTTCTGATTTGATCACAAATTAAAATACAGTATAGCAAAAATAATTTTCCAAAACAATGAACAATAATAATATGGAAAATTATGCATAATACATTAGAAGTAGACATGCTGTTGGAGAAGTGATGATTAAAGAATATAGGAAGAACTGATCAGTTAGGATAGGTAGTACCTTTCATACACCAGCTGATATAAGCAGAGTGTTAAAACAGACATTTTTCCAGGCATCTCAATCAAAAACTTGTATTTTCCCCTGTTCATACATATTAAATCTGGCTTAATCTTTTTCTGCTCTAGTATACCATAATAAAAAGATAGACTGTCTTTTCTTGAAGACATTAAATAGAAACTCAGGGGTTTTATGCACATCTGGAGCTCATATATTTTTATATACCCTTTTAGAAAATACTGTGTGCATCTACTGAAAAATATATGAATTCAGACACTATTTCAACCATATAACACACTTGAGATATCCTTGTTTCTATACATGAGTTTGACTTTTTTCTCTATAAAAATAAATACTGATACTTTATTGGAAGACTTTAACCTTCTTCCATTTCAGCAGAATCTGACAGATCAGTAAATCAGCCCAGAAGGTTTATTCATAGCATCTTCCCCTGGAACTTCCAGTGTGGATTTCAGAGGAGTTACTCAAAAGAAATATTTTCCCCCTAACTTTAGTTCAATGAAGAGATCATCTGCTGATATGATCCTGAGTATGCTGAGGATAAACTCTGCAGGTGGGGAGCTCAACCAGCTGTGAAGTGTGGCCGTAAGAAAAAAGGGGGGAAGTGAAAGGGGTCAGAAATGGCAATTTTATGGCATCATGTCTGCAAATGTTTGTGTTATCCTTACAGTTTGCCTCAGGATAACTCTGTGGGTTTAGGGATAGATTTCTTAGCACTGTATATTTACCCTCTTAAAAAGGAAGTGTTGAACTGGTATTTTTTGCCTTCTGGATCTGATTAGGAGAAATGCAGGGGTACCTGATGCTAATAAATATGGAAGGGGAAGGCACAGATCAAGAAATCTGGGCTTTGGTGAATACTGATAGTGGAGAAGCTGTGGGCATTTCCTTTGAGATGGCAAAAGGATGAAGATGAGCTCACTGTTGACTACAGATTTTAAGATGACTCGAGCAGGCAAGCCAGTAGAAAAAATGCTACCCGATTTCACTATAACAAACAGATAAAAGCTGCAGATATATGAGAGTAAAGAGTTCAGTAGAGGAGTTTGCTAGCTGGTTTCTTTGAGATAAAAACCTGAAGGTTGAAAGACTAGTGGAGGGGCTGAGCTGTAAAGCATAAATAGCCTAGGGATGTCTGTAGATCTTTCTGTGGACAAAATACTTACGAAGCAAAGAAATTAGTGCAGGAAGAATGGAAAAAGTCAGAACTCCAGGATGCCTCTTTGCTACTTGAAATGCAAAATTCCCAGTTTGAATGGTGGCAGTTTCAGAAATTGCCACCAAAATTCAAAATATCACACTACTGTGGTGTATTCAGACTTCTGGAGCCTGATTGTAGTGTCCAGCCACAAAGTACTTCAGGTGCAGGCAACACTGGGGCTGAGCTATGTGGTGGAATCCTGGATGTGTTATGGAAAGAGACTGAGTGTGACATGGTTGCAATGCTGCATCTTCTGCAGAAGGTATTAGGGTTTGGTCAGCAGTCTGAATATGCTTCCTGCAATACTTCTTTATTAATCTCCTTAAATGTTTACTGTAATGCATTAGGGATACCATATTTGCCTTTAGGAGTCAGTCAACCAGCTCTTGTTCCTGTTGGTAGGAAATAAACTTACTCCTTAATAAAACCTTGCCCTTGACACTGAAGAAAGGATGCACATTTAAGGTAGAGCACTTTGGTGATCTCCAGCTGATAGATGAGCCCTGTAGGATAACTTACCAGTCTTGGGCTTCTCCTATCAGTACTGAGAACTTGTTACCTTTGTCTCTGGAATTAGTGAGACGCATAACAAAAGCATCAAACTGTCTACCACCAACATCTTTGTCATTTTATATTGCTTAGATTAGGGAATTATGCCAAAAACTGTTAGTTGGGAAATATAAAAATATGTATTATTTTAAAATTAACTATAGATAAGAGGTGGCTGCATAGCAGTAATGGCTAGAATTCATCTGGTTAAACTAGATTTCTAAGAGGTAGTCATCCATTGTTGAAACTTTCACCTCAGACTTCTTCAATCCTTTACTGTGAAAAAACAGGCAGATCCAGAAAGTAATTAATTTCATCTCAAATTAAGCATTTAGAAGAGGTTTGGCCAGAAAGCATCCCTTTCTCTCTATTGACTAGTTTTAGACATTAAATTTAGGTAAATTTAGGTAAAGTGAATCTCACTCAATACCTGCTCTGAACAGCCCTGGCCTGACTTGATATGTGATATCACAAAAAAACAAAAAAGCCTCTAAGATCTCTACATAATTTTTTATTGCTGTAATGAGGCTCCAACAAGTTACAGCAGTTTCAGTTGAGAAAGATTTGGCCTGCAATGTTCTTGTAATATCTACCACATTAAATAAAGTCACCTTATTTTACTTAGAATGGTACATGATATATGTTTGCTAAACTATTATAAACTGGTGTTTGCACTAAGACAACTAAATTTGTTAGATACTTACTTCCATATCCAAATTTCTTTAATGTGAATTTAATACTGTAGTGTCTTGAATCTTTTAAACTTTTTTCTACCTGTGCTAACTTTGAATGTAAAATGCTGTAAAACAGCAGTATCTGCTCACTTATTACTTGTTTTAAAGAGGGATAGTAAACAAGATAAAGGGCAAGGAAGATAACAATTGCTGCAGAGGGTTGGAAAAAATGAATTGATTAATAAAAATTTGATTTTTTACTCCATATTCAGAGAAGAAATTACTTCTATAAATTATTCTTTAAGAAATCTGATTGTTTATGTTAGTGCTAGAATAGTTATCATACAGTTATACACTGGGAAACATCTTTTTCCCTTTGAAAAAATCCTTTTTGATCATTTCATCCTGTACATTCCCTTTGAAGAATTGGTTCTTCTAGTGTCACCTCTGACATAACAGGGAATGCATCATTCTTGAAATACACATTTTCCTATATATATTTTAAAGATCTCCTGTAGTATCTATACTTATTTAGGATTTTTTTTTTCCTTTTTCTAGAAAGTATGGAACATTTTCAATTCATTTAGGAATAATGTAGGATGGGTGCTTGAGCATTATGCACAATACCAGCATACGGATAAAATCACAGGAATTAGCAAAATTCCACATAGGTTTTGAGGAGCAGATGCTTTGAAAGATGGTGGCTGTTAGGAGTGTGACCTGTACTATGGATTTAATCAATGGATTCAAAGCAATCCTAAAAATCCTAGATAGCTTTCTGCAAAAAGGACTCTCAGAAAGGGTCCTTCCTTCTACACTTTCCATGCAGGTTCACTTGACCCAGTCACTGAGCCTGTAAAGGGACTGTCTTGCCTTTCACTTTTGCTAAGAGCCTTTATGAAATCTCAGATCGAGGACAACAATGGTCACAGCTGAGTCAGAGGTTGCATACAGTTATCCTTACCCAGAAAAATAGATAGGGTACAGGATGGCCCAAGTCATCCTAACTATGTGTTCCCTGGATGCTTATATCAAACTTTGTTTTGGGCAAGTATTAAACTGAATTGTAAATGTTTTCCTCTAACATTTCATAAGACGATGATTTGCTCCTCTAGAAGTGGTGTCTGCCCTCCCCAGTCTGCACCACAATTTCCACCACTTTGCTTTCAGTGGTATGAGTGTTTGCAAAACCATTGCCAAATCAGGGAGCTATTTTTGCAGAAACCTCACACTACGTGGAATGAGCTTGTGTTGGCCCCCGAGCTGTCTCAGTGCCTGAATCCTTGCGTACCCACAAGGAAGACGGAGTAAGGGAAGGATGACCTTGTCATCAGCAAAGTCAATTTAGTTTAGATTCACCTGTGTACTAGCATAGTTCAAAGTTTCACACAACCAGTGGGTTCGTCTCATCATATTACTAAAACTCCCTGTGTGTGGTGGTGTGTTTTTCTTTATACATATTTTTGGAAACCCTTTTGAATGGTTTGTTCCTGTTTTCCCCCTGATATGTTTGGTTTTACCCCAAGTTTTCTCCTCCCTTGCCCAGCTGTCATTCACCCCCTAGACACGTCTGTTACCTCATTCACATAATGTCAATCTTTCCTAAATCCCTGCCCTTAGTTCCAGAGAGTTCCCTGTCAATCCTTGTCTCTACCCCCTGCCTAAACCCCACCCTGAAATTCCCCTATTCTTCAAAGCCCTGTTGGCCCATGTGACCCTTTCCACTCCCATGTTCTTTCCTATCGGTTGTTATATTTTTAGTCCCTCCTCAATCCCCTCCCAGTTTTACCCCTGTTTGGTTGAAGAATTGTATCCTCCCCCTGTTCCTCCCCCGTTTTTAAAAAGACTGTGCAAGCGTGGGCTTTTTGGTTTTCTTGTCACTGCACCCCTTGGGGAATAAATCCTTTGAGAAGCACACGAGAGACCCTCTCCATGTTCTTTGCCCTGATCCTCAGCACATCAGAACCGAGAGATGTTTGAGAGCAGCCGTGCTGCTGACAGATTCTGCAGTTCTGCTCCACCACTACCTGAGCCAAATTCGGCATGGGAGCGGCCACTCTTGGCACAAGCCAGGGAGAATGAGCTAGCTGGGATTTCTCTGGCACTGCATCACCCGTGGGGGAAAAAAAAAGTTAAAACTTTCCGAATAATGTCCTTATGCCCATTTAAAAGGAAGATAAATCAGTCAAACATTCTGACAGTGTATTTCTATTTTAAAGGATAAAACCCAAACCCATTGGTTCAGACAGCAACCTCTTCCTCCGTTTTGCTATTTGGGCTTCCATCTACTGATGTTGATTAATAATCTACTCTTCCCTTTTTAGGGTAATTATATATGACAGATCATGAGGATTGCCTAGAAGGAGTGATGGAGAATGTTATATCTTCTGATATTTTTTTAAGACAGATTTTGCCAAGGGATTCTGTTTCCAGTAGTAAAAGCCAGATAATAACTTACAAATTATTCTGACATAAGACAGAGACAGTAAATAAAATGTATCTGAATAGTTTAGTTTCTTTTCATTGAGTTGCTATCAGTAGCTGCTTTTTTGCTTGCTGGAGGGAAAAAAAATCTGATGACTCTAAGTCACCTATTTTAATAGTCAGAAAACTTGAATATGTTTCTGTAAGTTTTTTGTAATGATCTGGGCCTGAGTTTCTTCAACTGTAAAACAGGATTAATTTTTTACAGAGGATTAAAGAGACACAATTAACTAATATATAGGAAATACTTTGAAATCCACAGAAGGAACTTTTTAAAAGTTAGTTCTACATGAAGTGTGTTCCAGAGATCTGTGTATGTTACTTGGATAATATTCTGCCAAAATATTCTGCCAAATATGTAAGAGTGAAAACAAATTCGGAATAGCTAAAACTCAGTACATCATGGAAACTAATTAAATTAACAGAAAATGGAATGTTTTGCTGCTGGTATGGCACAGAAACTACCTGACATGATTATTTTGAAGCAAACTTCATCTTCCATATGTCAAGAATGAGTTTTTCTTTACAGACAGACCATAATGTGACAAGATCTGGACACATAATGGTAAAAAAAGATTTTTACTATGATTAACAAAGGAACAGGCAAAGACATGTTTTATCTCTAACAGTGGTAAATACAGAGTGGTACAGCAAACTCTGAGGGAAGTGCCCAGTTAGGAGTGCAGTTGTTCAAATCTGCTTGAATATCCACTTAAGAGAAGTATAAATCTCTAAGGATAGGAGTAATTGTAAGTTATAGCATATTTTACTTTGTGAATAGGGAACTTGCATTCCTGCTATGTTTAACTGTAGTCCTAACATGGTATCTCCATTGCTAAATTTATGTAATGAAAGATATTACCTATTGAATGAGAAGCGAGCAGTTCTAGTAGCAAGTCCAGCTATTCTTCTGCTTTAAATCAGTAGAAAGGAAGGAAAACAAAATACTGAATGTTAAACAACAACAACAAAACCCCAAGAAAAATGCTGGCTTTCTGATTATTGAGATCTACTTTATTTTTACAATGTTACCATGTTCATAACTAGGTAAATCAGTAAAAACACTAAAAGAACCAGACACAGTATAAGCAATGGATGAATGCGCCAAAATTCTATTTGTGTTTTATACATAATGGCATAACAGCAGGCAGCTCAAAAGCATGCAGATGAACCCTCAGTTTGTTAGGAGTTCAGGGAACAAAAAAGCAGCCTGCAGCTTGCTTTTTCCACCTATGCTTGGCACAAATACAGTAACTAAATGCTGTATTTTATTGCTAAATAGAAAGAAAGAAACAGTGAAATGTTAACATCCAGCAAGAGCTAAAGCTTGCAGAAGAAGAAAAACAATAGCACTTAAAGAAAATAACAACAGCAAGGAGGGAGTAATATGGTCCAAAAATGAATAAAAGACAAGGGACCACATCCAAACGCATAATAGGTTGTAAAACATGGTCAGAGATAAAATATTCCCAGTGGAAGTAAGTGGGAGAGGCACTATATCTCATATTGTGGTCAAGTAGAGAATTCTGCAAATCATCCTTTATACTACCACCAAATACCATTTTGTGTCTGTGCTATTATCCATTTATTGGCATTGCATATTTCTTTCCATGCTTTTTAGGAGTTACTATTTTAATTATTCTAATCCCTTTTTTGTTGGTGGTGGGCTATTATCAACAAAAATATGTGGCATATGCCTACTGTTGACCTCATTAGTCAGAACACAGCAAATTTTGGATAGGTTAATATGCACTGAATGAGGCATGTGAGTGAAGAATTTACTCTTCATTTAAAAGGCTAATTTTAATTTTAAGGGCCTTTTAGAATCCCTCATAATTATCTCCCAATAATAAAATAAAAAGAGTCCACAGCTCAAACATACCTGCATGTCAGTACCCCAAATGGACACAAATGGGAGGTTATCTGACAGAAATGTAAATAAAGCATGTGTAGAGATTGTGAATCTTGTTCTAGTGAAATGCTGCATGTGTAGATACAGATCAACAAAATGGCTAATGCAATATCTGACTGCCATCTTAGTGCTGAGATACTTCTGTTCCTCCTATGCCCATCCTGGTGGTCCCCCCTCTGCATCCACTCAAGAACTTTTCAGACATGCTGAACAGATTGCTTGATAAATTAACAGAAAATTAAAATGATAAAGAAAAGCTTAGTTTTCAGGTCTTTCAGAGGCTGAAATGAATCAAAAGGGCATTTCCAGAGATATAGTAGTGGAGGAATGTGACCTGCAGAGCTGGGTATGCAGGCAGAAAATGAGGAGGAGGGCTTGGTGTCCACTGCCACTTCCTGTAGCAACAACTGGCTCATATCTGTCACTGAACTACACCTTCAGAAAGAGAAAATCCCCAAGACAAAAAAGAAGGAAGTAACAAAGCCTGACATAACCTCTGCGATAATGTATCTGTCATTGAGTAAATGCTGAAGAAAGTGAGCCTTTATGTGAAATGCCAATAGTTGTGACTTTGCAAGTCTAGGGAGGATTACTGTGTACACCCCTTAAAAAAAAAAAAAGTGAAATTACACCAAAAAAATGACTCATCAGTTTCTTTTCTGCATGGAAACAGGTTATGTTTTGTGATTTGTTTATGGCTATTTAGCTCACAGAAGGGATAGCAAAATTTTTGTCACTGATGGGAGTGGTTTTAACAAAATGGAAGCAAATTCTGCTGAACAAAAGTAAATTAGTGATTCAGGAAAAATGCCTGGGGAAATACAAGATGGGAAAAAACTCCTAGATATTGAAATGAAGGCCAGATAAAATTAAAGACAATCTGGCACTGCCTTCCTCTCAAAAAAGCCCAAACCAAACCAGTCCAGAACCAGGATATGTGTTTTGTGCTGTGTCCAAGAAATTTTTGTGTGTGTCCATAGGCCAATGTGCTTGTTTGCCTTGTCTAGGTGGAGCAGATTGTGCCAGCATAAATTCAAGGTAGTGTCTTAGGGAGGACCATCTCAAAATTCCACTCAACAGCTCAGGGTAGGCTTGGGTGAGAAATTTTCACTGTGAAGTCATGCGGCAGAGAGGAGGGAAAGAAAATACATAGGGGTGACCCCTAAGGCAGGAACAGATGAATTGCCACAAATCATCAAACTCAAGACAGTGACCAAGAGATTTTCCTAAAGACGAAGACCTCTAATGAAGTAGGCTTTTTTGCAATAACAACAACAAAAAACCCACTGAAACTTGCTAGATGGAGAGCAGGACTGCAAAGATGTTGTAAGCAAAACTATTTTCTAAATGTATCTCATCTGTCGTATTGGATGGATTCTGCATTTTCATGAAGTATCTTGTTCTATTTGGTTTTACAGTAAGATCAGACATGTATTTTCTTTAAGAACAAATTCCTTGAAATTTCTGGCCCACTGTAAGGATTTTCTCTAGTTGTATAGGGAAGCACAACTGAAAAGATTCCAGAATAAAACAGGCGGATGGAATAGGTGGCCAGCTACCTAACTCTCCTTTAGAAAAGGTGTCCTCCAAAGAAAATTTTGGTCAAATTGCTGACAAAGATGAACTGTAGAAAAGTCTGATAGACTTGGAAAATCACAGTCATAGATCTCCAGGAAGGAAGATCTTGTTTTTATATTTGTACTACACAAAGAATTTGCATAGGATTTGGGTATTTTTGCAACTGTTATCTACTTTTATAAACTGAGACCTTGCTGGAACAGGTTCAATTTGCAGTGAATCAATTTTAAATATTTAGGTAGAATTGTAATTGCACTTGAAATTGCTTGAAAATAAAAGCTACAAACTGTGAAGCTACAAACCTTAGAAGTGCAGCCCTGTGACGGAAAATTATTTTGACTTCTGAGTGAATAGAGAAATCGTCTTACATCCAATTTGTGGAACAAGGGAATATACCAGTAATGGGAACATAATATTTGAGAGTTGATAAGTGATGACATCATCATTTAAAAATGAAGGCAGGTTGGTGTGTAAGAGATATAATGTGGATGTTGCTGTGACTAAAATATTAAGAGCACGCGTCTATGTTTTGCGTTCCAACCCCCCCAGTAGTTATACTTGCATGCTCCTTTTGTGATGCAGCAAAACAAAATAGAGTGTGTATGTTGTCTTTGGTGAGTATATGACACATATTCTTTTCTCTAAATATCTTGTTTGGTCACAATATTCCTTGGTTGCCTACAGAAGGAGCTTTTCATGATTCAGCTTGTAGAAAATGGTAAATGTCACCATGATATTTATCTGTGTATATTTTTCAATCACATAATCATATTACTTTCCTAGATCTAGGTTTTTCTTCCTCATATAAAAACTGCCTTCTTTTTGTAGGCAATCCCTTTGACTACAGTGGAACCAGTTATGATCAACATTACTATTCAGAGTGAGTAAGGGTGTCGCAATCTTATTCTTAATGTGTATCTTTTCCTCAATTTATTTATAAAATGGTCTTTTTGATATTTTTTCCCTACCTTGAGAAAAATGATCAGAACAATTTTTCAATTGTTTATAATAAATTCTTTAAGATATAGCTAAGGAGAGGGGAAATTTTCTGATATCATTAGTTCTTTATAGGTATAGTACACATAGAGGATTTTGATTTTTTTAAAGCACTTTTTAATTGTAACATTTGGTTGATACAGTAGTTATTAAAACCCTGAATTAGTGAAAATGTTAATGTTTTCTAAGCAACTACCCAGGCAAAATGCAATATCCATTACTGTTAAAGCTTCTGCATTGGCAGAAAGGATGACAGATAAACTGGAATGTGTCAGTACTTTAATTCAGTTACATTGAAATGTAAAGACTCCAAAAGAATCTTTGTTAGGTTTTCAAAAAGCTAGCGCTTGGATTCCTACCCAGCTGCGATGGCACAGTGCAGTACTGTCTATTGCTGGTGCCAGTTTCAACGCCATGGCGCAGAAAGGTTACTGAATATCCCTAACATCATTTGGGCTGCAAAAGGAACTCCTCACTCAAATGAACATGTCTTCTCTTCTTGCTGTGAAGACAGTACACTGAGAGCATTTGCTAATTCATTCTCATTCTGTTGTGTTTAATTATAATTTTCATCCCTTTTTCTTTTGTACTTCATTTTTATTTTCTCTCTATTTTTTACCTGAAACACAATAATGTTCAATGAGATAATATTTATAGATGTTATCTTCCAATTACACACTCCACACACCAAATTTTAACTTGATAGATTTCTACATTGGTCATTGAAAAGAAGGATAATCTGTATATTATAGTTTTATAAAAAAAGCCTCTTGGCTCTATGCAAGAGAACCAGACTAAGAGAGATTTAATTTGAATTCTAAGGAATTAGTTATAACAGCTAGGATAGTAACTCAAATATGTGCATGGATTTAGCTGAATTGGGTTTAACCCAAATTTTTCCTCCCCAAAAGCCTGCCTTCTGTACTGAGCAGAACTTCACTTGTACCTGAGCAGGTGCAATTTACAGTCAAGTGTGTAAAACATAACAGACCCCATTTTCCGTTCAAGTTCTGAATTACATCTGCTGGGGATACTCAATTCACCTGTATTGCTTCCCCTCAAAGGTGAGCGTAGATAAAACCAGGCCTTCTACTGTCTATACCACCCTGTTCCAAATGGCACTGTGCCAGCAAAGAGCTATTTTGAGTTGCAATTGGGTCTCATTGATTTCAGCAAAACCAGGTTTTGTCATAAAACTGGGAAATTCAGTTGCAAATCAAACTCCATATATTCTGTCACTGAAAAATTCAAAGACTCTTCCTGCTGTAAAAAGCAGTGAAAGGTGTGGAAAAGCAAACTCTAGAGTTCATAGGGTGTTATAATAAAGTTCTTCAGATGCTTAAAGAGCAATTGCATAACTTTTAATGTAAAGCAGATTCAGTATTTCAGTCTACTTCAGATAGAAGGAAAATACAACTCTGCAGCAGGATTTTAAAGTCAAATCAGGTGCAGTAGTGTAACCTTATCTGGAGTATGGACAAAAGAGTGGTTGCCAAGAATTAATGAACGATCTACTTCTGCCTGTAGATGGCTGACAGTAAGGTAGTTTTCAGCTGTTTGGTAACTTGTTTCAGTATTGTCATTGCAAATTGGAGTGTGTTAATGATTTAAAAAACAAAACCGGGCCAACTGTTGCTGAAAAAGAATGGAGATTATCTTAAAGGTAAATCTTAATCATGTTCTCTGGAACATTTGTATGGGAAGTCTGGAGGATGCATAACCTACAGTGTGAATGAGTCCTAGATTGTAAGTTTTGAGGAACATGTAGGTTTCAGCTGTCAGGAAAGAAGTGTTGTATGTGCTTCTTTTTGTTAGGATATGTTATGATGTTATATTCAATGTCCTTGTCTTACATATGTGGTTTTAAAAACAAAACAAAAAAAAATCCCCAAACAAACATTGTTGTTTTTAAAACCATAAATACTCAAAATTATGAAGTTATGAGGCATGCTCTTATTCTGGCTTCTGGGGAATGGGGCTATGCCATGTATTTTCTCCTGTATTTATTGAATATCATGAACACTGGGATCCTGTTATTCTGTTGCTACTCACATAAACAATGGTATTTATTTTAAAAAGAACACTAAATATTTATTACCTATGTATTTTGGGTTTCATGATACAAATTCCCAGTTCATATTTCCATTCACACCCTTAACATAAGAAGAACACTGAAAGTTAATGAGTTTTATACTTTTCCATATATTAACTTATACACCTAGAATAAAATGTGAGTTTGTGTTTTGAACACATTTTCTCTGAACTATGTAATTTTAGTTGTTAGTTTTGTTTATAGATGATCTGCTAAGAGTTTAAGTGGAACAGTTGCTCATTAGCGTGTGACAAGGGTGAACAGGTTGGTTGAAAAAAGTAATCAAAGAAGGCAACTAAATCAATATGTTTTCAATGCTTGTCTGCAGTTTGGACAAATTACTATCCAAAAAAAGGCATAAATTAAGTTGGGCTAAATTGTGATTTCTTCAGAAAGGTTGCCTCTATCTCAAAAAGCATTAATTAAATGTATTGAAACACAAATCTTGTCAGTTTCAGTATTCTTTAGGGGAGTTCCTATAGTAAGTATGTAAAAATTGGTATGATTTATTTTTTTCATAACACTAGTTCCATCCCCAAAGTGACACAAGTGGGAAATCCCATCTGTGAATATCATCTGCTGCATGTTAAATTACTTTACTCAAATTGGGTTTGGTTAAATCAATCATCCTCAAGCTTAATGCAATTCCTGAGAAGGTGGTTAACCTTAATATCAGTTACTAGCAAGAGTTTAAATGACTATTTTTAACAGGGTACTGGGACATCCTATTTTATAGGAACATATTAGGTTTCCTCTAGGTAAACTAAATACTAAAATATAGGTTCAAACCAACAGATTTGTGAATAAACAAGTTCAATTCAGGCACAGTAGAGTGATAAGACAATATTCTGTGCATTTAGAACAAGACAGAAATACTCAAAAGTATTAATGTAATAGTAATATTTTGAATATTTAAAAATACATTTAATAACTTTAATTTGCTGAACTAAAATACGAGAACAGATATCTCACTACCCACAGAAAGGATATAATTGCTTTTAAGCAAGGAGCAGTTTAATGGTGAACCTTTCAAGATTTGAACAAACGATGACTAGAGGCAGCTGCTAATCAATTGATAGAACCTCCTTGTATCCTCTAAAGTTGAATCAGATCCTTCTGGGTAACCCAAAACTGGACTTCATGACAGACCCTAATTTCTAAAATTGGACCAAGTTGACCAGCTGAAATGTATTAATTTATTAGCTGCTATCAAATCAGAAATTTGATCCTTCTTGTACCACTGAGACTCCAAAGAGCTGGGAGTGACACAGCACTGTGTCTGTACTATGTTTCAGGTAGCCTTCTATTTTTATTATTTTTTCAGATTGTAATCTGATTGTATCCATTAAGGCAAAAGAGAAATTAGTATAAATCAATCCTTTTACTTCCTGATGATCTTTTTCTCACTTGTTGAAAGGATCATATGACAGAATAATTTGTTTACTTTTCCAATATGTGTACTAAAAAAAAGAATCCATTCAACCAGTGAAGTCTGGAGACATAATGCCAGATTATGAGTAGGCAGTAATGGTGCCAAATAATAAAAGGCAAAGCAGTCAAGCACAAAATGAATGACCAAAATTATTTAAAATACAACAAACACAAAAAAAGAAAAATTGTTCTGGATATTGTTCTGACTAAAGGATGACTGGAAGATTGATTTACAGAAGATCATATTGAATATATGTATAAAATTTTGGCTATTATTTTCAGATTGAGAGAAATAAAATATGAAATAGCAATTCATTCTGGTTGAATAGACTTCATTTCCAAAGCACTCTCAACATATATTAAATATAATACACTAGAAAAAACACTGTAGTGAAATTTATGGAAAAAACCTGCATACAATTTGATTAAAAAAAAAGAAAAGAAAAAGTAAACATTTACATCAAGCTACATACTGTTCTGGAAGGAAGTTAAACAGTGTTGAGGCTCACCCAGAGGGATGTCAGAGATGTAATCTGACACATGCTAAGAGGGCTCTCTCTGCAGAGGCCTTTGAAAGAAAATGTGTTTCCTCTCATTCTCTCAAGATTATACAATATTTAGAAACAGTCAGTGGTTCCAACTTTAGTACTTCCAGTTGGTCCCTCATGTAGGTTAGTCATATATCATTTAAAACTTGCAATGCTAGAATAGCAAAATTCTCAAGCAAATTTTCAGGATTAAAAAATAGCTAATTTAGGCTTGAGAATGAATGTAGGCAGAACTGCACATCAGAAAGTGTAAATACTCAGAATTAGTCTTTTACATCTTGACAGCTAAATTTATTAGTATGTGGAATGGTGTCTCAGGGAAAGCAGTGAAAATTCAAATATTTCGTATTTTAAAAATAGGTTTGGCAAATGTGTAGTAGATGTACAAGAGCAATTACTCTGGCAAACAGAAAGACTATAGTTGTCACCCAAACTATCTCATAATCTTGATGGGTTCAGTTTCTGTTTAACACTGGCCCCAGCATATATCTTCTGCTCAACTAAGCAATTGCTCAGTAATGCAATTTTGAGACCATACAAATGAATTTTGCGGTTTTGAAATAGCATGGATAAAATGAACCTAATCAAATGGAGCAGGTGCTTTTCACACATGCAAAAAAAAGCATGCAGAATCTGAAAGCTCTGTTTCTTTCACTCTCTCTGGGTCATAGAAGACTTTTTCATTTGTTGCCCTAGATCAATAGATCTCCTGAGTCTGTGATTTGGGAAATCGTTTATAAAATACATAGATGGTCTCTAGAAATCCTTTCCAACCCTAACAATTCAGTGATTCTGAAACATGTTTTTCCAAAGAATGACCTTTGGAACTTTTGGAACAAAGAAGGACCTAGGAACATTTTTGACCTTACGATGTAGTGAGAAAGCAGTGGGATTTATCACTGGCACAGTCTTCTCTGTGACCTTTCCTGAACAGACTATATGTCAAATGAATTTGGCAATAGAGGTAAGTAGGATAGTTGGTTAAAATAGTTCAGTTTAGGGGTGATTGAGGCTGTCACTATTTCTCTTCAGTGAGGCATCCTGACACAGAGATCAGAGCCATAAGTTTCTTTTGCTTGATACCATGTCCCAGTTTTTGTCACACACTACCATAGAAAAGTACTGGAAGGAGCTGAGTTTTCAGGTCTTGTCAGTTAGCCAAGACTTCTGCAATTATTTGATGCACTCATTTCAATTGTAGGTTCCCTGCTAACTCCCCATTTATAAAGTACCCCATACCTCAGCTGCACCTTCAGCCGTTTTACACCTGTTTTTCCTTAGTCATCTCTGGGTCTTCTCTCTTACGCTTCAGACAGGATTGAAGCTTCCTTACAGAAGCTTTAGCAACTGGCAATCAGCATGGAGCTTTCTAACACACTGGTGACACAAGATGCAACTTTTCATAGAAGATCTAAGCAGTCCTGGTTAGCCTCTGCAAAGTGTCATAGTTCCTAATCCTGTGAGAGAGGATCTGTCTCTGACAGAAGCTTTGTCCCGGCTAAGGAGAACGTAGCTGCTACTGTCTTACTGACTGCCTTCAACTGAAACTGACACCATCAACAAAAATTAACAATTTTGATGTCTTATCTATACACTGGCATATTACAGGCAGCCTTAGGTGTCATAATCAGCAAATCAGGCAGTCAGTCGTACTGAGAAAAGATGTGACATGTATGTAGAGGCAATATCTTTTCTTAGAATAGCCTGTATAGTTTGGAAAAGAACATCCAATCCCTTCTTAAGTCTGTTGTAGAAGCAACAGACTCCAAAGTTAAATATGAGTTGACAATGCCTACTCTGTTTAATTTGTTTTGATTTCTCTTTACATTTGTGCCAAATTACTGGCTGGCAGTAACAGAAAAAGAAAAACAAAACGAAAAAGTTTGCCTTTTTATAAGCTTATTTGAGTCATCTTTGCTTTCTTCCTGTACTTGTTCCTGCTATCAGCTGTATTATTTACTCCTGTGTGGTACTGGCTTTGGCATTCTGTATCTTTAAACTGGCTGAGCCCTCCCTGCAGCCCTTGTTGTTTTTTTTTTTTGTTGTTTGTTTGTTTGTTTGTTTGTTTTCATTTCTTTTCTTTTTCTCCAAAGCTAGGGGTATTTTTTGCTATTTTAATGAGGTGAATCTGTTTATCGTGTGATCAAATTATCACCGGCACTTCTTTAAGTAAGCTGTAGGAGTGTGGGCTAGTGCAGATGGAGATGAAAAGCAAAAGTTTCTTCTTTGAGAAAGAAAAAAGCTTTCAATCCCTGCTGTACTTCAGAAGCCTACCCTGAAAACCCTATGGGCAACTTGATGTTTGCCCTCAGAGACAATGGAAATGTTTCTGAACCTCATGGACATAACTTTTGCCTTATACCCAGGACAGATGTGAGAGGGAAATACATTAGTTCATGGAATGGATAACTGAAAAATAGGACCCAGCATTCAAAACACAGAGCAGCTTCCAAAGGTGGAAGTAAATTTTGTTTTTGGAAGGAGTTTCTTTAAGACAGAAATTCAGATTGAGCACTGTGTCAATATTTGCTGAAGATAAATGCATGACAAACTAAGAAAATTACCTACCTATGGAAGGCATCCAGAAAGACCCACAGACAGAACAGAGCATTTTACTAGTGACACCAAGGCTGTGGGTTCAATCCCCATACACATTTACTTAAGGGTTGAACTCAATGATCCTTGTGGATTCATTCCAACTCAGAATATTCTATGAATCTGTGAATATAAGCCCTTATCTTGCAACACACTGCTTTAACCACAAGAGACTAGAGTGCTAGCAAAAATGAGATTTGGGACTCTAAGCAACAGTGGTTGTTTTAATTTGTTGATATTTAGTGGAAAGAAAGTCACAAAAATATTTTCTTTACCTAATAGGAAAAAACAAAAACAAACTCATAAAACTTTAGATTCAGCTGATTGCTTGGATAAAATAAAGGGTGAATTTTCTTTATGCCTAAAACTATAAACAAAAATATTGGTAACACATGTTGTTCTTTAAACAACTTAAACACCCCCCAGCTTTGATAAGTCAGAATTTGTTTATTTGATCCCTCTCTTCATATGATTAGGACATTTCGTGTGGAGAAAAGCACATAAAGGGACATATAAACCTGTTTTGTTTGGTGGTGTTGTTTTTTTTTTTTTTTCTCTAACTCTTCCAAGTGATGGTAAATCAGTTCTATGTGTTCCTTTGGGTACATATCTCCTGATCACCTGCAAAGATAAATGGTATTGGAGGAATGTAGCTGTATAGACTTAGTGAGGAAGCTAAATCCCACTAAAATATTCTAGTCAACACTTTGACTTTGAATTCCTTTGTGCTTTCAATGGTAAAAGAAAAAAAAAAAGTTTTGAAACAGAGATGTGTACTTATTTTCAAAATTGTAACTTCTTTTTAGGATTTCAGGCCTTGTCTTTCTACTGATTTCCTGTTTCTCATGGTGTTTATCTTGGAGAAGAAGCTATGTTTGTGGGAAAAGGCAACCAGAGTCAAACTGAAGATTTTGAATGTTCTTTCCATGCTTTTACATTCCTTTCTTCTGGAAAATTGATTGAAAAATTCCTTTTGAATCCTGCTTTTACCTTCCACTTCTCATTAGTAAAGATCATGCTGTCTTTCATTTCTCTTTGAAGATTTAACTTTACCTTTTAATTTTTAGTGATGAAAAAGGAAAAGAGTAATTAAGTGTTTTGATTCTGTTCTCCAATTTAATTTTTTTAAAGTGAAAGGTTACATGGAAGGGAAAAAATCCCCTTTGAAGCATTATTTTTCCAAATTATAAAAATTCAAAATTAATTAAGAATCATAACATTTTTCAAATTCATTTTGCAGAAGCATTTAGCCATTTTTATTTTTTAATCTAAAACCAAAAAATTACCATTCTCCTCTTAGCTTTTTTCTCTTTATAGTGGAACGCTGGTAGTTCAGGATGTCTTATTATTGCATATGCACAGCACTCAGCAAAGTGGAAACTGGGTGATATTCAAACCTTATCAATGTGGAAGTTACCTACTGAAAATGTATATCTATGCAAAAAGTACTTTAAAAATTGAAAAAAAAATTATAGCTTGACAATTATCTTATTTTCTTTAAATTCTGAGAAATTAGTACATCAATCCACTAGATATTCATACCAGAATGTATGCCATTAATTTGGATTCATTATGCTAGTTAAACTGAACTAAAGAATCACATGGAACTGATTTTTTTTTTTTAATAAAATGAGCACTCGCAAAATATTAATATACAATGGGTCCTGGGAAATGCACAAACTGAATTTCCTGTTCAACAAAATACCGTGTGAGGTGAGAAATTGTTCTTAATGTAGTAAAAGACTCAGAAGCATTGGCCTCCATTTTTGTTTCAGTATTGTTGAAATTTAGGCTCAGTCAATTAGTAAGTGCTTTAGGGTGATACTCAAATTCTGGTGCATTCTGTTGCCACTCAAACCCGTGCTGCCCCCTGGCCCCTGCCCCATCCTGTTCTGTCAACAATGAGCTTGTTTTTTCTCCACACAGCAGCTTCCTGCTTTTCATGAAAGCACTTCTTTCAGCTACCACCTTAATATTCCTTTTTCTGAAATTTGTATAGAGTGTGGAGTTCCTTTGAACAGCAGAGAGAAGACATACAGAGAGCAAGACTGGGAGAAGAACAGAGATGGCTGCCATCTGCCACTTTAGCTAAACTGAAGCAAATTGAAAAGGCTCTTCAGCACAAGTTCTTCTTTCTATTTATTTGTTTAAGCCCATCTCGTGGACTAGGGAACAAAACACCTTCAGTTAAAAATGCACTCTTTTTCTGACATTCTATCTTTCTTTTACTGATTGAACAGGGATATTTTAGAAAATCAGGGCATGACACCAAATTTACTTGGAACTGGGAGAAAAAGATGCAATCCAAAGCCCATTGACAGAACGTAGAGTTTTAGAGTGTATGCAAACAAACCCAAACACAACACATTTTCAAGTTGAGTGCTACAATAACGAACAGGAAAAGTAGCCCTGTTAAAGAAGGCAATATGCTGTTAGGGTTAATGCAATGAGAGAGCTGAGAAACTGAAATTTCTAACATTAACCTACATGAGCAGTCCCTATTGTCTTTATTATCCTTAGAGCAAGTAGGAACACAGAACATGTTTATGTCTGTTGGAGAACACAATGTGTTTGGGACTTCGATCAGTCACTAGCTGTAGTCATTGTGCATGTCTTTTGTCTCTGTGAGTCACAAAAGACTGAAATCACTGAAGGCAAGACTCAAGCTTATTCCATATGGTTCTGGAAGATTTGTAGTTTTTCTGCTATTATCCTTTTCAAATCTGTACTTCAGATCTGACGAACATTAAACTAACGGCAAATTTTGGCTAAATTTATAGGTACAGCATAATAGTCATGAGATGCAAAGAAGTAATAATGATTTCCAGGAAAATGCCAAAGAAGCATGCAGAATCAATTTAGAGTCCATATAAGCATCTGGATAAACTTGTGCATTCAACAAATAATTAGCAGTAGCTGTGACAGTTATGAAGATGAGTGAGAAAGTTTTAAAATTGGAAGTCCATTACTTAGCTGGTGAAATTTACCTATTTAGATGATAAACTGTTTAATGGAATACAGAATCTTTTAGGCAATACTTAAACATATTTCCTGTCTGAATCTTTCTCTTATCTTGTGATATAATTTAAAATTATATTTACAATGATATCTGTAAAGATGTAATAAGTCTTAAAACTGTGTTTTCAACCTGAAGGTCAAACATTAAATAGAATATGAAATGAAGAAGCATAATAAGACACTGGACCATATAAACTCTGCAGTTATGTATTATAGTGTGACATTAGAACTATGGTTACCTCTAGAAATCCCAGGAGTTATATAATAATCTTAATCTGGAAAAATTATTTAACTCACTATATATTGATTATAAGGTGTTCCAGATGATAAATCTATAGGTATCTTTAGAAGGCTAAGAAGAAGAAAAATTCTCAGTATCGGAGGGTTGGTGGTTTACAGAATAGTTCTTAACCTGTCGACTTTTTTGGTTATATGTGGTTTTAATATTTTTGAGACAGACACCAAGAAGAAATGTAATATATGCTGTATCTTCAGTGTCCTGAAATTATTTAAGAGGTTGTTTCATATATTTTGTTTTGTTTGGGTTTTCCCCCTTTCTTTTTCTTATTTTGTTTCCTAGTGGGATTGCTTTGTTATGGAGCCAGGATTAGTTTATTTTATGAACAGTCATTTTGCTTCCAATTTAAATATATGTATTTTGCTGGTTTTGAGACAGAGCAATAAATGAAATTGATATTTTGAAAACTCTACAGTTTAAATAGAGAAGAATACTAGAAATTTAGAAAAGTTTATTTAGCATGAGAATATATATTGATTAAGCAGAGAAAACAGATTTCTGGTTTTTTCTGAGTTTGTTAAGAGATTGTATAGTTATGGAGAGATGCTACAACAATAAGGGAAACAGAGGGAAAGAGGGAAAAATTTAAACAAAACCAAGTAGTTAATAGCCAACATTTACATTGGATTATATTTTTGCAAAAGGTGAATTAGTACAATGCACACAATCAAATAGATATCTTTCATTCTATATCAGTATCTGTGGATAAGTTCCTTTGATGAATTGTGTCACAGATCTTATCGGGACAACCTATGCAGATAAAGTGTTTGTATTTGATTGACACTGTGTTCACCAAAAGGGAAATCCAACTCGTTCTACAGACCTTTGAAGTCAAGCTGTTCAACACCAGTTGTGGAGAATGGAAAGTAAAACTTTGTGGTACACTGAAGTTAGTAAAAGGTATCAGCAGTCTGACAGGAGAGAAATATAAAAAGCTAGTCATTGTGGGCTCAGTATGACTTGAAATTGAAACACATGGAGAAACATTAGTCCCAGCACATAGGCATTGGCAAAGAGCTGGGATATGAGATTTTTCCTTTTTTACTGTGAAATTGCTGAAGTGAAAATTAGTTGAAACTTTTCAACAAAAATTGTTGAAATGCCATTTCTGTGAACCATTTGCTATCTATTTTACTCAATTAGGAGAAGAGACTTGCACACATAGAGCTGAATTTGAGAAGGGCTCCTAGTTTTGATCTAACTTGTTTTCTCATGGTCAGTGTAGATCAACATGATTTCCAAAATAATTTTAAAAACAACACATATAAACCATGGCTTAAGGCTTTTTTAAAAAAAGTATAAGTATATATGTAGGCTTTTTTAAAAAAGGTATATGTATATGTATATGTATATGTATATGTATATGTATATGTATATGTATATGTACTCGGAAATTTTGACATGCTGATTAGAATTTTCAAAGCACTCTGTAAGCGTGAACTCCAGAAGGAAGTGATGGGTGATAGAGATCAGAGATTCCCTCCTGTTGGACATGGAGGCACTCACCTGCCAGCCAGACGTGACGATTTCATGGGAGTTTTGTTGCTCTGCAACACCTGGGATATTTTATATTCATACATCATTGAGTAATGATAATTGGAAGGTTGTGGAAATTGTGAAAATTGTCTGATGAAGGGAGAAGGTAACTGGTCCACCTATCTTCTAAAAGAGGAAAAAGTATCTGGCCACAGTATCTGGCAAGCTAGAAGTTGCTTCTGTGACAAAAGGACTTTTCTTCCTTTGGTCTCTGGGAAAATCAGAGAGCTCTGGCATTGATAGATGTCTAAACAGATGTGAGCAGAATGACCTGAAGTGCCTGTAACCAGGCTGCTGAATATCCCCCTTAGTCTTCCATTTTTTTTTTTCAGGCCACATACAGATTACTGCATACATTTCCTCACCCAAAGCAAGAAAGACATCATCAGGCTGGGGGCAAACCTAAAGGATGGTCACCATGCTGGTAGGAAGTGGATTACTTGCCCTGTGAGGAGAGGCTGTATCTCAGAATCTAACTGAAGTACAAATGTCCAAGCAATCATTTAAGTGGTACAACAGAAGTGTTTTAGCTAATCCAAACTGATGAAACTTCTCTATCCATTAAGAATGGTTATGAAAAATATTTAGCCAATATTTAGCTGATGCTAAAATCTATTGAGGAGGTTACAAGGTTGTTGTTCCCTTGAGTCAGTCAGATTCAGGGTGTCCCTCACATCAAAGGCAATCCACCCAGACTGGATTACAATACACACATGGGATCATACAGAACAAATGCTGTATAAATTGCATAAGTGTATGTATCTGGAAAGCCCTTTCATTTAGGTGAACAGATGTTTTGCATTGCATTAATGGTAAAATTGAGCTATTTAGAGTCTAGGAACCTACTGAGTGTTTGCTGTTGCTCAAAGAAAGCAATTATTTTATAATAACAACTTGTCTTATGAGACCTAGGAATGTCTTTTCCTGGTACTAAAAAACCATTTTGGTTGTAAAAGAAATGGATTGGCAGCCTTGGAAGAACTCATACACAATTTTTTTATACGAATTACCAGAATTGTTATTAGCAATTTACATTTAATTTGTTTTCATGCAGAAATTGAGAGATAGGTTGTACATTTCACACATAGGTCAAGAACTCATTTTAGCAGTTAAAATGAATTGTCTAAGTCAAGCATTTCAGCCTGAAAGGTTAAAGTGGCAAAAAACAGAAAGGCTTTTCTTTTCTGTTCCTTCAATAATTTCTAGTTAAATCCTGAACAGCTACAGATTATTGCATGATTGTGTCATTTTGCATGTAATTAAGAAGATATTTATGAATTGTGATAAAAACATTCCATGTAGGGCTAACACACATCCTGAAAGTGTCATAGGTAGTTCCTCTTAATAATTTATTATGGCTACTAACAGTGTGTCACATTGACCTGTGGTTTGCATTGAACACCAACTGCCATCTGCACTGATGTATTATCTGCCAACATCATTGCCTCCAGATACCAAAACACATTTAGTAGAGAGTGGCAAGGCATTTCCTGTTTGTGATATTCCAGGTTAAGGAAACTTGTGAAATGATTAGAAGAAATAACAGGCAGTTAGGTGGAACCGAATTCTTTCAGGGCTGTGAATTTCAATGAGAATAAAGAAAGCGGAAAATCTGAAAAATACTCTCATTTCTCTTTCACAAATTGTACATTTCTTGGTCTTGGAAAACTAAATGTCAGAGTAAAATGAGAGTTTCACAGTTATGGTGTTTCAGATTTAACAGAAAAAAATAAGCCTTTTCTTACCAATGTAACAAGACTTCAAGAAGACTTTTAGATTTTATTTCATTATTTTATTTAAGCACACTTTAATTTCATTAATTAACAATTACTTAACATGAAAGCAATGAAACCAGTGCACTGTGAAGCAAAAGATACCGCTGATCAAGCAAGAGACACCAAATTGTTTATCCTGAGGCCAAAACCAAAAGTGCTGGGAACACGAACCAGAGACAACAGGTTCTATTTCCTTCTTTTTTCCATGAATAACATAATACATGTAGCAATTTGTGTGGTTAAGTTTTACCATCTTAAGTTATGCTCAGACTTTAGCAGGCATAAGGGATGGGTCCTAATTAATGAAATAGGAGTCAGGAATTGGTTCTGAGGTTTGTCTCTGCATTGACATAATTTGATAGATTTTGGTTTACATGTGTGCAACTGTGCTTGGCATATAGGGTAAGCTAGAATGTGTCCTGTTAGAGCTCCCAGATGGAAATAGAGTTGAATGCTTTATAAAATCATGTCCAAGAAATTGTGATGTTACAGATGGCATTAGTTCAATGTATGGTACTGTGTATGCAGTACACACACAGAGGCTTCTCTTCACGACTGGTAAATCCATATTGGAAAAGCTGAACTTCCAGTGCATGGCGAGGCAACCTGTTCACTATACAAAAAATAAAAAAAAATATTTCCTGGGAGCATCAGGGTCTAACTCTGCAACCTACTCACAGTGAGTTGCGAGCATGTATCTAATTTGAACATTTGGGTTTGCCATGTATTGGTGAAGCTACTGCACATTATCTGTAAATAACCAGAATATTTATTTTAAATATTTTTGGGTTTAAGTGGGAGAAATACATGCATTTTAAGAGGCAGACTTGAAGTAATAAAGAAGAAAAACTCAAATATTTAGTGGGCTGACACCAAAGAAAAGTACTGGCATACTTTGCTGTGGTAAACCACCTTTAAGTACAGTTTTTGTTTTCCTTTTAAGTTAAGTGGGGGAGGTCTTGGAAAACTAAATGTCAGAAAGTGCAATAGAAAATCATATTGTTGGCTATTTTCATTGTAACCCTAAAATAAAAATACAGGGATAATACAAATTAAGGTTTCCCTAGCAAGAGTAGTTTGCCAGTATTATGTATCTGAAGCATTTGCAACTGTTGACTGGGCTACTGTGTACTTCGCTGAATAGTTTGTGCATTTACGAGTTAATGACTCTATGGAAACCTTTAGCTGCTATGTTTATGGACTACAATGGAATAAATCAGCTCATTTCCAACTTGGTATTGTTTTTCATCAGTTTTCAATAGCTGAAAAGTTTCTATTCATTAAAGAATTAGAGCTTCAGATTTTTTACTAGAGCTGACTCTTAGTTTCTGACATGTTTACTTGCCAGTAGATCTGGGTGTACTCCCCTTCCTGTCCTTGGAGACCTTTATCTCTTTCCTCCCTGCCCCCATGCCTAATTGTTGTAACTAGAACTAGTTGGAGAAAACAATAATTGGTTCTCTATTGTCCTTAATAAGTTAAAGCTAAATACACTTAATTGGTCTTGTGGAGCATGTTCTCTCCATTGGCCCCACAATGATAAATCGTTTACTTTTGAACTATATATACTTATATGTTTATATATTTAGGTATGTTTACATATTCATAAGCCTTTTGACCCTTTTAATCTTGAAGATGTTAACAAGTCTCAGCCTTAGTTAGCTGGGTATCTAACTAGCTTAGCTAGCCCCTCCAACTAAACCAAGTAAACACAAAGGAAGACTGTTGCTTTAATTTCATAACTGAACCCTCAAAACCAAATAATTTTATAACCTGGAAACATTAAAGGATGTGGTGAGAGGCATGTCAATCACAGCCAGAGGATCACTGTTACCACCAGATCTGATTACTGCTGGCCGTTGTCTCCAGAACAGGGGGTTTCAGTCCAAATAAATTACAGACAACTAACATCTCATTGAATCAGAGGCAAAACTCTTACTAACTCTGATAGATATTTAAGCATTAAATAAAAATTTAATACAGTAGTTGAGATGAAAATGGGAATCTGGGCTTTTTAACTTGCTGCTGAGCATAGCATGGCAGCAACTATTGTTTGATTTTTAATGCTGAAGGAACTGAGGCATGGACAATTACCTGGACTCACAGAAGGGAGTTTCCAGAGACATTCTCAAAGAAGCTGCATGGATATTAAAGAATCATGATTCTCTTTTCCAGTTTATGAAGGTTTTCATTTACTACTGTAATGCTCCAAACCACTGCTCGTGTATGTATACTGACCTTTGATTACTCTGGAGTAAATGAATACATTATATCAGCTACAGAATAGTCATCTACATATGTATGTCCTATAAACAAACAAAAGTAAATTATGTTTCAAAGTCTTGAAAATGTAATTTATTTAAAAAAAAATTGGTGAAAAGAGTTTAAGAGGGGTATGTGTTTGTTTGCTTGTTTTTCATAAATAAGCTAGTTAACGATGATATGGGGACTGTGGGTGGTATCAAATACTGCATTCCTATTGCATCCTCTGTTGTATGCTCAGAATTAGACAATAGTGAATAAATAAGAATATTCTACAGATATATTAGACAAAAAGAAATCATGACCTCCTCCTATTAAAGAAAACAGAAAAGCTGTGTATCAACATTCTTTGAACAAGCATTTTTATTTTTTGTTCACTTGAAATATTTTTCTACAGATCTCAGAATTTATAAAAAAATATTCTGTTTCAAAATGCCTTAAAAATGAAGGATTTCTCTATTAGTTTGCCAAAGGAAAAAAATTGAACAAGTAAAAAAGAATCCATGATTTTCAAGTTGAAGTAGAGAAGTTGCCCTAATTCCCAGTACCACATAGGAGTAGAAAGTATTCATTCTCTCATTTTACAGAATTAAAACTGAGCCATTCTTTGTCTCTACATATAATGGTGTATGCAAGGATAGAGGAAATAATTGATATGGCAAGACACATACTGGCATAGTCTTAATCACAATTTTATCCATAGAGCAATTCCAGTTCTCAGATAAGGGAAGGATTTAATTTTTTATCATTGATAGTTGGATTAAATGATGGTATGTTTACACACCAAAATTCTCTGTACTGATGCAACAATCTTTAGTGACTTGAATGCTATGCTTATTATAGATTCAGTATTGACTGCTAGACATTCTGCTGAATAACTATTTAGATCTTTTAATCTGACTGGCTTTGTCCCATTTTCTGTGAATTTGCTTGTCCTCCAAAAACAGTGCCAGGTTGTGAAAGAGACGAAAAAATATTGTAAGTAACAATATGGCTCAAAAATGAATTAAAATTAAATGAGAACTTTCAGATCAGAACAGTCAAAAAAGATGTGAATTTCAGAGGAACTCTATCAGGAAAATGGTATTTGAGAAACAGGCTGATACCTTAATGTGAAGGGTTTCCTTGACTCTAATAGTAATCCATTAGCTATTTAAAGTTCTCAGAATTTAATGACAATGCTTCTTTTAAGGATAAAAGTTGTGCTCATCTTCTGTCAGATTTTCCTAAAAGAGTAGTGTGAGAGATAATATACAAACATCAGCTGTGGTCATAGAACTAAAGGTGTTTATTGCTATGAATTTGTCTTCCAGGAAAGAAATGCCCTTGTTACTTGATACAGCAAAGGCATTTTGTGATCCCATCACTGACAGGATGGAGAAGTTTCCTTTACAAAACTTCTGAAGCCAAGAGTGTCCCAGGAAATACAGTATTTCCTGTAGGTGGAATTTGAAGGTGAGAATGGAAAATCAATACAGCATTACATGCGAGATACATGCATCAAAGCAAAACTCAACGGCTTAAAAACTTGCTGATTACCATCTCTTTCTTCATTACTTGCTAATTATCTGCCTTTTTTATTTTTTTTTTAATTTCACTGCCAAATTGCTACTTATAAACAAAAAGAATTTTTCATCCATATCTTTTAATCCATTTTCCACAGTTCTCAGCTGTAGAGCAATAGAACTAGAGGAACTAAAGTCTGAAACCAGGTCATGAAAGTGGCTTATGTGGACATGCCAAAGAGGAGATCTGAACATGAAAAAATTAAATATGTCTGCTACTCTCTCATTCCTAACTTAGGTATTCTTAACAAAATAGTTCAGACTATTTTTTATGTTCATTTTAAAAAATTGATTTCTAAAGAATTATTTATTATAAATATTTTTCTGGTCATCTCATCTCCCCTACCCCCCACCACTACAGGAGTTTTAGTATTTAGAAGGAAGATTTTTTTTGTAGGTAGTTTATGTTTGAGTTAAACTTTGATGCTTTGGTTACCATTATTATTAGCATTAATTTTTTGGTTTTGTTTGTTTGTTTCAACTCTGATAGCAATAATTGACCTTTTTCCCCTTGATGATCCATATCTCAATCCACTCCAATGTACAGCTCAGGAGACCATTCCATGGAGAGTCATCCTTCCTCAGGAGGCATAAATATTTAAAGGCATTGTAAGGACAGCTCCAGCAGAGCTGTTTTAAGAGAAACATCCTGAAGGCAGCTCACGTGCCCAGAGTTAAAGGCCAGTGACTGCTGTGCCAGTACATGGACTTGAGATTAGGATGGAGACAAAACCACCTCTGCAGCATATGAAAAAAATCTGAGGAAAACAAGAACAGGATAGCTGAGGTGTTCCCAGAAAGTGTCCAGTTTAGGCAACAAACACATCACCTTAGAAAGTGATTAATTCTGCATAAAAGATGAAGACACTAAGTGAGAAGTAAATAATGTAACAAAATTCCTTCTGACCTGAAATAATAATGTTAAATGGTGTTGCTCCCAGGCTCACGCAGAAAATAACTTTTTTAATTTCTGTCTTATTCGAGCTGTTTGAAGGTGCAGGTAAGCGCCTTTTTTTAATTTGCACCTGAAGTGTTAGGACACTTGTGCCCAGTCATAGATCAGCATTGAACATCAGCTGCCCCAAGTAACTGAAGATACTTTTTTTGCATAAATGGAGATGATCACTACTTATTTGAATTAAAATGAACAAAGGAATGCGCATGCTCACACATCCATAGCCATGAGTAATCAAGTATATTTATGCAGGTCTGAAAACAACCCGACAGTAAGGAAAGCAGAGGGAGCATTGATCGGGAGGAAGCCAAGACAGAGATAAGGAGAGCTCCTTTTAGACTTAGAGCTGACCAAATACCAGTCTTGGATTTAGGAATAAAGAGGTAGCCTCCTCTAGCTTATTCTCTTTGAAGAAAGGAGAAACTGTAATCTTCCCTTAAAAATAAGCAGAGTTGTATTAAAGAGATAACTGAAATAAGTTTCTTTGTTTTGGTTTGGTTTGTTGTTGTTGGAAACAACATGACACTGGTTCATTTCCAACAGCAACAACAGCTTATGTGGAAAGTTATCTTTGTAAATAACTTTGCATATCTTGACGTTATCTACTTACATTTAAATTAATATGCAAAGGAACACTTTTCAAGAATATGACTTGAAAACAATTTATACTAAACAATACACACTTAATTATTGCACTTTGAACCAAAGCATGTTCTTGCATGTGATGGAAAAGTGTCAAATTCCTCTGAATAAACAATCTTTTCTCTCTGTGCCTCTTTCTCTTCCCCTCATTTACAGATCGCACACCATGCTTCTTTAAAGAGAGATGCATTGTTCTTTGTGGGGAAATAGACCTGTCAGCCCAGCTTGTGTGATGGCTTTATAAAGATTTACATGGAAAGATGCCACACATTAAGAGACTACCACCTCTGCTGAGCTGTGCAAGGGCTTGGAAGGAGGCATTTCTGACTCCTACATGCCTGCAGAAAATGAGAAGTTCAGAGACACAATGGTGTACTGGAACAAGGAACACATACAAACATGTTAAATAAGTGTATTAACCAAAAAGATCTGGTAAAAACATGTTGTCTTTAAGGCACAGCTACTTGTAGGTGATGTGGTAGCTTGTCTCCTCTGCCTGTATGTCTGGAGACACATAGATATCACACAAAACTCTTCTCCCTGGGATAAAATAAAAACATCAAGTAAAACCTGTCAGATTGTTATCAACACAGGTGCTTGGTCTACTCCTAATCATGCGGCTTAGCTGAAGAAAGCATAGCACAAGGTGTATGAAAATTTTTAGGTAATGCCCTGTACAATTAGGAGGAGATTCCCCATGTGGATAGAGCTCCTTGGCTGAGGCTGGTAGGACAAGGCCTTTCTGCTTAAACAAACAGTGTCAGGCTCCTCTTTTACTGATAATGCTAAAAATTTCTGCAGTCAGTGGAGTTTAACAACTTTAAAATAGGCAACAAGAAACATCCATGGCCATAAATCTTAGTATTTTTCCAAACTGAGAAATAAGCTATTTCTCGTGATGATTTTGCTTTTTTGCAGCATTTATACATTCAGCGTAAATTAAAATGTTTATCATCACAGAAAAAAATTGAGAAAAGGCGTTAGAAACACAGAATCATGTCAAGCAGACAAACTGAGATCTGCTTTACACATCACTAGTGCTTCTCTGTTTAAATTGTGCTTGCTATTAGCTACCACAGTGCTAAGTGCTTCAGATAATGTACTTTTCAAGGAAATTAAAAAAAAAAATCAAAAAATATCCAGAGAATGTGTAGGTAGCTTCCATTAGCAGTAATGGGAGTTTGGGCACAGTCACAAATTGCAAAATCTTCAGTTTGAAACCTGTTTATCAGATACTTGTTGCAGGCTGGGAGTGGGAGCACAGGAGCACTGAATTAACACAAGACCTTTCCAGATGCACAGTGTTTGGAAGAAGCTGATTTATTAATCCTTTTTTTTTTTTTTTCTTAAGTTCAGAGTGTGTTTTCTTTTCAAGAATTTTTATCCTGAAAATGCTTTTAAAAATTAATATAGGAATATGAAAAAAAAAAAAAAAAGCTTTGCTATTTGGTTTTTTCAAGCTAAGAGAGTAGCCACAGATTTTATCATTTCAGTGTCATTTAAGGCCAGTCTGTATACACATGAGATTGAAAGCCCTTAATGAAGTGATGAAAGTACATTTAGTTATTTTAAGGGTAAGACTGACTATGTTGTGTGAGATGTAGTACAGACTGTGTCTTTAGCACAGGATTTGTGAAGTGGACACATGCCAGAAATCCACCAGATGTAATAAATTGTCTTGGGAAGTTATTCTGTTAAATAATTGACAGTAACCTGAGGCTGAGTATTCATGAATTTGTTCAGCTTAAGTGGATGTCTTAAAAAATCGTTTACATTTGGGTATTTGAACAATATTTTATGTAACAATGAAACTCCCTTCTGAGCCTGGAAGGATGATCATTACAAACCAGGGCCTCTTGAGGCTGCCACCTACCGGGACAGAGGGAAAACACACGGAGTCCAGCAGGGCAACCCAGTGCATCCGTGGTACGACTTCAGGATTTAAGCCATTGAGAGAGAGTTTAGGTGGATTTCCACTCCCCCTCCCCCCCATTAAATTTAGGAAAATATTGGAGATCAGCACTGGTGAAAAATCTATTTTTCAGACCAAGACTCTAGGTTATTTGAGAAGTATTTGCAAATACAATTCTTTCCTAGCATTTGCAAATGCCAGTGCAAGATCACATTTTCTAGAATAGTTGAGCTGTGTGTGCATGAAGGCAAATGTATTCAGCACATCCATGGCAGCTCTACAACTACAATTCAGGCACTACCTGCACAGAGGCTCAGCTGTGGGATCTCAGGGTTAGGCTGAGATAGTAGTATAGATATTAGATTTGATAAATAACTGAGCAGTACTCACAACTGAATCTTTTAGAGACATTCCTAACTTCCCATTTATTGCGTGGATAATAAATATGACTAATGCTTCTGGATAGATTTGATTATTTGCATGTGACAAAAAAAATCCAAGAAGTGGAGTAGAGAAAACATCAAAAATTTAGTTAAAGAAAAACACGAGAGAAAGTGATTCCAGGATTCAGTTTAAATAGAATTGGGGGGGGGGGGGGGGGGGGGAAGTTTCAGTTAAACTTTTTAGCAATTAAGAAGTCCCTTGTTATCAGAATAAGTGAAAATCATTTCTTGGGTAGATGTTGAAATAGCTGCTTGGAATTTGCATCTCTTTCATACTGTTTTTTATGTTCTTCTGACTTGTCAGAGTTTTTCTAATTCACAATTTTAACAAAGCATAATTTGCATATTCTTTTAAAAAGAAATATTCTATCTTTAATATTTATGTAGAGTACAACTAAGAAATCCCAGAGATGTGATTTTGGTGTCCAGAGATTTATCAACTTTTTCATGAAACATCATTTTCATAATGCATCACACAGAAGATAATGGACCAAAGTTACCTTAAAGTCAGAGCTGATGTGACACAAAGTCTTTATTATCTTGCAGGTATGTATACTGTGAATTTCTCCTGAAACTCAACATCACAGTGATAGAATTTGGTCTCCATTCTTGTTATCTCTGCATCAGGACTTTACAGAGATCAAAAGGGATACACAGTTTGACTTCTGTCACTTTGCTTCCACTGGATTTCTTAATTGCAGTAGCTGTTACTTTTCTCCACTGTTGTGAAGGTCACAGAACAATTTCCACGATATCCTGGGGTTCTCACAACTTTCTGACACATCTACCTTTGGAGCTGAAGTGTTCTGTGCTTGGTCACTGTACCAAGAGCAAAGTCCCTGTGGTTGTTTTAAAGTCCTGAGAGAATTAAAAAACACATGTTCTTTTTAAGTTGTCCTTTTTAAACTACAGACCAGGGGAGTTACACTACTAAGAGCTGCTGAAACAATGGTCCAGGCTTCTATGGAGTAAATAACATGAGACAAACTGTGAAGTTTTTATGAATTTGGCCATGTCTCCTTTAAGCTGGCACTTTGTGGTAACAATGCTAACTGAAATATATTTTGTTTCTAAGTCTTCACTTCATAAAACTCCTAGTTAAAACAAAAAAGGTATGTTTGCACTGGGGCCTAAAATATTAATTGTATCCATCTACTGATTCATTTTCATGTTTTATCTCAGGGGACTTTAAAATCACATTTTCACATATGGAAGGCCAGGATAATAATTTAATTTTTAAATTGGAGAGTTGTAGTTGATTGTGTTAAACATACTTTCCAGCTGTTCAAACTTGTAAATAAGTGAAAAAAAAAAGCTGAGAAAAGAAAATATTTTCTCTTTTCCCTACCAAAAGCCAAATAAGTCCACCCAAGTTGCTTCTAATCATGTAAACTCATGACCCATATTTTTTATCAGCCATAACTTCTATTTGTTTCTCGTTATGAAGTTTTTAGGCAGGGTAACATGGACAAGAGAGGAGATCAAAAAGGAATTTTCTTGGAATTTAGCTCAGATTTCCTATGAAATATGACTGTAACTGACTCACTTGATCCAGAGGTTTTTTTGTCTTTTCCTTTTCCTTTTCCTTTTTTCCTTTTACTTTTCCTTTCCCTTTTCCCTTTCCTTTCCCTTTTCCTTTCCCTTTTCCCTTTTCCTTTTCTTTTCCATTTGGGACAATCATGCAAAAGCAGCAGAATAATGATGGAAGTTAGATAAGACATTACATTTTACAACAAATAAAATTTTATTAATTAGCATAACACCCAAATATAAAGTAGATGTGGGAAAACTTCCAGGATCCAAATATTATCAATAACTTTAGTAGTCAGTTCAGAACACTGAAATGTAAGTTCACAGGGATTTTTTTTAAATGTATGCAAAATCTTAAATAATTTATTTTTAATAATTTAATTTCAAGATAAAAGTTGAGGGTTTTTCCTTAAAATTCTTCTGATTAATCAGCAAATACTTTATAGTGAAGAAAATGCCCATACTAAGAATTTTTCTAAGTTATTTTTCTTAAAAATCTCAAAAAACCTATTGACCTCATAGATCAACAGGAAATCTAGAGGATAAGTACACTTGGGTTGGTATCAGAAGCACAGTTAGGTTCTTTGGAACTAAGGAGCTACTGATTTTAGGAAATTTCAAAAGAGCATAGTCATGTATGATGCATTCCACTCTCCCTCAAGTGTTCTTTTTAAAAAATCCACAGCATTCATCTTATGAAATGCAAGAAATAATAATTTTTTTTAAAGATATGAGGCCATTGTTAACTAGACAACTTAGGAGAAAATAATTAAATACTTTAATTTATGACTTTCATATATTAGATCAACTCCTCGACTAATAAACAAGGACTTTATTACTGATCTCAGAGGAATTACATACCTGGATCACTTTGCTTGTAGAGATATGCTGCTCTACAACACTACTACACTATCTCACAAGAACCTGGCTTTTTTTTGGATGGCTGAGCTCTTAGGTGCATTGTCACTGTATCAGAAAATCATGCTTCCAAAAATAATAAAAACCTTAATGCTTAAGATTTATTTTGTTTCAGCTGTCATACTCTACTCAGATGTATGTCATATTTTGTGTCTAGGTAAAAAATTTATATCTTAGTCCAGTTCATTTAACAAAAAGCAATAAGATTTTTGAAATTCAAGGAGTATAATTCTAAGGCTAGCTGCCTTATTTGTTAAGTTGTGGGATTTTATTCAATTAAATGTATCAAGGTGACTTAGGTAGTAGTTGTGTTCACAAACCCATGACTTCTCTTTCTGAGCTTCATTGGACATAACAAAAAATTAACTTAGGAAAATAAAAAAAAAAATTGCCTAAAGCAAATTCATATGCTACTCAAAATAAAAAATAAGGTGCCAGAAAATCTGGCTTTGTTGGCCCCCAAAAATCCTGAGACAGATAATGGAGATAGATGCACATAATCTTTTTTTATCTACAAGAGTATATAGTTGTATACACTGATTTCACAGTGGTAATTGTGATAATTTTGTTTTTTATTAAATTCAGAAAAAGAAACCCAACAAGAAATGAGAGTTCCTGTGACCTACATACTATATACTATAAAAAGGAACAATTATTAGTTATACATAGTTCTTAGAATATTAGCTATATTAGCCAGTGTCATTTAATTATTCATCTTAGAATCAATTAAGCAACTGTTAATAGCAGAGGAAAGTTGTCACTTATATGCTTGTCTGTCACCCCACAGATTTTAGCATTGTTGTTTACATGCAACTAACAAAAGGAAGTTAATCTATAATCACAGCCAAAAAAAACCACAGAAAAATGTTCATCCTTTTGCAATCTGTGTGCAAAAGAAGGAAAATATCAAACCCATAGTCTGCAGGTAATGGACTTTCAAGGACAGAATGTTTCTATAAATGAAGTTAATTGGGCAGTATTCATTCTTGCTCATCATAGTGTTTAGCAGCACTTCAGAGCCCTACACAGCAAACGGTGAAGGCCGTTGATTTTTTATGATCCTTCAGGATGCCAAGTGGTAAACAAAAATTGTAAAAGGCATAATATGGTCCCAAAGTGCATGCAGAGCTACATTCATTGCTTTGCATTTGCTGACTCACAGAAACTGATTCCAACTGTATTCTCATGATGATAGCTTATGATAATAAAAGGACTCCCTATATAATTTCAGTCCTTGCATTCATTCTGGAGCTATGATTTTTTTAAATTCTGTGAGAATTGTTTCTAGCATCTGCAACTCTTACTAAAATGTGTATTAAATAAATGGCTCAGACCACAGCTGTTCTGAGTTCTGTCTTTATCTCTACCACAGACAGAGTGGCTTTCATTTTCTCCTGAGTCCGTGGTACCTGGGGAGTGTGGATACCATGTACAGCCTGTGCTTTAATATTTGTATTTTAGAAAGACAGAGCGAGATTCATCTTGCTTGCTGTGTTTTAGAACTCCAATTCTCAGCTAATCATTCAATATGAGCTTCTGGGATGCTATTTAAATGATGTTGCAGAACAAATTTTTGATAAGGCAGATAAAGTGTGCCTGTAAGTCCCACTTTTCTCCTGTTGACTCTGAAGGGAGCCCAGGGTGACTAATGAGAGATCTGCAGTCTGAATGCGTGACATTAGTTGCTATAATTAGACATTTACACTGTGATTCAACTCATGGTAGGCATAGCTGAAGAGTGAAAGCCCCAAGATCATAGTAATACAGTGTAAAAAATAGCTTTATAGAAAACTGCAAGTAGTTTTAAAGTCATGCTGGGGGGAATGATCACTTGGGGATCATTCCATTGGGCCAAAACCACTTGCCTTTTACTTCCTCTTTCCCCCTTGAATTCCCTTCTCACTGAAAGATAGCAAAACAGAACAGATAGAATATATCTGGTTTTAATCACAAGAAATGGCACTAACTTAAGTTCTCACTTAGAAAAAGTTGTTCACTTTTTTCTCAGTAGGAGAAGTAAGGGACCATTAATTAAATTTTTTTTTTTTCCCACTGAACTATGCAAGCCTGGTCTTTGGGGCTTCTTTCCTTTTCCTCTTAAGCCCACAGTATCTCCTCTATGTCTATTTGAGATTTTATTTTCTGAACTACCCCTTTCTTCAACAGGCCCATCAGAATTATGCACAGTTCCTCAAATTCTCAGCAGGACAACAGAACTAACAGTTTGTTAGATGGAAAGGATTATACTTGCTTTGGCTGTACTATGGTGGCAACTCATAGGATGGGAGAAACAAAATTGGTTTTTGTCTCTTTCATTTTAAGGCTGCTAAATTTTCAGTTCAGAGAATCAATTTTCTTGTATGAGTCTCTGAATGCAGTCTGCCATTTTTTTACTTCTATACTTCCCATTTCACTAATACAGCCTTTAATACTGGTTCCAGTATTGAATATCCCCATTACACCATCGTCAAAATCCATCTACAGCATCCAGCTTTTAGCGTGATGCTCCTATAAGCAAAATTTTACATAAAATCAACTTCAAGAATGATCTGGAATAATGTATTTTTCCCCTGTTTTCAATCTGGATGCTGAAACTTCCCTTTCTGCATAACTTGTTGCCTCCCTCACATTTAGGAAGTAATTTACTAAGCTTAACTAATTTACTAATTCATCTACTAATCTCAGTGTCCTTGTGTAAATAACAAGCTTCTCAACAAGGCAGAATACCAAATATTTTACTAGATTTTATAGAGCTGAGATCTTACCATTTTCATCCAGTCCTCTGTTTGAGCCTGCAACAATTTTCTCATTTGGCAGCTGACTCTCATCACTGTGAACAAAATGGTAGAGTTAAGCATAGATATAGGCATTTCCCCACCCCCTTTTCTGTGAACTGCTCCTAATGCTACTTTTATTTTGATGGTTGTCAAGAAGGAAGGAATAAAACATCATATCTGAATGAAAGCTTAAGTATTAAATCCACTGAACTATTTTACCCTTGTAATTTTATAGGAGATGCTCAGCACAGTGATAATGATTCACAGTATTGTGACTAGGTATAAAAATATCAAAAACAGTTAGGCTTATAGCTAAGTTAAAGCATGGTGCAATTCTATAGACCAATTCCATTAATTTTACGGAAGTGTATGAAAATGAGGCTTCTAGAAAACAGATCCCCTTTTCATTCCAGGGTTGTGAATTAGGAAAGATGACTTTATGATAAGTATCTACACTGGAAATATCTATGTTGTTTACTAATACCACTGTTGGAGTAAAGATTGAATTTCTGGGCATTTTGTCAAAGAAATATATGAGGAAGACCAATAATATTCTTAGTGATCAGTAGGTTTTCGAATAAACAAATGATAACCTCTTTAGAATGATAATGAATAGATTCTGCTCAGGCTTTCATATTAATTCGAGTTGTAATTTTTTATTATCTTTCAGTCAGTTTGTGCTCAAGAAGTTTAGCACTTCCATCCCTCTTCAGTCCTCCAAACTATCTGCCTGCCATCCCAAGCCCTGACACAAAACAGTTGCAGGCAGTGAAAGACTGGTTGGTAGGACAAATGCTCTTAATCTATGCCACAGTCTCTCACTGACAGGAAAAAATCTAGCAGGGATTCTGCTGGAGGAAGGCATTTCAAGTTTTAGGATCCAGTCCTCTTAAAGCTAACATTTAACTACCTGTGAAATCAATGGAGAAAAGCAGATACCATTGAAAGACTCCTGAGAGAGATTTGTTCAGTGTTCTGACTTTGTAGACACAGTTGAAGTTATCCTAGGAGAAAAGGAATATGATTCATGAATTGTTAAGACAGATTTCTTACCCAGAAAATGCTTAGACAGTCATGCTTTAGATTTATTCTAAAATAAAACTATATCCTTGCAATTATTTTATAGCTTTTGGGATAGGTCTGGTCTTCATCCCCCCAAGTCAATGGCACTTCTCTATAATTTTATTTCTTTTCAGAGCATAAGAAAAAAAATCCTTTTTCATATAAATTGATGCTGAGAAAGATATTTGAGAAAATGAGATATCTGCAAAACATTTGAGTAAACACTCTTATTGTTAAATAACAAATGGTTGATTTTTTTGTTTTGTTTTGTCTCTATATATTCCTTTACGGGAGAAAACCCCCCACAAATATTTCTAGTAAGTGCACTATTTGGCACAAAATCTAAATTCATCCCACGGAACTAGAATGTAATGTTAAATGACAGTTTCGGAGCTATCTCCTTACACACTTCACTGGGTGCCTGCTCCGCAGTAATTGAGCCAAGGAAAGCGCTTAATGGCTCTCAAGTAGGTCAGGGGCTGTAGTTTCTCGGGCGGGCGCTAGATGGCAGCATTGGCCAAGGCACGGCTGCGCTCCGGGGCGCTCCGCCAAGGGCCGGGCACCCCTGGGAATGGTGTGAAACGCTCGGCTTTATTTCCCCGCTCGGAACAAGAGTCCGCATTAAATATTTACTGCAAACGTATGCAACTTCCAGGGCTTATGGCTTCATAAAATCTGTTTGTGTGAGCGCTACAGGAAAGGGCTACAGGAATAGTGCTTTCGAAAAGGAGATTACTGAAAAGCCTGTGAGAATAAAGGGGGAGAAGTGGGAAGAGCCATCATATAGAACTGATACAGGTGGAAGGGATAGAGGATGCACACGTTTCAAAATGAGGAGTAAAGGTTAGAGAGGTCACAGGGAATGCCATAAAAAGCAGTGGAGATTAGTGGAGAAGCATGGGGGATCATACGATTTTGAGTAAAGGATCTGGGCATCAGACTGACAGACTTTGCTTCTTATGTATTAGAATTACTGATCATTTAACTGACTCACCTTCAGTGACCTACTACTATTTAAAAAGAAATTTTGAATTCAAGCTTTGTATTTTCTCTATAATTGACAAGGATGAAGTCATAAGCTATGCAGTCGTTGCCCAGTGCCTGGGTTTTCAAAATGAGTCATTACAGTTTATTCACTTGACTCATGAGATGATGATGGCAAAACGACTCACCCACCTGAGTCACTCCCAAATCTTAGCAACACTTGCTTCAGGACAGCTTTTTACCTTGAAATCCATCTGCCTGCGTACCTGTCACACAACTGCTGCTCAGACTAATTCCCAACAGGATGCTAAATCTGCCTGCCAAGCCATCACCTCTGTGCAGCTGGTGCCTGATAAACTGGTCAAAATTCTGTGAACTCCTGTCTGCAGATTAGGGTGACCTCTGTCTTCGTGGCCATAACCCCCTTGTTCAGTGGAGAGCAAAGAAGAAATGCCCTATTCAACCCAACAAGTCTCTTTAGCTTGTTTTTTCTGCTTGGCAGAAAAAGCAAGTGGTGGTGCTGGTGATGATGAATCAAAATTTTATTACAGTGATGAAATTATCATGAAGTTTGTGAACAACATGGTCACAAAACCATAGATAAAAGGTTTTGGCTACTTCTGGTCAAAGTGGGAGTTAATTTTAGGTGGGTTTAGTGTGTTGACCCTGACTGGATGCCAGGCACCCACCAATGCTGCTCTGTCACTCCACTCTGCAGCGTGACAGGGGAAAGAAAATATAGTGACAGGTTCATGAGTTGAGATAAGGACAAAGAGAGATCACTCACTGATTACTGTCATGGGCAAAACAGGCTAGAATTGGAGAATGAATTGAATTTCTTACCAATAAAATTAGAACAGGATAAGAAAAAGTAAAATAAGCACTTAAAAACACCTGCCCCCCATCCCTCCCTCCTTCCCAGCCCTACCTCCTCCCCCAGCAGTGCAGAGACAGGGAATGGGGGTTATAGTTAATTCATCACACGTTGTTTTTCCCATTGCTCAGGGAGAGGAGTTCTTCCCCTGCTCCAGTGTTGGGTCCCTCCCACAGGGGTCAGCTCTCCATGAACTTCCCCAGCGTGAGTCCATGAGTCCATGAACAAGAGCTCTCTGCGAACTACTCCAATGTGGGTCACTCTTCCACGGGGTGCAGCCCTTCAAGGATAGGCTGCTCCAAGCATGGATCCCCCATGTGTTCACAAGTCCTACCAGGAAACCTGCTCCAGAGTGGGCTTCTCTCTCCATGGGCCTGCCAGGACTCTGCTCCAGCACAGGTTTCTCTCAGGTTCACAGCCTAGTCTCAGGAACTCACCTGCTCCAGTGTGGATCTCCTCCATGAGATCTCTGCATTCCTGTGATCCTCCATGGGCTGCAGGGACACAGCTGCCTCACCATGGGCTGCACCACAGGCTGCAGTGATTCTCAGCTTTGACACCTGGAGCAGCTCCTGCCCTGCCTTCTGCACTGACCTTGGCATCTGCAGAATTGTTCCTCTTGCATATTCTCACTCCATTCCTCTTTGGCCACAATTACATCTGCACTATAACTTTTCTCTTCTTAACTATGTTATCACAGAGGCATTACCGCAATTTCTGATTGGCCCAGCCTCGACCAGCAGTGAATCCATCTTTGGAGCCAGCTGGCATTGGCTCTGCTGGACATGGAGGAAGCTTCTGGCAGTTTCTCACAGAAGCCACCCCTGTAGCCTCCCTGCTACCAAAGCTTGGCCATGCAAACCTCATAGAGTGGGATTGGAAGTGACATGGTCCTGGGCTGTGGCTGCTCTTCCTGTTCCCAGGAGCTGTGCTGGCAGCTTGCACTGATACTGCTTGGGTCTATGGCCTTGAACCCAGCTGAAGTGTGGGAGGTGAAAGAGCTGGGAGAAATTAGGGAGAAGTAGGGAGGCTCCTTCTTCCCACCCTTAGGAACTGCTCAGGCCTGAGCTATCATGTCTCTGACTGGCCTCATTCCTGATGATCCTGACCCTGTCTTGCTGTCCTGATGTCCTGGCTTGGCCTCAGCCTGTCTCCATGCCCATTCTGTCACCCATGCATACCAGGGTGTGCCCAGTACCAGGGGCTGGGGCTGCCCCAGTGCCTTAAGTTGTCCTGCTCTTGGTGGGGAGCTGTAATGATCCTTGGCTGGCCAGCCCTTTTCCCACTGCCTGGGGGGAGTCCTCAGCCTGAAGAAAACCTGGATAGGCAACAGTATTGGGGAAAGTAATTTTGAAATCATGCTTGAACACAAAACCGAGTTGTCCATGCTGTGTGCCACTAAACACTCAATTCCCACTCTGAAGTGCATTAGCAGCAACACTGCACATGAACCATGGGGAGGAATTCATTGTCACACTCTGACCAGAGCAGGAGAGGCTTCACACAGAGTACTTGTTCCACTTTCAGCACCAGGTGTTAAAGAAGACATAAATGGTTTAGACAGAATTCGCAGGACAAAAATAAAATATACTAAAAGGTTGGGAAAGCATGAGACAGGCAGGGGGAAAGCCTGCTCTGCGCTGTTTGATCTTGAAGATGGTTAACATGGAATTTTTAGGAAATGATCAGTTGGAAATGATACAGAGAAAAAGTGTATGACACTAGTTTAATTGGAAGAAAAAAACAGCTTTCTTTTTAGTATGAGAAGTATTATTCTAAGTTTGAGAAAGGTGCAATACTATGAGACTGTGGTATGTGCTTCACTGAATTTTTGCACAGTAAATATAGAAAATCATCTGCCTCCATAATTTCTGGTCTCTTGAAAGATCTTCCAGACCCTCATTTCTGTGGCACAGCAGATATGAACCACTTCTATTTTTTAAAATTTTGTTTTAATATGTATATGTATTTTTTTCTTATTTCTCTAACATTAGTGACAGTTCTCCATTTTAAGGAGACCAGAGCACTCGAGGTCTTTAGGTGGAAATATTATGATGGAATTTTGAACTAGAATGTATGCACAGCTCAAGCCCTCAAGAGCAAGGTCATCCTTAATTACACTTCATTAACTGCTGTTAAAGTTCCTTGAGATGTTGCAACATAGGTATCAGTACCATCAAGTACACATCATTACAAGATATTTTCTGCATTACCTGAACAGCACAGGTTATAGCTTGGAATTTTAATAATTAGAAGCTCAGTGATATCTTACAGCATTTGGAAACTTATCTGTGTGGTGAGTAGGCTAAAGACAGCTAGCTTGTTTTGTGGCTGAAGGTTGTGTTTATAGCTTAATAAAACATGGCCTGTAGCTTTATTACAGCAATCATCCTTGTGGTTTTTTCCTTTTTTATTTTTTTGTGACTACAGTTGTTTTTTTTTTTCTTTGCCTCTGCAGAAAAAAAATACTGTATGGTTTAAGAGTATGTTGTCATCCCTACAGATTTTTTACAGAATACTGTGACAGGAATACTGGATTCTATAAGATGGTTTAAAGCTCCATAGGAAGCTTCTTGTTCTATTTATTTTAAGCCATCTTAGTGCAAGAGAGACATGTTCCTCATGTAGAATTCTTGCTGTATATAAAGGTTATTTTTCAATATTAAATTCCATGAAGATCACTACACTGAAAACATTGCTGCATAGCCTAAATCGACTTGAAGTAAAATCATGAAGTAAAAACACTCCAATAAGTATTTTATTATTAAAGGAAGATAGAATAAGAAGCCAGAGATCAAAAGGACTAGAGAAATAAGAGTTCTTCAGTTCTTGTGGCTCATTTTTACATTTAGCTAAGAATGGCATAAAACTCTAATTCAGAGGTTTCTCCCTATTTTTCTGCTTTGTCAGTACCACCTTTGTTTTCCATTCTGACCTTTTATTTCTTGATTTCTAGGTTAAAAGTATTTTAATATATGATATTAAAAGATTTTTTTTATGATTTCAATACTGAAATTGTTGCAGTTTGCTTTTAAAACAAATATTTGTGTGATTGTTACATGTTGCAATCAACTCTAAATGTTATACATTGAAATAAGGACACTGTCAAACCCAATAAAAATAACATTAAAATGTCATTTCTCTAAATTATGACAATGCAGGATTCTACCAATAAATATTTTGTTAGTGTCCCTAATACTGCTTAGATATTTACTTTGCCACAACATGGGAATGCTGCTAAGTTGTTCTAGCTACTAATCTCAAATAAACCATTAGATGGCAATGTTCACATGGCAGTACCTTTGCAGCACTGCTGGAAACTTTAAGGCATTGTGTATTTCTATACATTCATTTATTTCTTATTCTAAGCATTAGTGTTTTATCACTTTTCTACCTTCCCCCCACCCCCTTTCTTTCTTTTTCCTTTTAATACAAGACTAAAAGAAACCAGACATGAAAAAAAACCCCTGAGGTTCTCTTCCTGTAATGTCATACACTGCAGGACTGCTTCAGAACTGCAGCTTAGTCTTTATTATTATAGTTTCCCCAATAAAACTTCATTTAAGTAATCAGGGCAAGGCCAGGCAGAACATCAAGTAGTGCAGAATTATGCACACCTAAACTGTGTAATGAGGCATGAGGCAAAAGACCATCACCACCTCATCTGTATTTTTATAATTCAAACAAAACAGCCATTTAAAAAAACTAAAAGCTGGAATTTTAGTGTTTAGATCTCAATGTGATTGAGCATTGTAATCCTCAGATTTTAAAAATATTTTGGAAATATAATGACAAATTGCTGGTAAACTAATTCCTGCATATCTTTGAAGTTATTTGATTGCAATTAATTTTATTCTAATATACTAACATTATTATTAACCTTTCAGGTCTTATTTTAAATTTTAATCCAAAAAGGTTCTTATTAGACTTGCATGTTGCTTCTTTCTGTCTAATGCAGGCTGTAAAGTGCAAAGATATTATAATATTGATAGCAGGATTCACACTGTCTTCTCTACCAGCTTATTGCTGTGGAACTTCTGGAGAGGTGAGTGGTCATGTTAAGCTACTTGGCTGTGTTTTGTAAAAGGCTCAGCCTGTGAGGTTCAAAGAAGGGACGACATCATCCACTGATGCAGAACAAACTAGTATTTTGGCAGAAAGAATCTGAGTATTCTTTGTGGTGATCCGAAGGGAATTGTATAAAAAGATCACATTTTGGAAACATTCAAAAAACAAATCCCCTAGAGCCAGGAAAAGGTAGTACATTTCAAAACATAAACTGCTAGGACAGCTGTCCATTACGTATGCCAAAGATTCCAGTAAATTTTTCTCTGTTAAATACATTAATAGGTCTTAAGGATAAAGCAGAAATTAATACTTTCAGAATATAATGAAGTCAATGCTGTTTTAACAAGGATGGTCACTTCAGCACTTGTGTCTAAGTGTAGTGTCCCCACTGTGCATGTCTGTGCTGATAAATTTAGAATTCTGAAAGAATAAGTAGAAAGAAAATAGACTCTGATGAAGGGAATGGAGCACCTCACAAATGAAGAAAGGCAGAGACAGTTGAGGCTGTTTACTCTGGAATAGAGAAAGCACAGGAGAATCTCATCAAAGTCTATATAAACACCTTCAGAGGGGGTGTGTAGAGAACAGAGCCAGGCTCTGCTTGGTGGTGCCCACTGATAAGACCAGAGGCAATGGGCACAAACTGAAACACAGGACGTTCCAGTTCCCTCTCTGGCTTTTTTTTTTTTTTTTTTTTTCGTTTGAGGGTAACTGAGCAATGCCACAGGTTGCACAGGGAGGTTGTGAAGCCTCTATCCTTGGAGACATAAAAAAATCACCTGGACATGGTCCTGGACAGCAGACTCTATGTGGCCCTGCTTGAGCAGGGTTTTGACAAGCTGACCACCAGATGCCTCTTCCAATCTCATTCTGTGATTCTTTGAAAGTTTTCAAGTTCTGTTTAAGTAACCTATTTTAAATGGCTAATTTAGAATCAGTCAAATTTACAAGAGAATTTTACTTTTAAAAATCATCACTTTTATGTCTATATTCTAAAATTTAAAATTCAATACTAACATTTGAATTCAATTTGATTATTCTAGGAAGAGGAAGACAGCCTATTTCATTGTTTGCATTATATGCCTCTATTCAACCTCTGACTAAGAAAAAGGTAGAATAATGTGTGGTGAAAGAAAGAAGTAGGTATCAAGGTCCTTCCTTTCTATTACAGACTCCCATATTTTACAGTTAAAAATTCTTCCTTTCTTTTAGGCAGGCTAAGGGTTCTCCTGCATATATTATCTGTCTAAATTCTACTAAAAAGACTCTGCTCTTTGGACTTTATTTTTTTTCCTATATTTTCTTTTCCTTTAAGAAAAGTAGTACCTTGGTTGGGGGAATGCCATAGGCATTCTGTTAGTGAAAAAGAAGCACTTCACATTTTTTTTCCCTCAGGATGTTGCACTTGTCAGAATAGAAATATTCTTCTGCACTAAATACAATAAAATGAACCTTTAAATCAAGAAATAAAAAAGGAACTAGCTGCACCCTTTGATTTTCTAAATTAACTAAATGATTTCATCAGAAAACAGTATGTAGTAGCTAAAGTCTAAAAAATGGTGTTGGAGACATAATGTGTGGACTTGAGTCTAGGATCTTTAAGGTTCTCTTCCTTAAGGACTTTTCAAATTGTTCATAGAGAGAAGAAAACTTGTCTATTCAGAAATTAAGGAAGTACAGGGTTCATCCATGCCATCAAGCCATTTTAAAGAAAGACAACATTTTTTGAAGCAACCCTTTCAGTTGTTATGAACTGAACCATATAGCTCAGACAGTTTGCTTCAATGGACCCTTTGCACCATAAATTTCAAATGCTGTCTATAAAGATTTCCTATTATCATCACTAGAACTTTGACATAAGACATCAAATGCAGACAGAAATGATCACACACAGGAAATGGGTAAGGAATGGTAGTCTGCCTTAGATAAGAAACATTCAGGTTTTCCAGAAAACAAATGCCACAAAATGTTTTTGGTTTTTTTTTTTTTGCTTGTTTGTTTGGTTTTGTTTGTTTGTTTGTTTTGTTATAGTACATCTCTGTTTTAAGTGTAAAGCTGTCAGAAAAGGTCTTTGTGATCCCCTTTGTGTATGTTTATACTGTGTTTACCAACAGCCGCTGTTTTGCTCGCCTGAGTTTAAAGTGCCTGTGAGACTCTGTCACTAGAAAGTAGTTTTGAAAAAGACAGCCTAAAACCCCTCTAACTTCTTAACAGATGCTTTCTCTTGCTGTAGCTTGCATTAGCACTGGTCCCAGGATTTCAGAAGAAAGTCTCTGACAAGAATTAAGATGGATGTGGATTGTGCTCTGGACCTTGTTTTCACTTCACGCTGGTATGGAACAAGATGGTGGAATCAGGAGGGGCTAAAACCAAACCATGTGTGTTTCGCACACAGCCTCATGCTGTGCTTTAACCTCAGCTGGCAACTAAACCCCACACACCTCTTTGCTGACTCTCCTGGCCCAGTGGGGTGGAGAGGAGAACAGAAAGAGTTAAAATGAGAAAACTTGTGGGTTGAAATAAAGACGGTTTAATGGGTAATGCAGAAGCTGTGTGCACAGGCAAAGCAAAGCTCATTCCCTTCAGTTTATACGCTGAGCCATGTGCTGTGCTCTCTCTGCTCAGTTGTGTCAGCGGTCGCAGCTGCGTCCCCTCACAAATCCTTGTGCCCTTCAGCCTGGTGGAGTGGGCTGAGAGGCAGAAAAGGCCAGGAAACCGTGCAAGCATTGCTTAGAAATAACAAAAACCTCCCTGAGTTATCAATACTGTGTTCAGCATGAAACCAAAACACAGCCGCACACCAGCCACTGTGAAGAAAATTAACTCTATCCCAGCCAAGCCCAATACACTTCTTTACACTAACAAGCAAAACTCACCTGAGATTATTAACGTAGTTTCCACAGCTGCTTTTTCAGGAAATTATGGGAGAAAACCCCAAATCTTTGGCTCTCTTTCACCATCATTTAAAAAATATATTAAGAGAAAAAAATGCACATATAACACATATATTTTATATTTTCCTGTTTTGTAAATCATGCTTTTATTTCAAAATGGATTATTTTAGTGAATCCATGATAGCTATAAATGAATGACCTATTCAATATGACTTTTATATATATATTTATGAAGGCACAACACCATGATAAATATTCTTTATGTTTTCTCGAATGAGGGAAGCAGATACAATATCTCAGGACAGTCATAGCAGTCTTTCAAAGCTGTTAATATGCTCATGGCAAAAAAGACAGGCAGTGGCTTTTTAAGACTGCTAAGAAAATTTTGTTTGGGTGAAATCTGTTTCTCTATTTTCAATTATTTTTGAGCATTTAAATTATTTTTTAATTTTTTTTGCAATTTATGTAAATTGATTCCCAAAGAGTAAATGGACATTTAAAAATGTTTCCAGGAAAGGGAAATATAAGTCTTGAAGAAATAATATTTCTCATAACTCCTGTGTGATTGGAGGGACCGGAACATTTTATTTCAGAAAGAAATGGCAAAAACCTAACTTGAGAAACATTTTTTCTCAACTTTGTCTACAAAGCAGACATCAAAACCTGATCTAGTTCATGGTAGGTCACCTTGGTGATCAATGGAGAGAAAAATGTCACCTCTAAAAAGCAGTATATCTCTCACACATCTGTCTTAAAACCACATGTATCCCCTCCTGAAAATGCTTACTTCTCTCATTTGGTAAAAGGCGCACATGTGATGAACAGACAAACAGAAGTTTCACTTTCAAATTTTCATGTAAGAACAGGTTGCTTATACTTTGCTAATTGGGTTTTTCTGTACTGTTCTAAGATCAAGTTCTCTTTCAAGACGCCTTTACTTCAGGTCAGAAACAATGTCATTTTTAAGGGTTTGGCAGCTGAAAAAATGTAGCAAATGTACTTTTATGGTGCAATTATTAATTTCTCTCTATATTGCCTTTGGCTCATTTATGATTCAGATTAAAGCCTCTCACTCTTGGGGTCCCTACAAGTGTGAACCTCTCAAATTGATTTGGAAACAGGATTTGCAATGGTGGCTGCCTTTGAAAATTTTCCATTTTGGGAGAGCAAAGACAAAAACTCTGGGACATTGCTGACTTCCTTGAGTGTCCCATTCCCTGTTTATTCCATCATGCTAGAGAGGTTCTAGGGCCAAAGGAGTCCCCAAATATGCTATTTATCCTCTGACACTTCCTCCACATATGAGCTATGCATTTCCATTTTTATTTCTGCCTTGTTTTCCACATAGAGTCCTGCCCAGTTAGAGATGTGAATTATTCCCTTAATATTTTTAAGGGAGAATTCTAAAAGAAAAAGGTATTATTAATGAGTTTAGATAGAATATATTTCCATTTTTAATTCTTATTTTTATTAGTGCTGCCTCTTCTGAATTACATTAATGTTAGTATCAATCTCTTTGCTCTACATTTATGAATACAAAAACTACTGTACTGGTACTTAATTTCCAAGCACAAAACAAACTGTCTCTTTTTTTAGATAAAACAGTTTCAAATCTACTTTAAGATAGCCTCCCCTTCCCTCTCTGGATTTTTTCCCCCTTGAGGAAATACAGACTTTTTTGGAAATTCATTATAAATAGTAAAACTTTTCAAGTTTTTCAGCAAATCAACAGTAATTTTGTGACAGGCTTTGTGAATCACTGTCATTTAAGAATCCATGCTAGTAGGATTTACCATTTTTCACTTTGTTAGTTTGCTGTAGGGCTTCCCTTTCTAAAATACAAGGTTAAAGGTAGTGTAGGGCCTGTCACATCACAGTGTTTATTGTGGGTTGTTACAGAGGTAACAGAAAACAACTCCAGTTAATGGCAATTAATTCAAATTAAAATGAGTTCAAATACTGTCACGTCAATATATTCATCGGTCATTAAAGTAAATAAAGAGCTTTCCTAACAGGTCAGTGTGTATTCTATTTTATAAAATATATACATTCTCTGAAAGTAAGGAATTTACACATTATTCAAATAATTTTGATTAATTTTTGATAATTCCACCTCTTCCTTAAGTACTGTCCTAATGTATTTATTTCCAAGGAAAATAATGAAACTGCATTTTGATTCAGAAAACAGATCAAGATTCCTGATTTTCATTCCACTTAAGAAAACCTATGCCAAAACCTAAACCTGTTGGTCCTGGAAAGCAAAAGATTCTTGAAAATCAGGCTAGTTTTCTCTGGGAAGGTGGGTAAGAGCAGGCCCACTAACAGGAGAACAAAAGACACAATAATCAAAGGACAGCACGAACAGAGCAAAGGCCGTTTTGCCGCCTGCGCTGCAGGAGAGGCCTGACTCCCCGCGGCTTCCTTTGCAGTTTTCATTTTCAAAGGCTGACACTGCAGCAGGGTGTTTGACCTCTCCAGAACTGCTCTGATCACAGGACACCCCGAATGTAGCCTTGTGTACGGTGAAAGAGCCCAAGTGAGGATGCTCAGCACCAGGAAATGAGCACACCCACAATTTTATGGAGCTAAATTAGGTTCCTCCGGCTTCAGTTAACCCTCGGAGAGACTGCAGAGCTTCTCTTGGAAGTAGCCCACACACTCAGGCAGCAGCTTTACCTTTTATTACTGGTGATAGACGTGCAGCAGTGCTGACCATGGATGCTGTGCTTGGCACTCTTCACCCAGGCACACAAAGGAAGATAGCCCATAGTCTGAAATTTCATGTTGTAGATGACTAGGAAAATCCAAAGGAAATGATGAACAGAAGATTTTCCTAGCAAGAGTAGAGGAATACTAGAATGAACTTTCAAGGGGGTGATATAATGAAGGCAGATTATTAAGACTTGAAGTAAGTAGATGAAAATTAGTGATCTACAGTTAAGGAAAGATCAAAGCTGTGTCCAATCATTACTTGTGGACTGAAAATCCATGAAACTCATGAAACCTATTTCTGGTTATTCAAAATGTTTAAAGTCCATTGAAATATTCAGATAAATGGTATTAAGAGTAGACTATCACAAGAATAATGAGCAAGTAAAAGCATGCTGCAAGGAGTCAACCTAGATTTAAATACTTGACCATGTATGAACTGTCTTTGCCTCTGCTTCTCTATGGAAAAGCAAATGCATTCCTAGACTATATATGCTCTAGTTTTGAAGAATTTCTCCAAAATAATGCTATTTCATGTGTGTTGGAAGTGTAAGGTCCATCTTGCAAATCTGCATAATCTACTCCTCTGTAGATTCTGTTTTGCTTTAAGATCAATAAAAAAACTCCTGTCAATCTAAATGAAATCTGCATGTAACTTATAGCCTTCTTAAAAATCATGGGATTTATCTGTTTCTGTGAATCTGAGAGGTTTCCAGCTTATCTAAGTAAAATCCTAGAGCTAAGTAAAAAATCCAGGGGAAGTAAAACATTATTATCATATTTTGTTATCGTGTTCTGTGGAACTGTCTTAATTATGTACAGAAAATTAGGAGAGATAATTAGTATCAAGTAATCTGAAATTCGATACTGGTTTGTCTTGAGAAAGAGGATATATTATTTAGTGACTATTTTCTTGTACTATTCAGGGAAGATCTCAAGTAAACTGGAAAAGAGCATATAAAGAAGTAACTCATAATATTATCATTTCGTTGTTGATGAATTTTAAAGTTCTTAATGTGAAAATGTGTCCTACTGAAATGGTCAGTGAAAACAGTTTTCAGCTGCCTTAAACCCAATGCAACCATTGCACTTTAGGACTTTCAAGTAACCAAAGAATTCCAATTTGTCTTTTAACATCAGCTGGATCTCTTTTAAGTCCAATGGGAAATATAAAAATTACCCAAGGCTAAAATTGGTTAAAGAGGAAAGTTCAGCAGGACAGGTGGAGGTGATGATCTCTGCTGACATTCATCTGTGTTTCCTAAGTTATCCTTCCCTGGATGATTTCTTATATCCTCTGTGATATATTTTATTCAGTGCCTCATTTTTTGATAGCAGTCTCCTGGCTCACAGGTGACATTTCAGTAGGGGGTTATTTCTTTGTTGGGAGAAAATGATTGGCATGCAACAGGATAATTTAGCTCAGCTGATGTAATTCTGCTAAGAGCATAGCTCCTCTTACTAGGTTTTCAATGGAATTATTAAGGTGAGACAGGTGGATTAAAGATTATTGATTCCATCTTTGTAGTGGAAAGTTCTCTGAAGTGGTGACTGTATTTTGTTTTAAATTTGACTGTTCCTGACACAACAGACTTGTTCTTTCATAACTCCTTAGCGAGATTTTAGTACAGCAGCAGCAGTACAGCATTACAAAGTAATGTAATGTGATGTACTCCGAAGCATAATTAGTAGAAAATTTGTAAGATTATAAAGCTATTGACTTTGCTTCATTTCCCTGGGTTTGTTTTTTTGGTTTTTGTTAGTTTTGTTTTGTTTTCTTGGTGGTTTAACCGATACTCTACAAATTCTTATTCATGTGTGAGCATACTTAGACACTTGAGAGCTGCAAATTTTTAGTATAAAACAGACCAGCATTTACCTTGATAGTCAGGATAAAAGCCTTTTTTTTCCTTTTTCTCCAAAGATAGTGAAAATTATTCTTCATATTACCAGTTTATGTCGTTCAGCTGGTGCTTCTGGACATCAAAAATTCTTAATATTGAGCACTAAAACTCCTGTGCTACTGACTTTATCTGAATCACTCTTCCTTCCTTTGGCAATAGACGTGTCAAACTTGGCTCCATACTGGAATGGAGGGGTTACATATCTATAACTCTTTAGATTTCCACGTCCACCCATAAGGAAATAATTGACCAGCATTCCCTTTGAAGTTATGAAAACCAGTAGGAGGTATAGTAATGATTACCTAAATAGAGGTGCTTCTGAGGTCTGCATTGTTAGCTTCCTGTGGGTGGGGATGTCTACAGCATCAAGACAGAACTCATTGCAGTATTTTAAAATAATTGTTATCTCTGATATTGAAGCATATCAGTAGAATATTATTGAAAAAATACAATTATTATTCTGTAGAAAACCCTGCCTGAAAGCCTCACAACCACAATTTTCTGTCCAGATTAAGAATGAATGTATTTTCTTTTTTTTTAATATGTTTGCTCATATATGTAAGTAAGTCTAAACTGTTTGTATCAAAAAGTAAAAAATTGAAAGGTAGCTCAGAATATATAAATAATTAAAAAATCACATTTAGCTCTCAAACAGACATTAAAAATGTCAGTTTTCCTTCAACTTCTGGAAATAAATGAGAAACATTTTTTCAGAGTATTAATTTTTAAAATAAAATAGTATCTGTAGTTTAAGGTAGGTTCAAGAAACCAAAGGAATGGTCACTAAAAGAAGCCAGAATTAACCTTGTAAGAAATCCTACATAGACAAATTGTGAAGAGTTTGCTTCTAGAAGGTTTGCTGCTGTATCAGTGCTTTGTTGAATGCAGACACTAATAACAGTAAGAGATATCTAAAAAGAGCTGCATAGAAAACTTTTCTGTACACGAGAGACCTCTTTTTCAAGCATACTAAAGAATAAATTCTGAGAGTTCTAACACTTTTTAGAAACAGGGATAAATAAGACATTTTTTCAGCTCATGTAATGACCTACAGGAAATGCTAGTGTGTGAACACTCCCTAGTCCCCCTGAACCCCACCTCCAAGTTTCTAATCTTCTCCTGTACATTTTGTAGATGAGTTGAATCTGGAGCATATCTCTGCAAACCAAATAATTTTGTTCTTCTGTCAGGGTTAAATAGAAAGAATGCCAGATATCATTGTCCTCCTCCATCTTCTCACATAATGCCGTATCTGCCTATCTAGTTATCATTAGATAATTATCCTCTTTAAGACACCTCTTTCCTGAATCCTGTGAGCTGATTAAAAGTGATTCAGATTAGTTCATTCTAAACGGGTACAACATTTATTCACCCAGAAGAGTACAGCCAGTTAGATGGGGCTATACTCACAATGTACACATCTCAGAGATGTTTGCACTACCAGGAAAACACAAATAAGGAATTTTCACCCTTTTCATCTCTCAAGGTTTCTTGGGCTTCTGGGTTTTTCTGTCTGATATGATTTATTTCTGGCTTGTTTCTTTTTGTACAACTCCTTTCAGTCAAATAACATATATTCAAATAGATAAACTGAGTCAATTTTCAAGTAATACAAATCACTCATTTTCTGCGATGTTGTCAAATATATAAAAGTGATCAAAGAGATAGACTTTGGAACCTTGTTACTTTTAATGTTATATTTTTAAAAAATATTTTAAGATACCATGGATTTTGGAAGTGCATCTTTACAATGTTTGAAATATATGGTGAAACACTGAAAACATAGAGATTGGGAGTACCCTATGTAGAAGGAACAAAAGAAGTCTGAATCACAGAATATCACAGAGATATTATGAGTGTCTGTGTGGAGGCAAAAAGACACAGATTCTTATGGGATTGTGAGCTGATTTTTTTTGTTTGTTTTGATTTGGTTTTTTGTTTGGTTTGTTTGGTTTTTTGTTTGTTTGTTTCCCCCATGGAAAACAGTACATCATCTTTTCTACATGATCCTAGAAGCTTCCTGCAAGAAAATCTTGGCCTGTCGTTGCTTTTTCTGTTTTAGGTTATAAAGGCATGACTCAAGTGTATCTCATGACATAAAGAATCTACCTACTCCTGCATTTCCAGATTTTAAACATATGGGAGAAACAGTGAACCTTAACTACCAAATTTTTGTCTTCAAGGATGCATCCCAGCAAATTGTTTCCTTTGTCCTTTGACCAGATTTTCCTATGTGATCATGCTGGTAAATATGATGCTTTAATCCATCTTCAAACTTTTTGCTAGAGTTTGATTTTTTCCATAAGGGCTCCTCTGTAACTAAGGAGATCTTAGTCATTACTGAAGGAGAATAGATATCATAGCTTCTCTTTTCCTTTGAGCATTTTTAGGGCCAGGTTTAGTGATAAGCTTATTGAATGAGTGGTGCAGATAGTGAAAAAATCAATAAGAAGTTTACAGTCCAAGGAAAACAAATAGAACAAAGGACTGAGAATAGAGGAAAATAGAAATTCTAGTTTGTTTTCTTTATTATTTCATGGGGCAGATTCTGATTTGTAACAGCCAAGTTCAAAAACCTTTCTATTTAAAATGAGACTTGCATCTTTGACACTCAAATTAGAATATCTGCTGCTGTCATTTCACTGGTGTTTTATTTCTTGATGTAATGTTTGGTATTAATCTTTCTAGCAACTGGGAAAGGATTGTGGACGAGTGGATGGATCCTTTACATTGAACTGGTTGTGCAGCTGGTGATGGTAATTGTAAAGCTGAGGGATTCCCCTGTCCTTATCTAATCCCATGAGATTCAAATATGATTTTCTCTCCATTGTGCTGAGCAAGAGTGAGAGGGGCTTGGCCAGAACATGGGAGACAATGTTGGTTAACTCACCATATTGAACATCAGTGAAATTCATCACACTCAATTCAAGCATTGGAAAAAAATTTCCCTGTGAGGGCCATGAAACCCTGGAGCAGATTGTTCATAAAGTCTCTGGAACCTCCACCTTTGGAGATATTAAAAACTCAACTAGACATAGTCCTGGGCAACCTGCTCTATCTGCCTTGCTTTGAGCAGGAGGATTAAATTGGATGACCTCCAGATGTCCTGTCCAACCTCAACCATAGTGTGATTCTGGGGTAGAAGTAAAGATTAGTCTTTACTCATATGAATCCTGGGAAATCTAAATGATATATGTCAACAAGGATGAGGAATAGAAAAACAACTTCACAGGAACTGGGCACTTTTAAATTAAAAAAGAAATACCCTATCTTCTCTGAAGTACTAAGAATTAAATAAATGAATTATTTTGAGCTTACCTGAATGACCTTATTTAAAAGCTTTTGACATTTAAAAATTTATTCTATTTTGTACTAGGCACAGTTTAATAAATCAAAAAGACAGATGAAATGAGAAAATAAAAAACCAACAGATTAATTACTGAAGTCAGCCATAATTTTGGCAAAATATGGAATACGTTCTTTCATCTTAAATTTAATTCAAACTTGAAAATAAAAAATGATAAAAGCTCAGTTTGGAATTGTAGAAGGTGTGAATAAAATGGTTTTTCTACCTCTGCTGGGGAAAGTCTCTGAGGAAAACCCTGATTATCTCTGTTTTCAAAGTGAATGTTCACACTGCAGAAATAATTCAGGAATGACTGAATCTGCTTCTTCCCTCAGCCAGAGATATGCAAATAGGTCTTCCAAAAACCTAACCTGTCAATGAATGCCTCTAGAGCTGTAAGTGGCCATTCACAAGTTGAACAGGCTCAAAAACCTTTCTGAATTATACTGGGAACTGCAATAATTCTCATTTGCTTGGACAGATATGCCTTTTGTTTTGTGCCTTCCCTCTTCATAATGACTAATCCTTCAAGGTTTGAAGCATTACACATGACATAACTGTGTGTAGCTTGAGCTGGCAGTTTATACATTTTCATTAATAATGATTGTCAACCTACAATTGAATGAAAAAACGATCTCTAAATGGTTCAAGCAAAAGCTAACAGTAAGAGCAGACACTTTCCATCTTAATGACTGACATAACTGCAACATGGTAATATAATCCTTGGAATGTTGCCATGATTTTACATCAAGTTTTAGTGATGTGAGGATACATAACCTTTTTCATTCCAGAGAAGTATTATACAATGCCTGTAGATACAAGATATAAACAAAAGTTTTCTTTATTCTTGAGGTCTTCATATTAAGTTGAAGCAATTGAATTATAGCCTGAAAATATCAAAACCAAAATGATAGGCTAGAATATTTAGTTGCTCGCTACATTCTGATGGTTTTCTCTGTGAGACTCTTTTACATTTGGCCTTAGAAAAGCCATTCTGCCTCCATGTCTTGTATGTGTCTCAACACTGTTTCCATGACATTCTGCTCTCTTCCCAAGGAGAGGTGGGATGCTAACCAGTTTGCAGTTACTTGTACCTTCGTTTCTCACCTTTTTATGAACAGGGGAGATGCTTCCCTTGTTTGACCCCTACCTGGTCTTTAATCTTTTCTCATAACAATCATTATTCAAATAATCTTAAAAAAAATCAAACCCTTGAAAATGTTGAGGAAGTGCTTATGGAACTCAGTTACTATTGATTTTGTTATTTTTTTTCTTTTAGTAAAAACAGATAGAGGAGGTACAAAAGCACCAATATACATTTTTAGAGCAGTATTTTTATTTTTGCTTCATCTTCAAAATTATGTTCCTTTCTGAATTCATGAAGTGAAATATTTTTCCCATTTTCTTTTTCTTTAAAAAACATCAATTTTTATAAGACTTTGATTACCTTTATGGTACATAAAATTATTGATCCTACTCCAATAGGCATTACCAGTTGAGGTTAAATATTTATGTAAGTGATTTCAATGAAGTGCAGTTCTATACAGAAATTTTAGCTACCTCACGTAGCTGATGACCATCCAAATTTATTATCTGTTTTGAGTGCTCCCATGCAATTTTCTTTATTCCATTTTTTTCCTGTACATCTCTTAAGATGAAAAGCTCCAAGGTTATAGTTAAACAACATATACAAAAAAACCCACTTCTGTCCAATTGTCAACAACTTATGTGGGTACTCAAATTGTAAAGTACAACACTGGTAAACAAAGCATAGGAAAAAACTTGTCTGCTTAAATCTAGCTCTGTGTTGTAATTTTTAATTTTGTGGAATAACCATGAGCAACAGAATTAATAATGAACTTTCTTCAGAGTTCAGCATTAGTCTTCCACTGGATCAGGAAAGTTCCTTTTAAATAATAAGCAATTTCTTGTTGTAAACCAAGACATGACCTTTTATTTATTTGACAGATGAGTTTATAAATGCAATTAGTTTAGGGTGACATGACATAGACAAGCTCGGCAGAATCTGAACTGGACAAACTATCATTAAGTGGAATACATTTTTATCTATAAACATGAAAGTCCCAGAAAGGTTGAACTCTACAGAAACCCAGACCACCTTAATATTTTTCTTTAAATGACTAACAATGTTTTTCTTATACATATATAAGCCCTCTAATTATAGAGTTTGGGATCATATTGAGCTTTTATTTCCTCCCTCCATTTTACAGTCTTGTTTGAAATGAGTGCAAGTTTCGTTAAGGTAACAATACAATGAAGCAGGATCTGTTAAATTGAAAGCTTTTTAAAAGCTGCATAGGAAAATTTCTTTTAACTTAATTTCCTTATTCAGAATGGAAATGTGTTTGAAATAAATGAACTAACAAGGAGCTAATTCTACTTGTGTTGATTGTTTTTCAGTTAGTTCCATAGTGTGAAGTTTCCCATTTCGAGATCCTGCTGTCTTGTACCGATGGAAATGAATAATTATAAAAGATACAATTGAAAATCAGACATGGAAAGGTCTTGGAGTACCAAAGAAAGGTCTTGTAATGTTGGTTGATTGCCATATAACTCTTCAGCTGAGAAATAACAGTCCTTTTTACTGTGAAGTGGAAAAAAAGAGAAAATTTTATATAAATAAACATATATGTACCTAACAAAATGAATATATATATCTTATTACGTGTGTATATATATACAAATTTGAAATTACAGCATGTCAGAGCTTAGTTACAGGTCACTAACACAGGTTCAAGATGCAGCTGGATTTCTCTCACTGCAATACCCTTTTTTTTAATGCATTAAAAAAAAAATAATTCCTTAACCTCCCCCGCTAAGATACAGAATGCATTTTCTCATTTGTTCTTAACTGTGATTTTATTAAACATGCAATATTTTTGGAGGAGCATTTTTGTAGTAATACTGGCCAAGAGAGTGAAATGAAATAATATTTTTGCATGCTACATGTGAGACTGATTTAGTGATTTTCTTCCGTTCCTGCAAGGGCCTGGTAATTGCAGTTTATAGGTCAGTGGAATAAATACTGCAGGTTAAAAGTGCTGACATCCAAAATTCTTTCTGATGTTAAGGAATATCTTAGTAAATATTTTTTTTTTTTATTTTCCCTTAGTTAATAAAGATGCTGCATAAGTATATAAAATAAAAAAAAGCACACTTTTTTCAGAGATCACTCTTCACAATAATCCTTTTCGTATTTAAAAACCCTAGGAAGTCGGTGACATCTTGTCACTTTTCCTGAAGAAAGTACATTACATATAACAAAGACCAAGCTTTATGATAGGTACAGATAAAATGAGACCTATTTTGTGGTCCTAGACAAGATTTAAGACCTTTGATGTTGTGGTGGGTTGACCTTGACTGGATGTCAGGTGCCCAAGCTGCTCTATCATTCCCCTTCCCAGCTGGACCGGGGAGAGAAAGTAAGGTGGAAAATGACTTGTAGGATGAGATAAGGTAGTTTACAAAAGCAAATGTGAAAGTTTACACCCTCACAAGCAGGGAAAAAAAATAAATTCTCTACTTCCTATTAGCAAGTGATATGCCACTTCCCAGGAAGCTGGGCTTCAACACCTGTAGCGGTTTCTCTGGAGGGCAAACATTGTAAATAATGAATGACACCATCTCTTCCTCCTCCTTTCCTTAGATTTTATATCTGAGCTTCCAATGAGATTTTACTTATGTGGCTCACTTGTTTGTAGCACATTTCACATTCATGAATGACCTCTTTGAGAGCCTCTATGGTCAGGCCTACCCCTCAGTCACAAGCCCGCCTGTGTGTTGCGTCTCTTCCTAGGTGTCCTGATATTTCATGGGCCCATGGGGCTATAAATAGCTCACTCCTGGCCCAAGTCCGCCTGACCTATTTCAATTTTGGCTGCCTTATCTACCTGTTTTGATGTTTTTCAGTGACATGAATTTTGCGCATGTGAACAGAGTTTGGGTGTTTGTGTGGGACCTTTAGAGTCATGTTTTCTACCTGTGCAGTGATGTCCTGCCCCAATGCAGCAGCCCAGAGGGGTTTACTCCTGTGTTGCCAATTGCTCTTCCATTGCTGCAGCCACCCCCACAGGGCATTAGCCACCATCCAGGAGTCAGTGTGGAGTTAGAGTGCAGGCCACTTTGCTCATTCAGCAATCTCTAGAATGGCTTGGATGGCTTTCCTTTCACCAGATTGGCTTGACTTGCTTTTATTCTTCAGCAGCCCCAACAACTTGTGTGGGACTCCACACATCAGCTTTTCACCTCCGATGGTGTAAGATCCCTCATCTGCCTCACGACTGATGACAAGGACAGAGACTGAAACCCTAAAACCCCAACACAGGAGTTCTGGCCTGGCTGAGGTGGGATGTCTGCCAAGTGCTGCCTGCCTGCAGATGTGTTCGCTGGACCAATGCATTCCCATGGGAACCCGTGCAGGAGCAATGGGCAGGTCATGGTGGCCTGTCCTGTACCTCTTCCCTTGACGGACCTCGGCTTGTACAGATTCTCCCCACCTTCTGGCCAAGTGCCTGTCACTTTGGAAAGACTATAAGTAGACTCCCTAAATTAACCAAAATTGAGATCTCCCCACGGAAGAAGACGGATCTATTGGCAGATGGCAAAGAGGACTTTGTCTCTTCTGTTGGTAACTATTCCTCTTCCTCCCCCGCCCCTCTTTCTCTCTTTCTATTTGTTTCTCTCTCTCCCTCTCTTCCTTCTCTATTGCATATTGTGTTGTGTGCACTTAATAAAGTGTACTGCTGTTGAGAGCAAACTGTTGCTGTCCCCTGCTGTGTCTTTTGTGCTCTGAGACCACTCGAACCATCAACGACGCCCCCCCTTGTATTAGCAGATCATGACAGATGGTTTCCTACCGCACAGCAGGATCCATCAGTAATAGAGCATAGCCTTTTTCATTTTCTGATAACTCCTTATTTGGCGGGGCTTCTTGGGCACAAGTCACCTTCTCATGCAATACTACAAAATCTCTTCCTTTTGGCTAGTCCATAATTTCTTCCTGGGGAATTGGTCTTTCCCATTTGGGCTCATTGTGTAATTAATGCTACCTTAGTGTAGCACTGGTTGTGATGTGTCAAGGGGATATTTCCTTCAAACATGGCAATCACTGTGCCAAGAGGAGACAGGCTTCTTCCCAACAACTTCTGAGACGGCTCGAACCTCCTCATAGTGTGCTAATATCTGTTTTTCAATAGGAGTGTAAAGGGTTTCTGGTCCTCAATAACCTTGGTTACAGAACCCTAATGGTCAACCTCAAGTTTCTCCTGATGTCCTTTGTCAGAGGTAAAAATAAACTAAAAAATTTCTGGTCTTACTTACTTTGAGTTCTGCACTCAAAACTGTCAGTGTTCTTGACCATGACTGAATTCCTTTATAGATCTCTACACTGTCTCTGAAGGTACAACCGTGGTATCTGAACTACAGAAAAATGTACTAGCTTACTTTTCAACTCTATTGGTTCCTAACCTTTCATGAGCACTTAATTCCTCTCGTGGTAGGAAACAATCACACTAGAAGCCTGTGGACCATGAAGGGTAATTGGATAAGATCTTTTGAAAGATTTACAAGCCTGCCAAGGATTGTGCCAGCTTAAAACTGTTTGATTCAGTGTGAAAAGATCTGAACAATTCTGACCTAAAGGTTTAAAGAGAGACCTTTTCTTTGAGAGTGTAATTTAGAGCCTGTAATAAAAGTGTATTGAAAAACACCAGAAGGAAGAAAACAGCCATAAATTTTAGAGCTTAATATTACATTACAGGACACTTTTCAGTGACATATCCTCTTGTCTTGCAACAAACCTCCTTTGCCTCAAACTGTTTTTAATTGTTCCTTCTAAGAGTTACGATGGTGGCTCATCCGTAAAAGGATAATAAGAAAACCATTTGTTTAATACATTTGAGAACGTGGACTTGCTTTCTCTCTCTGTGTAGGGAAACATATATGAAGCAAGACCAGGTCTTTGGACAGTATCACAAGTAAAAAATAATGGGAAGACTCACAAAGAAAATTAGGCAATTTATGTGCAAAATGTAAGTTTGCAAACATCTTATTTAATACCTAGATTACTTTGAATACCCAGCAGTATTGAATAAACACTGAACGGTAGAATTCTCTGTGCTTAATCATTTCTATTCCTGTGCAGCTCACTATGGGCCAGTTCAGTGCCCAAAACACTGTAGAATACAGAAAGAGGATGATTTCTCCACTCTTCTCACCTGCAAGCTCCAGCTGAGTCAACCCATGGCTCAGATAAATGTGAGGCAAGGCAACTTCTCATCTAGAGCACAGGTCCTATGAGGAGCAGATGAGGGAGCTGGGGTTGCTTAGCCTGTAGAAAAGGAGGCTCAGAAGAAATCTTATGGTTCTCTACAACTACCTGTTGAGGTGGGGGTCAATCTCTTCTGCCAGGTAACAAGAGATAAGATGAGGAAATGGCCTCAAGTTGTGACAGGGGAGGTCTAGATTGGATATTAGGAGAAATTTCTTCAATGAAAGGGTTGATGAGCACTGGAACAGGCTGCCTAGGGATGTGGTAGAGTCACAATCATTGGAGCTATCTAAAAGAAATGTAGATGTGGCACTTAGGCAAGTGGTTTAGTGGCGGACTTAAAAGTGATCAATTAATGGTTGGACTCAATGATCTTGGAGGCCTTTTATGTCCTCAGTTGTTCAGTGGTTCTGTTTTATAACTCAAAGCTTCCTGGTGATAGAGCAGTAACAAATCATGCAAAAGTTTCACTCAAAATTATTAGATGGCACATAAGCATTAAGCTCTGCAAAGAGGCATTTTACTTATCTTTGATTACAAAAACTTTACACATAAAATGACTTTAAAACCTTTGCAACTGAGCTGTATTGAACACAATGAGAAATACGATATAAATTGTGTCTGGAATTTCTTGGAAATAGGCTTGTGTAAACAGTTATAAGCTTATGTCTGTATAGTAAAGATCTCTGCATTTCCACCAGTTCTTTATATACAATTTGAATAGTTTAAAAAGCAAATCACTCATAGTTATCTTGGTTTTAATGAAGGGGACTAATTCTTTCCCTTGAGATATGTGATTAATTGGTCCTGGACTCAAAGTGTATGTACAGGGCCAGTGTCTCCCCTGAGAGCCATGTGCACTGCTTTGCTGTCCCCAGACACACAGTGCAATTGCTTTCAATGAAGTCCTTCAACTTTCCTTCCACAGTTGTGGTTGTTGTTGTTGTTTTGTTTTGTTTTGGTTTTTTTTTTTTTTTTTTTTTTTTTTTTTTTTTTTTTTTTTTTTTTTTTTTTTTTTTTCAGATAAGATTGCCTGTCTTCCCCAATACTTTCTGATTGCAGGCCTATCTGGGTTTTTATTCATGTGTTCTAACTTTATGGTGTATGCCCATGAGCAGAGATTTTTGGAGGCATGTGACATGAATATAGGAACTAGTAATAACTTCATTCAGACTCACAATTACTGAATTTTAAACTAAGATTTGCCCTTAGGCTCCTGTTTGAATTGCAGTGGTGTGACTAACATGCCTCTAGGACAGCCAAGAACAACCTCTGTGTGGATACCAGAGGGGAGTGTATCCAGACATCATCACAGCATGGACCTGCAGCACCAGCTGAGGAGGTATTCTTGTGAGATAAAGATCAAAGGGCAGCTATGAGATAAAGGGAAAATCTCTGGGGCACTTTCAAATCATAAAAATCAGAGACCACCACAAACAGCAGCTAGAGACTCACAGGGAGAGAGCCAGTGAATCTGCTTGAAGAGGATAGACAAATAATGTATTTTCAATTTAGAGTTTGAGGTAAGGGAATGGGAATTTCATGGAGTACTTAATTTGTTGTTGGCTGAGGGGTTTTGGCTTTTTGCTTGGTTAGTTGTTTTGTTTTGGGGGTGTGTGTTTGGTTTTGTTTCCCCTGATAAAATGGAGAAAGATAGCTCTCATGCTGGCCAAATGTATGCTGATGTATCCTTTAATTCCATTAAAAGCACTGGAGTTCCATAGGTGACAAAATACAGGAAAGGAGGTTGGCATCCGACCACAGGGCTAAAAATTAGATAACTTTTTTCTTGAAATACATATAACTTCTATCTATGTATCTACCTATAAATTCCTAGGCATAATTTTCTAAACCAGCTGTAGCTTGATGAGTATGAAGTAAATTAGGATTAACTCCATAACAATCCAGGTCACCTCCCTGTTTTTACATTCTGACAAAATTTAGACAAAATGGCATGTGGTAAAGATGACAGCTGAGCATAATTTTTTTGATATTTCATTTTCTGTGCATAAGCCTTCAGAGTGAAAGATTACCACAGACAAATTAGAGAAACACTGTCATGAAAATAAATTAGAGTTTGGCATTTTCCAGGTACTCTGTGACATGATGATTGCTGCTTTAGGAATATTTCAAAGTTCAATTAAATTGCATCTCTTACCAACAGACCATAAATCATTATCTGTAGTTCAGTGGGATATCTTCAGACCATACATTTAGCAGATTTATTGTAGTTTATCATATTGTGTACCTCTAGGGAGTCTTAATCTTTAAATAATTGCAGTAATAGTTGGTAGGAGACCTGCATTAGATGTGCTCAGTAAATCAGGTTATTGACACTCTAAATGAAAGGAATTATGTTGTACTGTTTTCACAATATTTAGGTATATTTGTGGTGACAAAAATACAGTCTATATAATATTATGCCAGATAGTATTTATTTATCATCTTTGCTTTTTAAACCATCTTTTTATCACCTTTGCTTACTCTGCTTACTTAGACATTTCTCTATGGTTAACCATGTATTAGAACATCAAAGCTAAACATTTTATACTCCATGAATCACAATTATAGATTAATGCCATGCAAGCATGCATCTGCTCTTTATTTCCTCAATAAACTCTATTTACCCTTATGCTCCCTTTACACTATTATGCTCTGCTCTATCCCATTTTAAACAATATAGAGAAAATCTATCTTTGAATGAAAACCTCATCTAATCATTGTCTTTTCAAAATTGATTGCTACCATTCGACTCAATTATCCATGGAGAATTGTAGACAGTGGAAAACTCCATTGAGAATATAGTGAGGAGAAGTTCTAAGGCTGCTCTAAAAACAAACATGGCAGATGGAAAAGTGAAGAAGACAGCAGAGTGGCTGGCTGACAACCAATTTCGCTGCAGTCTCACTGCTGTCCATACCAGAGGCTGGAGTAGGAAGGCCCAGGTCATGCCTACCACGTCGAGCAACAGTGGTCGGCTGACCTTGGCCAAGGGCTACACTCCCACACAGACACTCCCTTACTCTCTTCAGTGGAAGAAAATAGGACAAGAAAGCTCATGGGTCAAGATAAAGGCAGGGAGAACACTTGCCAATTAGTATTGTGGGCAAAAAATTATTTACTGCTAATGAGAATAGATTCAGGGAGTGAGGAAAAACAAAAAGACAAACTGTAAACGAACAATTTTCCTCCATCCTCTCTTCCCAAGCTCAACCTCTTCATCCCAAACTTCTCCATCTCTTCCAGAGAAGATCAAGGTGGGGGGGTGTTGGCAAATGGGGGTTTTGATACTCCTCCTCCCTCATCACACTTTCCCTCTGTTCCTGTGTGGGCTCTCCTCATGATCTATAGCTTCCTTCAGAGACATCCATCTACCTGCTCCAGAATGAGATCCTCAAATGGCTACAGAGAAGTACCTGCTCCAGCAGGGGTTCTTCATGGAGTGCAGGAGAGTTTCTGCTCCTGTGCCTCCAGCACCTCCTCCTTCTTCTGTTTGGTTTTTTTTTTTTTTTTTTTTTTTTTTTTTTTTTCCTTTTTTTCTTTTTTTCCCTTTCTTAAATATGTCACCACGAAGGCACAACAGGCTTGGCTGATGAGCTCAACAGTGTCATGTGGTTGGTCCATTTTGCAATCAGCTGTTCTGGCATTGCTCAGTCCCTGCTCTCATTTCACAGAGTCCAACACTGCAGCCCCCCACTGCCAAAACTTTGACATCTACACATAAAATAACTACATATGCACTCTCCTTTCCTCTTGCTTGTATAAAAACCTGGAAAATACCTCAAAATCTTGCACAAGAGGTAAAAATCATATGATACTGGCTATAATATTTGTAAATAAAATAAGTTCTTTGAGTTTTGTTATAGAGATGAACTGGGGTTTTTTATGAGATTTTCTTTGTTTCTGTATTTCTAGTTGAACTGCAACTGTAACCAACCCAGTCTTGTCCCCCGTTGAGCAGAAAATTATTGGAGGAGCACAGAGAAGGTAAGAAGCACTGAAAGATTCAGAGGATTTACTTAATTTAGGACCAGTGTGCAAAGAGCAGCTTGCTAAGCAAAAGAAAAGAGTTTGTTAATATTTTACTCATTTTCAGAATTGTTTTAATAGGCAAAAAACCACATACACAGATAAATAAAACAAGCCAAGTGAGGTTTTCATGCCATGCCCTTGGAAACCAGTCAGCTTGCATGTGTCAGAGGTACACCTCACAGCTGCAGGGTACATGGCCTGGCTATTAACTATTTAGCTGTTCTTCCATACCTCGAGGACACTGATCTAATTTCTCATCTTCTCATTTCAGCAACGTGTGACCAAACAGGCATTTGACACAGGATAATAATTTAAACAGTGTAGAATTCTACGAATTGGGATGGTGAAATCAGTCATTGCCCAGGATCACCACAAATATGTTTGTGTTTTGAGGAAAAAATAGCAAAGACTTTTAAAACTTGATTGTTTGGTGTTTCTGGGTAGTCACTTCTTTAGTTCAGCTGTCATAAATTGCCCAAGAAGACCAGATGTTGATATACATAGATGAACTATCAATCTCAAAGTCCTCTAAACATGTCCTCTAAAAGGAGTTGGGAAAAATCAGAAAATTTTGCCAGATAAAATACTGAATTGTTCAGATGAAGCTGAAAGAAGCACCTGAGGAAATTACAAGAATAAAAGTATTTAAATGCTTTGCTATCACTCTGATCATCATTCCTCGACTTCTTTTAGGGCTTCCACATTTATATGTAAAGTTTTAGCCTTGTTATCACTAACTTTTTTTTTTTTTTTTTTGTCTTAACAATTGTTCCTGATATTGAGAAGTTATTGGATTCTCTAGTTCTGTCAAAGAAAATATACACGGTCGTATGTGTGCCATTTCAGATCTAAACCCTGATGACTACTCATCTCAAGAAAACACAGGAAGCCCTGTATTTTGTCATTTCTCAAAGACTGATCTTTTTCTTGTTCATTTCCAGCAGACTCTACTAAGTGAAAAATGTGCTTATTAAATACTCTCTCTCGGGTTATGACTTTTGTAGTAATTATTAATGTTACACCAAAGCACAGAACAGGAATTATAGTCATGACTGGGGAGTGGTTTCAAAATGTACATCTGTCTTCCTGTATATTTCAAAATGTGGAGATTGCATTACAGCCTCCTTCTTCTGCACAGCCCCTAACTATAGTACATTTAAGTAGAAGTTTCTTTTCTAATTTTCCTACTTTCAACTGTTATTCAACTAATGAGTTTCAGACGCTTCTAGATATTTGCATCAAATTTTTTTTCATGTGCTTGCCTTATTATTTTCCCTGTGACCTCCAGAATTCTTTCATCTTAACAAAAGTAAGTCTGCAGTTGTGAGATTGTACTACCTCTACAGAAGTATGGATTACTCCCAATATTTATGTGTTTTGCCTCACTCACCTTTTCACAATTATGCAAGATTTGCATTTAGGAGTTCTGTATATTCAACCCGGCCTTTATTTCTGTCTTGCATGTGGCTCCTGGTTATATGCCCTTTTTCCAGTCAAATCATTAAAACTTCCTTTAATTACTGATCTAATTCAGCAGGTTTCTAATCACAGATTTTCTTACCTTTGAATTTGATGAGGAAAGATGCATTACAGTTATTCTCTCTATTAGCTAATGTTTACTAAAATATTCTCTAGGTAGGAAAAAATAGTTCAAAGTAGATGATGATGATATGACCTTTTAGGACATCCTTGTTATTCTGAAGCCTGAAGTGTGACACAGTGTACAGAGGGCATGTGTAAGGCAGATGTGAGTTCAGTGACAGTGCTGGTGTGAGATGATTACAAAAACCTGACATCAGTGAGGCTGGTATCTTACCCAAAGAGGATGAGTTTATAAAGTTACAGCTAATACAAATTTCAGGACTGCAGCTGACCCACCTCTTCTCTGAAAAATGAGAAGAATAACTGCAGATCTGCTCAGAGCTCAGGCAGCACTGCCTAAGCAAAGGGTTGTGTGTGAATAAGTTATCTCCTGCCAGAGTGGATGTATCTGTGGATATACTCATGACATTGTGAAGTGACTGTTCCCTAGCCCTCTGCTCCCTAGGGTCTGTAAAGCAAAAGCTCTTTAAGATACACTAAGGACTTTTTGCTGTTTTGGATTTCTGGTGAACATGTCTGGAAATATCTTGTGCTTGTACAGGATTTGACTCATGACATCTTAGAGTACTCTTCCTACCCAAGGAAAGAAAAGCTGTGATCAAAACAATTCTGACCTCTGTGCCATACATGATGTCTCAAATGTATCCTGATAAGAAGAATCCTAGAAATAATAAATTCCAAGGCCAGCTAGCCTGACCTCTTACACAGAGCAGGTCATAAGATTTTATTCTGCGACTCTTTCAAAACCCATAAAATTACATTGGTGCTGAACTCCTATGTGAAAGTTTAGATCTTTTGAAGTCACTGTCACAATTATGCATTTTCCAGTTGAAGTTAACACTACTGACAGGGAGGGAGAGGATGTGAACTCTGACCATTGGCTATGATAGGGCTTAGGTTGGAGTGGGGTCTAACTTCACTGTAGCACAACATGAAGAGTAGCAAAGCAAAAGACTGTTATTATGCTGGCTTCTGGCTTTGCATTCTTTTTTTTTGTTTCTACCTCGTACTCATTGTATGTTATTTAAAAATCTTTCATTGCTGTCTTGAGCAGGTCAGTTGCTTTCACGGAACTACTGTTCTCAAATGCTTTATTTTATAAAATTGGAAGGCTTACACTTTCTCTTTCTTTTTTAGCATATCAATACTGTTTCCTCATCCTGTACTAAATAATACACATAAATGGATTCTGAACCAGTATAAAAACATGAATACATAGAGTGCTCGCTTTTCTCAAATGTGAACAAAAGTCCAGATTTATTTAACGGGCAGCTCAATTCTCAGTACAAGCCAAAAGCAAGAAGGAATAAAATGTGAATATATTAAACCATATAGGAGAAAGGCACGATTGAGAAGTAAACTAATTTGGAGGTAAAGAAACTTTGAATCTTCTAGGGTTTTGCCCTATCCACTTCCCATACCTTGAAATTAAAACTGTGGAAAGTATCAATCAAGTTTTGAACTACCTTTCTCAATACAAGTTCTCCTTCGTTGAACACATCTGGTAAATTCCTTTTTCACTGGTGGAATATAGAGGCATACACGAACTGTTTTTTAATTGAGTCTGTTTAATTAAGATTTTAATCCTAACGTTATATAACAATAATACAGGTCATTTATCAGCTGAAATTGCAAACTTGATTATATTCTTAACTGTTTCAATCAACATAATTTCAGGAAATTGGAAAGGAGTCACAAGCCAATTAAAAAATGCACATTGTTCTTATTAAACTGCTAAATGAAAAAAATCTGCTGGCTTGAAGGTCAAATTTCCCTTCATGACCATTTTCCATAGAAATTTTTATTTCTTATTGTCTTCTCTTTGGTTATCTCTAAATCCAAGTGGTTGCGTACTTGTAGTTACACTTCCACAACTGTAAATAAACACCTAATGCTATTGAAGTAGAAAATTAATAGATAAACAGAATGATTTATGACTTTGTTACTGATGACAGTTTGTGAGTATTTTAGATCCTCCTCAGTTTTATCACAACTTTCTGCCCTATTAACAAAACTAAGTAGGTCATAGTGCATGTGCATGCAGATGCATATATATCCTTTTTAATCTTCCTTCAGAATTCTTTTAACTTGCTAACATGAAAATGAAGGCTATAATCAGAACTTTTTAATATTTCCTATGAGGAAGAAAACAAGCCCCAAACCAATACAATTAACATGCATCTCTTAATGTAAAAGAAGAAAAAGTAAGAAACAGGATGAGTAAGCAAAACTACACTTGTAGTTACGCTACTATAAAATTGGTCTAATTCTGTGCCTTTGAGAGAACACAGCTTCTTTATATTTCTTTGAAATCACTGAAGAATGCTTTAAAGAAAAATATTTTTCCTCTATGGTTTCCTTACTGGAGACATTTACTACTCATATATTATCTTGCATAATAGGATTATTAGTTGCTGCTCTCTACTTTCAGAGTTTGGCATCATAAAGAATAACTAAATGGAGCAGAAAGTCTAAACCTCTTCAATAGAGAAAATCAGCTTTAATACCAATTCTCTTTCTGGTGCAATTCATTATGCACAACTACAAGTGCTTCACAGGAAAATGAAAAAAATATGGGTATTCTCGTGTCTTCTCTCCTGGATTCCATAAGTTCTCTCTTTCTGTTCTACTGTTGCAGCTACCCTGTTTTCTCTTCTAGTCCCCCAGATATATGTTTGTCTTCAGAACACATCAAATCTGCAGTTAGAAATAAGTTTTTATTTCTTGCTCTTACCATATTTCTTCTTGCCATCTCTTCAAATTTTTGACTCTTTTTAGGTATGCATAGGCATCTACATCTTTTAATAGATCTAAATATATGCTCTTCTGAAAACTGAAGATAGAAGCTGGAATTTGATAAAGACACAGATGCTTTATTTTTAGAAATTTCTGCCTACCTTGTAACAACACTATGGAAATATATAAAGGAGCTCAGATCAAGAAGCAGTATAGTGACTTTGCTGCAACAGTTTGTGCAGGGTAACCAACACTGTGAAGCGTGTAGTGTAAATCCAAATGGGGAAAAACACACCCACAGTATTTCCTGTACTCACTGTGGTTAGGCATGGAAATGTGTTGAATTACTGCAAGCAGATTTTTTGGCTTTGGAAGGGTCGGAGATACACATCTGTAAGCATGTATGGGGAAAATCATGTTCTGAGGATGATTTTAGCAGGGTTCATTATATTGAGAACCAGGATGTATAAGTTAATCAGCACAAAATATTAAAGAGGAGAACAGTTTCCTCAGGCTTTTTCACAATGAAGCAGCACAATGGGAGATTGTGCAATGGGAGATTAAGATGTCCATGTCTGAAGTTCAGAAAATTGCTTTTCAGCCTTTATTTTGACTGATTTGGAGTAGGTTCTTGAATTCCAACTCCAGCTTTCTAAAACTACTCTCTATTTGCTGGGCTATGGGGTGTTTTGAAGCAGCATATTCCTCATGAAGCTTCATGGATGCATGTATTCCACTTCATACAAAATATATGGTGTCTGGGGAATGTGATTTAAACTCTTCTGTGCTTCAGCTGATCTTTGTCAACTCAAGGGCAGACTGCAAGACTGCAGAATCATTCTTTTGTTTCCTTTTTGTTTTTCTTCTTGTATGACTTTCCCCCACTCCTTGCAGAAAGGAATTTTTGCCTTAAAATATGCTGTATTTGTAGGCTGAGGATGCTCCACATCTCCTCAGGTCTATCTGAGGATTAAACTCCTGAATGCTGTCATAGACCCAGCTGTCTTCCCCGCCTGCATTTTGGAGGAAGCTCAGTGCAATGGGAAGAGTCTCACTGTCCGTGGCCAGTCATTGTTGAGTCAAAAATTGACCCCTGGCCTTACAAGTTGTGTAATGCTGATTGGCTCCAGTCCAGAGAGGGCTAGCCCTCTATGTTGCAGATTAATCCTTAAAGGTGTGAATTGGGATCTGTCTTGATTTTGAAAGACAGGTATCTGCCAGGGAAAGCTGGAGTTTCCCTTGGAATGGAGAATGTAAACCCCTCACTACTTCCAAATTATAATTTTGCAATTAAGGGCTTTCAGGCAAAGATTTGGGAATAGGAATAACAGTTCTTTACTAGGAATATTAACAATACAAATGTAGTAGGAAAAAAAAAAAAAACAACCACCAACCAACCAACCAACAGTCCTAGAAAACCCTGACGGAGTCAGAGCTACAACCTGACACCCTGTTGGTCAGGGTGTTGGAAGCAGTCCAAAAGTAAGTCCTCCTGGAGTGGCAGATGTGGTTCTCTTGGAGTAGAGATGATCCTGTAGAACAAGGGTCCAGTGATGATGGGAAGGGTCCAGTCTTCCTCCGGGAATCCAGTGGAACCAGATACCTCCTGTTCCTACATCTCAGTTTTTATCTAGGTAGGAATGGTTGGTTCCCCGCACTGGGTGGAGTATCTCACAATGGGGATGATAGAATATGTTGTCCCCTTAAGTGAGCCTTAATGGCCCATCAGCAGAAAATATCCCCCCGGAGGGAGGACGGGTGGTGAAAGAGATAAGAAACAATGCCCCACCTGGTTTTAACAGTTGGCCCATTATCAGAAGGCATCCACCCCCCCCTCCCCCCAGAGTTACAAGAGATAAAGAAGAACATCTCCCCAGCTGCTTTCAACAGATGAAATAGAATACACATTTTTGGTTCCATAACCCAAGACAGCATGGTACAAAACACATCCGGGGAATAAATGCAGGGGCAGTTTCTGTGCTGAAGGGCTCAGTGCTTGAGCTGGCTCCCTGATCCTTGTGTGCCAAGTGGCACAGATGTCCCTGCAGTGCCTCTCTCTTTGTGCCTCTCAGCTGCTTGAGGCAGAACAGGTAGGACAGTGTGTTGTTTGTAACTCCCTATAGGACACAGCTGTGAAATACTCTTGGTGGCCCTGAACAGGATGCTGCCTGGGGATTTGTGGGCATGTCTGGAAGCAGAGGCTCAGCTGCCAGCCTACCTGCTTTGCAGAAGCTGTTTGCATAAGTAATGCAGGAGCCCTGAGGATGCCTGGCAGCTGAGGCAGGCTCCTGAGGACCTACTTTTCAGACCTAGGCAACAACTGACACATAAATGGCACTTAGGTGGTTTTATGAGCCCCAGCAAACATTTCAAGTTATTGAGGTCTGAGGCGAGTAAAGAATCTTACACGGGATTTAAGCCAACACTGAGAAATCCCAAGAGCTGCCAAAATATTTTGAATGTAAGCTACCTTGCATTCTTTTGAAAATGTCACCTTAGTGTGAATTGTTATTAGCAAGGAAGAAATAATTTTATGACCCTGTTGTAAATCACATGTGTTTGTTTTTTCTCTGTAAGAGCAAAAACTCTGAGAAAAAAAAAAATTCTGCTTCACACACAACTCTGAGGCTGAAGTGGGTGCAAGGTATCTGTTTGGGTCTAATTACCCAGCTAGGTTGAGCGCAGCCAGTCCAACAAAAACCCAGCTGTAGTTTTTAATTGCCTTAAATGAGCTCCTAAATAACTATGTGGAGTTAAACCACAGCACAGAGAACACAATATAAGTGCATAGAAACTCTGAACACCCAGGGCTCCAGAGTGCTCAATTAAACTTTCCTTGATTATTCAATACAACAGAAGTGTGCAAATTAAAGGCTTTCATGCTACAGCAGGCTACGACCTCATTCTCAAGTTTCAATATTGCAATGTAACTTAATTAAGATATTCCCCATATAAAGCATAACCCTAGAGGTAACTTTTGTTCCAAATACCTCATATAGGTATCTCTCCTGCTGTTAAGTGAATGGCTCCTGGTGAAGCAAATAAATATTATTCTGGCATAGACTCAATTTTTTTGTATACACTGAGAACAGAGAAAGGAACAGTATGAAATCATTAAAACATTTAAATCACCATGCTGAAATACGGTTGCTAAAAGTCCTCATTCTCATTGCATTCAGACTGTAAAGTGCCTTAAAATAGTTTGTGAAGAACCCACACTAATTCCTGACTCTGTGATAGATACTCAGTTTGAATAGGCACAAATTGTGTGGAAACTTGCAAGTGTAAAATTTTTGCCCCATTTAGGTCAGTGGTACAAAATCAGTAAAATCAATATGCAGTAGAAAGAACAGCTTCATCTCAGGGTGTTTGTTGGTTCATATGGTGTCATGAAATGTTGGGGTTTTTAATAACTGTGGAGTACACTGGAGTCACTGCACGAAAGGCCTTTTAAATTCAATGAGGCATTAATTATATGGACAGAATGCCAAACACATGGGAAATGGTTGTGTGAATATGCTGGTTTTGTCCTTTATACTTAGTTTAGAACCACTAAAATGCATTAATCACTCTTTGTAAATTACACTATTAAAATGGATATCTTAGACAACAGATTAATTTGATCTCAGTACCAAGTTACATTTCACACCAAAAATCTTTTTATACAGTTGGAACAATTTGTGCCTTTCTAAATGTTTAAATTAAGGGCCAAATTACATTGCTAATAATGATGTAAAAAGTACACTGTTGCTTTGCTTTGAAAAGTTTCTTTCTCCAAATACTAATTAGTGAATTCAATTACTAAAAGCAAAAATATTTCTTTATTTTATTATGCAGTTTGTTTGACCACATTCGTCTGAGCAGAGTGAGAAAGCCATGTCACTTTAAAGTTTTACCTCAGTTATTAGACAAATTTATCTGTTGCTTTATATTATTCACACCTTTTTTTTTTTTTTTTGACATTTCCCTGTCTTCCATTACCTTATCATTGTCTTTTATCTTCCATTCAAAAGGTGACATTAGAAGCTGATTAGAAGCTGGTTTGATACCATTTTTTGACTCTACATCAGTCAGTTCTGTTTTTTTTTAGAATGAAACTTTCAATCCCATTTCAGGAAATTAAAAAACAAGAGGTCAGCATTGACACAAAAATAATTTCCTTTGTCCCAGTATTTTCTTCTCTGTAGTATATAAGCCTAAATCACCCCTAAGGCATCTCAAAGCTATGCTTTGTAATCTCTGAATTTTAGGCACATAAGAACTGTATTAGATCTTAGTAACAACACTGAAGACAGAAATCTCATTTCAGCAGGCTAAGACTCCAAATGGATATTTTACTTTTGAACTTGTATGCTTAGTATATTTTCTAAAAAGATTAGTATTTTCCCCCTCAAATTAATTCATCTACAATAAATTCTAATTGCATAAAAATGAATAAATAAATAAATGACAAATTCAGATACAGTTTTCTGATAATTCTCTTAAATTTGTGAACAACATTTTGAACAACGTGAAAATTAAGTACTTCTGGCCAGCTCATAGCAAACTCAATAAATGGTTGTTGTGGTCCCACCTGAAGCACTTCTTTGGAGCAACCAATGGACTCAACAACTGGTGTCTGTACTTTCTCACTTGATATTTGGGTGTTAGGTCAGGCTTTCACAGAAGAGCACAGGCCTTTTCTCAGTCTGTGTGATCCTGTCAGTCAGTTCACATGCTTTTTAAAAGTCGATTAGGCAGCGACACTGAAGGCAGAGGAGAATTAGACTAGGAAAAGGGGAAATAAAAGAAGATAATTTTGCATCAGATACAGGGAAGTTTGAGGTAAATATTTTATTTCATGTGTCTTTTCATCATTATATTTCACATATTTTTGAAAGTGGGTTTTGACATTTCTCTGTAACCTATAATACATTATCTACAGTGTAACTCCTGGATATAGACATAAATCTACAGAAGTGGGAAACCTTTCTCTTCAGCTTGCTGTCAGATTCTTTGGTGGTAGGGTATTCAATAAAGAATATAAAAATACCTCTTCACTCAAGCTGTGTGTGAAAAGACATTTGCTAAAATAAAAATCTAAATCTAAAAAATCTAACCTTACATTTGTTGTACGTTTGTATGTGTATAATGCCAGCATTGGTCATGAGAAAATCTCCCTAAAATTTCCCTGATAAAAATGTGAATCATCCTTATGAATTAAGTGCTATGAAATGCTAGAGTGCAAATAAAATTCTTCTAAATATTTCACCAATTGGAAAATGAATAATGTAAAGTACCTGGTCATTAAAATGTCTTCTGGAAAGAGAAACTAATACTAAGTGACATATTTTATCATTAGGACTTGCTAGGATCAGAAAGAATGAGGGAGGAAAGCACACTCATATAGTAAACAGATGATTCGCCAGAATTTTTTGATTGGTTCCTCCACCGTCTGATGGCTTTTTAGAAATTGTAGTTGAAAAGCATTATTTAATGTTCAGTAAGTCTAGCAAACAACTATGCAATAGCCACCTAACTGATGTTTAAAACCAGTGCACAATTATTTTTATTGTGCAATTTTATAGTATTATGAAACTGCTAATGAAAGTGTTATTGCTAGCTTCCAATTTTTTTATGAGTAGTAATAGTGGACTATTTTCAGGGAAGCAAATGAAAATCAAGCATTCTTTGTTAAAATAAAACTAATATGGAAGTATTATTAAGGAACATCTGTTTTCTTACCATTTTCAGCTGCCTCAGTTACAACGATCATCCTTTTTAATTGCTAAACACCTGTCTTTTATTATATTTGATAGCAATTCTAAATTTAATTTAATTTCCAGTCTCTTATCTGATTTTGAAAATGTTTTAGTTCTATAATGCCCATTTACATGGTTTATTACCTTAATTCTTCTCTTTAATCTTGAGAACCTTAAAAATTATTATGGGATTAATTGTGCAGGGAAGTAATATTTCTCCCTTTTACTATAAACCAAATACCTGCTCTCTAATCTCTCTGGGAAAAAGAGGAGAGGAGAGGAGAGGAGAGGAGAGGAGAGGAGAGGAGAGGAGAGGAGAGGAGAGGAGAGGAGAGGAGAGGAGAGGAGAGGAGAGGAGAGGAGAGGAGAGGAGAGGAGAGGAGAGGAGAGGAGAGGAGAGGAGAGACCTTGATCCCACTTGTTTTGAACATCTACCCACTTTCTGTCACATACTAACCTATGAAGTAATTTTTGGCTTCTATATCAAAACCCATGACACAGGACACAAATTTGCTATTCCTGATTAGTTTATTTGACAAGACTGCTTCTCTACTGTAAATAATTGCTCTTTGGTATGTGTGAAAAAAAAAAAAAAAAAAAAGCCAAGAAGTTACTTCCTCAAAACAACCAATATTTAGATCTTCCTTACTCATACTTGGAATCAGAATCATGGAAAATGTCATACTGAGAGGCATAGTCGTTATTAGAATCACAGAATAGTTTAAGTTAGAAGAGGATGTTTTAAATGCCATCTAGTCCACCCATTCTTGTACTTGAAGAAGCCATGCTGTCTCTCTGGAATCCATGTTCTCCATTTGCCTTAGCCCAGCTTCTAGGAGGATCTGCTCCATGATCCTCCCCGACACAGAGGTGAGGCTGACAGGTCAGCTGTTCCCAAGGAGCTCCTTTCTACCCTTTTTAAACATGGGTACAAGTCTGGCCCATCCCAGATACCTGACACAGGAAATCTTTCAGTCAGGTAGGTACAGTCTGTCTAGAGTAAAAAGTTTTTCTTCTAATCTCATTATTATTATATGCCCTGAAGAATGAAAATTAATTTCTATTTTATAACTCTTTTTTTTTTTTTTTTTTTTTTTTTAGGTGGAGTTTGGTACTGTAGAAAGATTGTCTCTATGGCATGTGTGTACATCCACATGTTTACACACGGGAGAATTCTACAGAAGCAGAAGTAGCAGGGCTTTTTATTTTGTATCAGTAATGCAAATATTATGCAGTAATGCAGTTATTATCAGTAATGCAATTATTTATTTTGTATCAGCCATGCAATTATTAAATGTGAAGATTCACATATCAAAATTTCTCACACTAAAAAAGGATAAATATTAGTATCTCTATTCAAATGAAAAACTGTTGGATCTCTCGTTATCATTTTCATAACTGTTGAAATTTAAGGCTCAGTGAGAGAGGCCATGGGTTACAATTGCAAACATGCTGCTTTTAGAGCTGTGTGTCTTCTATGTTCTTGTTGATACCTCTGACATTCATGCACATAAATAACCTGCATAACATGATTATGCATTTCTATAGTTTGCATTTTTAGATCTCAAAGTGTTTTATTAAAGGATGGAAGAATTTTCATATTATGCATGCTAAAAGTAACCTAAAGGAATGTCAGCATTTTTGCTCTCTCAGCTACGACAAATGGAAAAACTGGCAGAAGAATTGCCTCTCAAAGCTGAATCATTTGCAGTTCTCATTGCAATTATGAGTCTTCTAGTGTCAGCTCTGGACATAAACATAGAAAACACTGGCTGAGAGCAGCAAATTCTGGGAATGGCCTGGGTGAGCCTGTGTCAAGCTACTTGGACACACATCTGTGCCTCCGTGCAATGGATACTGTAGAGCTGCACCTGTAGTTACAAGCCATGGCAGCCATAGATCCTACAGGGCCCTGCCCCTAGACCTGTAGCACAAAAAGCTGCTCAGGAGTAGCCACAGAGATATAGTGAAATCAGCAGTCCACCTACTTAGGTTCAGTATTATGACTGAATTTATTGATATTCTACTTTCCTAAATTTCTAAATGAATACACAGAGTGTTTCTGCCTTTTCTGCCACAGACAATCTGTTTTTGAGCTCTACGTTTTCTTCATCGCTGCTATTATTTTTGTTCAGTTGCAGACTTAATTTATCAGGCCCAAATCCAAAGGCTGAGCTTTATTAATTGAAAGTTCAGTCTCAGTGTTTCCAAGAAAAAGCTGGACATCAACTCTAATGATCTTCATAAGTGTTTAATTCCTTCCAGAGGTACATCTTTCCTCTTTTTCTGTCTTTCTGTTTCAGATGTTAATGGCAATTTCATTATTAATAACAAGGAAATTGGAAGTCTTTAATGTGATGGTTATGCAAGGCACTTTGAGATTTTATCAGAGCTAACATGGGCAAATCTTAGCTCTAATAGCCTGTGGGTGCCTCTGAAAATACTTTGATTTGTTTGTTTCTTTTTGTGGCTTGTACTGTTATCTAACTGCCAGTGGTCTGAATTAGAGTTCTCCACAGATAAGTATTGTTAGAGCCAGATGACATCTTTATCACTCTGCTTCTTTAAAACAGAGAGTGACAAATTCTGATGTTCAGATGTTTTCACTTTTTTAGATCTTGCAAGGTGATTACTATGTGGTTCAACACTTTAGTTTGCCAAGTGCTTTGAACGAACTCATTTGAACAAACTAATGAACTTGTAAAGAATATTAAATTGTTCTGTTTCGATGAACAAGGTGCTGAATAAGCCTCCAACATACTGAGTACTATGTCAGTCATCTTACCTTGTGGGATGTGGGGTTTTGTTCTGAAAAAATTAATTGACTATCTTTAGAAATGCCTAAACATATAAGTAGATATATTTAGTTATCTTAAAATTGCCAGTAAATCGTATTAGATTTTTTTATAATTTCTATCAACTTAGTTCCATTTAATTAGGAACTTGTGGAATTTTATATGTGATTCTTTCCAGGAGGAGGAGGGGAAGGGTGAGAGGGGGAATTAGGAGGAAAGATGAGTAGGAGGTGGGAAATGGAATAACAGAAAAATTCCTCTTGATACATTTTTTCACTCCTACTTCTGACTAATAGAGTTTGGCTTTGAAAAAGTATACTTTGAAAAAGTGCACTGTGTTAACTGTGATTAATGCTCACCAGTAGGTCTAGCTAAATTTTTGGGACTAAAAAAATGGAGAAATCTAGTGAAAAATTGATGCTGTTGATAAGTGTACCTGTGATTCAGAAGTGTACTATAACAGGTTGACTTAAGATAATTGAGAAATTAATTTTACCCTCTGCTGTGCTCTAAGCAAAAAGGAACCCTTTTCTTCTTCCAGGAAAAGCTTGCTACCTGCTGTCTTTTAATATGGTAATTATGTCTGGGCAGGTTTTTTTCTGCTGTTAATCTATGTCTTGAAAAGCCTGATGCCAATATGTAAATATTAAATTTTCAAACTGGGAGTCTGATAATTTAACCATTTCACCTGGGGAAAGACTGTGTAAGGTAGTACTTATTTCAGCAGATGAGAATATTGTGTCTGTTTTTACATAATCAGGTAGCAGCTAACTAAAGGCCACTTCTTCCTGATCTTAGATTTGACCCTACGTTTCTCCAGGTTGCACACAACTTTCCATTCCTAAAGGTTGTGGCACAAATGTTTTCAGAAGAAACAGGAGGATGAATGTTGGTGGCTCTTATGTTATGAAGAAATTGCTTATTTTTTTCTATAAAATATTTAAATACATATCGGTGTAGGGTCTTCGGTTTAGCCTTATAGCACAAGACTGTGACAAACTCACTGCTAACCTTCCACTGATTGGAAAGCTCCAGGCATGCAGAACATAGCATGGGAGTTTCACACTGGATTGATCTCTAGCCATCAAATTCATAGAGAAAACTACTGTGAAGAATTTTTTTCTTTGTTTTCCTGCCAAACTCTGTAATTTGTTGTGGGCAATGAAAAGAGTGCCATGTGTTATATTGTCAGAATTTAAAGCATCCTTGGACTGAAAATATCCTTTTATGTTCATTATAACCTTCATGCAGCCTAAAATCATGGTCATGATTTTGATTGAATTAAACTGGATATGGTTTGCATGGCCATGGGTTTGGTAGTGGGAGGGGCCACAGGGGTGGCTCCTTTAAGAAGCTGCCAGAAGCTTCCTCAGCGTCCAGCAGAGCAAGGCCCTGGTGGCTCCAAAGATGTATATGCCCCTGGCCAAGGCTGGGCCAATCAGAAATGATGGTAATGCCTCTGTGGTATCAAAACAGAAAGTGAGGGGACAGTTCTAATTGCAGCCAGAGAAGAATGGAGTGAGAACATGTGAGAAGAACAACTCTGCAGACACCAAGGTCAGTGCAGAAGGAGGTGCAGGAGGTGCTGCAGGCACCAGAGCTGAGATTCCCCTGCAGTCTGTGGTGCAGCCCATGGTGAGGCAGCTGTGTCCCTGCAGCCCATGGAGGATGACAGGGATGCAAAGATCCCCTGTAGCCTGTGGAGGTGCCCATGCTGAAGCTAGTGGATACCTGGAGGAGGCTGTGACCCCATGGGAGACCTGTGGAGAGAGGGGCCCTGCTCCCAGGCTGGAGTAGCCTGTCCTTGGAGGACTGCACCCTGTGGAAGGGTGACCCACATGGCAGCAATTTTGGGAGGACTGTTGCCCATGGGATGGACCCATATTCTGCAGGTTGCCCAGAGCTGCTGCTCGTAAGATGGAGCCATGTCAGAGAAGTTCAAGGAGAACTGTCTCCTGCAGGAGGAACCTCATGGTGCAGCAGGGGAACGACCCCTCTCTCTGAGCAGCAGGAGAAGCCTCGGGTGATAAACTGAGCATCACCCCCACTCCCTGTCTCCCTGCACCTCTGGGGTATGAGGTAAAGCTGGGAAGGAGGGAAGGTGGGGGGTAAGGTTTTTTTAAGGGCTTATTTTACTTCTCATTATTCTGCTCTGATTTCTTAAGTAAGAAATTCCTTTCATATCTCTAGGCTAAGGCTGTTTTGCCCATGATGGTATTTGATGAGCAATCTCTCTCTGTCCTTATCTCAGCACACGAACCCTCTGTTAAATTTTCTCTCCTCTGTCCAGCTGCAGAGCGAGTCAGTGAGAAGCTTTTGTGGGTGCGTGGCATCTGGTCAGCATCAACCCAGGACACAATTTTGTAGTGTTTAAAACAGCAAGAAAAAGGATGGCTTAAGTACAGAAGAAAATAGGATCTGGAATCCATTGCAACTGTTCTCCTTATCCAAATGGTGTGTACCTATCCGTGTCATATACCAAACCGTGAAACAGCTTCTGATGCAGATATAGAAATGGAGATCCTACAATTCTGCATGTGCAGCCTGTCTGGGAGCCTTGCAGGCTCTGCTCTACTGGCAGGACTGTGAATGGTGTACACTCAGGTATGCAGAGACTTCTCTTCATCAAGGACAAATGGCTTTTTCTCAGTTTGTGAACTAAACTAGCCTTTTACTGAGTGCATCTGGGTTGACCTCAGCATTGGAATTTCAGTGTTCTTTGATCCCCTTTTTCACATTCTTCTAAATGTTAAGAAACACACGATGAGGCTATGCATTGTATTGCAAGAACAAGTAGTGATCCCAGCTGACAACAGCTAATTTGTATGTTACAAGAGAGAGTGGGGAAAGACTGAACTAAACCCCACTCTTTTTGCCTAGACCCTTTGTATCTTGAGATCCAATAAAGTCACCTAGAAAAACATAGAAAGCTATTTCTCTGATTTTTTTTTTTTAATTTTATTCAGTACTTACCTATTCTTAAGAAGAAATTAGTAGTCCTGTTTGTACAAGGATAAGGTGCTGAAACAAATATATGAGAAGGTGTAGGTAGTCTTTCATTTAAATGCCACCAACATTCTCTTAAAGCTCCAAATAGTCTTTCTTCTCATCTTTAGAATGCATTATAAAATGTATAACTAACTTCAGAAATTTCAAATTGAATTGCCCTATAGGGATAATGATAACTTTCAAATCTCACAGAGTGGCCCCCTCCAAAAATCAGCTCTTTACTATTATTGTGCCATTTTTATTTTAATGTGCCAGCTCCTTTCTGACTTACTCTTTGGAGACTCTGCAAAATGCTTATATTAGAAATGAATAAAATCAAACCCCAGAAACACAATACCAAAAGCCTAAAAGCATTGAATAATATGAAAATAATATGAAAAACTGAAAGCATTGAATAATATGAAAAAATAAGTTATTAAGTAAAGATACACTAAAGACAGTTATTGCTTGAGAGTGTAATTCAGTAAAGAGAAATAAAATTATATTTAAATTATGATTTACAAAAATGTTTCCTATTATTTTACATGTGAACTATAGTTTCAGTGTAGGAAATTATAGATTTTGATAAGGAAAAGACTGATAAATAATTAAATGCACTATGATTTTTTTTTAATAGAAGTTGGATGCTCTCTCCCTTCAGTTTCTTTAAATACATGTTATATTACTGTTTTATGTCAGGACCTATCTATAGATCCATAGAGACTTCTTTGCTCCTCTATTTGGGAAACAGTTGCCACACAGAATTTTTGTTATTTTTTTGCTATAGAAGTAATATTTTTGCAGCAATGTTTATTTGAAGAAATTCAAGTAGTAGCCAGGGGAGGCTAATTACATGACAGGAAGTTCCTTCTATGCTCTTACCTGTTGAAGATTAAAATCTTTGCTTCACACAATCACCTTAAATAGTATTTATTTATTTATTTATTTATTTATTTATTTATTTATTGCTGTCTTTATGTAGGACAAAAATCTTGTCTTGTACAGCCTCAGGGGGCATTAAACTAGAGCAAGTAGAAAAGAGAGTGCTTCATCGTTGTCTTGTTGCTTATGAAGTCATTTGCAGGAGTGCAAAGTAGGCAGAAAATGCTACTGGTCTGTTATCAGTAATACAGAGAAATAAATAGGTGCAGCTGCTGCTGTGCTATTAATGGTAGGGAATTGTGCTTCTCCACTGTAGCCACTATTATATTGTGTAAGTAGAAGTTTGTGTATTGAGTTGATCAGTCCTGTTATCTGAGTTATTCTGCTCTTGATTTATAGTTTGCAAGTAACTCAGCATCACCTTAAGGCATCAGCACAACATAGGATCATAGATTTGAAAGAGTTAGAAGTTTAACTACTTAATGAACAAAAGTTTGTGTTTTATTCTTGTAGATAAGCATGATTTGCTCAATAAAGTTGGTAACATGAAGAAAATCAATATTTTTTGGGTAAGTGTATAAATTCTTGCACCTTAATATTCTTTTAAAATGAATGATTAGTTTCTTTGCATTTGTGAAAATGGACAAAAATGGACAGAAAAACCAGGTTGTTGATATGACTTCTATATGTACAGAATTGAGCTGAAATTTATCCATGACTCCCTAGCAGAAGGTCTGGAGACCTTGTGATAGTTCTCTGACAACATGAACTCAATGCTCAAGAGGTCAAAATGCAGTACAATGTTAGGAAATGTTAGACCTATTAAGAAAAGAAATTTTCTTGCCGTGGTGTATCCACTTCATATAATGTAAATATGTTGTTTTATATATATATATTTAAAACAACATATAATCACCCATATCTTGATTAATGTATGCAGTAAAATCCACAGCATTTAAGTAGGACAAGAAAGGCCCACAATATAATTAGGGAAGATAAGAAACATAAGGCAGTATGGGCCAAGATATGGAAGAGTTTCAAAGAGAAGGAGCTTTGTAGATAAATTCTTTTTAGTGAAAAGAAATTCAGGGTGTCATTCAATGAAACATTGCACAGTAGATTTTAAAACAGCAGAAAACTTGGGCTTTTTTTTCTTTACAGAGATGGAACATTAAGTTGTAAGGCTCATCTGTGGCAAGGCCTTCTCGAAATCAAAAGTATGTGTTAGTCTTAATAACAGTACTGAACAAAATCATCTATCAAGCAGATTGTTCTGGAGTCAACATCTGAACCTGGAAATTCTAAACGAGAGGATTTCTAGAATTTGGAAAGAGGTGCCTGTGGAACCTTTTCATACACATTTCCCCTTAACATCTGCTACTGGTTAATGTTGTGAAGATGATAGGATAGGAGGATGCAACGATTGCTTCTCTACTGCTAAATAAAACATGATAAGGGACCTTCCTCTGGTCTTAAGGCCAAGTATTACATCCTGGCTGAAACCAAACTTCACTTGGCTCCCGATCTCTTCTGGGCTTCATGCCATTCTTTTTTGTTCTTAGAAAATAGTTATAATTTTGTGGGAGTTTTGTTTTTTTGGCTTATTTTCCTTTTTGTTTTTCAGTTCAGTTCATGTGTCTGAAACAACATGAGGGCAGTCACTGGGTTGGTAAATTTGTACTACAAGTCTGAGAATATCTTTTGCAAGGTCTGGGATGTGTCACCAGGGCCAGGAGGCACACTTCAGGCTCTGCAAGCCCTGTTGAGATACAGTGTGTGAAGGGAGCCAAGGCTAATGCAGTCTAATCCAGACCATATATTAGGAATGGCAGACAGCATGTGGTGTCTCCTGAACTTTGCCTAGGCACTGCCCCAGGGGATGCTGCTTGGCAGAGTTTAAACCTGACCTCTGTAGCTAAGAGTTAAGCAGTTCAGGTGATGGAAGCACCACTGCTCAAGCTTCTTGCCTTGTGTGTTTTTGTTTAGCAGTATTTCAGATGCACAGACTGATGCCTTGTTTTCCCAGGGAGGTTATAACACAGCTTCTGTTTGAGTTTCTGGGAAAAGTACCTTGAAAATGTGATGTGTTTACTTTTTATCCAAAGGGAAATCCTGGCATAAGTTTTTACAGTGGGGTCAAACATGATTGAATATTATATTATTCATAAGGACATGTTTATTCTTTGAAGCTGTTTCAAGTTAGGGTAAGGTAACCACAAAGCTCCTTATCCCTAGATTTTTAAATCCCTGTATGAAGTTCCCCCTAGCACCTTCTTTGTTTCTTCTGTAGAATATATAATTTTTATTAGTCTGCTGTCCCCAAAAAAACCCTTGAAAAATTATTTAATATGCTCTCCATTTTTTCGTGTCTTGGAGATGTGTCATGTACCGGCTGGACTATCTTATAGTTTGTCTAAAATATCATATGAAAACAGAAATTGTGTGTAATTTGTCAGTGACTTTCACTATTTCTATTCCAATGCATTTTCAACAGTTATTTTATTCAGTGGAAGAGAGATTTCAGTCAACAGATACAGTTAATTTTTATGTAGAACAAGGGTTTTATCAGGATGAAGAGCTGAGAAGTTTAGCAGAGTATGTAAGTGCAGCTGTGGACAAAATGAATTGTTTATCTGATCTAACAGATAAAATACTTACGTTGGAATATGGTTGAGGCAGTTAAAAACAAGGGCTCAATAAAGTAGGATTTTCCCAAAAATTAGTTGGAAAATAATTTTTTATTTGGTTGAGAGCCTTAAAAACACATACTGGATGCTGAATGCAGCTGCAGGGACACCAGAGACGGCAATGACTGCATGAAGAAAGGGATGCTCTCCTCTCTAAAGCCAGTTGAGGCTCCTTGGCTCATGATGACTACTGCCCTTCTCAAGCAAGATGTATAGGTTGTGACAGTAGCAAGTCTTGTGCCTTGAATGTCTTGAGGGTCAGAAGTTGCCCAGGAGCCAGAGACTTTCCACCCTTGCATTACAAGAAGGGAGGACTGCAAAAGAAGCAGAAGTTTCAGACTACAGAAACACCTCTGGAGGGTAAACCAGAATGCTGACCCCAATTTTCACTTATGCCAGGCAGCAACAGTGAATATACAAAAGATGAAGAAAACATTGGAACCTTCAGAAAGAAGGAAAGCTGGAAAGAGATTTATTTACAAGGTAGAAAAATGACGGGTGTATACACTGAAAAAACTCCAAACAAACAACCCAGCAACTGAAAAACAAACAAATAACCTCCTGATATTAAAATTTGATCCAGGAGATTTCATATTTCATTTCATATTGAAAAGCTTAGCTCCAAGTGCAAGTGTTAGAGAGAGGAGCAGTACACAAAACAGTGTCTCTGGCTTCTCAGCAATACGTAGTCTCTGTGGCAGCTCCTTTGAAATCCCTCTGTTCCCCCCATGAAACGACTGTTGCATTGTTCTTGGAGCACATTAGTTGTCTGCAGGCTCCATCTCAGCTATTCTTTGAATTCAGCAAGGCACTAAAGTACTACTCCAGACCTTTGCCTGGTGATTCAGGACTACAGCAGGTGTAATTAAGCTCAGGCATGCTGGTAGGAAACCCAGGACTGCTCTTACGGTATGTGTGCACTGTAAATGAAGCTCCTGTTGTTGTAAAAGAGTCTGTTTTCAGTATCCTGCCATTCCTATTGCAGCACAGGACTGTTCTGCAGCAGGGAATCCTTTTAGGTAACAACAATGAGAACTGACTATGATGGGTTGCTTGACATGTGTCTGCAGCACCAGGGTAAGGAGTTCAAACAGGAGAATTACAGGATTTTGAAGCCATGAATACCTAACTTAACTCTTTGATGCTTACAGTGAGGATTTTCTGATACTTAAACAGCACCAAAATAATTTATGTTAACAATGGGATTGTTATTATTAAAAAAAAAAATACAGAGATTATATATGAGCTGCTGGACTGTATGAGTGTGCTATGTCAGCGTGGTGCATTGTCTGAGGAACTTGCTTAGTATTGATGTTTTGTCTCAGGAAAGCCCTAATGGCATTTGTCTGCATATGTGTGTTTAAATTGCCACTGCCCTAATTTATATCAGTAACTGTTTCAGGTAAAGTTAAATCTGTCTGATACGCATACAGATACGACTGTGCAGTACATTAAAACTAGAATGTCCTTACATGCCTCTTTAAGAACATAGACTGTGCAAATTTAATTTTTGTCATGAAAAGTCAATGGGTGGATTTTGCTGTCATTAGAGCAAAACTCCGATTCCAGAATTTTTAGAAGAGCTATAAAATTCCACTTGTACTGTGGATGCAACACCCACTAAACTGATTTTAGGGAGAGCAGAATATTTGCCTTCTTCAAAATCAGTTCTATCAGAACATATAATAACCTTGGTATATTTAGCTGCCTAATGGCCTTTTATTCATTTAGGTCCCAGTTCACCAGGGTACCAAAGGAGATACATTGCTTCAAATGCTCAAATAGTCCCCATGGAATTAAAGTGTGCCTGAAGTTAACTACCTGTTAAAATTCCCTAATGAGTAGAATCTTAGGATATGAGTTGCTTTTGCAGAGACTTTATATATAATTAACACTTTTATGGCACTGTGCAGCTTTAGAGTACTATTGAAATTCACATTAGAATCATGCAGCCTGAGAAAATAATTTGATTACTTACAATATGGTTGTGCTCATATAACTGAGAACTCTGGTAGGATCTCTTTTCTCAGAACTAGACCAAAACTCTATCTTCTGCATACTCAAAGTCTTGAACATAGGAGCATTAAAAGTGAAATACTATATGCAAAGAGACATATTTTCTGTGTAGGTAAAAATACTGTGAATGACTTTACCGCTAGAGATCATATGGAATACAACAATGTTAGTGTTTGCTCTTAGGTGAGTGTTGTTCTCCTTGATATTGTCATAAAAAACCAGTCCTACAACAACAGCCCACTAGTATTGGAACAGTTTATTAGGCAGGAATAGGCAGGAATAAACTGTCTGAAAGAAAATAAACTAGAGCCAATAGGAAAAAAAAAAAAAAGCCAGCAGTCAATACATGACACAAGATGCTGCTTGCTATGCCCTTCAGAGAATCTGAAGGGAAAATGGGAATGTCTAAATATCTCACGTAATTTTAACCAACAAACCAATGAAACTATTACCTCAACATTAACAGCAAATACAGTTTCTCATCCTTAAAAAACCCCTTAAAAGTAGAATACAGCTCTTATATTTTGCAATCAAAAGAACGGATATCATTCTTCCACTTCTAACATTGCTGTGATTCAGTTTCTGTTCAAAATGACCATTAGAATCCCCAAATCCAAACTTTTTTTCATTTGTTATCACTCCATCACTTTTGTGATTAAGGTAGTTTGCTAAAATAGTGTCTGAAATGTTCTGAGTCTGACAATAGCCAGTAAATTGCAACCTTAATGTGCTGGTTGCAGAGGGGTAATGACAGTACAAATTGTCACCAGTTTTGTAATCTTTCTGTACAGCTGTATCAGGAAATGAGCCACTTTGGAGCAAAATTCTAGTCAGAGGCTCTTTGATGAAGCATGAAGACAGCTTTAGCAGGTAAGGTCAGTTTTGAAGATCATACTGATTTATCTGGGTTTTTTTTTTTTTTTTTCTTTGGGGTTTTTTGTGGTTTTTTTTTTTAATTTATTTTTTAGGTTTGTGACAAATTCGCTCATTGAATTTAGAATATTTTAATTAAAATCAAGACAGGCACTATGGGAAAAAAATCCCCCCAAAGCCAGAGCTTTTCCAGTGAGCAGAGCAGTGAGCCATAAGAGCACTGTGATAGTTTGCCAGTGCTTCAGCTTCTGCTCTTTGCCTGCCTAATGTGTGGAGACAATGGGCCCTCGGGAGCAGACAGCGTGGGTGGGGTTCAGTTCTCAAATTCAGACTTCTACATGTTCTCTAATCACTCTGGGCCCCTTTCTAGGGTGCAGCTCATCTTATCCTAATTTGTGGGTCTGAAATAAATGGCAGGGATTGTGCTCTAGAATTGCCTCTTTGTCTCCCTGGATTTTCACAGCACCTGCAGTGAACAGCTTGTGCTGTTGGCATCCCAGGTTAGGTGAGACAAACCCCGTCCTTTGTGTTGGTACAGCAGGAGCATAATGCACACAAGGGACAGTTTTCAGTGCAGGGGGAGGCTGCACTGCTGCAGTGCTGTATAATAAACATTACTTCCTTTGAGATAGCTAGGCATTGCTGTAGGCTGAATGTATTTTACCCCCTTGCTGATTTGCTTTGTGTGTAAGCATTTGCACAGTAAAATAAAACAAAACAAAACAATAATGATGATGATAATAATAATAACAATAATACCTTTTTTGTGTTGCATTTTGCACCGTTGCACAGAAGCCGCTGTCTTTGTGGGTATTGCATCATTGACTTTTAATCAGTAATGAAAAATTTTAGGCTTTTAGAAATACTCATTCTGAAGCAGAAGGGTTTACACAGCATTACCTGTCAAGGGACATCATACTTCTGCTAATTTTTTGAGTTTCATGCCGTAATCCTTATCTTTAGAGTAGAAACACCTAGGTTTTAATACACGTAAGGGACTGTGCAGGACTAGCTATCTCTTTTTAATACACCATTACAAAGTAGGCTCATTTATGTGGCAGATTTATGGATCTACGGTGAAATCCATCACCTCTAGTCTACATTTTCATTGAAAGAAGCATATGCCAGAGCAGAACTCCTGACATGAAGTTGTACACTTATCAGAACCATGCACAGAGAAGACAGGACCATTAGAAGGAACTAATTACTTTTCAAAACTGATTTTAATAACTTTTTCAGTGGTGTCCCTAAAAAATGAAAATGCAGATTTCCTATTCTCTGACTGTCCCTTACTCATCCTGCCCCCTCTGCTGGCTCATAAGTGCAGGATCACTTTTCACATGGCCTTGGTTCCCAGTAGATAGCACCTGAAGACCGTATTTTGTCCCTGAGACCACTATGAAATACATGGGAATTCAGGAGCACCTGTCCTACACTATGTAAAATGCATTTCTTTTTCCTTACTCTAAATTTTCTAGGTAATTTTCTCAGTTAAAAGCCAGAGAGACCTTTTGTAGCACAGGTAGCAAACCACAGATGACGAGTCCAGAAGTTTTTGAAGTATTTCTTTCTCCTTGAGAGCCTTCATGTTCTAAAATAAGTGCATATAATCAGCTGGGTACTTCCCCATAGGGCCATCCTCAACAGAAAAGAGATTGCTTTTGCAGTCTAGGAATAATTGCAGTAGGTGTGTGCCATCCATGCAATCTCTGCGGAAGAGGGGATCCCAAAGGTTACAGATTCACTGACTTGATAATTATTTCTGTCCACAGGAGTGGCACAAAGCAAATTTATTTATTTATTTATTTAGTTAGTTAGTTAGTTAGTTATTTTTCAGTAGGAAACCATGATTCATATCTGTGTTTTGTTTGAGATAATCAATTTAATCTGAAATCTGATAAAATACTCAAGGATTCTAGAGAATCCTGAGAAAGTAGCTATGTAGCTTGTTTTAACAATAGATATTGAAAATAAATTGAAGTTTCCAGCTTTTGACCTTTTTTCTTTTTTTCTTATAGCCTCATAGTACGACCTAAGGTGAATGATTCTTCTATACTGCCCTTGTAACTAGAAGCAATAAGTTCACTGACCAGGGATTAGAGAAAAGAGAGTGGAGGGAATTAGTTCATTCTTTGTGATTGTAACAATGGACATTTTTATTTTCAAAGGATCTCTAGCTTTGCTGCATTCTCCAGTGGTAACCCTGAGACCTATAATTTGTTAGCAAAGAGTCCTTTTATAATGTAGTCCTGTCTTTTTGACACCATGACACTCAGCAGGTTGATAATTTTCTCATGGTTTCCTCAGTTGTAGGTTAATTTAACTGACATATTTAAACCACAAACCACTCTGGAATTCATAAATATATATATTTTTAATGCAATTCATTTGTGGCATATTTTTGTCTTGCACTACCAACTTGTTTTACATTCAGTTTTGAGGAAAGGCTCCAAAGACAAAGGTGTCTAGAAAGTCACCAGCTATCCTAAAAGTCATCTGCTATAATGTGCAGCAAATTGCTGGGCCAAATTTAGCCCTTTTTTGAACAGGAATAGGTCTCTGTGGCAAAACTAATAGTAAGGTTTATACATGCACACAGCATACAAACTTGAGTTGTATGTCAGAAATAGAGATGGCAAGCTTCGGATCAATATTTGGAAGACAGCAAAAAAAAGCAGCTTTCCTCTCTACCACACTTGTTTTAATGGAGAAGAAACCACTTGTTCCTGCTTTTTTGTGTTTAACTTCAATTATTAAGAAACTTAGCAGTGGGCTGAGCAAGCTTCTGCAAGCTACCTTATTTGCCTGAGGGGAATACTGCAAGTGTATAAGAGAAAGGGTGTTTGTGTGCTCACTGTGTGGACAGAAAAAATAAAACAAATGGTCAGTGGTAACCAGACCAAGATGTGCTATACGAGTCCTTCCAGTGGTAAATGAAAAAAACAGTTACTTTATCCAGTCTTGCAATTTTAACTATTTTTTTGGGAAATTATTGCTTGAGGAAGAAAAGAGATGCAGTGTTCTTACTTACTTAAAGTAAGAGAAACTTACTTTAAATTGACAAATGTCTTTTCCGTTTCGGTGTGTATGAAGAGGTAAAAAGTTTGGGCATATGTAGTTTCTCCAATCTGCACTCTTCAGTTGAAATGTGAACAGAGCAAGGTAGTCCCCTGCCATGACCCTGGGCATTTTAACTGCATTCAGATTTTTGGAGCAGTCCTCTCCATAAGTATTGAAGTTCCAATGCCACTTGGTGTTGCGCAGTGTTAAAGGAAGGGCACTTCTAAAATGGAAAGATTGAATAGAAATGAGCTCCTAATAAGGAAAAAATAAGAAAAATAAAGGTTATTTCTTAGATGATACATCTTCCAATACAGTAGTTTTTTACTGAAATTAGTGTCTAGTACCTGAAACACACAGGTGGTTAACAATGTGGCATCAAGATGACTGATGCTATCTGCAATTCAAATCCCCTTGTGCAGAGGGAGGGGGGTAGACTGAGAGAAAGAAATCCCTCTTAATGCAAAGCTTGGATAGCAGCATTATATGCAGTTATACAGGTCGCTGCCTTCTGCATTTTTATAGTAGCAAATCTCTATAAACCATGCTGTACTTGCTCTGCTGTTCAGAAATATACAGTAAATCCCCTAGAGACCATACTGAATTTCTAGGACAGGTATGTCTGTTGCAAAATGTGATTGGATTTTGAATATTCTCAAAATCGTCTAATGTGCTTTTATTAACACTGGGCCTTCTTGAACTTGTCTGTATATCCTAGATGTTAAATGAGGCATTGTATTTGCATAAACTAGTTCATGCATTTCTCCGACTTACCTCAGCTGGAATCCTCATTATTTGGATAATATAGCTTCCTGTCATGTTTGGGAGGGATTCTTGTCAAACAGAATTAATTCTGACACTCTGCTCATATTTGGTCTTTCAGGAAAAGATAGGCCTTTTTCCATTAGTATGCGCTCTCTTTTTTTTTTTTTTTTTTTTTTTTTTTTTCCCTTCATATATTTTTTTTCAGCAGAACTGAATGCAGTGATACACAAGAGCACTTGAGTTTTACAGCAAGTACCCAAGAAGAAGCAGCGAGTGGGACAGAAATGAGGTGCCTGGTCTGAGATTACATTCTGAACCCAGGTGATGTATGATGTATACCATCCTCTACTCACCTATTCCCTAGTCTCCATCAAAGAGAAGATGGTTATGAGCCAGGAATAAACACTGCATCTCCCTGATCTGAGTGGAAAACAACCACGCTGAAGGATGAAATGCCTGTCTGAAAACAGTCTTGTTGCCAAAAATGTTAGCAAAAACAAAATCCCCCGTGTCTTTTTCTTCTCCAGGAAAACATAAGTAAATAATGAAAGTAACTTTGCTCCTTCTGGTATTTTAGTTAAAGAGACCAGTCTGATAGTTGGACTTGGAGGGTGAGAACTGAAAGTTGACCAAGAACAGAAGAGAAAAAGAGCAGACTAAATTTTGCTTGATTCAATCCTCCCAAGTGGGACATTGTATGTTCACAGTTTAAAAGCACTTCTGAGCAATATTTAAAATACATAAAGAAATAAAAATTAAAAGGAACATGAACTTAAATGTTTTTATAAATATATAAACGCTTGACATACTTCAAATGAAACACATTCTGTAAAAGTTCCACTTTCTCAATAGAATTGTCTTTTTGAAGGTAGAGGTCTCATTCATGAGACATTCTTGTACAGAAAGAATGTTATAAAAGTTGTAGGTATTGTAGACATCAGAAATATATGATGTCTATAATAAATCTATCTAGAATAAATCTATCTAGATGGATGCCTTAAAAATGAAAAATATTATCTTCCCAAGTAGAAATAGATTAGAAGCTTATTTTTTGATTAAAAGAATTCTGATATCTGTAATGTGGCTACAGGTTTACTCAGCTAGCAGATCCTTTTCTTCAGGCATTAGTCTGTTAAAGGGTAGCACTCAAATTTCTTTTGAAGGTAAGATGAAATGTCTGCCGTTGAGTAAAGTAATGCCTCTGTGAGGGCTTGTCACAGTCCAGGTTGACTTGATTTTAATTCTCTTCATCATATGGGATTCTAAAAGATGGTATTTGAAGCCTAAGGATGCCACCTTGGCTTTCCGCAAAGCTGAGTAGTCATAAAGGAGAAGCTGACTTAAGTGTTGATGACCTTTGTGTACCTTCCTGATCAGAACATTCTGTGAATCTGTGAACTACTGAAGAAGCTTCTTTACTGTTCAGGATCTGGGTCCATTGATGGTGGTGCATCAATTTGCAATGAAGGAATGTGCCCAAATCTGCCCAGGTAAACACTAAATTTTTGCCTGTGCTCTAAAGAAAGCTCTACTAATACAGCTCTCCTACTAACATCTCTTTGAAACCATCTCTTTTCCCAGGTGACATTACTACTGGCCTGATTAGGTAAAAGAAGCTGATGACTATGCACCACTGCAGTCAGTTCATGCAAATTTGGTCTCTACTGCTAAATAGGGCAGTCAGAGAAAGATCCATGGCCTCAAAGCCTATAGACATAGGAGTATACAATTGGACTAATTCAACACAGGTCTGTGGAGAAAGGTAAAAAGGATATAGATGATCAGGAATCAGTGCTTGAATGTGGACATATCTGTGGGGGCTGCCCAATAACAAAATCACACCACAACTTAGAGTTACTTTTTTTACACTGTTTCTGCATATATTAATGAGATTTAAAAGCTGGAATTATATTGATGCATTAAGAGAAGTGTGCAAGCACTGAAGAATGTCCAACATTGATGGACTTTCACTGTGATGGTTATAGTTGTTACTCATACATACACTATAACCATATAATGAGTATGTGAGTTACACATACTCATACCTCTCTCCCAGTGGTGCCGAACACTCTAAAATTATAGGCTCATTTTCTTCATGCTGTTTGAATCCCCATTTTTAAAATTACAGCAAATAAAAAATACATTTTCCAAACTATGGATTTATATATTTTTATAGTACACCTATGATTTCATCCCTTTTTATTGGTAATTCTTTTGGTTTTAATCTTTAGTCCTAATTATTTGAATTTATTTTATTTATTTACCTTTTTTAAATTGTGAAATAATCTAATTTTTTTTTAGGTTCAGGTGGAAGACTTGCAGTATTTTATTCTTACAGTAGGTGGCAGATGTAGACTATGTATTTATTTGTAATTTTGGAAATATCTAAATTATTCTATTTTCTAAAAAGCTGTATTGATGTTTATGAACACCTGCGTGTTAAAAATGTTTTTTCCTTCCTAATAGATTTTGTTTCAAGTACCACTAAACTCTCACAATGCCTTAAATATTAATAATAATAATAATAATTAAATCACAGGCTAGAAAGAGAATGGATTGGAATGAAATGATTTCTGCTGCATTAACCTTAAAGTCAAACTTGTTAATTTCTCATGTTTTCATTTTCCTGGAGTTAAGAGTGGGCAAAAATGTTTCTGTAAAAGAGCAGCTGTTTTCATATATATGAAAGTACAAGTACTATGCTGGATCTTAGAAGCAGTACGTTGTCTGGAGCTGTTTCAATTTCTTCTAGTGGCTTTATGCAGCAATACAGAGCCCCTTTTGATTACAATAGATTTGCAGTTGTAGGACTTTAAAGACAAAACTAAAGTATTGCACAGGTATTTTCTGTGGCAGCTGTTGAAGGCATGGCAGACACTGTACGTGTGTTGTTGAGCCACAGATGACCTCAGAGAGGCACATAATACTTAAGTACTCTGAAAGACCAAGGGAAAGTCAATCAGTCTGAAAACCAATATGAGTTAGTGCTAATATGAATGATAGAAAAGAAGCACAGACATAGGTTTTCAAATTCTGTGGAATTTGAAACATTTTTCTAGTGGAATTATTAATGTTTGCTTGCTGCTCCAGCTTTTAATTTATTCCAGCTTTGTCAGACTCTTGCAGTGTGGATTCTTCTATTATTTTATATATGTGCTCTTACACTGTGCTAATTGTCATAATACCTGAGTGTCTTATGGTAAGTGCATTGAATAATTAACAGCCACTGCATATTTGTGCTGTCAGCTTCTCCCAAGGAGGCAAGTGTGTGTGAGAGGGTTTTTTTCAGGCAATTAAAGCAATGCACAGGCACCCAGTGATATGTGTTAAAGAGGGCACACTGAAAAATACGGCTTGTAATTAGAGTGATCTGATGATTCTTTAGTTCCTGTAGTAGGGCTTTTAGTTTTTTGTTAGTGGTATTTTCTTTACGTTTGGGTGTTTTGCAAAAGGGTGAAGCACCTTGTCTCATGAGAGCATATTTATAGAAATTTTAGCTCCTATGTGTGATTATAGAAATGATGGATACTTATTTAATAGGTTTGCAGTGAAATCAGTAGAATTACAATGGAAATTAGAAGGAACTCCTATACTGTTTTCTGAACAATTTATAACTCATCAATTGTTGCAGTCTTACTGTGCCAGTACTCTTCAAAGAATTATTTAAGGTTCTTCTGTAGGAAGCAAGTATATTATCCTGATACACATCCCATTTTCACTCTTTTTTTTTTTTCCTTCTTTCATTGTTCCCTCTGCCCTTGCTAATCAGGTGGTTGGTTGTATTGATGGATTAGCCAAGGGTGATACATGTGTTCATGATTGCTGTTTCTGGGAATCAAGCTATTTACTGGAACCTGTGTGCCTGATAAATTCTTCTGTAGGTAACCACCTGACCAGTTTCTGTAACAATTGCCACTGTGAATGGAATAGATGAGAACCCTTGCCATTGAGAATGAAATCTGTTTAAGTGCTGATGTCGGATCCTATCCAAACCTGTTCTGGATTTTACTATAACTACATTAAAAAGAAAGAGCAGATTATCTCTCCCTTGACAGATTCCACTCTTCACCATACCTTCTCCCCACTGACATTATAGATGGTTCCTTTTGATGTGGTGCTTGATCATAGTTAATATTAGTCAAATGTACTTGCATCCAATTACCAATGTTTTGCAATACCAAGTAGAGAGGAATAGCAAATTCTGTGATCATTTGTTTGCCTTATTCCCATTAGACTGCCATTCAGGGTCCGGAATCTCAGTCTAATTTTGTTCCTTTAGCTAATGAACAAAGACACAAGACTCTTATTTACCCCTCATAAGAAAAATAAAACAACTGCATTAGATATTTTGTTTTCTGTTTTTCTCATGGATATTTGTTTTTATTATCACAGAATCTAAGAATCCCAGCCTCAGTAATTCCATTATGTGCAGTACTGTAAAAACAAAAAATTTCTCAGAGCCTACATCAATATATGCAATAAGAAACAAGAAGTGAATTTGTATAAAGAAAAATATGGGTTCCATTTTGATTTAGGCAATCCTGTCTTTTTATTTATCCACAGAATTGGAAAAAAACAACAGCCAAACACCAAAAACCACACAGTGAAAAAGAGGTCTATAATAATGCTAAACATTCTTTCATGAGATAGCTAGGCTGAGATGTCTCTCACCTCTATTGATGGCTTTGCTGACTTTTTACTGGATGTTGGGGTCTTCGCAGGGTAAACATTGCCATGATCAATAATGAAATAGCTGGATTCTTCCTTATAAGCCATAGAATGGCCTTAAGAAGAAACTGTAATAATAAATAATAATTGTGTAGATTTCCATCTCAGCATAATTTATGAGACTTGTAAGGTGACCTTAGATTTGCCATAAGAAGGGGTAGAAGAAACACCTTATTTCTTTTTGAATTATGAATTCTATCTTTCATTAAAACCTCAAACATAATCCAGTTTGTTACTAAACTAACAGAATGTAGTCCTCAGCCATTAGTAATTGACAGTAATGATGAATCAAAATATGGGCCAAAAGCTCATATGGGTCAACCATATCAAATACAAATGCATTCATCTTGTGCTCAAAGAGAAAGAATTTGATCTAGTCCTTGCGGGGTATTATTTTGTATTTAAATACATATTAATATTATGCTGCTTTATTCAAACTGTTGTGCATTATTCAAATTTCCATTCTGTGCTTTTTGCCTTGGAATACTGTGCAATGGTTTATTTTCTTATTTTTATTTGTCTGACTCCATTTGTATCCTATATTTAACTGTATCTCAATTTGTATTGATGTATTAAATTGTTACTGCATGAACTAACGTGAGATTGTGAAAATAAATCGGAATTATGCAATTTATTTCAAATTAAACACAGATTCGTGTAGATCTAGTTCATCTGCTTGGATGTTTTTATTAGCAGAGTCAGGCTAATTAAATTCTGCTCACTGTATTCAAATACTTGAATGTATTTTGTTCATGATCATCCTTCAAGTAAGAAGATAATTATCTGGTGAATCTGAAAATATCCTGAGCTATTATTCTGAATTTGGTCATGGAAAGGGCTTCAGATTTTTACATCGATTTTTAAATTTGTATTTATTTATTTATTTATTTATTTTTCTTTGTCTTGGGTTTTCTTTTGTAAGACATATGCACTGCTGTTCTGCTAGGTAATATGATTACACTGAGTGGATGGCTACTGAGTATAGTCAATTCAGCAGACTGTGTTTGGGTCTAAATTGCAGCTAGAAATGATCCTTAATTTACATTTAAGGGCAGGGTGAGCCCAAATTGTTTGAGTCCTTGCTTCCTCTGCAGTTCACAGCGGACTCTCAGCTTGCTCTTACATGTACAAATGTCAAATATGACCTAAAAGGCACATGCAATCCAGGACCTCACCATGAGCCTGAATGATACTTATTGCTTGTGCATTTGCAGAAAGATATATTACTTTTAAAAATCATAATGAAAACCAAAATATGCTCATACAGAAGTTGTTTGAAACAACGAAAGACAGTTCTATTAACAAAAATGAAAAATGAAAATTGGCTTTATAGGTAACTCTTCCCAATGCTGTGGAAACAATTGGAAGGAAGTGGGGATAGGACAGTGAAGAGTTTCAGAATTGCCAAAAGAAAGTTGCTGTTCTGGAAATTGAGTAGTGGATGCAGAGACTGGTTGGCTTCTCACATTTTTCAGACTGTCATAGAAAATGTAAGGTACTGCAAGGATGAGATGGAGATATTTTTTTTCCTGTCCTGATGGAAACTGTTCTAGTGACAAATAAAATGTGGGCAATGAACCACTGAGAAGGAATGCTAGAAAGGCTGTGGTCTTAAAGTCAGACCTTTCTTCTGACAAAAATGAGACAAAACTCCAGCCCTGGTATTGCTCTGGGATCATTCTGTATATTTTGAGTTAAAGCATTAGTGGTGGGAAACAAAACAGGAATGTAAAATCTGGGCTAGAAAGAGGCTTTCTCTTGTCACCAGTTGACATTGTCCGGCCTGACTTTCTGATTTTTTTTTCATTGTGTTCAGAAATCAGGTCTTGATTATCAAAATCACACTTAAAATTCACAAAGAATTTCGGGATAGTGTTTAAAAAACTTTTTGCATTTATTTGTCTGTATATAAATTTTTAATTCAAAATTAAATTCTAAATTTATTTAAGAGTAGGCATACTAAAGCTTTTGTTCAATAAACTATGTTCACTAAGAGCCCAATTTAACCTACCTAAATAAGAAAAATAATAAGAACTATAATAAGAAGAAATACCTGAGAAAAATAAGAGAAAGGAAAGAAGAGAAGCTAATTTTATTTTAATCCTGTTCTTAGCTGATGTATTGACACCAAACTCATTATCACTAATCACGGTATCATGGAATCATAGTATCATGGACTGGTTTGGGTAGGAAGGGACTGTAAAGGTTATCTAGTTCCAAATATCATGCTGTGGGCAGAGACATCTTCCACTAGACCAGGTTGACAGAGGTCCATTCAACCTGGCTTTAAACCCTTTTGAGGCTGGGACATCCACAAGTTGCCAGAAGCATCACTCTCTCTAGCAACTGAAAGTCTTCTTGGGCTTTTGACAGATATATGAAGCTAGAATTTTCATATAGTTATTCTCAATTATGGCTTTATTCAAGAAAGAAGGAACACTTAAGTGAAATTCCAGTGTAGGAGAGAAGCTACCTCCACTTGCTTTTGGCACAAGATGAAATTGGTTGTAAAATTCAAGTCATAAGAGAGACATGTATATGCCTGAAAATATTCTTCAGTTGGGAATTCTGTAATGGTGTTTTATAAGGGTCTTTACGTGACAGCTTATTTCCCTCAGCTGAAATGTAAATTATGATATTAGTGTTCAGGAGACCCTTAAACTCTTGATATTTAATTTTAAGCAGCTGTTGAAGACTTTAGCACACACAAATCTTCTTAGGCATCAAGTCTAACTCCTTGAAGTTTAAAAGGAGTTTTATTTTATGTTTCAGCAAAAAATACTTATAGAGCTTCTATAAGAGTGCATCAAGAGATACCATTTTGCTTACTATTACCATTAGTTGCTATTAATATTACTATTATTAGTTATAATTATCCTTGTTAGAATTGTATAATAAATTATAAGAATGTTTTGTAATGCTTTACTGAGTTCTTACATGTTTAGAGATCCCACTGGCATCACTTATTTGCTGTTATTATTGTTATCAATGATTATGATCAATGACATTTTGAAAAATATTTCAAGAACATTTGGAGTTCCCAGCTGAGCTCACAGCCTCATTTTGCCAGGCTTTACATAAACACACAACAACAGATTATGCCTCTGTTTCAGTATAAACAGATGTAAAACATAAGAAGCTGTTGACGTGATTTGATTAGGAGAGGGATATTTTCAGGTAGTACAAGTTTAATTTTTATTTTTGTTAACTAACACCATGATTTCAAAAATGCAAATCACTCTGGCTTTAGTAGAGCTTTAGTTCTCTCTTTTTGGTGTTGTTCCAGAATATAGAGGATAATTGTTAATGTGTTTTATAATTTACTCACTTTAAAATACATTAATTCAATAATTTGACTTTAGTGTGACTAGCTGTAAAAATCCATTGGTACAATAACTAAGAGTTTTCATCAGCTAAACCATCAATCAGATGACGGAAAAAAAACCCCCAAGAAATATTGTCAAAAAACCCACCTTGAAAAGTCCTTATCATATACTCAAGTGACACAATATGAATTTGTTGAAACTGAGTGAGCCTGTGGAGGATCTAACTCAGTGTGGTTATTTGGCAAGTTAGTGACTTTTGTCAGACCTTTTGTGTTCTCAAAGAACATGGAAAAGTGGTTTAACCTTGAACAGTAATATCTGCATGGTAATACATTCAGAAGCACAGTATGAAACAGTAGTAATTTAGAATTTTAGATATAAGTCATGCCTAATGAAAACAAGATCCCTCATCACAGACTGATAGACAGTAAGTTGTCTTTCTGACTCCTCATAATATAAGAGAGGAAATGGAACCACATCCTGCAAAACATAAATCAAGAAGTGTTTCCTTTCTCAGTTCCACAGAAAGTCCCCTCAGAAGGTTTAAAGAAACTTCAAGTTTGATCTGTTTATTTGCTTCTTTTGCAATGTCTGTCTCCATTTCTTTCCCTTTTCATTTCCACCATGCCCCTGAAAAAAAACAGTTGCAGGTTTTAGTGATTATTTTTACATCAGGTTAGAAATAATCTATTGTTCTCAAGATTGAATTAAAATTTTCTGGACTCTGGTATAATACGGGTTAATTTCACTTTCTTATTCAGCATGGTCTGGGAAATTTGTAGGTTGAGAGACACTTCATGTTGCAAAAGCAAAATGCTGCAGTCTGTATTGGATGGGTAAGACTTGTACCGTGGGTCTCTTGCAGGATACATGTGTCAGCTCAGCACTGAAAATGTTTCAACACTCACCATATTGATTGCAAGAGAAAAGACAACAGATAACAAATGTGATAAAAGTCAGTGCTGCTCAAATGTTTTTAGCCTGCATGAAAGCTCGGTTGGAGCTTCTGTGATAGGCCTAGTCTCTGAAAACATTTGTCTCATAAGCATTTTTAGAAAATCTGCATGAAGTGATACAGAAAACCAAAGGAAGTCACAGCTTTATGTTCATGACAGTGAGACAGCATTGTAATTTGAAAATGCTGCCAATAAAATAGGAATGAATGTACTTTCCTTGATCTGACATCTTCAAAACATTTTTCTGGCTATTGTTCTTTACAGATATGCTGTGGCATGCCACATGCATTTTTGGCAGGTAGTGCAGTAGCAACAACTTTACACTTCCTGCAGGTTTACAGCATTGAGGTAGGTATGATGGCTTTCCCTATTCCTTTTGTCTTTTATTACCTTATCTGGCAGTTGAAAAGGACATCTGCTGTCTGCACATATAGCAGGCTTCAAATCTCAAATTTACATAAGAAATCGTGAAGGAAATTGGGCAAAACATTTTTTATTTAATGTATGATAACCCTTGTCTCTAAGATGGTCAATGGCAGGAAACTTAGATGTTTCTATTGTAACAACTCATAGTGACAATTAAACCCACAGACAAATGGGTTTGGCTCACTCTCTGTCCTCTGTTAAATGTCTGAAAGTCAGGTGCTGGAATATGATCTAGTCAGCCTAGACTCCCTTGTCAGCCAAGTAAGAAAGTTATGCACCTCCTAAGGGTGATCCATTCCTAAGGATTGTTTAAGATAGGTCCCTTGAATTGTCTAGGAGTGTGTCTTTCTCCAAGTAAAGAGGCCTCTGGCTTCAGATGTGAATGCAGCTTTTTCAAGTCTGAAGTTAATTATGCTTAAACCTGTCCTTAAGTGCTTCAGGATTTTGATAACTAAAGAAACAGAAGCTTCAGATGGTACAAGGGATCATGTGAACAGTCCTTGCCCAAATCATGTCAAATATGGTAGTTTAAACAGCTGATAAAGATGATTTTATGCTGTGGGGTTTTTTTTGGTGTTGTTTTTGTTTGTTTTTTTGTTTGTTTTTTAAATTGGAATGAGATAAGGAACTCTCACAGAGAGACCTCACTACTGCTCTTTTATAGCTGGCAATTGCAATTGAGTGTCTGCAAGAGGCAGTGACTCAAGTGCTTTTTATCTAGTGGGGATGTCAAAAAAATATTTCGTGGTAGGTGTGTGTGTGTGCCTGTGCATCCCTACATATAACACACTTGAAATTTTAGAGAACAGTATTATACAAAACAAGAACAGTATAAATTACTCAAGTTATTATGACAATACTACCTCAAGGAGGATATTTAAAGGTTCTCTGTTGAAACACCCCAAAATGACCCTGATCAAGTTTAAAGGGCATTGCTACTTTCTCTTTTTTCCTCCTTTTCATTCTCAGCCTGTGCTGCCACAGGCCCATTTCTGTGAACTTTGGGCACTTGACAACACTGAGTTCTACTGCACAGGTGCATGGAAATATGGAGACTTTGCAATGCTGCAACTGAACTTGTTTTTTCAGCATTTAACATCTGTCTTTCAGCTTCATAATGCAAAGAGGGTCAAAACAAAGAGTTACAGAATAAAGTCTCACAAATCACTTCATGCATGAAATCACAGGAGAGAAGGGGTGGCAGGACCAACCAGCTCACTGCTTTTCATGCTCAGCCCATGTCACAGCACACCCACCTCCATGGCTTTGGGGATAGCAAGGGGAATCCCAGCTGTGGTCTGTGCTCCCTGTGCCACTGTACACTTCCTCTGGTGGGATGTCATGGTGCTGGCATTGGTGCTAGCATGTCATCTGCCCTTAGCCCCAGAGAAAAATGAAACTGAACAAGATTTTACAGGTGACTTGCAACATTTAATGGGAATGGATCCCATTACACCCAAAGCAAGAGATACAACTGAGATAAAAATTCTTTGGTTGGCAACAGCTTTTTTGAGTGCTGCACCTGGTGCCAACAGATTGATTTGAGCACAGCTTTATCCTGGACAAATCTATGGAAGATGATGCATTACCTGCAAAAAAAGATAAACGGAAGAATTTCAAGTTTATAGAGTCAGGGAGAGCACAGATCTCTCAGCTGGAATGTGAAGGAACTGATCTAGGGCCAGTTCTTGAGACAGTGGTAAAATTCACTGGAGATTAAATGATAATAAAATTTACAAGCATGTGAGTAGAGAGGAGTTCTAAATTCAGAAATTAAAACCGAGTTTGCAAAATTTCAGCCCAGTGTCTAAACCATCAGACTTATTTTTCCTTTCTAATTAAACATCTGAAAGCACACTTTCTTGATACCTGTGAGAAAAGTTGGTAACCTTTCCATACTTTTCCACTCTAAAGAAGCTATGAACATAATTGATATTTCATGCTTATTTTCTCAAGATGGTTTATCCTCAAATATAAGGCTGGGTTTTATGATAAAGTAAGATATTAAATAACATAGGATCAAAGTCTTCAGTATTTGTTCTGCATCAGAGGAGAATGCTATATTGACACAAAAAGCAAATTTTATTTTTATACATCTGTCTGTCTTACTGTTTTCCTTATAACACAGAGTGTTGAAATGGGAATAATACCAAGTCTAATGTTCAAAAACCAAACTAAAGAAAAAGCAATTTTTTTAAAAAATATCTTTTATCAAGACCTAGTAGCCTCCAAAAAGATATTACAGGGATTTTTTTTTTGTAAGTGTTTTATGGGTTTCTCTTTTTTTTTTTTCCCTTTAATTTGGGTTTTAGAAACTCTGAGCTGAGGACATTTGAAAATCTTCACCTCTGTTTATGTATTTCTTCTTAAATCACAGTAAAAACCCTTGGCTTTAGGTGTCACGATAATGAATAAATTAATTATGGATTGCTATAAAGTGTGAATGCTATTACAACTGTTTAGAATGTGATAAAAATCTTTGTTCACCTTTTCAAACAGAAAATACAGCATGTATTATAATTTCTATAGCAAGTGAGTATATTCAACGTTGAGCTTCCTTGAGATTACGGCAGCGTTATCTTTTGACATTAAGCACCATTTTTAGTCTAAAAATAGTTTTCTTCAGAAGTAATATGTTAGTATTTGTGTTATCATTAGCTTGTTAAAATGAAGGGCATTTAGATTTTTTACTAGTAAATGAAAATACCGCTAAAGTCACATTAATATTAGTCTTAGAACCTTATATATTTAAAATATTCTGTAACATAATTATATAAAGGAAATTCAGCTTTAATATGTCAGATAGTTTTATCACCTTACAGGCAGCCCTCCAAAGTTAATAATGTCAGGAAATATGAAGTGTTTTTGACTATGAGATTAGACTTTTTCTTTGGGAAAGGGCTTTAATTTTCATTTCAAAAGTAGATTTCATGCCCCATGAAATTTAAACAGTGACATTTAGAAAAAGTTCACTTTATTATAATGTAGTGAAAAATTGTAGTGTACATGCTTCTTGCTCAATCCATCAAGACTGCCTCTGGAAAGCCAGGAATCTTTTTGCAGGTAAAAAAAAAAGTGAAATTCACTGAATAATTAGTTTCACCAGTTCATCCTCAGGAGGCATATAGCTGAGCAGAATTATTTACTTCCTTAATTGTATTCACTGGAGTTTGAAAACAAAACTTTGAAATGCATTTCAAACATTTTTTTATTTAATGACACTTCTTTACTGAAAAGGTTTATTTTCCACAGAGAAATTCCAAGAATACCCGACAAAAATTAAATGGACGATGCTGGTAACTCTTTATTAGACTTGACTGAGCAATGCTGTGATCCCACATCACCTTTTCAAGAAGTGGGAGTTGTCTTAATGCAAGAAAGATTTGTACATATGCCTCTTCATAAGAAAGTCAGTAGAGAAGAGTCACTTACCTTTCAAAATATGCAAGTGAAGCCTTCTAGACTTCTAGGTGCTCAGAATCTCTATAGATGTCTTGATGTTTATAATTTTGTAAAAAAGAGAGGTGAACTTTAAAAACACTGAAGCAAAAGTGAGTGTTTTAGTCAAATGCACTGCCCTAGGCCATCTCTGCAGAAGTGGAGAGCTCTCCCCAACAAAATTATGGCCAGCTCTCTGTGCAGACGGAGACCAGCAGAGACAAGATGCAGGAAATCAGCTCAGTGGGTGTGCTAATATTGTCTGGGGTAGAGTAAATTTCCTTCACAGTAACTAGTAGGAGTTGTCTTTTGGATTTGTGCTGGAAACAGTGTTGATAACACAGGGATGTTTTGGTTATTGCTGAGCAGTGCTTACACAGTGTCAAGGCCTTTTCTCTTTTTCTTATGTCCCACCAAGGAGTTGGGGTGGGGGGGACACAGCTGGGATGTGTAACTGCATCTGACCAAAGGGGTCTCCCAAACTTTATGGCATCATGTTCAGCGTATAAAGCCTGGGGAAGAAGAAAGGAGAGGACATTCAGAGTGATGGCATTTGTCTTCTCAAGTAACTGTCACACATGATGGAGCCCAGCTGTCCTGGAGATGGCTGAACACCTGCCTGCCATGGGAAATGGTGAATGAATTTTGTTGCTGTTTTGCTTTGCTTGCATGCATGAGTTTTGTTTTTCCTATTAAACTGTCTTTATCTCAGCCCACGAGCTTTTTCCCTCTTACTCTTCTGATTCTCTCCTCAGTCCTGTTGGTGGGGGAGTGAGTGAGTGAGTGGCTCTGTGGTGCTTAGTTGCCAGCTGGGTTTAAACAACAGCAGGCTATCTTCAAGTACCATTGATTAAAAAAAAAAAACAAACAAAAAAACTTGTTGTAAGGAGGAAGCAGGCCAATTTACTGCCCTTCAAGTGCCCTGGCTGTTCTTCAAAAAGAGGTGGGTAGTAAAAAGCAGCCATCCCTTACGTTCCCCGGTTGCCCTGTTAACAATACATTTTTGTTAAGCGTGTAGTAGCAACACAGCTGTGACCTGTGATTCATTAGTTTTGTAGTTGGAAAGATATATATGAATCCTACTGCTTCAGTTCATACCAGCCAGAAACTGGCCATTAATTTCATCAATCAATGACTGAGCCTCATGGACTGGTTACAATTAGTGTTAACTAAATCGTGTATAACAGCATGTATAAGCCCTGGCAGATGTTGTGATTCTCACTGGGCTTTGATTTTTTTTAGAGAAACTGCTTATGCCTCAAAGAACTTTTTGATATAAATGAGAGAAAAAAAAAAAAAAAAAAAAAAAGAAAGAAAGAAAAGTGAAAGAATAGATGTCTTCATATTAAAGCAAAATTTCAAGACCCAGACCCAGTAAAGAACATATTCAGCTTCACCCTTCCCAAACCTTTTGTAGAAGTGTTATAAAAAGAGATTTCTATAGAATCATAAAAGGGCCTGGGTTGCAAGGAACCTTAAAGACCACCTAGTTCCGGCTTCTCTACCACGGGTAGGGACACCTTCCACCAGACCAGACTGATCAGATTTCCAAGAACTGGGCATCTACAACCTCTCCAGGAAATCTCTTCCAGTGCCTCACAGTAAGGAATTTCTTCCTAATAGTCAATCTAAACCTAGTTGAGAGAAGAAAACAGGTGACAATGAGGAAAAAGTCATGAGTTCACTGAATAAAATACAGAAAAAGGAATGTAGTGGATGATCTGGGTGTACAAACTGCAGATCAGATGGGGGGAATTTGCTATGTTGGCTTCTCTTGCTAGTTTAGGAAGAAGCTTTTGCATTATTTAAGAATTTACAGTTGATTTGTTCTCTGTAAACCATCCTGTAATTTTGAGAGGAATTCAGTTCTATCAGTTCAATGGAACATGGTTGCTTACCAAGTTCCCAAAGAAGGAAAGAGTGTCCTGACAACTTTTTGCAATTTTCCTCAGTTTGTGAAGACAGTTGCCTTATCAAGTGTAAGAAATAGATCAGGGGTCTGAAAAAAAGGATAAAATTTACAGGCATAAAACTTTAGCCAAAGAATAAGATCATATAAAATTAAAGTGACTTTTAATTCCTAAATACAGAGAAGCAGAAAAGTTGCCAGCCTGGCAAATGGGAAGACTTTACTGGTACCTGTAAATCACGTCTGTGTATTGATTACCTGTTTCACCTCAAGTGGCAATGCTTAAGACCCAAATTTTTCATACAATTAACAATTAAACAAGGTAGCTGAAGAAGAATGCAATCTTACACATTTGCCTGGAAACAAGTTATACCCAATGAGTCCCATAGGTTAAGTCGTTCAGTAATCAAGTGTGCTTAAAAAGTTTTAAGAGTAATCCTGATAGTATTGGATAGTTGATGACAAGATAAGATTTAGGAGTGCTAAAACTCTTTTCCAATCTCTTCAGTTTATTCAAAAGGAAGTCTAGATTCCTATCCTCTGGATTTAATTTTCTTATACTGTATCATCCTCATATGAGAGGATCTATTTCTTTGGATATGAAATGACATAATATCTATTACAGGACACTACAGGAGCTACCCTGCACATTTGATTTCCACATCTCAATTGAACCAGAGTAATGGAGTTGTCTGGAAGCAGGCAGTGTTGTGCAATGCAGATGCACCGTTCCAGGGGTCTGTGCATCACTGTTTTTCATTGTCTCTGACTCTGGGAACTGAGTCAAGGTGGTGAACATCTTTTCTGTGTAAAGCTTTCTTTTATATGTTTTTGTTGTTAATATTGTTACTCTGTGCATTATTTCATTGCATTTCAGTAAATGGTTATTTCAATCCATGGTCTCTGCCTCTGTCCCTCTCTCACCAGAGGGGGTAGGGGGAAGGGGAATGGCTCATTTGAAGTTTAATTCCAGCTGGTGTTAAACCACTCCAATACTTCATATACAGAGGCAAAGAGATTAAATATCTCTCTATTAATGTTGTTGACAATAGCCTTATTCATCTCTGAGTATTTGTTATTTACTTGCTCCTGAAAAGTGCATTTTGTTTCTGTTGAGAACCAATATTTTAGTTGTACATTGTTTCCATAGTATGACCTAAAATTTTAGCAGATTTTTCTGTCATCCTAAAAACTTCTCCCTGCGGACTTAGTATGGACTTCTCATCTACCACAGAAGAATCTAGCTAAAGCATAGAGCACAAGAGGACTTTCAAGTCTCTCTTAAGAACTTTCAAGTCTCTCTTAAAGAAAACAAGCTTGTTTTCTTTAAAATAAGAATTTTACCAAATATTCTCTGTACCAAATATTTGTATAGAACAGCACAGTTAGTTTCTATCTGTGTGCTACACACTAATTTTTATAAAAAGAGGAAAAAGAGATGCATCACAACAGACACAACAAATTCAGCCCCTATCCCACAAATATCCTTAACTAAGTTTTCTGTTCAAGAAAGCTGCTTTGCAGCCAAAAAATGTTGTGGGTTTTTTTTTTTTTTTAGTAATATGTGTTTTCTCTCTCATTTTATTGTGTTTTCAATCTTGATAGAAAACAATCACTGTTCTTATCACTTTGGGAAATGAATTCTTTTTAAGTACAGATTAATATAATATTGACAAAAGACATTGTTATGTATATATGTCTGTAGTGAACAAAAGTAATTTTGTTCCTGTAGACTTTTTCAAGTTGCAATGTTATTGGCTAAGTCTCATTGATTATCTTGGTGTAAGCATATGGAGCTTTTTGTAAGTAATGAAATGATAGGGTTCAGTGTGGTGCATCTTTCATTAAATCTGCAGTGATGAAATCTCTTTAATAATGTGTATGACATTGTTTTCCCCTCCCCCAACTTTCATCTGGGATGGAGATGTAATTGAATTACTTTTCTTTCATATTTTATATGGACAGGTAGTAAAATCCATGATATTTTTAAGACATTGTGAAATTCCACTTTCTTGTCAAGTTAGAACCTTGCTTATATATATATATATGTATATTTGTCGTGAGGAAATATAAAACAGATCAGAAAAGATACCTGTTCAAACATTGGATTAGTAGCCAGAGCTAAACAAAGAGTAAAACAGAAAGAGAAGGAAAGTAATTGTCAAAAAAATACAGACTCAGTCCTCAATCCCAAAAATACTTATCTTATGGATATTTTGATAGAAAAGAATAATCTGTCTGAAGATCATGGGGTGATTGTTGTAAACAAAATTGAAGCTTTGCTTAAAATGAAATGAATAAGTGTAGCTGTATATTCAGTTATATCTCATGAAAAATAAATCTCTAAGCTTTTATTGTTTTAAGAATGGGTAATAATTCATCTTCCTTTGTTATTGAGTGCTTGGAATATAAACAGCATTATGTTAAAACATTCAAGTTGAATTCATAAAGCAAGATTCGGAGTCTTGGTCAATACTTTAAAACATTAATCATGTGATATAGAGAACTGGAACTGAAAAGAATGGAGGGAACTGTCCTTTGTACTGCATGGAGAAACATAAATTAGTTCAGAGAAAATGTTCCGCAGGTTAAGATATTTGAGCTTGAACTATTGCTATGTCAATGATTTTGATGAATTACAGATAAAATTTAAAAAGCTTTTTTCCATGAATAATAAATAAATAAATAAATAAATAAATTGTCTCTTTAAATGTTAATCAGGTCAACTTATTAAGCCTGATGCTGTCTTTACAGTGTAGCAAACTTTATTTCCTCAGATAAGGATGCTGTGCTTGAAGATTACTTTAATGCTGTCCAATGTTAGAACTTTTGTGTCCATTTTATTATCCAGATGAAACTCATAAAAGAAAGCCTGTTTCTACATTTTCTTTCCGTCAGATAGACAGAGTTTTCTATTTCAGCTACTCATTGACACTTCAATTTTTCAAAGCCACTTATTCTATACCATAGCATAACTTACTACCCAGCTCTGACGGCTGTAGCGTAGGGATCCTGTTCTTCAGCTTCCTCTAGTTTGAATCAACTTATAGTTTCAGTGTCTTCAAATACAAATCCTCGGATCTCCTTTTCTGCTAGTTACAAATTCATTGATGTGATACGGTCTGAAAATAATGGACTTGTAAACTGTTGTACATTGAAATTAAGGAAAAGCATGGGATTTATTCCTAGGAAAAACAGCTGTTTGTGGAACTGTGACTTTAAGAGGAGAGAATGGCACTGTGACACAGCAGAGTTGAACCATTAACGAGGTTGTTTACAGGTGTCCTTCAGTTACATGAAGTGTCACAAGACAAGTGGTTTGCCCTCAACAGAGTATGCATGTGTTACTAGATAAAGAATGGTCAGGAACTTGAGCCATAACTGCTTCACTGCTTAAATGCCAGCTTGCTCCCTGGATTTGGGTTGGGCTGGTTCTCTCCAAAGAAAAACTTGCCTACAGGGATCTAAATCTAAGCAATATGGGTACAAATCAGATGATCTCACTTTGCTTAGGATCATCCCTTGCTCTTTTACTACTTATCACTGTAGATAGTCAGTATGTCCTCACATGCACAAAATGCCCCTTATAAGTCTGATGATGCTGGAGACATTTCCAGTTGAAAACTTGTATGACTTTCTACCCCAGCATTGACAGGATGATAAAGGACAGACCAGTAGGCATTAGTAAATGAGGGACATAAGCATGGACATACCCAAGTCTGTCTTCTTCAAATGGTGTCGGGTGTATGGGGAGAGGTAAGTAATCAGTCACCCTCCCTCTTCCTTATTTTGCATGCTTGAGGCCTGAGATCAAATTAATCAGGAAATGACTGTAATCTAGGGAGCAATAGTCTGTATCTGCTCTAAGATGCCATGTCCCTGTTACGCACAAAATGGCAAATATTTTTTTTAAAGGGGACTCCTTGAAATGGAATTCATCTGAAGGTAGGAGCATGTATTTGGTATGTCTCTATAGATTATAATCTTGTTTTACATCTTTTTAATAGCATATAGTCAGCATAGGGGTTTGTTCAAAAACAAGTCTAAATACTTTGAAATATTTCATAATTCAGAAGTCTTCTCTGTAATTTTATGGTGGTGGTACATTTTAGCCCTGATTAAGGTTTAGAGTCATTTCAACTGTTTTCAGAATTTTACTGCCACTAGAGTAGACTAACCTCACATTTTTTTCTATATAGGCTTTTCTCTTAACCACCTGAAAGGTTATTATAACAGCTTCTTATATTACCCTCCCTGTTCCCCACTGATACTTTGCCTTTCCAGTAAGCTTTCTTCAGAGATAAATACAAACATGAATAGCACTTATAATTCAGTCTCTTCTAAAAGAACATTTCATTAATTTCTCTGTATTTGTATCTACTCATGATATTTATGTACTCTGCTGTTGTTCACTCTTCTCTTGTTTGCTTTATTACTCCTCTGACGTGCAGGTTTTGGAGATTTCTTCTATCTCTTGTGTGGTGGAAGACCACTTAGTATGCATTCCCTTTCCTTGTCCTCGTTTTTTTTTCTTTAATCCTTCTCTTTTCTTTCACATATAAGCCACTTATCTGAAAAGACTGAATGTGTTTTTTCCTGAACATAATACAATATATCTTTCTTGTACTCTGAAGAAACACTGAAATGAAGCAATCTGGTTAAAAAGGGAAAGAAAACCAATTTATCTCTATATATAGTAGAAAAAACATCATCAAAATAATCTTAAAAAACAAAATCACAATTCTGTTTTTTTAACCTGAAACAATTTTATTGGAATCAAAAAGAAAAGACCCATTACTAAAGAATTGAAAGTTCTGCAGCTTTTATTGTTTTATTTTACAGACATTCTAGGAATGACACAGAAATTACGAGCATGTACACATTTCCTGGGTTATGTTTTGCTAACAATGAATTTAAATTATTTCTAATTTCCAGATTAGACAAAATTTTGTTGGAAAGATAGAAGAGGAACCAGCTGGAGGAACAACCTCTCTTATAAATGCTTTAATAAGAACCACACTAGCCATATTATATTAATTACAGTTTTGAACTCCTGTCCTTTTCCACACAAGCATTATTTTAAATGTCTTTTGCTGCAGTTTTCTTAGAATGTACCACAGTTGAAAATGCATTTTGGAAGCTTTCTGGGACATCCCACTGGTATTGACTGGACAGGATGGATGAGTTCAAATTCCCATAAAGCTTAAAAATAGATTTTAGAATAATCCAGTCACTTTAAGAAAACTTTCCAATACAGAGGCCACTTGTAATAGGCAGTTCATGTGCTGACCAGAAACCTCACTCAAAAGCTAAAAATTCTGTCTCACCAGTTATTTGTCAAAAGAGGGGAAGCCAGGTCATAATCCATCTCTGCTTGAGAAATTTATTCTGAAATATTGTTGCTTTGGAAGTCTAGATCTTGCAGTTTCTTGTCATCCAGTTTCATCTAGAACATCGTTTTTCACTTATTTTTCTATTCTTTAAGACAATTTTGTTTATTTTTAATATAGTCAAGCCACATAAACCTGTAGTCAGAAACCACGTATATCACAGAATCACAGAATAGTTGAAGTTGGAAGGGATCACAGGAATTAATTTCTTTCAACCCTATCACAGGAATTAATTTCTTTCAACCCTCCTGCTCAAGCAGGACCACCAGTCTATGAAGTTGGATTTTAACTTTTTGATTAAATACGTCAAAATAAGGAATGGACCTGAGTCAAATATAGATCAAATCATTGCCTTCCAGATCCTGGGGTTAGCTTGCTATATTGTGCTTCATTATATTGCATTTAGGTGTCCTTTGGATCAGGAAAGGAATTCTCCTAAATCTAAACCTTGGAGATGGAGCAAAACAGTGGCAGACTGGGAGAAGCAAGAAACAACAAAGGCAACTAAAAGCAACTAAAGCAAAAGGTTTCACACTCTTGTTACTAAGTAGCAGAGCAGTTTTGAAATCCACATATTCACTTTTTTTTTTGGTGGGAGGAGGAGGAGTTTATTTGTGCAGTGTTAAGAAGTCACTTCTGTCAATAGATAGGAAAGATGGATAAAAGAAATGGGACCAAATCAGGATTCAACATCTTCATGAGTAATCTAGGATGGTGAAGAATGAAGAATGTGAGGTGTAGGGATATTTTGAAAGAGAGTATATATAGCTTCTATGAGAAAAACGTGTCAGCTCATGTCAGTACTTATTAAATGGAAGTGACTTTTTTGACTTTTATACTTCTAAGCACTTAGCTATTGGTAAGGACAGTAGGAGTGCTGGGAAGTGTAATAGTTTCTTTGAGGCAGAAAAGGCAGAAAAGGTGGAAGACCAAATAGAATTATAGAATCTCTAAGTTTGGGGAAGTCTTCCAGGATCACCAAGTCAAAGCTTTGTTCAAAACACCCTCTAAACTAAATATCAACTAAACCATAGCACTAAATACCAAGTCTGGTAATTTCTTTGAAATTTTCTGGGGATGCTCACCAATTCCCTGGGCAGCCTGTTCCAATGCCTAACCACACTTTCGGTGTAAAACGTGAATCTGCCCTTATGCAGCTTGAGGCTATTTCCTCTTTTGTCCTGTCATTTGTTTCTTTGGAGAAGAGGTCAACACCCACCTTGCTACAACCTCTGTTCAAGTAGTTGTAGAGAGTGATAAAGTTTACCCACACCTTCCTTTTCTCCAGGCTAAACAACACCACATGCCTTCTGCTCCTCATATGCCTTTGTCTCCAGACCCTAAAACACTGTTCCAAAATGATGAAAGTCTGATTTAATACAAGTGTTCTCAAGCAATAGAACAGATGACCTGCTTATGCAGTACCAGTTGCCCTCATTGTCTATTCCTCTGGTTAAACTGAGCAATTCCTGTCCTTTGGCAAAGCAGCTTGACTGATTATAATTAATTGTTGCTGTAAGCTAGTGCTTTAAATGCCGAGAGTAGTTGTGCTTAATGGACTAAGTGAATATGAAAATGAAGTGGATAGTTCCTGGTCAGAGGAGGAAAAAAATACAAAGAACACCCAGTCTAGAGGAACGGTATATAAATATATACTAAAAAACCACCCTGTTATAACTTATTAGAGAGCATAAGAGAAATGTAAAGAATAAATCAAAAGAACTGTTGTTGCCCAGCTGAATAGGAAGCTGTCCTAGTTAATAGGGCCAAACTGTTATTGTAATATGTGCTACTCCCTCATGTTAAACAAAAAACAAAAACAAAAAACAAAAACCTGAGATAAAGCAGAGAGTTGTTGGAGGAAGACATTCTAAGAAGTTTAAGGCAAGAAGTTAATAATGAGAAGTCTTCTGGGAATGCTAAATGAAAAGGAAAACTGTTGCATACTACTTTAAGCTAGGCTGCTGAACAGACTTAATTTTTCAAATTTTGAGGACATTTGCTGCAGAAGAAAAGCATTTGGTGATAGATAAAGACCTGATTAGTGATAAAGAATGCTTTTAGAATCCCCAGAGACTGTACATTCAAATTTAAACTACAATGATGAACTTGTAAGGGGGTAAAAACTAGTAACGATACTGTGCATCAACAGATCTCCCTTTTCCAAGATACCTAACAGGACAACTAAAATCAAAGGTAGTTTCTACTACAGTTGTCAGCTTAGTATATCATGAATATGTAATAAATGGATTTGGAGAGCTTAGTTTGAATTTGTTGTGCCAGTCCTAAACAGCTTTGGAAACTTAGGTGATCTATTGTCTTTTCAAACATTACACATTAGAACCTGGAAAAAATATATATTCAGCTCTGTTTATTTGGTTTGTAGTGGAAGGCACATGCAGTTAATCCCCACAGTTACCCTAAATCCAGATGGAACTTAAAGTCTCCCGGAGAAACTTTTGCACTTTACTTTTGCTTTCACTGCTGCAAGGATTTCTATGGCTAAATTTACCACAGCTATAGAGGGTAGGATTGCGTCTGTGATCCAGACCGAACTCATCAGACAAAGAGCATACAAAAAAGAGGGTACCATCAAGAGGGTACCATGCAAGGCTGAGGTTACCATCAAGAGAGGGAAGAGAATATCTTAGACCTGTGGGACCTCTTTTTATTGAAACAACTATGGACCTACATACTGTGAGAGAAGGCCAGCATAGTGATGCTTGCAGTAGCTGCCTCTATGTGTCCAATCTGTCCTTCTGGCTATGTCTGGTGAATCATAGTGAGTCTCTGTCTTAGCTTGAAAACTTTACTAGATCAGTAAGAATTTATCTGCTTTGGCATAAGAACTCTGTTTTCCTTCCTAGTTGAAATAGGACAGCTCTCATCAGTTTTCTGTTGTGATTTCAACTAAACATCTGCTGACTATGTCTGTGTTAAGAAGAACCAAACCAAAACACAAACAAAAAGAAAGGACACCACCACAAAAAGATATGCCCAAGGGATAGCCTTCTGCACCAAGCTGGGATTGTTTTGGCTACTGAATTCTTGGTGTCATCACTGGTACAGTTTTGGCTGTGCCAAAGCGTTCACTCAGATTTTGTCTGAACACAAACTGATCAGAGAAGATGCCAAGAAACACTCCCAAAAGGCGTTATGAACAGCACTGCTCCATATTTGGGTCTCTCTGTTCTGTTTAATTCCCTAGCCCTATCCCAGCAGACTTTGAATCCTCAAACTCCCCCATGTATTTTTTATGATACACTGCATATCTTCAGTGTATGTGTCATGTAATCTCAGAGTCAGCTGGAGATTTTTCTTCAGAGATTTTGCACTGATAAAAATAGATAAAAATAACAACCAGATCTCCTTGCCAGAAACGTACTACATAAGGCCTGAAAAAGATATGTAGCCAAGTGCAACACTGTGAGAAGGAGGTTCAGCCGTGTCACTCTGCCTCAGGGACAGAGAATAGCTCTTTCTTCAGCTTAGTTTACTAATGTCCATGTGCCAATGTCTGCTGGTTTGCTGGGCACCTAAAAGAACATTTGTTGTGTGACAGCTCTCTGAAGCAGAAAAAAAAATTGAGCAAGATCTCAGCTCTTGCTGCAAAACAGAGGCATCTTGTGTCGTCCCTTTCTGATTCCTCTTTCTGGCACCTATAAGACATCCCTGCAGTTTCTGGCATGGTGAAGGGTAATTTTTTTCTGCCAAACAGCTTAACTTTCTTTCTGATAGCATTTAATATCAAAAATAAATAGTTGATGTTCTTGTTTTAAAAACATTTATCTTAAACTGTAACAGAGCAGATGTGCATTCTGAAACATCCAATAAGCTGTCCTCACAGAGGGTTCCATCTTTTCTGGAACCTCCAAGGCCTCTCTTGACACTGTCCTCCCCATTAAGCAAGAAGGACCTTCTGAATTGTCCATTCCTAAACACTTCATAAACTCCATCAACAAGTCTTGGGAAAGGGGGCAGAAATCTAGATGCAGTCTTCTACACGGGTGCATATCCCACACTCTCAGTGGAAGTAGCAGTCTTGTACTTCACTGCAGTTACTTTATAAAAAAAACCCAACAAATATGTCACAATAGGACACGAAAGGAAGACACGGACTCCGTTCCAATCAACAGGGCAAGACCCTCTGACCTTTATTCTGTTTGACTCCAATTATTTAATATTTACACCCAGACCATGGATTGGAGAATGAGATTGCCACTTCTCCAATCACATTGGTCAAACCAAGAGTCCATCAATTGTTCCCTTCTCAGAAGAGGAATGAAAAACATACTCATATTTACCATAAATATTACTTCTTTTTATAACACTCGCATGAGAAAGAATTCAGAAACTATAAAAACATCAGAAGGCTGAAAAATCAAGGGGACACAAATATTATTTTTTTTTCTCCCTAATGAACTAGTGGATATAGTTTTAGAATTGTATTGTGAATATTCTCATATAAAGTAAAGTAAAGCTTACTTCATAAAGTAAAGCTTAATAAATGATCACTTGTACACAAAAGTAATGTCCTGATTTAACCCCATCTGGCAACTAAGCCTGACACAGACATTCCCTCACACCTGTGGTGGGATGGGGAAGAGAATCAGAAGAGTAAAAGAGAAAAATCATTATTTGAGATATAGACAATTTAATAGGTAAAGAAAAAGCCATACACACAAGCAAAGCAAAATAAGGAATTCATTCACCACATCCCATGGATATTTAAGTGTTCAGGCAGCCCCAGAAAAGCAGGGATCCATCACACACAATGGGTGCTTTGGAAGACAAATTCCATTACTCCCCCTTCCCTCTTCATCTGCTTTTGTATGCTGAACATGATGTCATGAGATATCCCTTGGATGAGCTGGTGTCAGGTATCCCATCTGTGCAGTGCTGTCCATCAGCTATCCCAGTAAGCTTAAATGCCTGATAGCTGTGGCAAACTCCTAGGAAATGGGAGACTAAAACTGCAGTCCTTTGAAATGGTAAAGCATTTTAAAGACTGTGTATAGCAGGATGGATTCAGCAGAATCCAGACTGAGTTTCTCAGGAAAACTTAGAAATACACTCCATTTGTGGTGAGCAACAACTCTTACAAAAGAGATATATTATATGAAGACTGCAGGTTTGCAGAGGAAAAAAAGACTGAATGGGTCAGGGCAGATTTTAATACAGAATTAGATGCCTGAAGCTTTAGCTAGGGGTTTGAAGATTTAAATTACACTATGACCACATTATAACTTTCTTTTTGAATCGTAGTTAAGGATTCTAAACCTAACAAAACATTTAAGTTCCAAAACTAATTTATAAGCATGAACAATAACATGATAGGATAAAAACGTATTCAAAGATGAAGGCAGAGGCATCCTCTATTGTTCTTTCACACTGAAAAATGAAAAGAATATGAAAATTATCTAGATAATATTTGTGGAGAATTTAGCTTAGGCTAAAATTCAGTAATGCGTGCTGAATGCCCAGGACTGCAGTCTTATTTATGGGTTAAGAAGAATGAACTAGACTGGCAATGCATTTTCATGGAAAAATCAGGAGCTATTTAGGAGAGAGCAGGGAGTTTAAATTTGTGTATGCTGTTAGAAGAAAGTTATGGAGCCATCACTATGAAATTAGCATTTACCAGTAGCAAAGTTGTCCAGGACAATTAGCTATTATGGAAATAAAAGACTATATGATGAAGAAATACTGGCCTAGATTTTCTGAGCCAAATCTCAAATCACGGTGGAAAATTTAAATGCCAAGGTGCTTTCTGTCTTTATTTTATGCCCTTGCTCATGTCTGTGAGTGCTCTACTCTTAACCGTCATTTTGCTTCTTTGGTAGAAGTAGTGCTGACTGGAGAGATTAAACAAATGCTAGAAAGTTAATACACGTAAAAGGACTATATAATTTTCTTTTGAGAATTCATTGTTTGAGTTACCCAAATCTTGAACAGTAAATAGCATGTCTAGCAGAATGATATTTCTACAGTGTAATAGGAAATACACCAGAGGACAAAAGTTAATTGAATTAAATATTGTTTAAGATAATTTGTTCATGTCAAGCTCAAATTGGTTGTAGGTAATAACTAGTTTAGAAAGATCATAATTTTATACTTCATTTTCTTGTTCCTAGATTTTGAGTAGTATATTTATCTTGTCTGTCTCATTATAAGACCATCACATTTTATTTACAGAATAATAATTGGAAACAAACCCACTACCACCAACCCACACTACTTAGTGCTTTTAACTTGTAAAATGCCAAGACTTTGACATCCTTATAAGAAACTGCATTTAATTTTGTGAGTACTTCCCCTGGTTTCAAAAATGAATGAGGGAAATTAGATTTATTGCATTTATAAAAGTTTGAGTCCTGGGTACCAGCATGCTATAGATATTATAAATACCAAAGGCACAATGAATTTTCTTCCAAAGTCTCAGAAGATTATGAAAAAATTACCATGGTTTTCAGAGACAGCTGGATTATGTCCCAATTGTGCATGTCCATTATTTTTTTTCCTTTAAGTCTTGGGTCAGTGTGAAATCCATTGGACTTACAGTGATTTCCATGTACTACAACTTCTTTGTTTGGAGATCTGTTTGGCTGAGGTTTGTAAAGTGCAACATTGTATGGAAACAGATGACAAAAATTGAAAAAAGAACTGCATAATGCTATATTGTTCTCTTGAGTTAATTTCCTCAACACTTTAACATAGAGTTCCAATGTTTTGATTATTAGATGGTATTTGATTATTAAATGGTGCTTGAAAAATTGCTGAAAATTTAAATGCTATTGCAAATCTTCACACTGTTTCATAGAATCAACTCTATTTGGACAAATACTCATAAACAGAATTTTTGGACCAATGCTTTAAGGCAGAAAAACGCCCTTTGACAATTTTTTAAAGCTACCAAGGAGGAAAAAACCAAAACTCTAAAAGATTTTTTGTATTTCAAACCAAATTATAAATTAAAAAAAAAAAGAGAGAGAGAAAATTTTGAATGCAGTCAACCAGATTATGAAATCTCTTAAAAGTTCCTCTCTTTTTTGGGTAGGTTTTTCTGGTAGGCTTTTCTGTTGATTTTAAAGTATATGCTGGAAACAGAAATGATTAAACATATTTTTCTTTGTTACAGGGCATCTACAACTTCTCTGGGCAACCTGTTCCAGTGCCTCATCACCCTCAAGGTAAAGAATTTTTTTCCTGATATCTAACCTAGATAGACTAACCACTCCTAGTTTAAAGACATTCCCTCTTGTCCTATAAAGACATTCCTATCTTGTCCTATGCCCCTGTAAAGGATCCCTCTCCATCTTTCTTGTAGTGTCCCTTCAGGAACAGAAGATCTTTAGGTTTCATTCCGATTGCCAACAAATATACTTTTTTTTCTCCCTAAAGAACTTGTGGATATAGTTTTAAAATTGTATTGTGAATGTTCTCATAGCAATAGCCCCTAGAAGCTGTATCCATGATCTGTGTAACACACGGTGTTTGTCAGTGCACACTGTAGGCAGAACTGCAGGGGATGTGTTGGATGACAGTGGAGGTTCTGTGCATTCCCTTACCAGAACGTGTCAACTGAGTGAGTTAGAGGCTCCCAGACCACTCACTGAGTAATTTCCAGTTTACATGTTCCACTTTTCTATGTAATCTTTTAGGTAGCTAGAAGGCTGATGTTCCTTGAATTTGATGAATAGCTAAACAAGAACACCACAACTGCTATTGCACCATGTATGCATCTCCTTTCATGTATTCTATACAGAGAAACAGAAGATGTTTCTTAGCCCATGTTCTACCCTCTCTTTTTTTGATTTTTTTTAACTTTAAGAGTCAATTTATGGCTAATAAAGAATGCAAAAATTAAATTCAAACTACACTGTAAATAAAACAAAATGACATGAGAGGTAGTAACTGCTCTCAGTCAGTGGCAGATCACCATAATCAATCAGGCTGTTCAGCATGAGTATGCTCCAGTCTGAAAGAGATGTCTTTCAGTGCCTGCTGGCAGGCACTTTTAATAATGTTTTAGGAAGGTGAGAGGGCATGTTAAGGTGTAGTATAGTAAAGCTGCATGAAACCTGTTCCAGTAGTGCAAAGAAGTTGTAGGTGTGTATGAGTAGCACTTCAGTAAGTATTTTCATTCAGTCTCTGTTACTGCTATCTCCTTAAATTATTTTGTTGGCTTAAAAATATGTTGTAAAGTGGCAGCAAATTCTGTACATTGGTGAAAAACCTTTGGAACATTTTTTTCAGATGATGAAGGAAGCAGATGAAGTTGTTTCCCTCCAGTCTCACCTTTAACTTCACTGAGAGAAAGGTTTTACAAAAATTTACATAAATTTGCAAAACCAGGGCATGTATGAAATCTTCTATATGTGCTTATTGCACAATTTTACCTGTATCCACGTTTATCTTAGCAGACACTCTGTATTTCAGCTAGAGACTTCTGGAGTCTGTAGTATTGATTTCTGTGATACAAAATATACCGTGTTTCTGAACTCAGATCTGTAGCCATACCCTATGAAAACTATGTAGATAGGAACAAGTCAAACTTCTATACCTACAATCAAAACAAAACAAAACAAAGGAAAAAAAAAAAAACACTAAAAAAAACCCCCACAACAAACCAAACAAAACCACAAAAAAACCCACAACAAACCAATAACAACAAAAAGCTATTGAGTGAATACTCCAAGTGTGGGAGCTACAACCTTTAAATACCTGACTGTGTCTGTCTCAGACTGGAGCTGAATTATATCCCAGATTAGGCTTTCTGACTACGGATTTAAAGAGCTAATATTTGCACCTATGCTTGTGTTCCTATTCTGATGCTGATACCTATGATATGACTCTTTTTCATATAGATTTTACCATTTATCAGTGTTATAGCTGTTTGTAACAGTATTTTTTCATTTAAAAACCATCCACTAATCATCTGCTTTAAATAAAATTAAAAATCATCAATATATTTTTTTTCTTTTTTTTTCTATTTTTATTCAGATTGTTATGGAACATTTGTGAGAATGTTTTAAAGCCTTATATTTTTTCTAACCTGTAGACAGATAATTTATTTCATCTATTTTATATGAATATTTTGTAAATCATCTGTGCCTTACAAGAAGTTGGAACTTGTAATGAAAAGCATTCTTCAGATTTCACAGAAGAGAAATTCAGAGATTAGATTCTGAAAGATCGAAAAGACTTGTTTTTAAAACTATTTGTGAAGCTAGCATCACTGTAATCTAGACATTAGAATTTGCTTACTTAATACAGGTACTATATCTGCCTTGAAATCTTAATTTCTTTTTCTTCAAACCTTTTAGAAATGTCCCAATTGATTGGATGATCTTCATTAGTGAAAAGAAATTGCCTAAGACAGAGAACTTTAATGGGGTTTTGCTGTCACTAAGGGTTTTGCAAGTCCCTGTACTTGAAAAAGGTTTGCTTTAACATGGAGCAGTATTCTAAGATTACCTCTCAGAGAGAGCTGAACAACCCATTTCACTGTGCATGATGATTTATCAGCATGTCTTTAGTCAATTGGGTAAGTTTTGCTCCATTTGCACAGGGAGCACTTCATATTTTAAATGTATAGAATCATAAGTCATTGTCTGTCTGTTCCAGTAGGCACACTAAAATGATTTAATTAAATAAAGAACCTATGGAATTTTATGAATGCACATACATTAGGTAATGATAATGCAAAAGAAAAAAAAAATCACATTGCTTCTGACAAACATCTGGTAGTAAAATTTTTGTGTTTCGTTGAACTTGGGCTTTTTCATGTTCATATTGTGGCACATCTATACATAAATGTTCCTACAGGGGGCTTCAAAATTATACCTATTGCTAAGCTGAAAACTTATAGCCTCAGTTCTCTCAATGGCATAAATTCAGTTGCAGAGAGAGCAATTCTAGTTCCAGCTACATGAGATATTCAAGAAGTTTTTCCTACAAGACTACACAAAACTTAATGAATATTGTAGGATGCAATGTAAATGGATAGAAAAAATTATTTTTGTGGATGCAGACGAATGGCAGACCACAATATACATAACTGCAGCAATGATGATACTTCTGAAAGCACTGAAACCTAGTGGAGGCAGAAGGTCGTGAAGAAACATCAAAGAAAATGTGCTGAATCTGAAAATACTGTCAGCTATCTTTATTGTGGTGCATAGGAAGGAACCTGTTAACATGATTTAATTCACAGCCAGACTAAGCAATTTGGTGTTAAGCCAGATGTTGGTTGTTTTCTGCTGGCTAGGAAATTTGATTCTGAATGAAAAAAACCCCCAAACTTAAAGGAAATGTTGAGGGTCTCAGCAGAATTTAAGAGATTTATTATGCTCAGTGATTTTTTCAACACTAATCCACTCACATTTCTGTGGTGGTAAAGCCAACACAGTTATGTTAAAATACAGTTTGGTAAAAAAGTTTATTGATACAAAAGAAAAATAAAATCTGTAAAAAGAAATGACCGTGTTATGTATCAGGCAACTAGTCCACTTTAAATCATATACTATAATAAATAGTATAAATTGTCCAAAGTGACAGTTTAAAAGTAAAGAAAGACATTCCCACAAGTACTGTTTTTCTTTAAGTAAGCATTAAAAAAGCTGGTTGATTTTCACTTGGTTTACAAGCTCCCTGGGAGATCTTGATGTTTAGGCATATTCTACAGTGTCCAGAAATGCATTTAAAAACCTGTGTTTAAGATCAGGCACTGGCAAACATCTGTTTGAGAGAATTGTGCTACATTGCCTCTGCACAAAGTGGTCCATGGTGATTAAAGAAGAAAACATAGTGACATTCAATGATTGCTGGGCCACTGTGCCCTGAAAGGATTGTTTGCAACCTGTTGTCTAAGATTTTTATTTTTCTACATTAAGGAATGGAAGGTAGAGGGTTTTTTGCTGTTTTTAGTCTGAAATTACTCTTTGCATCAAAAAAACTTTAGTAGAAATTAAGCAGTATTTTCTTCTACACTTGATGTACCAAGAGTTTAGAATTAACTTCGTAGCTACCTGGATGTCTTGGTTTGGAAAGACAGGTATCTGCCAGGGAAAGCTGAAGTTTCCCTTAGAATAGAGAATGTAAACCCCTCACCCCCGCCAAATTAGAATTTTGCAATTAAGGGCTTTCAGGCAAAGATTTGGGAATAGGAATAACAGTTCTTTACTAGGAATATTAACAGTACAAATGTAGTATAAAACAAAACCACACAACCAAACAAGCAAACAAATAAACAAGCCATCCTGGAAAACCCTGACAGAGTCAGAGCTACAACCTGACACCCTGTTGCTCAGGGTGTTGGAAGCAGTCCAAAAGTGAGTTCTCCTGGAGTGGCAGATGTGGTTCTGTTGAAGTAGAGATGATCCTGTAGAACAAGGGTCCAGTGATGGTGAGAAGGGTCCAGTGATGGTGAGAAGGGGTCCAGTCTTCCTCCAGTAATCGGGCGAAGCCAGAGAGCTTCCTGTTCAGTAGTTCCAGTTTTATCCAGGTAGGAATGGTTGGCTCCCCCCACTGGGTGGAGCATCTCACAATAGGATGATAGAATGTGGATGTACTATCTTGGGGAGGGTAGGGGTTTCTTAATGGCCCATTAGCAGAAAATATTCCCCTGGAGGGAGGACGGGCAGTGAAAGAGATAAGGAACAATGCCCTACCTGGTTTTGACAGTTGACCCATTATCAAAAGGCACCCACCTTCCTCCTCCCAGAGTTACAAGAGATAAAGGAGAACAATTCCCCAACTGCTTTCAGCAGATGAAATAGAATACACATTTTAGGTTCCATAACCCAAGACACTGGATCATATCAGCTCCTTAAAACTGCTGCTTCCTCTATATTATAAAAATAATAATAATAAAAAAAATAGTAAAAAAAAAGTTTTACGTACAGTTTTGCTAAATACGGTCTGGATTTGAAAATTCTTGTAATATAGTATACACAGATTAAAAATTCCTTTCTACAGCTAAGCCTGAATATAAGCTGGCAGCTTTCTTGAAAGATTTTTCACTGCCACTTCTTATCTTTCAGAAGTGACATTATCACTCCACTGTAAATGTCAGTTAGCCTTAAGTAAGTAGGTCTAGCTCCAAATCTGATCACAGATAAAAATTGTTGTTAATAGTCCTGGTAATTGACTGGGCTACACCAAATTTCTGATATAACGTGAATAGTGTGTATTATCAAGGTGTAGAAGAGAAGACTGCTTATCATATTAGCATACTTTGTATACTTAAATCTATAAATGGATATAAATAGTATTAAATAGTTACAAGATGTAAAAGACATTAGTTTAAGTGTCTTAAATGCTGATCAAGACCAGAGATGGTTGCAAAACAATTTTTGTGACAGTGAGATCTACAATTCCAGCATGCCTTTTGAGAGATCCTCATATCTCTAAATTTTCATCACTGAAAAAACTATCACCTGGAAATACATAAATGTGCTGAAAGAAATATATTTTAAATCCTGTAAAAGCTGCGCAAAGAAGTAATGTATTGATTTTTTTTCTCTATAAGCTTATGAAAGAGAAGCCAGGTCAGAGCAAGATCTCTGTTAAGCTCCACTCAGATTTCAAGAATCAGTTCCAGAGGTCAGATTCAAGATAACACTGTGAAATTTATCCACAATTTTATAGTAAAAAAAAAAAAAAATAAAAAAGACTTAGATGTGTTTAGATCTGGAAAATTTTTGAATTTATTTGTTTCTGTGCTAGTATCTTGTATCTATTCCACACCACATCCCACCCCACCCATTCCATTCACAGTTAATCTGTGCTGACTAAAAATGGTACTAAAATGACACACTATATTGTCCAGCTGAAAAATTTCTATGTAAGGTTTCACTCATCATATATTTGGGGTTCAAGCTGATGACATATGATGTATGACATATGAAATCTTGTATGACTAAATATGAAAGAATCCCATTCTGTTCTGTGATGAACATACCATATTTAACAACTAGAGTGCAAACTCTAGTCAGGAAAAATACTTATTGACCAATGCTAGTGCCATAAAAAGATTTACAGCCAGGAAGAAGTGAGAGTTAAATCATTTCAGTGGAATGTTTTTTTTTAGTTGCAGAACTTAACCTCAGGACAGAGACTTAGAGGAGTGAGTTTAAGAAGATCAAGGAAGGTTTTGTCAAAAAGCTAATAGACTCTGAACTTCTCCTCTCAGCTAAACTTCGTGCTGTTTCTGAGAAGAATTTTTCTGGGGTATAAAATCTATCACTTGGCAACCTGATAAAGTTATGAGATTATATTTAAGTTGATGAAAGACACAGGAGGAAGATAAGGAAAAATACTGATAGCATGAAATCTTCATAGTACACCCAAAGACTGGAAGACTAGGTTGTTGCTTTATTTATTTTTCCTTTTTACAAAAAGATTAGATTTAATAATTCAACATTAATCTTAGGAAAAAAATAGAGGTTATAATTGATGATTTCACTGAAATTAAGAATTAATATAGTAAAGGGCAGGTTCTGATTGACTCTAATAACCACATATTAAGACCCCACACACTTTACTTGTCCTCACCTGGACAAAAACTGGAGCTCAGTTAGAATAATTCTTTAAAATAATTTCTAACTCATTGAATAAGTCCTAAAGAAAGCACTATAGGTGTATTTTTCAAAGGTTCACTCCTGCAAACACACATAATCTTACATATTTATGAACCTGTGCATTTTTAACAGATCAACATAAGAGAAAGCTCTAAGGCAAAATACAGTTCCCTTCCCCTGCTATGCCTGAGAAGAGGCTGTTCTCTTGCTGTGACACAATAACATGGTGCTTCAGAAATACACAGTGCTTCTGCCAAAATGACATGTTCTTTTTCTTTCCTCAAATAGACATTACTTATAATAAGTTTTTTTAAGTTCTGCTTTCTGAGTCTTTTTTGAGAGGTCAGAATGACTTCAAATAACATAAAGGAACAATAGTGAATAAAAAGAAAAAAAGGTATTACACATACAGTCTTATATCCATTTAAGGTGTACCAGAACCAGTAGAAAAAATGCACTACAAATTAATAGACACTGTATGAACCCAACCAGAAAAAGAGACAGAAAATTTTCAATTTTTTAAAAATATACTAAATTTTAAAAAAGTCACAGTGCTGTAGCTAGAAATAAGCTACAATAATGACAGCTTCTATAATAGTTCATTTTGAAGTCAATAATTCTAAAGTTCAAATTTATAAAGTAAGGTTTCTCAGTTTTCTTTTTGTCTAGCTGGCAACTAACTCCTACTGCCATGGTAAGGCTGGACGCAAAAAGAGATATAATTTTTAATGGTACCTTATTGTGGATTGTGACAAACACCTCTCCATGTACACATTGAGAAGTAAAAGGAGTATTAAGCTCTGTAACTCAAAGAGCCATAAAATATACTGAATTGGAAGAGAAACATAAGGATCATCAAATTCTAACTCTTGGCCCTGCAGAGCACCATGCCCAAGAGTAACACCATGCACCTGAGAGCATTGTCCAAACACTTCTTGAACTCAGACAGACTGGTGCTGTGACCACTTCCCTGAGGAGCCTGTTCCAGTGCCCAACCACCTTCTGGGTGAAGAACCTTTTTCTAATATAGAAATTAAACCTCCCCTGACACAACTTCAGGCCATTCTCTTGGATCCTGTCACTGATCACCACAGAGAAGAGATCAGTGTCTGTCCCTCTTCTCTTCATGAGGAAGTTGTAACTGTAGTGAGGTCTTCCGTCAGTCTCCTCCAAGCTGAACAGACCAAGTGACCTTAGCCACTTGTCATACAACTTTCCCTCAAGGCCCTTCACCAAATTTTTGGCCCTCCTTTGGATTTTGCCTAATAGCTTACTGTCTTTTTTATATTTTGATGGCCTGAACTGCACGAAATACTTGAGATGAGGCCACCCCAGAGCAGAGCAGGACAATCCCCTCCCTTGCCTGGCTGGTTATTCTGTGCCTGATGCCCCCCAGGGTTGGCCCTCCTGGCTGCCAGGGCACTGCTGAGTCATATTTAACTTGTCAATGCCGGGGCACCCCAGGTTTCTCTTTGTGGCACTGTTCTCCAGAGCCCAGTAACCAGTCTGTGCATACATCAAGTGGTGCTCTGATGGTGCTCTGTCCCAGGTACAGTACGTGAAAATTTCCTTTCTTAAACTTCATACGGCTGATGATTGCCGAGTCATCTAATTTATCTTGATCTCTCTGCAGGCTTCTTTGCCTTCAAGGGAGTTCACAACTCCTCAGATTTTAGTGCCATCAGCAGACTTATTTAGTGTTTCTCCAAGTGCTGCATCCAAGTCATTTATGAAGATGTTGAAGATGTGGAGCCTCACTAGTGACAGGTCATCAGTCTGATGTCACCCCATTCACTGTGACCCCTTCAGTCCAACTCGTGAGCCAGTTTCTCACCCAGCACATGATGTATTTATGCAGCTGTTTGCTGGACATTTTGTCCAGAAGGATACTGTGAAAGCAACGAAAGCATTACTGAAATCCAAAAAGATTACGTCAAATGGTTTCTCTTGATCAGCTAGGTGGGTTACTTTGTTGTGAAAGGAAATTAAGCTCAAGAAGCAGGATTTTACCATCATGAAGATGCTCTGATGACTGTGTTGTTGTTTAATAATTCTCAAAATAATCATCTCCATAATTTTATCAGCCACTGAAGTGAGACTGACAGGCCTGTAATTTCTACTGTCATCCTTCTTGCTGTTCTTGAAAACTGGGACAATATTAGCCAGCTTCCAGTCGACTGGAACCTCTTCACATTTCCAAGACTGTTCAGAAATCATAGAGATGCTTCAAAATGACACCAGCCAGCTCTTTGATATGGTCTTGCCTGAATCCTATCAGGACCCTTAACTTACAGGAATCCAGCTTGAAGAGCAGTTCCTGCACAACTTCAGGGTCCCCTGGGAGTTTATCCTTCTGGTCCTCCAGCTCAGGGTACGGAGACCCATTTAGTCCTTCATAACTGTTGAAGAACAAAACGAAGTGCCTTGCCTATCTTGTTTGTGAGGTGGCCATCGTCATCAAGTGACATGCCAATGTTATTTCTGGACTGTCTTTTGCTAGTGACATATGTAAAAATTCTACTTTTATTGTCCCCCTTCTGCTGAGGAGCTCAAGCTGTTTGAGAGTAATGAATGAAGAATAAAAAAATTACTTTCTCTCAGACAGTCAGCTCTTGTATATGTCACACAAATTGTTAAGCCATATGCTAGCACTTAAGTGTTGAATCTAGAATTAAGTGAATCTCTTCATGTGTGTTTCAGAAATTGCTTCTGCATCTTTTCAAATTATTTGACATATTCTCTAAACCATAAAATATCTTTAGATCTGCATAATGGGTATTTCAGTAATATTTGCAATTCACTGCTTCTTGCTTAACTCTGCATTGCCTGTGGGTACCAGAACAAAAGTTATTTTTGGGCTGTAACAGAATAACTTGTTCTGCACCTCAAGCGAGTGATAAGAATTTAGATAATGTTTTAATACAAAACTAGTAATACTATGGGTCTGTCATTGAGTAAGATACTATAAGTAAGATAATATAACAGAACTTCCTTGTAGATTTGTCTGGAATATATTTTTTGGTGTCTCTTGTGGCAATACAAAAAGAGATGCTGCAGAAGGCAGTCTCCCATCTAACAAGTTACAGCTGTGTTAATTATCTAAGAGTAGAAACACCTTGCCCTCACAGCCTTGGGCACGATAAGTAGTGAGTTAACTGAGTTGAAGTTAGTTGGAGTCTGCTCGTCGTGCTGTGAAGACCTAGGGACAGGAGGTTGTGGCAAGGGCCAGAGAAGGTAAGACACTATAAGATATTGTACTTAGCATAGACAGGGTTAGGCGGCCGTGCTAGGGGCAGGATGGAGCTGGACTCGAGACTGAAGAAGAGAGATGATGCCAGAGCTGTATGGAGTTGCTCTTAGAAGCTACAGAGCGAAGATATGAGAGACAAGGTGAATAACAAGGTATAGATATGCAAAGCCTTCTGATAATTTTGGTGAAGCACCTCGAGTGCAGTGTCAATGTCGACTGGCACACATGCTAGTGACTGCGACAGTCTCTGAATGTTTTTAGTGATTTCAGTGCTTTTGAATAATAAATGTATAGGAAGTCTTGGCTACATGCATCTTAAAATTTTAATCATCTGAGTCTAGGCATGTTTAAATTTACTTCAGCAAATCTCTTTGACTTTTCATTGATCAGCAGATATGAGAATCTCTTATGTTGATACAGATAACTGTTTTCTAGATTTTTTCCATGTCACTCCCTCCCGGGGCCATCAGCCCATGTGCCAGTGATGCTAGAGAGCAGGGCTGGCCTCCAGCTCAGCCATGCCCTCCCCAGCTCTGGGCACCACTGAGCTGTGCCCACCTGCAGGCATTGGTTTCCTACAGATCCCAGCTTATGTTGGTTGTCATCAGGCAGGTGATTTGAAAAGCTTCAAGTATTTCGTACAGTGTTAGACTCCCATGTTTAGGAAATGGAAATAATCCCCATAACAATACAATCATGAGTCTACAAGGATATTCAGATAACAAAAAATCAGATAAAAGTAGTCTATTATAGTATATAATAAATCTGCCAAATTCCACCTATTGTACTTACTAGATTTTCACTGAGTATGATAGAAACATAGTAACCTAAATTTAAGTGAGTTGAAATCCATTCTTGAACTCAAGAAGGGATTCAATTACTAAACCATTCTATCTGGCAATAGCACTAAGGCACACAGGGTGCTTGCAACAACAAAACATTTTGGAGTCATATTGGAGATCTACTGAGGGTAGGGGGAATCAGCAGTAGATCAGATTTCTGCAAGCTGTCCTTTCTGAAAGAATGAGTGGGAGGAATTTACTCCTGAATATTCTCTGCTTGGATACAGAAGAGTCATTTGAGCACCTCGTGACAGAGCAGTGGACTAATCCACTTTGTAAATGCTGTGTGGATCTGATCAGCATTCCAGGCTTGGCCGTATTTTATTTGTCAGAAGAAACAGACCCTTGGATTACCCAAAATTGAAGTAATCAGCTTAAACTGTTTAAATCTAAGAAGAATGTGGGAAAGAGTAGTAAAATAACATTTCTTCATTCAGTCACCAAGAATATTTACACACTTGCAGAACTTCCTCAAAACTGCATAACATAACCTACAGGACTGATTAATAAATATAATTAAACTGACACATGGCCCATTCCTCCCAGTTACATATTTAGCTTCAAAAAGTACATCAAGTCAATAGGATACTTTGCTATGCACATGTCTAAATCTCTGGTTTGTTTTCCTTTTTAAATAGGGAGGACAGGCTGGAAATCTGAACATACAAACAAGCCTGTGGGGCTGCCACTCTGAACAGACTAGTACCAGCAAAATTTGCAAGGAAAGCTTACAACATGGCCACCTACTTTAGCAATTTTCAAGCCAGTATTATCTGATTGCAAAGCTACTAAGTTCACATAGGTTTTAAAAGTAACAGAAATTATTTGCTAGATAGCAGAGTGACAAAAAAGGGCAAACTCCTGTGAGCATACAGGTGCCATTTTTAATGAAGTTGATACACCACATTTTGTAATTATTTTATACACTTCTACACACAGTTCATAAGTCAGCGTCTTTAGGAAAAGCAAGATAATGAAGGGAATATCTAAATAAAAGAGTAATATCTAGCTACAAGAACCGGTCCTCATAAGAATAAGGAAAAGTTATGTTGAAAACTGAGAAGGGTATGTTGTTTAACAATATTATATTAAATGTCCATTTGGCTTTAAAAAATTTATTATTTATGTGTAAAGTCCATGGGGTACACAGTGCAGACTATTTACTCTGACAAGTAAAACCCTCAAGTGTTTGAATGTGATAAGAGAGTTCCTGTAATAGAGCTCTTCTGCAAAATGTTTCACTTGCTGTTTTGAAACCATGGGAATGGCTTTTACTGCATTATCCATCCAGCAACTACTATAGCTTATGGCAGAAACCATTCAGTTTAATGACTTAAATGTCTTAGTTTTATTTCATTAATCCTTGCACATTGCAAATACTTAAATGAAATAAAGTAGTTCTTAAAAGGCCTCACAGCTCTTATACGATTCATATAACATGAAACATATTCTTGAAATGCTACTTTAGTATTGGAAAACAAAACTGTTACATTATTTTCACGTAAGTAACCTGACTTCTTTCAGAATCTGGCTCAGCAGCATGGAAGGCTGAGCTGGGAACCATAATCATGACACTCAGTACTGCTTATAAAGGAATACTAAAAGGAAAAATAGCTTTTGCAGGCAAAATACTTAAAATGCTGTTGCTGTAGGACATGAAAGATGAAAGACTACAAATATTTCAGAAGGCAAAGAACATAGAAAAAAGGCTTTATTCTTACTACCTTTTATAAGGTATTCCAATGCAGACTTAACATGATTGGTGAATAGGAACAACACCTCTCTAATCCCATTGGTTAAACTAGAGAAACAGCAGAACACCACCTGGAGAAAGATTGTTTTGGGAAAAGATAGTTGTTTACCAAGATTGTTTTGAGAAGAAACTTTCCTAAGAAACTTTTCCTTGGGAAAAGTTAGCAGCTGCTAGCAGGCTAAAATTTCTCAGACCCAGAAATATCAAGCCCACAAGATGCTATGATCGATCTTCCAGAATTTACTCTTTCAGAATGTCCTTCCCATACTATATTCCTCTAGTATGTCCTAGCTTTCTGGCACCTTATGTCAAATCAAGTAATATGAAAATTTGCTATGTTCACAATATTAGACAGAAAGAGAACAATACGATTTCCTTTTGAAATGGAGGAAGAGATTCTAAAGAAGAAAGATCTTGCAAAGAGTCCTTACCAAAATTTAATTCCAATGTATGAGATCTTCATATTCCCTGCACTTTCTGAAATCTCTGACCTGGATTTCATAGGCTCCTACAAAGGGGTCAGACTTTCAGAGGTGTTTGAATGAACTCCAGAAGTATAGTTTTCATTATTTAGTAGGCTAGTGGCACTATTGTGAAATTTGCTGCTGACTAGGGTATAAAAATTATAGATAAGTCCACTTTCCTTAGATTTTTTTCTTTTTTTTTTCCTAATGTTCTCCATGAAACCATGATGTAGAAAAGCCAGGTGAAATGTATTCCCAGTGTTTGAAAAGTGAAGAGAAGGGACACTCACTGTTCATCTTCTTTGTGATGTTCATGACGTCACACACTTCAACATCTCTCCCTCTCTCTCTCTTGTCCTCTTTTTTTTACTTTTCCTGTTTATAGATTCTTAATTCCAAGTTCCTTCAGATCCTTGTTGATGATGCCTTTTCTCCTCTCAGATTTATTTAATTACATCCATTTTGAAACAGAAGGACAAGAGGTGTAAAAAGTTTTATAGATCCATGTGCAATATTAATTTGCATTTGCATTTGTTTCCTTTGCTATCTGTAATTTTTCTAACAAATTTTAAAATTCAGCTGAATTTTTTGTTACTACTGAACACTAGACATCTTTCAGAGAATCAAACATACTTTTAGGATCTTCTCCCTGAATAGCACAGTCAGCTCAGAGACCATCACTGTATAAGGATTTTATTTTATTCTTCCTGCGTATAACTATAATTACAAAAAAATTATCTACCCTGAATTTCAGTGCTAATGGTTGAATTTAATCATACTATTACATGAAACCAAAAATTTGAATGTTTTGAACTGGAGCAAAGTTTTAGTCTAATCTTTTTTCCACACGAGTGAAAAAGAAAACTAGCCACTTATTTCTGCAGATACTGTGTGTAGTACCTAAATCATAAAAAAAAAAAAAAAAAAAAAAAAGAAAAAGGGGAAGAAATGGTATTATATACTGCAAAATAAAAAGAGCCTGGAAGAGCTGCAAAAACATTTTCACTCTGGAAGTGATTAATTTATTTTTCATTATTCATTTAATTACATTGAAAAAAATGAAATGCTTTCTAAAAATTTATTTATAATCAAGTATAAGATGGCTTTCTATATTTTCAGTATCAAGTCACAGGGAATTATAGTTTTTAGAAATACATTAATGGCAATCAATGTCAGCTAAGCTTTTTTTTCCCCCATCTTCTAGCTTTGCCTAATTAAATCTGGGTGACACGACAAAGACATTTCCCAAGGTCTGTCTGATGTCTCTGTTCTATCAGCATAATTTCATTGTACTGTGCAGCTCATCTTCAGAAAGTAAACAGGGCAGAGGTAGGCAGTGACCTCAAATCTATCCAAAACACTAAACCATACCAGTTAAGGTAAGAAAAGGAAATTAAAAATCTTAGCTGGTATAAATCTGGCAATCTATACAGAGTTATCTGTCCTGACATTAATGTACCACAATGATTGACACATTGTTGTGGAATACACCTGGTGCAGGTATTTGGGCTTGCAAGATGCACACTGAGATGTGGCTTGAGCTGAGTTCCTTCTCCATAATGTTTCTTAGCTTGTACGGTAGATGGTTAGTATGAAGTGCTATTTTAAACTCTAGTATTTATACAATCAACTGTTCTAATTAGCTATATTATGTAATTAGTCTTAAAAATAGTTAGTAAGGGAATTTCCTCCATACGCTGTTGCTCAGGTAATTTTGAAGAACTGGACAACGATAGGGTTTTGTCCTGGTCTTTACAACTCTCGGTATCCTAGACTGACTTCAATTTGTCATTCTAATGTAAATAATGAATAACTTCATCAAGTCACTTGGGCTACGGGTCCAAAGTAGAATTCTAAATAATAATTAATCATCTATCTGGAGTCGTCAGTTTGGCTTAAGGATTCTATCTAATATGTATGAATGAATTGGTGAACCAAAAGTGGTTGCATGAAGTATTTGAAAGTGTATGTTCATAATTTTCAGTCACATATCTCTAAATCCTATGATGTCTAGAAAGTAATGGTCTGCCTGAGGGAGGGGAGGCTTTCCAATAATGTCTTTGTGCTGAACCAGGAACTGGACCAGTTTAAGTGTTTTATTTGTGAACTGTAATCCCAAACAGTTTTTCTGTGCTAACATGACCTCGTAATCATGTTGGTAATTTCCTGGATATTTAGGTGGAGGCTTGAGTTGTTTTAAATGATTTGGTTTTGATTTTATTTTAGAAAGACTTCTCAGAAACTGATCCTGGCCGGCTTGGTTGTCAGTCAACATTTGGCAGATCAGTTATTGTGCTTGTCTTCAAAAGGAATCAAACCTTCTGAGGAGTATTTTAGATGGAAATGGATAAACTGCTAGTCAAAGCAGACAGAAAATTGCCTCTATGTGTTAAATATTAAAGAATATCTGCTGTCTGGTTCCCTATCAGGATTTGCATGAAATTTAAGTATCTGACTATCTCTACATATTTTCCCAATCCAAAACTGCAAATGCCTTCATGCCAAGCCTGTTAGCTACTGACTGACCATGTAAGCATTTTTTGGTGCAAAACAGAGAGATTTTTAATATGAGCATCGTTGTGTGCCAAAAACATTTTACATCTAGTGCAGCATAATAGGCCTCCTTCTACTGTAATATCTACAGCCTGTTCCTTTGGATGCCTTGTCTGCCAACTCAGATCTGTCCTGTGTTCTCAGATAATAATTAAACAGGCTTTTGATGAGACAGTGAAAAGAGCCAAGTGGAGACTCAAGCAATAGGAACAACTACAGAAGCATCCAACACAGTCTTTTTCACTTTCAGATTTTTGCTTTGTTCTCAATTAGTGGGTCTATTTGGAACAAAAAGTGCCACAGCTAAAGAAATACTTGGACTTACAATCCCAGAACCTGCAGTCCTGTTTCCTGTTTGGAGTATGCTTGGCTGATCCCACCTTACGTGGTAGAGCATCCTGTTACATCATAACATTATAAGACTCTGATAATCTATTCAGATTCATATTGGCAAGATTTATTCAAGTCCTTGTTTTTATGGTAGGTTATGTATTTACTCAAAGATCACTACATTTGTATGCTTCTGTGATAAATAAACAAAGAAATGTATAAATAAATAAATGAAGGGGAGAGAATAAGGCATGGAATTAAAATCTTCTATGCTCCTGCAGTGTGTAGAAGAAATGAGTCACCCTTTAGAAGAAGGAATTGAGATACCAATTGCAGTCCTGTTCTAAAGGATATGAATTCTGAGAACAGATGGAGCATACTGGAAGGTGTACTCTTAAGCCCAAGAGTTCTCTGTTCTCATTAACTGTCTAAAAGTTATTTGGCCATGCCAGTCAACCTTTATATTCAAAAGATTCATTCTTGGGGGGTGAAAAAAGCTGAGATAGGACAGGTGAATTATTCTTTGAACATATCTATCTCCACCCAGAGATAAGAAAGAGTTAATAGCTTGAGTATAAGGCAGGTAAATTTCATCCCTACTCCATGCAGGGTCTTTTCCTTTCTTAACCAATGAACTTTTTTTTTTTTTTTTTTTTTAATTCTGGGTGTATCAGAACAAACTACACTGCACTAGACAACTAAAGGTCTAAAAATAAGGCATGTAGTAATATAGACATTGAAATGATTTTAAGAAAAGAGGTGTAACTTAGAACCAAAGGAGGTTGGTGGGAAATTTTCCCAGAGAGAGGGAAAACCTTCTTGGAAGGCATTTTTTTTGCTTGTGTTTTTTTTTTTTGTTGTTTTGTTTTAGTTTTTGTTTTGTTTGTTTGTTTTATTTGTTTGTTTGGTTTGTTTGTTGTTTTGGTTTTTTTTGTTTAGGTTGGTCATGAGGACCACTAAGGATTTGAAGAACCAGAAAAGGGAATTACAGAGCTCAGCTTGGTTTCATGCAATTAGCACTACTACCCCCAAAGCAGGCTATATTTTTTCTAGAAAAAGAATGTAGAAAACAATATAATTTTGGAGTGCTGTAGATTTTTTTCTGATGCAGAGATACTTTAGTTAGCACCTTGATAGAAATGTACATGGTAGAGAGTGAGAGAGAGAAAGCATATGCACAAAATGTTTAATCTATAGTCATCTGTTATGCCTTCCTTTAATTTCTAAGATTTATAACTAAATTATAAAATTGTACCTAGTTTATAGGTCTGTTGCTATGGCAAACATGCTCAGTTAAAAAGAAGTTTTATTATTTGTTTATATTTGAAGTGATAAAGACTTGCTTGGCTTTGAGTATGACATCTGGCTGGTTATCCCTGCCTTTGTTATGTTTGGTGGAAAGAAGGGTAGAGGAGATGAGAAAACCAGCTACTCTGTTTAAAACCAGTTTTTCCTACTAGGAGGAAGTGCACAGGCAAAGATGATCTGTGTGTAAGAGGGCATACAGCGTGAAATAGTTAAGACAAAAGCTGTTCATTTCTTTCTTTACAGAGGCAGAAATTCAAGGCAACATTTCCCTCCACTCTTTTTACAGTTCAGACTACTGTGACTGGAGAGAAGAGACAAGATTTTCTTGTTTGTTTTGTGGTTTTCTTTTTTGTTTGATCATTTTGTTTGTTTGTGTTTTTTTGAGCAGTCAGTGTGGTGCTGAGGTTTGGACTTCTGACTAAAATTGTTGTAACACATAGGTTTTGACTATTGCAGAACAGGTAGGTTCCTATCCCTCTCCCATTCCATTGGATTTATGGGGAGAAGACAGCGAGCAGCTGTGTGGGTGCTTCACAGCTGGCAGTGGTCAACCTCTCACACAGTGGAGATGTTTCTAGCAGATAAATACTACCAGGGAAGTAGCCAAAGCAGAATTCTTCCAAGTAATTCAGGTAGCATTTATTGTTCCTTTGTATTGAATGGGAGAAATAGAAAATGAGTCACCTAACCTATTCCAGATTTCCAACATGAGATGGACCACCCTCTCAAAATGTATTTCTTAAAGTTTATTCAGTTGAATTCCATGCTTTATGTCAGTAGTTGAGGTCTCATCCTCCAAAGTTTTCTTAGTGAAGGTTCAACTAAGCAAGAAGCTGAAATATAAGCAATTTTTCACGGCAAGAAAAATAAAGTAGCTAACTGAGGGATGACTTGGATAGGCTTGGAGAACTGAAAGGCTAACAACATCATTGCACAACAGAAGAAAGTTCCATTTGGGAATACATATCTAGGAATTAGCAGGAAACCCATGTATTTCTTTGTTTCCTTCTATATGACAGCCAGACCAATACTTGAAGGGATTATAGTATCCACCTGTGAATGGAATACAAATTCATATTTTAAGTAGGTGAGAATGGATTAATGAGCTCATTCAAATCAGATACTACATTCAAAAGAGTAGAATGGGGAAAAGAAGCATGTGCATGGAAACAAATGACTCTGGTGGGATGAAGCTCTGAATCACAGCTAAGGTGATATAAAATGAAATAAATTTGAACTAAAGACTTCTCTAAGAGGTAAGAACTGTTATCTAATGCAGCAGAACAGAATTTTCAGCAGATAAATATGCTGTACTCTTATGGGAGAGTTTTAATAACAGACATATGAAGTGTTCTGTGGAAAAAGTGAGTGTCAAGAAGGCTATAAGTGAAAAATAAAGAACAACAAGAAATTATAAGGGATTTGACAAAAGCCAAACAGTTTATTTAACAGATTGTAACAATCAGAATCAATTGAATACCATAACAGTATGTAGGTTATAATTAAAATTGTATTCCATATATCTCCTTAAATATTTGATGTTTTCTGGTGAGCCATAGCACCTGTAATATATTAGTGGCAAGGTCAGATGTTAAGGCTTGCTTAAGTTCATTAAGATTGTACCTTTTAAAAGATGCCTATAATTATTTTAATAAGATAATATGGAGGAAAATCTATTTCAGAACCTTGCCTATATTCAAATTAAAAATGAAGTCAACAGCTGTAGGCTTAGCGTGAAATATTATATAATTTAGCATGCTAATTTAATTTTAATTGCTATTGCTAAACAAAAGGTTAATTATAGAGCAGGAGAATAATGTTGTTGAAAAGGACACCAAAGCTCTGTAAACAGATCCATACTTAAATATTTCAAACAGGTAGATGAAATGTCAAGAGTTGTACAGAAATTAAGACACATCTTAAAGTCATGTTATTTGTGTTGTGTCTGGGAGTAATAAAAATCCATGTCATAGCAGAATTCATCCATTATCAGCAGAAGTAATACATAGCAGACAACTTTTTCATCTGAACCATTCTGGCCAGATTCATGGGCAATGTTCTATGCTCTTTGCCTTCTAAATGCAATTGAATGGTCCTTTCTTTCCTCTGAATTCCCTCATCAATCCTGTATAACAACATCTGCCAATGCACTCTTCCATTTCAGCCATTCTCATATGGAGTCAGTGACACAATAAACAGACTTCACTTCTTGACTTCTGAGCACTTGGCCATACGAATAATAGAATCACTTCACTGTTTCAGAAAAAAATGCTTAGGTTCTTTAGATACCTAGAACAGAGAAGCAACAAATGCTTAGGGAATTGTTTAAGATATTTACTGGGAAATGTTAATTTCATCACAGTTCTGCACTCTAATTTAGAAGATCACCTTAATGAGTGGAATATGGAAAAGAAGTGAGCTGCTACTGCTTTATTTTCACTGTCTATGAAAATTCATAATGTTGGGGGTTTTTTTGATATCCAGTGAGTCAAAATCTGCTTGCAAGTATGTATGTATTCATTACAGCAATGGAAATTGTTCATCTTTATATTCAAGTTGATTTTGTCACATTGATTTTTCTTGACATTTCGTGTAAGCCTACAGAGAAAAAAAAAAGCAATAAATATAAACGTAAATGTGAGAAAACTTGTGGATTTATTGGCAGTATGAAGTTTAGAAGTACTGAAAGTAATTTTCCATGTTAGCAATTATTTTTGAGAGAGAGTGGTCTTTGAATGCTGTTTGACTTGCTGCTTTCATTTTCAGGGAAATGGAAGTCATGGAAACCTGCTTTTAAGATGACTGTGAAAGAAGTTGTCTTAGAGCAAGCTACAGCATTCTGGCAACTAACTTTGTCAGTTATATGAATGGCTTCCAAGGTGGTTAGTGAAAAGTAAATCTCCTTTTGAGAGTATCAGTAAGTTCAAATCAAGAAGACTGGGTTTTGTTTTCCGATTGTTGGTTTAGTTTGGGGTTTTTTTGGTTTCTTTTTGTTTGGTTATTTTTTTGTTTAAATAATAAATGACCCTAAAATAAAGCAGTACATTTTTAATTCAGTGATGTGAAGTTTTTTGGAAATACTTGATGTTATTAATGTCTCCATAGTGGCACAAGTTGTCTTCTATATTTATTAAGGTATTTCTAAATATATACATTTTAAATATAATACATAATATCTGTGAATTTTTTAATGAAGGCAGTTACATAATCAAGTATTGATTGTGCTTCATTTTGATTTTCCTTCAGAGACTTTATGGCAATGAGATGTTTTCTTCTTTCTGTAAAGGCTGAGTACACAAAGAGAAGGACTAGATCAAGTTATATGAGACAGCTTCATTTTTTCTGTGAGGTTTCTCATTGTTTTCTTCTATTACTTTTACTTAGAATCATGGAACCAAGATTGGAAGAGACCTTTAAGATCAAGTCCACCCATCAATCCCCAACTCATTAAATGATATTACTCAGTGCCAGGTCCAGACATCTGTTGAACACCTTCAGGAATAATGACTCTACTAGCTTCCCAGGCAACCTATTCCAATATCTGACCACCACAACAGTAAAAATATTTTTTTCTAATGTCTAATCTGAATATTCCCTGTCTCAGTTTAAGGCCATTTTCTCCAATTCTCTCAGTACAGGCATGGTAGAAAAAACCAGCCTCCCCCTGGCTATAATCTCCTTTCAGGTAGCTGTAGAAAGCAATGAGATCTCCCCTGATTACAAGGGATTATCAGAAAAAGGATTTCTTGCTGTAATTTGAATAGTCAGGGAAAAACTAATTTTTTTACAACAATGCTATCTCACTTCATCCTTGTTCTTACAGGATTACATATTCTGAAGCCTTACAAGGAGCTGAAGCTTTCTAGTTATACACTTAAATCCCTCACCACTCATTATCTTGTGTTGATTTTGACAGTCTTATTTTAGCCTGGTAATGTTGTCAGCATCCCACCATTTGCATTGAATATTGCTGCTGTCCAAATTTTTTACCTTAATTTTTAATTTTAAAAATAACTTTTTCTACTTTTGAAAATATTGTTATTTGTTAGTATTGTAAGTTATATAAGCACCTGGGAAAGATCATAACACCGTTACTCAGAAGTGACATACCATGGGCCTTTGTTGCAAATGAAACTTACACTAATTTATTAAAACCAGTCTGATTAATCTGATGGAAATCACACTATGGACACCCTCTATTTTAACTGAGAATATTTTTTCTGCATTTAATTTTAATGGAATGAAAATATTTTTTATTTCGTAAGTGTCTTCTAGGACAGTTCTTACAAATATTTAGGCTAAATATTTATCTACAATAATCTAATATTTATCTACAGTAGGATCTATTGACTCTGCTGTATTTATGCTAGTCTTATGCCTGATCACAGATTCATCAAGGTTGGAAGAGACCTTCAAGATCCTCTAGTGCAACAGTCAACCCAGCACCACCATAGTCGTCCCTAAGCCATATCCCCAAGTGCCACATCCAGACATTTCTTGAATGCTTTTGGAATTGGTGACTCCACCACCTCCCTGGGCAACTTATTCTGCTACCTAACCACGCTTTTGGAGAATTATTTTTTCCCAATATCTAATCTGAACCTCCCCTGATGCATCTTAACACCATTTCCCCTGAAGTTGGTTTGTTCACCCTGAATAAGAGCAGCCTACAGCTTCCTCATGAGGGAGAGCAGAGGGGCAGGCACTGACTTCTTCTCTGTGGTGACCAGTGACAACACCTGAGGGGATGGCCTGAAATTGCGTCAGGGGAGGTTTAGGTGGAATATTAAAAGAAAAAAAAAAAAGTTCAGTTAGAGGGTGGTTGGGTACTGGAACAAGCTCCCCCGGGAAGTAGTCACAGCACTAGCTTGACAGAGTCCAAGAATCATTTGGACAATGATCTCAGGCACATGGTGTTACTCTTGGGGTGTCCCTTGCAGGGCCAGAAGCTGGACTTGATGAACCTTGTGGGTCCCTTCCAGCTCAGGATATTCTATAATTCAATGTTTTTTCTCAATTGTGTCTTAAGTTTTTCTAATTTTCTCCATTGATTTCAATTTTAAATTTTCCACATAATTCACATTAATTATGCTTTACAGCATCCCTCTGAGGTACATAAAGATCACATAGAAATAATGTAATGTATTACTGAAATTCAACCTAGAATAATGTGATAACTGCAGCTAAATAAATCAGATATGCAAAATAATTTTTTAACAATTCCAAGAAGGAAATGGAAAACAGTTGTATTGAATAGAACACCCAGAGGGGTTTTAAGCATATAGCACACAATTTAGTGAATGAGAATTCAATTAGCATAGTGTCATTGCTATAAAAAATGTTACAGATCTAGGACAGTCACCTGGTATTATATTCATTAACTGAAATTAAGTGCCCAAAACTTAGGTGAATCCTGCCAGGTGTTATTAGTCTAGTTCCTATGGCACTTTTTGTAAGATCTTTTTCTGTTAATGGATGTTTGTGATGCTATTTTGCTCATCCTTGCTTATCTGCCTCCCAGAAAGGTTGTATTGCCTTAGTCCAGGCACGCTATTTGCCAGTGTTGTGTGGATGTCCTGGATACCTTAGATGTCTGAAATTAGTTTAGGCGCCTATGTTTATGCAAATAGAACAAGCATGAAGGATTTCAAAACTACTTCAGAGTGGAGATGCTGAGTGGGATTTGACTCCAAATTAAGAAGATTATACACAAGCATTTATATTCAAATTATATGTCTAAGGTCGTGTAGTCATTGGAAGTCAGTGACTTAATTAACTTGCCCAAACACAGGCACCCAATACCCTGTGATGTGGCCTCAGGAGATCCTCCTGACTGTTCTCTTACCTTATATTCAGAACAGCCATGTCTTCTGTTTGTGCTATTTTGCATCTGCCAGTCATATCTCTGCCTCTTTTGTTCCTCAGACTGTGTGAGCAGGCACTAAATGCCCCCATGAAGGAAAGTAAATAAAGTCTCTATTCAACGTAGGGAATGAAATCTGGAGATTCATTTAGCTGATTATATATGATATCTATAATATCTCTAATCTGGAGTTTAAGTGGATTTACAAAGTCTAAAGGAATTAAATTTACTAATATAAAGAATTTTGCCATTGCATCTTATCTGGAAGAGTGCATATCCTCTCTCCTGCTCATTAATCATAGCAAGTACTTTTGACTTTCATGAAAGTCAGTGTTGCTCGATTCAATGTAGTAATAACAGAAGGCAATACTTGGTTGGCTTTTGTGCCATTTAGTGTTTATATAATTGGATTTCCTAAGGGAAGAAGGAACTTGGATATGACTTAAGGCAATTCTGATTTCACTGCAAGGAAGTGACTGGTTTAGTGTAACCCACCCTACAGGGCTAACACAATGTAGCAGAGATTGTCATATCTTTGTACACAGTGTTTGGTCCTGGGGCTTCTTTTAACCCTTCTGACTTTTGGTTAAAATTCTTAATGTGTTGATGCTTTTCATCTGTTAAAAGTGCTTGAAATAATATGAGAGGATCTTTTGGCTTATCAGAATTAAGTTGATATAATATGAAACTGAAGGCATGCAATGAATTTGCAAGAGTGTCGTACGTGTGGACCTTTCAGGCAACAACATTCTGTAGAATGCTGGGAGGTGAAAGGATACAGATGTTTTGTTCCACATCCATTCCTCTTCTTGAGAGTCAACTCTAGAGTATCTTGTCCTTTGTTGTTGGAGCACAAGCCAGTCTCTCTCACCGACCCGACTGCTCTGGCACGCTCCCACACACCTGTTCTGTGGGCCTTGGTTCAGAGGCAGGCTAGAGCAAACGCCGTAGTAGCTGTGGTACAGAAAGAAGGGACCCTCTCTCGACACTTGGGTTCAGAAGGTTTATTCAGGAGCAGGGAAGGTTTCTGCCCTCTGCCCCAGTGTCCCCAGAAAGAGGGACCCCGAGGAGGGGCAGCAGGGGGTTTTATACTCGGGATTGTACAGAGGGAGGGTACATTAGTTTTAAACCAATAAAATATCTCTAACTAATACATTAAAATTCACCTAAACAAACTAACAAATCACAAGTAACTTGGGAGTGGTCTTCTGAGATCTGCTGGGCCAGACCCTGAGGCCTTGGACATCTCCTAGCATACGCTTCGTTGTCTTGATGACTCTATCTATCTTAACAAAGTAGCTTCTCAAACAACGGTTTTCTTCAGAGTAGTGCTATCCTAACTTATCAATTAAAACAAAGACATATTCTTGTCAGGCATAGGAGCTTATTCATCACTAGGCTTAGCAAGCATTTTTCTCTTTTTCTTCATACCTAACATGATACATCCTTGACTAAAATTCAGCAAGCGTTTTTCTCACACCTATACTTGTACTACGCTTTGTTTTCACCCCAGAAAGAGCTTCCCTTCACCTAGGAAGAGAGGTTGGTGGTGGGTTAATCCTTGACATGGAAAATTGTAGGAGGAGGATGCAAGGAATCCTAATTTTAAATTTCTCAGAAAGATTACAAAAGTTTTTATGACAAGTTTAATGATTGTTAAGTACAGTTTATTTCAGGTTATGAGCATCATGATTCTAATAGTATATTTTTTATAAAAATGATTGAAAAGCAAATTTCTGTGCAAGGACAATGTATTTTTCCTTCATTCAATTTAAAACTAAATATCAGTATTGTTTGGTTTTGTCACCATCAATTCTATTATCAGTGCAATTTTCATGTAAAAGTTATTGTGTTGCCCAATTGTTAGCCAATCTGAATTCAGGCATTTAAATTATGGACCTAAGTTAACATTCTAGTTCAGCTGTCTGTCTTCCCTACTGTCTTGGGTTGCAATATGTAACCAAAAGTGTGTATTCTATTTGTCGTCTGTTGAAACTGGTTGGAGAGATATTTTCTTTATCTCTTGTATAACCCATTCCTCATAACTCCAGGGGGGAGGGGGTGAGTGTCTTCTGTTAATGGACCAGCCGTTAAAACCAGGTTCTTTATCTCTTCCACTACCCATCCTCCCTCCAGGGGGATGTCTTCTGTTAATTAAGGCTCACTGCATGACTGAAAACATTACATCATCCCATTATGAGATGCTCCACCCAGTGGGAGGAGCCAAGCATTCCTACCTGGATAAAAGCTGAGATTCAGAATAGCAAAGCAGCCTGCTTTCCCCTGGATTACCTGGGGAAGACTGGACACATCTAACCCCCATGGACCCTTCTACAGGATCATCTCTACTCCAACAGAACCACATCTGTTACTCCAGGAGGATTTATTTGGACTGTTCTCAACACCCTGACCAACAGGGTGTCAGATTGTATTCTGACTCTGTCAGTGCTTCTAGGATTTTTTCTTTTTTTTTTTTTCTTGTCTCACTACATTTGTACTTTTCGAATATTCCTAGTAAAGAGCTGTTATCTCTATTCCCAAATCTTTGCCTGAAAGCCCCCTTAACTGTAAAATTATAATAATTTGGAGGGAGGAGGTTTGCATTCTCCATTCCAAAGGAAGCTCCAGCTTTTCCCTGCAGACACCTGTCTTTCCAAACCAAGACACCTACATAGAATATTGGGTTTTCATGGTAAGGTTTTGATAAAAGAGTGGCTTCTGTTAGAAGATGCCAGAAGTTTCTCCTGTGTCTGATAGTGGTCGTACAGAACAAAAGATCAACAAAAGGTAAGAAAGCCTACTGATAACAATAAAATATTTCAAAATAGGAAAAGACAGTGAGGACTTAGAGATGCCAAAGAACAGAATTATGTCCTGATTAACACCGATCATGACATAGAGATTCATGAATTTTAATGAAATACAGAAAAATTACATTGGTGTTTCAGGGGAAAAAAACATCATGGATATGTAAAGGCTGTCTTAATTTTTATTTTTTCCTTTGCATTTACTTCCAGTCAGGAAATTATAATTATGGAAAAAAAAGGGGTTTTTTTGTTGATTACCCTCCTGCTCTAAAAATATTAGTGAATCTGTAGATCCAAAGGAATGAAAAACAAAGTTACAATCTTGAAACATGTTTCTGGGAAATTAAAAAAGAATCAGCAAGAAAAGTGATATAAAATGTGCATAAAATATACATAAATATATATAAAATGTAAATGCCTATACTCATCAGAAAATGAGAGAGATCATGTATGTAATAACGGACAACTCAGAATGACTTACAAAAAAGGGGAATGAGAACAGCCATCCAAAGTTAAAAAATGGCAGAAGATAGCTTTAAAATCAGCTGCACATATGTGTTGATTAAGACACTAGAAAAGATACCTTGACAATACTGTCATATAATCAACCTGGAAAACAGGAGGTAAGAGCTAATACTTATGTGCACTAAGCTTTTATATTGATTTCGGACTTGAAGAAAGTCTAAGGCCACAGTTGTTTAGGGAGGATGATAAAAGTATAATCAATCAGAAAGTGAATCTTTTTTTTTTTTTAATTAGAGAGTGTGGCTGATTTGAATGTTGCTTCTCTCATTCTGCACAGGAGAACATAGAATAGGAAACTATCAAACAGAGACTTCTCTGACGTGTTAAGGACATGGGTTGTAGCCCGACACTGATGTCTTTACCAAAGCGTTCTTTGGAACATGATTTATTATATATAATATTTGAACTATTTTGTACAGCAAAAATGTAATTCTTCCTACTATATTCTTAGATGAATACTTGTGCTTCCTCTGTAGCATATCCTAGCTCCCTATGACTCCTCTAGTGACTTCATTCAGAGGTTCAGAGGGAGGCTGGAAGCACTATGTTTATTTAATCCAATCTTTTAAAGGTGAGATTTAATGCAGAAAGTTGCCTACAATTTCCAAGATTCTATCTAAAAAAGGTGATCAAATTTTCAAAACAGAAAGATGTTTCTTGGATTGTGAATGTTTTCAATTAATCCTTCAAAAAAATCTCTTGTTCAGGTGCTCTAAATAACATAAATGTGCCAATAGCTGATGGAGAAAAAGCATTAGGAAGGTGTCATTATCACTGCCTCTGCGCTTGGTGAATGTATTCTGGCTGCAAATGTGAAAATGACTGAAAATACATGCAGATTCTGAAAAGAATTATAAGGAGTTCTAGGCACAAAGAAATCTACTTCATATAGGCAGACTTCAAAACAATCTGCTTAATATATCCAAATGAGGATGAAAAAGTAATTTTATCAGAAATGCTCATGAATTAGCTGAAGCCAATGAGCAAATCTGATGGTGTTACATACTTGTTTTAATCAGAGGGTTTAATATATATTTACTGACTGGCTGAAGAAAATACTGTAGCTAAAATAGACATAACTTTTCTCGTTGACTGACCTGAGGAGTCAGCCCCAGAGTGTCTAATTCATTCATGGCTGATAAAATAGTACAATAACTTTCTGAAAATATTTCAAACTGTTAAAAGAAGGTCACAGTCTAATTTTTAATGAGTGTATTCTATGACTTTTTCTTGCATATCTATATCCAAGCTCCTGACTTAGTGATCTGAACTTCATAGTACTACAACGTAATTCGAATCTCTAGTGACTTTGGAAAGTGAACAGTTTACTTAGGGGGCTTAAATAACTTTTTAAAAGTTTAAATGCAAGCATCCAATCTGGAGTCATGGTGAGAAATTATGATGAATGCTGTGCATTACTCTTTCAACCTATTTATTGAACCTCTACCTCTTGGAAATGAATAAAAATCCAGTAACTTTGTTTATTGAGCTACTTACTGCTTCACAGAAGCCAAATATATTCAGAAAGTGAGTATTAAACCACAGCAGTTCTAGGAATGCACAGGAAGACAGGGAAGTGTGACCGTGCATATCTGAAGAGTAAGTTTTGGTGTGCGTTAAATCTCTGTTGGCCTGAGGAAACAGGTGAGTCACTCACATGGATGGATCTGAGGTTTGGCTTAGAGTGAGTGATTAGGGATATAGATAAAAGTATACATTTGTAGAATGCAGTAGACATGGAAAGGATATTTAAGCATGTTTTTCTTGTTCATGTGAAAATAGTGTTATTTTCCACGTATTTTTTGCTCCTGAACCCAAACAAAATTTGGTGGTTACTGTCAGTGTTCATGCAACTTTGCTACAGCAGTGTATCTCTGTTAGCAAAAAGCATATTTTGGGAGTTTTTATATGGCGATTTTCTATGTATTTTCCCCTTTTAAATGCAAACATAAAGACTTGCATTTGCTTAATTCTTGTTTGCATGTTTAGGAATCCTGTAATTAAAATCTGTAGTCTAAGATACAGATTGCCTCCTGTCGAAGTACTTATTAGTCTATCAGGTACTAGTTTCTTCCTGAGGTATTGGGAAGAGTGGGGTGTCCCTGTGGGGTGTCAGGGCAGGAACAAGAGCCTCTCCCATTCCCCAGTGAGGAGCAAAGCAGCCAGGGCACTCTGGGGTAGTCACAGCCGTGAGTTTTGGTCACCTCCTTGGGGACATGATCAGTTTAAGGCTGGACTGGGACATGGGCTACGGGTGGCCAGGCAGAGCAGGACTTTAGGGAGTTGGAAACTGGCCCTGCTGTTGTGTCACCGGGATGGGGGCTTCCGCATGAAGAGCAACATGTAAGAGTCTTACTGTTTCCACCTCTTTGCTAGTCTGTGAGTAGGACTCTTGTGAAATGGAGATCCTTGGAGTCTGTTATCATTTTCATGTACTTAGATCCATCAGAATATCTTAATGCAGTAAATTGGTCAATAAATATATGAGAGGATTATATTTTTAAGTTGGTGTGTCTGGTCTTTCAACACCATGGTGCCAAGACTCCAAAGAATGATAATATATGCATTGTACAGTGCACAGTGATGGATATGAATAAGTTCTGTAATGACTACTCATAGTACACTACCTCTGTTGCTGGTTCCAAATTAAGACCTATAACATTAGTCATGTCCAAACATTCATTATTTCAGAAAAGGCATCGTTTTTTTCTCCTGTTCAGTTTTTCCTGCTGAGTTTAAGAAAGTCTGTTCTCTTAAAATGGTTTTTAGAGACTGCTTTTTTACTTCTTAAAGTATGTTTAAAGTTTTCCAAAGACATCAGAGAAGGTGATGGAGATTTAATTCTTAATGAAAACAGGAAAAATACATTTAAAATATGGAAATCTCCAACTTTTTGTGATGAATGCCAATATGCATTCTGAATCACTCTGCTTTTGAGTAAATCTCTCAATTTCTTAGAGGGACAAAGAAAATCCTCATTAAACATATCCATCAGTACTTTGCAACAATAAGTAAAATACATTCTTTTGGCAATATCTCAATGCACTTTAAAATTTTTTTTGTCTTTTTACTGAAGATTTCAGAAGGGGTGTTTAAAAAGAAAAAAAAAGGAGTAAAGTCCATTTATTTTCACTTTGTTTCTTTATTATTGTGATAATATCTCCCCCCTTTTTTTTCTGGATCTAGTACTATCAATGGGATTGCTTTTGCTACAGATCTGAGGGTTAAGTATCTGTTGGATTTAAAATGAGATTATAAATCTCTTTCTAGAGCTGAAAAAAAAAAAATGACAACCTTGGGTTTATAACAGCTGCTGTGGCTGAATAAACCATGAACTTTATATTATTAGGTGAATATTTACATGAAGGCTTAGGGCACATCTCAAAGCTGTAGGATATTAAAAAATAATTTTGTTTTTATTAACTATGGAATCCTACTGAATAAATTAAAAGTAACATTTTATGGATGGTATGAGACTTTGTTGTTCTTTAAAATGTATCATGATTTTTTCTCAGATTAAAAAGGTTAGTTGCTACGTTTTTATCACGCATTTCAGCTTAGTATCCATCTCTTGTCCCATTAAAAATGAGAACTTAAATCCTCATTGGAGAATACTGGTGAATGGTGCTTCTGAGTTTTTATGGTTTTCTTTTTGCTTTCTGAAAGTGCAGACATCTGTTTGTTCATTTTTCATAATGGTAATACACAGACAATGGGAAGACTTGTGAAAAAGATAAAAAGGTTTGTTGAGTTGCTCAGAACACAGCAGAGATACTGAGGATGCAGTTTCCATGCCTTTTGACAAATGTAGTAGGAATGGTAGTGAGGAGGTGAAATGCTTATAAGAGGCAACTAAGTAATGTAAAGATTAAATTATAATGTAAAGAGGCAACTAAGTAATGTAAATATTTTTCCAAATATGAACTCCAATATTAATTAAATACAGCAATAAAATTTAATTGAAGGTAGACATGCCAAAAATTAAGAAATAATATATAAAAATCCACAGGAGAAATGAAAAGGAAAATGAAACTTTGATTTAGATAATAGTTCATGCCATTGGCAGGGCTTTGTTTGGACCAGCTCTTCCATTCCATCACCATAATCTTAATGTTCCTAATCCAACTAAGGCCTGAAGTCGTTGTAAGTACTGACTTATTTTGTTAAATATTTTACTTGGACTAGGAAAAAAAAAGTGTGTATGAGCAGCATCATAGACATCTATTTGAATTCCTAAAGCAACTAGCAAATTTGTTCTGTACAAGAGATATTTGGATAGAATATGTGATTAGCCATGAACATTTTCAGTTTTCGTAGAAAAAAGAGGTAGAAGTGCTACTCTAACAAGGACACCTGTCAACTATTTGTGAAATCCACAAATGGATGAATATTGGATTTCTCTATACTCTGCTAGATTAAATGCAGCTGTCAACAGCCTTGTGAGTCGCTGTGTAACTTGTGAGGCACAGGTGAGGGTCTATGAATATTTTTATAAATGTTCGTCCAAGCCTTGCCTTGGGGGCTTGTCTCATAGGTACAAGGGATCTGCCCCATACTGAGCCATTGGTGCTGTGTCAGGTGTTCCTGTCTGAAGCCACTTACTCCCTGCACTTTTTGCTTTAACTATTTATTTTTTTTGTAAATGAGATTTTTAGCCTAACCCACCAAAGGCAGCTTAAGCCCAGGTTAAGTTCTTGCACTTTCTCCACATGTAAGACCAACCAGCAGTTGACAGCCTACTTCCTACCACCTCCTGGGCCTCCTACCTCAAATGTGCTGCATTTACTATGAAATTGATGATGGTTTTATAACATTTATCTATTGCTGTTTCATTTTGGAATGATTTGCATATGAGTTAACCAGTCAACTAAACATGATAACAAACGTAAGAGTAAGATCATTAAAAAGAGATGTATAATAGTAAAAGGAATAAAGTTTTAGAGAAACCTTTCGAACACAGTGCTGGAAGGGCAAAAATTGGGAAAGTTAACAGCTTTAAAAATTAAGTAGGTTATGTTATGGAATTTGCCATATGACATCCTGTCTGCAGGAAAATAACTGATATGGTAATTCTCTGAACTGCTTTTGATTCTACAGTCTGTTGTTTGATGTAGTTTTATAAAGGCTTGTCAAGGCTTATAGAAATTCTCATGTTCTACTCATGCAGGCTCAAGTACAAATATTCTGGATCCCCAGTTTTTTTCCCTAATATATGACTTATTAACATTTATGCAATTTCTGTGGTAGTGTCTGTTTCCCAGATTGCCTGTCCTGGAGAGAGAAATATGTAGGTTTTATGCTTCACACTTTATTCAGCCTTTGTACTTCCTTGGATCTCTGTGGGTTCTCCTTCAGCAGAGTGATAGTTTCTCTAATTCATGGTTAAGTGTAAAATATAATAGATCTCAAAACTGTTACTACTTCTGTTTTCTGTGGAAGACAAACCTTCACTACATTATGTCCATCTCTTTTGAAGATCCTCGTTTTATCTGCTGCCTCACTTTTATTGTGTAACATCTACTTGCAAAACTTTTTTATTAGCAAAAATTTCTCACAACTACTGAAATGACATGTACATTATTATATTCAAGAAAAAAAAGTGTTTTTTCATTTTCTGTATACTTTTTTTTTAGTAATGAAGAAACTGCTATATTGGAAAACAAAGTGGAGAATTTGCTTTGAAAATAGCATATGTAAGGAAGATAACAACTCTTCCTGGATACAGATAACAGCTCATAGTTTGGAAAGACTTGCTAATTTTTTTTTAAGCTTTTTCAATCAAAATCCCTGATCCTTCTCAAATTTTTACAGCCTTATTAAAAATGCATTAATTTAAAAATTATATCAAACTTGAAAAATAGCCAGAACAATTTGGTGTCTAAACTAGGAAAACTGATGCAGGTTAAAACACCATAAACATCCTTAGTATGCACTCAAGTTTTCTCAGCAATTTTCACTACAGTGTAGAAGAGGAGCAACAGATTGTTATCCATGCGGAGGGTGCCAGTGACACCAATTATTGTGTTCATATTTATAGTTTCTCTGTCAAGGATTGTCAAAAATAAATACTGAAGGATTAGTGCAGACTCAAAACCTTGCAGAAAAGTAAACAAAAAGTTAAGCAAGAAGATGCATATTACCAGTCACAGTTAATCTCCTTGGTCCTAAATCCCTGCTGAACCTGCTCATCAGTTTAAATGCAAATGAGTTGCAGAAATCCAGGCCCTAAAAACAGTGATTCTCTTCCTATATATACTGACTGGAGGTACTCCTTGCTGTAAACTTTCCTACTTAGTAAAAACATCCTAGAAAATTATGTGAAATATTGAGAAAGTAATACAGGGGTAATTTTATTTCCTAGGCAAGCAATGGTTTGTGAAACAGCCATTCCATTTAGAACAGGAATAAGCATTCCTCTACTATTATATTAGTAATAGACATTTTACTTTTACTTTGCTTTCTAAATGTATCCATAAAATTTGTGCAAAATACAGTCTTGGTATCAAAACATATAGAACTTGATAGTAAATAAGCCAAAATATATCAAGTTTTATTCCGTTTGCGATGTTTTCATTGTGAGGAAATACAACATAAACAGATCTACTAAGAATGTGCTTTTGCTAAGTTGTGCTGTGAAAAAGCCCATATCTTTCTATTGACTTGTGACAATTAGTGAATTGAAATTAAGAAAGTTGACTCAAAATACACTTTTTAAATGGTCAGCAATATTTTAACTGGAGATGTACAAGCACAGCTCCTTAGGGAGTGAGGCATCAAATATCGCTTCTATGAAGTAAAAATGAGAAACTGTCATTCTTTCATGTTCAGTTTCCTTTTTTAGTTCAACCCTGTACTTTTTAACTTCAAGTTTAATGAAAATTAGAGCATAAAGAAGTTATCACAAAAGGATATATTCAGAAAATTTCTTTATTTCTTCTAAAATAAAACTTTAAATCCCCCCCTAGATTCTGAAAGCAGTGATACCTCAAATTTATCAATATAAACTTGAAACAGGATCACAGGTTTAACTGGAGGGCAGCAGAACATGGCTTTCATAGAACACCCCATAACACACATCAGTGCATTTGCATTTGTAACAGCATTTTGTTAAACTAGAAAGGCAGTAAGCCATGGCTACAAAGACATTCCTCTGTAATTCAGATATTCTTTTCATTATAGTGTATACTTTATTATTTTTAATAAAATCAACAGTCATATATGCTAATATGTCATATTAATCATGACATAAATTGTACTTTGTTTCACCTGCTCAGTAAATATATTGTGTGCATTAAGTGTATTGTGCATTTCAGCTTGTCATTTCACAATTCAAATGTATTGTGAATGTATTCATAGAAATCAGCATCTGTTTGCAAACAAAATTCTAAGAGAACAAAGCGACAAAATGATTAAATAGCTTTTTTTCAGCAAGAGTAACACTGGTGCAGTTTAGATCTTTCTGTTCACTGTCTTTCATTATAATTGATTTTAAATAGAAATTTATCATAGATTATGACACAACTCTCTTTGCTTTTAAGATGAATGAAAATGGTATTTTATAATGTATAATGTGATACTCAAAAATCAAATTTATTCTAGTTAAATGATCTAGGAAATCATCTTTGATTATGGGGCCAAATGGCATGGTAAGCCCAGATCGATTCAACTCACATACATACATCATGCACTCATCTTCTTTCCCTCCCCAAATAAGGGATGGAATTCAAACATTTATTAGGATTAGCTCCAACAGATAACCCCAAACCTGCCCCTGTCTTAATCTAGAATATGCTAGTCAGCATGGGCTAGAGGTATGACATGGCCTGTGTTAATAGTCAAGAGTGGACAATTATGTATCACTGCTAAGGTCTATGTATGTGTCCTTTTTGTTTTAGAGGTGTACACTTAGCCTTCCTATGAAGCTTTAAAAAAATCAATAAAAAAAATCCCTCCTCTCTCAGAAGAGGGAGAAAAAAAGATGACTAATCCTAAATAGAAGTTGCTTAGTGCACCACACTAAGCAAGGAACAAATACTGTAACCTAATCAATTCACAGGGTGATAGCAAGCAATGTTAATCAATTCATGGAGCATTTTAGTTATAGAATTTCCACAAAAAGTCTCAATATGTGGTCTTTCTAGGTTACTGCACAAGTTATTATCAGTACATGTCCTGTTCATATCACATAACAGAGTTTTAACAGCATTGGAGGCAGCAGATTTCTAAAATGCTGCCTTCAATTTGAGAAAATGATACAGGGGTTAAGTAACATTCCCATCATTTTGATGACATTAGAGGTTTGAAATATTTCCTTGTAAATGGAAACAACTGTGCTTGAAATATCTGTTTTGCTGACATCGGGAGTGTTTTTCTTCCCTGAGAGGTATAAATCCTAGGACGTGACTCCTACTTACCAAGTGGTGTCAAAATGTGCTCCCTGAAGCTCTCATCCCACTGTAGTCGTAACGCTTCAGTAGGAATTGTTCTGAATAACTCTTCTGACTATTTCTAGACATCTGAGTAAGGATCCTGATACTCAGGTGTAATGATATTTGCATTTACCAAGCCTTTAAAGGAACCAAACATTTTAACTTGTCTTTTCCTTGTAGTATCTAAATTCAGTACTTCTGTTAAATAAGTAAAAAGGAAGTTATTATAGGACATAGAACATTGAGAGGCAAAGAACCTTAATCTTGCTTTTGTTAAGGGTTCAAAACTACATTGACTTCAATGAAAATTTTACAAAGAAAGTTATTGTAGATTTGGATCTCCAAGACTTCTGCATGGAGAGTAGTTATTACATTCTTCCTGGGTTCTTCAAAGTTCCTAAAAATTGGAATGTAGATATTTTTCTCAGAGGGCCTTGTAACACTCCTGCTGTATTTTTCCAATCCTATTAACTCATGTACTTTTTTGTAATCGTTCTACAAAACCCAAAATACTTTGTATTCAATAGTGTAACAGTATTTAGTTTGTAGTGGCAATAACTGAGAAAACAATTTAAAATAAATAGGCCAAGGACAATGTGGCTTCCGATATCTGACTTTCATTTAGATTCACAGAAGCATGAAAAATAATGTCTGCCTGTGAATCATGAAAAAAATTGTAACATCCCCTCTCCTCCCAGCTCATGTTAGATAGATAGATAGTGAATGATATCTGGATGACTTTGTGCCTATCAAACACAACTACTAAGGTCAGAAATTGGCAAAAACACAAGTCAAAGACGTGCTCTCAGGCTATCTTGTGCTATCCAGTTACTGAATTGTTCTATCCTACACTTCAACAACTGAAAATTACTTCCTTTTAATGATGTTGAAATAGCACTTGTCACCCTGATGTCTCTCACACTGTACACTAGGCTTTCTATCCTTTCCTTGGTAATAAATAGAGTGGCAACATTCACCCTTTCACAGCAAGAGACTTTAAGATGGAGAAGAGAGAAAAGAGGCACTAATTCACTGCAGCACAGCTAGTCCCAGTAGCCAAGTGATAAAGTGTTTTGACAGAATAGTTCAAAAGTCATGTTGCAGTAATTTTTCATTGCATGTTTGATGCTCTGCAACCTATCAACAAAAATCTACAAATCTTTAAGACTGTATAAGATAAACTGCCTTCAAGATGCATACTTCATCACTGAAAGCAAGTATACTTTGAACTCTTAATACATTTTTAGATTAGGTAATATAAGCCTTCAGGAGTTGTGTGGACCAATTAAAAACTAAGCATAAAGAAAAATGTAAAGACAAGGATTATTGCTGGAATTTTGACATTATAATACCAGGACTGTATCCATACCTTCTTAACCAGACCTTCAAGAGCTTTTGTTTCATGTTTAGGAACAAAAACAAGTTGAACCCCAAAGTGAAAAACTCATTTTAACATAAAAGCAGAGATGTAAGAAAAGAAAACAACAAATAAAAACAACTTTTGCAAAATCTTCAAATGAAAATGAGGAGTCATATGAGAGGCTATCTACTTTAAAATTGTTATTTTGAACGATAATTTAAATATCTAAGATATCCAAGGAATCCACATGCAGCTGATGGATATGGCACAGAGCTCTAGAAGGCTTCAGGCTCCTCCAGAGAAGCAGGCTTCTAGGCAGCCAAATGTGTTGAGAAGATATTTGGACAATGATATCCAAAACCCCTCTGACTAGATGACTTGGCTACTCCAGTAGAAGGGCCCAGTGTCAAGGTGGAAGCTGTAAACCACCTGCCAGAGGAACAACCTATTGAAACAGCCTGTTGAAGTGCCAGCAAGGGATGGAGCAGTTCCACTGCTCCTGAGGACATAACTGGCACTGAAGGAGGGACCTGGGTTAGGTCTTTGGAACAGCTGGTGTCCCAAGAAATAATATTAAAAGTAATTCTAGTAACAAAAACATAGGGGAGGGCTGTGTGGCATTCTATGTTCTCTATCAGTTTTTTGCACAGATATGTTGATTAGGGGCTAACTGATAATTAATATCAGATATATAATAATTAAAAAGCTATTGTAGTGCTTTTGTAGTTTGACGAGCTTGGCGACATTTATGGCTGTATTCATGGCTGTGCTCCATGTAATTACAAAGCAACACAGAGGAAATAATATTGCAAGGTGCTTGACAGAAAGATATCTCAGTGTTAATACTGTCTCTAAGGGTTTGTCTAATCCCTCTGATAAAACTGATGATAGTTGCAGTTTTTGTGGAGCAATTGTGTTGCAGGAATTGAATTTCTGCCACTGGTTTGTTTCACGCAGATCAGTGAACAGCAGAAGGCCATTTGAAAACAAATGATTCTATATTCCAGGACCAGTTCCGTGAGATAACTGAACTCTTGTGTTAGAATGAAGAGAAATACACTAAGGAGTGGAAAGAAATATTTGAAAGGAAATTAAGGATGTAGCTTGGACCCCCAATAATACTAGATAATTATATTCCTGGTGTGGTTGTAAAACTTGCTACTGTGCTGGAGAAGTAATGAGTGACCAGCACTTCCAATCAGCTGTGAATCTATGTGTGTAAATGAAAAATAGTGTCTTAATCTTTGTACCAAACTACTTGCAACAAATGTGCTCAAAGTACTAGAGCAATAATTCGATACAAAAACAAACATACAAGAAAATAAAAAAGTCCCCATCCCCTCCACCTAAATATACATTTTAAATTATTTATATTTTGAGGGGTCAGTTAAGGATCATTTTATATCCCAGTCCTGTAAAACAATTGGAGTCAACTGCATTCAGCTTCTGGTTCAGACTGTCCCTTATGCCATAATTTTTGGGGCCTGTATAAGAGCAATTACTCTTATAATAAACTGGTAATTCAAAGGCCATTTCTCCTATGTTTATTGTGTGACTTGGGAATGAAGTGACAAAGCCAAAGATCTATGTCTTACAGCTTCCCCTTTGGGGTTATCCATTTTGAGCAATGTTTTATAAATGAGTTTACTTCCCTGATTCTTTCTAATGCCATTATTAGATCACAGCTTTGTCCTTGCAGAACTGATATGCTCATATCCAGAAGACATGATGACTGTGCCATCCTTTCAAGGAAATCTATTCTTATCCTGCTCTCATCTAATACTTGCAAGTGATAAGTCTGTGAAGGGGTTCTGTGTCAGTGATTAAGGGCACGTGCCTTTATGGGTCTAACATTGAGGAAGATTAATTTCAGAAGTGAAAACAGTAACAATCTTTTATTCTACAGAGGGCATTTTAGTTGTGTGGATTCTGATTATCAGTTCCCAATGGAATATAATTATGTTGCTACCCTGTCCAAAAAACTGTAGTTTAAAGTATTGTGGTAGTGCATCCCCACCTCCCCCAACACAGACTGCTCTATAGTGTCAGAAATTCTTGTTAACCTTGGCCTTGATAAATGATTCCCAGGTGATGGTCTTCCCTTTGAGATTATCAGAAACACTGTCTGTACCAGGAACTTCTGTTGCCTAACCAAGGAAGAGGATGAGACAGAATCAGTCATTCCCTGATAGCCTTGGAACATTGCTTTACTGAGTCATAGCCCGAGTGGAACAGTATAATTGTTACTAGACTTTTGAAAAATTCCAGCAATTACCGTCTTGGATTACAGCCAGCATGGAAATTGACAGATGACTAAAGCCAATTGTCTTGTGACCCTATGAACAGTGGTCCTAAGTGAAGGCTTTTGAGCTCTCCTGGATTGCAGCAGGCTGTGACCAGCATCTCCTGTATGTGAAACACTTTTCAGAATTCACCTTTAAGAAATAATTAAAACACCATATCCTACACAAAGTAAAACAGAAAAGAACTGATGAAAAATTCACAGGAACAATAGCTGCACATTAAAAAAAAATCAGCTCTGATAGTACATATTTCAAAAGTAACAATATTAGGACCTGAAAGACTGCTTAATAATGTGCTGTGCTACACTACCTTTTCCAACTGGTGGCTTGAAATGTACTTTTAGGCATAGAATGTAAAGCTGTACTAATATTGAGTCACGGCTCCTTTAATTCCTTAGAAGCTTTATCCAGTTTGATTGTTAAAAAAGAAATTGTTAAGTTGCTAAATTCTAAATACAACACCCTGATTTTCTTTGAAATTCTTGCACAGAATTTTTAGGTGGAGTAATTTCACACTTTTCAAGATGGATACATTTGTTGTTTTTGTTTTTTTAATCTGAAATTTCCCTAATGACAATAGAACAGACAAGAACAGAAATGAAAGACAAAAATGTTGAACAAAGACTTATTAATGTAAATCTCAATTTTGAAAAGAACAACTATTTCTGAGCATGTTGCCACCTGGCAGCTAAAATTCATAACAATATCAACCACACAAAACAGATATGCAGATAGAAATATAGGTTATTGACTTTTAGATTATTTTCACATAGGAGTTTTTCACCAAGAATTTTCAGTGTGTTGCAATTAATAGCTTAAACAGTAGCCAAAACCATAGAAGAAAAGGCAAAATTAAATTTTAATAAAAATAATTCTGAAATGAACCTAATTTTAAGGATTAATTAGTTAGGCAACACTTTGAAGTTTAGTTTTACTTCATTTAATAATATGAAAACTGAAGATTTAAAAAAACCTGTTCCAATAGTTCTGAATCTCTTCTGTCCATATATAGATCTCCCAATTACTCTTTAGTTGCTTAAATAGAGCAGTACTTAAGCACTTAAGTGCAGCAGCAGTTTTTTTTGCTGTAATTACTGTGAGATTCTATTTAAAATCTGAGTTAAACCTGTATATCTTCTGCTGTAAACACAGAATAAGAAGATCTGTATTGCTGTAGCTGGAAGAAGTCCTGGAACCCAATTTTATGTGACTAGTGAAAGTAATCATTGCTTATGATTACTACCTAAAGTTTAGCATCTAACTAAAATGTTAGATGTATTCCCAAATGGTGCTGATTTGATCTACTTAAAAATATCCCACCTAAATTCCCTTTAAAGTCCAAGGAAGGAAGAAGGTACATCTAAAAACAGAGAATAATTGTTCCTTAGTCATCCAATATGCATTGATATGTCAGAATGGTCATGTAGGCATGTAGGGAATGAGTCCTGTTCTGAAGAGGGACACCAAAGAGAGTGATGCAATAAAAAAGCATAAAGGCAGGACTGCCCACCTTCCGCATAATGATCTAGCTCTTTGAAGATTTCCTCCTGGAAACTGAAAAATTCTATTCTGGGCTGTTTTTTCTATCTGACACGCTACCAAAGCCTTCCTGTAGCCATGTATAATGGAGTGGGAAAAAAAAAAAAAAAAGAAAAAAAAAAAAGAAAAAAAGAAAAAAAGACAGAACTAGTACACAGATAAATCATGACTCCTGAAAATGTTTTTCTTTAATTCACTGTTCATCTAATGTAAATTGCATTCAGGCGAGTGCTGTTGGCACTTCCAGGGCACCATTTGGCTGTGCTTTCACTCTCAAACATAGGGGGAAAACTTAGGTTTTCCCACATTGCAGACTTTTACCATGAGACTATTTTTCCAGAAACAGTCAAAAAACAGTACACAAAATAGGTGCCTGCCCAGAGTTTCAGTGCTGTTCTGTTTAAGAAGCAGGGGGTCTATCTCCTCAGAACAAGCAGGTCTGATCATGCCTGGGTGACACAATTAGTTTCTAGCTAAAATGGGGGTATTACCAGGGTCAACTAAGCTGGAAAAGCAGGCAGACTGAATAGCTGTTGGACACAGTGGGCTTTAGGCAGACATGCCCTAACTCTCCTTTATCTATACAGAATCACATATGTACATCAATGAACAGGGGAGTTTTTAGAAATGAGAGGATTTGAGGACTGGAACATATTTTATGAGAGGAGAAAAGCTGTTTTATCTGCCAATTCCCAGCTCCATAGGGTAAGGGTTAGGATTAAGGACGAAGGTTAGGGTTAGTGTTAGGGTTGGGCTATGGTTAGGTTTGCCTGCATATACCACGGTGAAGTTTTCCTGTTTTAGCCATGCATTTGTATGACCTTATAATTAAATATATTAGGCATTTTATTGCCAACTCCCACTAGTTGCTGTTAAAGCATTAAACAATTTTCTTAACCTCTCTGAGCACGTTTTCTGGTCTTTGAAATTTGGAATATAACCAGAAGTTATGCTTCATATTTATCAACAGAGTCCAGATTTTTAAAAAAACCTGCAATAGAAATAGGAGGACTTACTATTCCCTTATCTTTTCTCTATTTCAGTAAGCAAACAGAAGATTACATTTGTTAATTTCTCATTTTGAATTGTATGTATTGCATCATTGACTTATAAACTGTCCTCATTTTCGATTCTTGAAATGCAACTCAAACATTCTGAAGGTCTGAGAAAATTAAATCCTAAATATTTTATTAATAAATTCAAAATAATTAGAAAAATTGTTATAAATGTTGATTCACACAGTAGAAACAAGTTTGCATCAGAAAACATAGTTCAGAAAAGCATGAAGGAACACAGTCTAAATTTAATATGATTACAGATTGCAATTCAATGGGGAAATCAGTATAGCCTAATTTGCATTTTGAAATGAAAATTAACCTCACAGATTTTTTCTCCTATTAGTTGCGAGAGAAGAAAAGTGCCCACATCTGTACCACATTTGTAAACGTTTAAATCAGCTAACAAGAAACATTGTTGTACCAAGTAAAGCAATTCGTTAATTTGTGACATAATTAAATATGCATTTCTGTAAAAGCTCAAAACTGCAAGCATGTTTAATGAAATTTAAATGACACTTATTTTGCATATCCAGATATGTTACTAATAAATGGAGTAATTTAGACCTAATTTACATAGTAAGTGAATATAATTAAAATCAAACCTTCATTAAAGAATCACAGGAAATCTTTAATTTCTAATGAATTTTAAGGTTAGAACCAAGATTAGTTAAAGAGTAATGCCAACAATGGCCAGTAATACGTATGAATCAGGTGAAATTTATACTGTGCATGCCAAACTGTTAAAACAACAACAACAAAAAATTTAAAAAATATCTGATAACTCATAACCATAATTTTTTCTTTTCAGAAATGTTTTAATTTTGTCATTGAGATGCATTGCACAATAAGACTGAAAATATCAAAAGGTAAGAATATAAGAAGTGCTCAACTTCTGATATTTTAATTTTTTTCATTTAATTGTTGATATTGGGAAGCATGGGAGCTCCTTTTCTTCCCAGGATTTCTTTTGTACCTATTACATTACAAATCAATAAATCAATATAGAAGATTTTAACTTGTCTTTAAATTTCAGGACTTTAAATTTGGACTTTAAAAAATTGCTGAATTTAAGAAGAAAAATGGTAAGGATATGCATGTTTTCAAGAAAGTTATAAGCTATAATACAGCTCCCATGTGTGTGAAATTATAATTCTGTTGTCATCACTACTCAGGAAGAAAAACTCATTTGGTAAATAAATTGTTTTTTAAAGCATTCTTCAGGTGAATTAGATGATAGTACCTCAGGTCAGTGAAATTCTATTCACTCAGTAAAAAAAATCATAAAAACCTCTTTTCCAGTAATAAGGATGATACCTTCAAATTGCACACTTGCATGATTTTCAATACTTCCTTTTATACATGCAGTAGAATTAATTGAGTTCTTGGTAGAATGCTTACATACTGTTTCTACTACTTAACAATTTTTTTCTTTGTCTTGTGGCCTCCTGATGTTTCCATGCAGTTACAAAGGAAAATTTTGTGCTTTGTGCATTTAGCATGCACACTGTCAGGAACTCCAGCTTGAGCTTTTCCTGGAAACAATTGTAGTGAACAGGAAAGGGCGATGGCGACCTGGAGTGTGGACGGACTGTTGGGCTGGCAGACCACAAGTGTAACCACAGCACAAAGTAAGGCAAAGCACTGCTTTATGAACCAGTGTTTAAAATTATACTCAAAAATTATCAGAAAAGGGATAACTGAAGAGGCTGTGACCAGTAAGAAATAACAAAATTGTTTAGACCTTTTTGACTTGTAATCATTCTGTTCTAGTATTAGGTCTTTACTGGCTCTTCATGATTCAATGAAAGTTTGGATTATAAACTTCTGCCTCCAAAGGTATTTCAAATCTCAATATGTGTAATAAAAGTAGAAAGAACAGAAAACCAGTTGCCATGATGTGATCTTGTCTTTTGGTTTAATTTGCTTCTTTTGCAGTCTTGATATCAAATTCTCTATTCAAACCAAAATGAACACATTTCAGATTTATTTCCTATTGTAAAACTCCTTGGCAAAGGACAAATTATTACTGAGAAAGTCTAAAAGAAAAGAGAGATTCCCAACAGCATCTTTGTATTTAATAGTTTGTCAACATTTCTATTATAAACCCAGATGTTTTTCTTAGTTTACTGGCTTTCTACAAGAAACTGAGGATATCAGCTGGGATGTAGTTTAATTAAACAGAACAAAAAGCACGACAATCTCTAAAATTATTCTGACATTAAAGAATGAGAGATAATAAAATAACAAAATTACAATTATTAGATATTTATTAAGAAAAATATTATTAAATTTTCTCACAAAGAGTATTGCCACTGGAGAAAATAGATACACTTGTTCTAATCTCACAGTTACTTGTTAAGGATTCAAAGAAAGTCCAGGAGCTTACCATATGTATTCTGCACTGATTTTTATTTATTGTATGTTAAAGTCCATATGGCAGGCCTCAGTCTGCAGCCAGTTTAATATAAAAACATGCTTTTCACTGCTAAAATTAGGTACTTGAATAAAAGTTTGCAAGACTGAGATTTCAGTGATAACTACATTAAACACTGTTAGTGTCTAAACAATGTATGAGTGTCCTGTGAACCCTGTCATTATTAATGAAAACCAACACCACTATTTATCTGGCAAAAGCATACTTATCATGTCCCAAGGTATGAGTTATATAAAACACACATGTGCATATAATATAATATAAATCTATTATTATGACAAATAGTTATTTACACAAAATTTCAAAGATTATTGTTTTGATTTCCATTGTTTGTAGATACCACAGGAGAAGGAACTGAAGGTCCTTGCTTCCTCAGGGTCTTCCCCTCATATCTGTTTGCAGAATTACAAAAAGAAGATTTTATTTTCTCCATTTCAATGTCAAAGCTTCTTGTTTTGGGCTTATATGTGTGCTATCTTTATGCCAAATAAGTAGGCTATGAAAAAAAAAGCCTCAAGTGGCATATGGGTGTGAAATAACAATATAAAAAAGAATACAAACACTGTGATCGTATCCTTACCCATACACAAACGGTTAAGCAGGTATTTCTCTGTGAGACTTCTGTGGAGTAGGTATGTCTCTGAAAGTCATGGAGAGGAGCTCAGTGCAGCAGATATTTACACTGCAGCCTGTGGATGACTCCAGGCTGGAGCAGGAGGATGTACCCTGAAAGAGCAGGTTTGTGGAGAGCCTGTGCTGGACCAGGGAAAAAGCATGCAGAGGAAGAAAGGTAGATAAAAACTTTGAAAATTACCACAACTCCCCCATTCACCAGCCTCCTTTTTCTTTTCAGGTTACTGTGTATGAATCCTTAAAATAACTACTTTTGTTCTACTACTATTATCTCTCTCATACAATATTTTCTAGTTTTTCTGGTGTTTTGACTATGATTTGCCTACTACAACACCAATATTAAATATTTCTTTCAAGGAACTGTAGTTTGCTCTATTTCAGAATAGATTCAACTCCATATTTTCTTCAAATTGTAAGTGAGAATATGTAATTAAGAAAAGACTGAGGTTTTCTGACTTATGTGTGTAGATTGACTTCTGGATGATGCTTTTTCTAGATATTTATTTTCAATTATCCGAATAAGGATAATGGTAAGGTTTTACAAAGTCACTGATGATTTTTAGTGTCTAAGTCAATTGAAACCAAGGAAATTCTTGCCAACCACTATGTAAGGATATTGGTAGTTATTGTGGTTTTTGTGAAAACATCATTCATGGTTCTGTAAACAGTGACAAGTAAAACCTACACACCAGATTTTAATATTTCCTTCTCTATGAGAACATAGATTGTAACATAAAAAAAATAAAATAAAAACATAAAAAATAATAATTTGAGAAAAAGTTGTTAGCAGTGCTAAACAATTTATTTTCTATGACATCTTTTACATTTCTAATGTAAATGTTTTTTCTTCCCCTTGAAACACCACTCAATAATACTTATTTTAAGCTATTTCAAGAATGGAGAAAAGTTTTCCTGTATTTCTACTATGTGATGTTACAATTTTTTTATCTCTATTGTATTTATCCTTACCTTGTAATGTGTTAATTTTTATTTTCCTATTGGTGGGGGAAATACCTCATAGATTATAGTTACAGGCACATTCGCTTTTGAAATTTAAATGTTATAAGCTATTTAATAATTTAAAGATGTATCAGTAAGGAGAAATTATTATTCTTCCTGCAGAGGTGCTCAAAGGAAAAAAATCACAATACAGAGATTCACTTCCATACTACTGTCTCCTGACAGTAGTGCTAATTTAAAATGGGAATGCTTTGTCAACACTGCCCTTGAAAACATTTGTAATGTTCTTCATCTTCAGGCTGTTAACAGTGTCCTTTCATGGCTCATTTTACTCAATTTAATATCTTCTCCAGATACCATTGACCCTGACATTATTTTACATCATCTTAAGCACTTTGTAAGTCTCACTGGCACTGTTTTAGCCTGGGTGATAACTTTATCTAACTTGACCATAACAGTGTAAATTAATTACTATAGGTATTTTTTTCTCTGAACTTATTTTCAATTGATTCAGGTATCTAGACTATGTACTATAAATTTTGTTACCCACATATCCCTACCTCCTTATATTTTTGTTATGGTTAATACAATGCTAAATGTGTCATGTTATTTGAACTTATTGTTGACTCTTCTTTAGTTATTTTACTGCATTGTCTTTGAAAATGGAAAATTATATAACAAATTCAACTTACTCAAACATTTATACATGACAAGGAATTTCTATTTGGCACTTTTAAATTAGGCTTGCTTCTTTGTTTGATACCTGTAATCAGAAGTTTACAGTAACCTAAAGGCAGACAATGTATCCTACTGTGGATGCATCATTTGATGCTATCTGTATCTGCAAGTTATTTCCCAAGAAAAGCATCTTCCTGGAATGTAATGGTTCTCCAGCACTGCACTGAGTTCTAGATCTGTGTGTGTTCCCACCCAGCGATATTTTCTGTCACCCCAGAAGTCAGATCTCTCATGCCATGTAATCTAGTGCATGGTCATGTGCTAAGTCTTCCTGTTGTGTTAGTTGTTCATATCCTTTCCCAGTAAACAGTTCTACGGATGCACTGCTTGCCAACCACTTCCACCCTGCTGATGGAACCAACTCCAAAGTATAAGATAGAGGCAACTCCTGTCAAAGACAAGCAAGTTCATTATTGATATATGGCCACAGATTTTTTTCTGCTTTTGTCTTCTAGGTCAAAGAATTCTCAAATGCCAGATTTCTTTTTCATACAAACCAGTATGTAGAGGATAAATATTTTCCTTGTAGCCTTTTTCTGTGTATTTGAAAGACTGACTCTTATGCAGTCTGACTTAAAAACTCATAGAGAGCAGTGGGAACGTTTTTGACAGGGCAATTAACTACTCAAAAATGCCTCTGAGATGTTTGAATGAAAAGGTCACTTCCGTTTGCCTTCACTCATATGTTTGATTCGTTTTCCAGCTGAAATTTGGGTTATGTGTGTTTACCTTAAGTCACAACTGCCTGAATTGCACTCTTGAAACTTAGATAATTGTTTTACTTACCTTGGCTACATGCTAGTGCACATCAGCTGACTTCTGTGGTGACAAACCGTGAGTGCAGAAGAGAATACATCTTCAGATACAATATTTTCATACTGTAAGGAGTCTGGATGTCCCTCTGCCTCAGGAGCAGTGGAAAAAGCCCAGTGATACAGACATTTTCACATAACTTCTTTTTATTCATATTCTCCTACTGGCTAGTTTAGGGAGGTTGCTGCTCTAGGTCTTAAGGATCTACACATAAATAGGAATATAAAATGTTCCTATTACATAGGAGCATACAATTTTCATACCTTTTTTTTGTTCTTTTTTTCTCCCTTTTTTTCTCATGGTTTTAGGAAAACTATCTAAATTTAGAGGTGTGCGTCAGTTTTCTTTTATCTGTACTGCTAAATCCTTTTCTCTAGGAATTCTAGTTCATTCCTGAATCTTTTCAAAAATGAAAAGGAGTAGGGGAAATAGGTTCTAAGTTGGAGATTGAAGAAAGACTAGAATAAAAGATGTGACACATCAACAGAAAAAGTGGTTGGAGAAAAATAATAGAAAAAAATAAATTGATGTAGGAAAATAAGAATAAAAAAGTTAAAATGGCCACAGCTGAGTATTTAAAAAATAAAACCAAGGACGGTTAAAAAGTAATTAGAAAGATTAGGGGAAACCAAAGTGAAAAAAACCAAACCTCTGAGAACCAAGAAAAGAGGATTATGTGCAGTAAGTAAGTAACTTCTAATAAAAAGTATTTCGACAAAATAAAAATAAGGCATGAAATTAATAATAGCTGTTAATTACATTATCACATTGTCAGGACTTTTTGCATTAGTGGAAATATTGGAATTATATGGGATTAACTTTTCTCAGATTCATTCAGTAAGGTCATTTCAGCATATTTGTGCTTGTGTCAGTCGCCAGTTTCACGGTTTCTCAGTCTGCATACAATTATTTGACAACTCAACTTCTTTTGTTGCATTTTTTTCCTTACTCCTTCTCTTGAAACTTCTTCTTTCAACTCTTGTTGTATCTGCCTGTTTTTCTTGCTCTAGGAACAAGTTAATGGTAATGTGGGAAACATGGAAGGAAACACTCCAGGGACGGCATGGAAAAGGCCTGTTTTATAAAGGAGACTGTCGCAGGTGGAGTGGGAGCTTTGGACAAAATTTAATAATTAACTGCCACTGAGTTGTGAGATGCCGAGGATACCCCCTCGCTTTCTAAAACTCCTCTCAGAGGGAGAAGTCTAGGGGAGGCTGGATCTTATCTTAGACTCAGACTATCAATGGTTTAAGTTTCACAACTTTGTCCACAGATTTTAATGATGTCAAATCACATGTATTTATAAAAAATAAATTATTTATTAAGACAAATGAACAGACAAAAGATAATAGATGAAAGATCTGGATCATAATTGCTTACTACACAGTATAAAATGAAAAGAACTAGTATTTCGTTACAGTATTACATAAAATAGTGCACTATATCAAGGTACCTATATAAAAGCTAGCAAAAGGAATGGTATTGATTAGAAATCAAACTTAGGTTTGATGTCACTGAAATGACAATAATGTACACAGATTCCTTCACTTAATCCCTTGGGAAGTTACTGTGAAGTAGGCATTCCCACTCATGGAAGGAAATCCACACATTTCCAGGAAAATATATAGAAGCCTTCTGCTTTGTGGAAGTTTGGTGTGTGACTTTTACAGCTGTAAAGTGAGTCTGTCAGAAATCCAGCTTATCTGGTCAAATCTCATTCAAGAGTAAGATGTTTATTTGGCAGCTGGGCGATGGCAGGCCAGTGTTAACCCCACGGACCTAAAAGAACTCACTGAGACAGCTGGTCTTGTTTGAGTTATCTGACTAGTTAACAAACAATAGGTAAGCTCTTGGGGGAGTTAGATGTCCTGCTACAGAGCTTCAATACATTATACATATACCTTAGAAGTTTATTACTTCCACAGACAGCTCAGGTGTAAAAGGCACTGATACCATTCCACTGTGCTCCTGCAATAAGCGTGGAGGAGGATGGCAGAAACCGATCCAAATGCACCAGCACCAGCAGTTCAAATAGCTCTGGTTTAATGTCAGCTGTTCTTGGCCTAGGTCTCTAGAGCACCAAGTCTTGATCAAGATGACTAGGTCAGTCACGGTGCCAGGCAAGAGCTGTCTCTGTGTATTTTTCCAGTGCCCCAGCTAATGAGCCCTTCTGACTCTGGAGCTTAAGAGAAACAGTTGAGTTGCTCTGCAAGAAGCTGTCTGAGCTCTGCAAAGCTGGGACTGAGGCAGAACTAATAACCCTTGCTAGATGAAGCTGACTGTATATATTGGGATGTCTCTACATCTGACTCTACAATACTTTTGGGTCTGAGAATGTAATAAAACTGTCTTTCATATGGTTATGGATGGTTTTATTCTCTGCTCCTGGCTTATTATGTGTTCATGGTACAGCACACTTACAGAAGAAGTAGCTGGGTGGTAAAGGATAAAGGCGGCCTGCTAGGTCCCACTGTGGCTACAATAAAACTACTGTGTTGTCTCACAGCTGGTTACCACCTTTGTTGCTAAGTGGGACTTTCCTCTTCTCCTTTAGCCCCTGGTGTGCTTCATGTTTGGCCTCACTAGTGCTAAGTCAAGACAGGGCTGTCATCTGTTTTATTTTTGTGTCACCATCACATCATATAGTATACACCTAAAAAGAAATTTGTTTGTTCAGTATCAGCTGGTATTAGTATGACCCCAGATTCCTTTCTAAATGATCTTCTAAATGTAAGTTTGTAATTTGGGAGCAGAATACCCAAATTACAAACTTACATTTTTCCTCCTAGCAATTTCTTTAATGGTAAGAGTGTAAACTGGGTTACAGAAAAATGCTCCTAGCTTACTCAAAAAGGAATCTTTTCCTTCTTTTTATAGATCAGTTTTCAAAGTCAACTACGATCAGAGAACATATATTAACAAGAAAGGCCAGAGGAAAACATTTTAAAAAGAGAGAGAAAAAGGTTTCTCCCTCAAGGATTGATTGTAAATGTGAAGATTTTTGACAGTTTCAGGACAATTTTTTTGCCTTGTCTTTGATAGGCAATGTCTCTGGTCAATCTGAGATCCAGCTGGATAGAAATCTATCTCTGTGGGTGATTAAAGTTTCCTCTTTTTTCCTAGTGGCATTAAACAATGCAGAAAACAACTGACAAAACATCAAACAAAGAATCAAAGCCTTATACCAAGGCTGTATAAGTTGCACACTTAAACTTGAAAAAAAGCTTTGGCTATTCTCCTAGCAGACCAAGCAAATGGGGAAAAAATATTTTCTTTTCCTTTGAAAAGGTGACATACAGGACAAACACAATAAAGTCAACTAAAGAAAAAGGGATAGAATTTCCTAGAATTACTCTATGAAAATAACCCAACAGAAAGGGTTTGTTTGCTTTCATTTATTTTATTTTCAATTCTTTGCACCTATTTTCCTTTAAGAACTAGATCAATTTACTGTTACAGAATAACGACATGAGACTCACAAACATAAATAAATCTGGCTTTGCTTACTTAACTGCTAGAAACTAGAAATGCTCAAAAGCAAAAGAAAAATGCTGAGACACAGACTATTGTGTTGGGTTTTTTTTCCTAACATAATCTATTTCAAGTAAATTAAAGAAAAAAGCAGGATTTTGAATAATCTAAATCTAATTCACTTTATGTCATTTAGATTGAAAACTGGTATGTCTGGTTCAGGGGAAATTATTTACATAATTTACTGCACTAAGTGATTATGCAGCTGGAAGTAAAAAATCTTAACCTAAAATGTAATTTTGTTTTCTTTTTTCCCCCACACAATTTCATTCACTGATTTGATTAAAATGCTGACCACACCTGTAGACTTTGTTTTCCTTAATATATTCAAATAAATTTGGCTAAAAAGTTATACCTGACCAACCAAACCAGAAAGCTGATGCCATCAAGACAAATGAATTGGTACTTCATTTTCTACTCCTCAAAGCCAAAATCCGAAATCTAAATGCTGCTGCCTGTGTATCCTATTCAGTGTATAAGGAGAGTTTCTTGTCCAAATTACATACTAGATATTAGATGGTGTAGAGGTAGTCAGGAAAAAATGCTAGGTATGCAGGTTTCCTTGAAATCCTACCTCCCCTGAAAGGTTAGGCACTTAAATTATTTGGGACAATTTACCTTGGATCTTTTTATGATCATGGACATTTAATAACCACTCTTTCAGAGAAAGGAACCATTTGCTCTCCACTTTGGAAAAAAAAGCAGTGCATACCTCATTTCCTTACATTCCCCAGTATCAATGTGAGCATGAAGTGCAAGGTCTGGTTAAATTACTCCTTCCTCCTGAGTATGGAAAAAAAAGAGAATTCAAGGTTATGCTCATACCATTCCTGTTCAGGCTGAAAAGATCATCAAGATTGAGGACTGACTATACTTCTAATGTCGATGAACATTCAAAATTGAAGGTACTATGAAGGAAGAGCAGAAGTAAAACCTGTTCCTAACTTAGTAGATGAAGAATTCACATTAAACAGCTGTTCTTATATTTGCTCCATTGAGGGTTCTTTCTCAAATTATTATTTTTTTTTTAAATTTAGTATCTGTATAATGAGAAATATAGTTTGTGTCTCTAATTGAGGTCAAACCAAAACCACTTTAAATGAAATCCCATGCAATGCTCCATTTCACAATACCTTTGAATTTCTTTTTCGTGTTTTGACTCTTATGGGAAAATACAGGTGACCTACTAGGTCAAGGAAAACCTTATAAGTTACACTTGCAGAGTAACAAACAGCATCCTAGAATACAATGAAAACTAAATCAAAGAGACAGGACCCCAAATATGTTAATTTTCAACCAAAAACTTTACACCTAGAAATGTTAAAGAGAATTAAAGAGTGGTAAACAGTGTAAGTCCAAGTAAGTGAATTGTGTACCAGCATTTACTCTGCTATAATTTGATTTTCTCCCCTATTAGGACAAAGAGTAACTGTAGTGAACACCTGATTTCCAGAGTAAAATGGACTAGTTTGGCCCAGACACTATTCTTGATCCGATAAGTTACATTTACAAGATAAATCTAGAAAGCTCGGCTATTACTGGAGTATTTGTAAGAATTACTTTTTTATTAACCTTAGTCATGAAACATATGCTTCTGATGACCACACTGATTGGCAGAAAACATACTCCTTAAGCTTTACATATCATAAATGCTGAGCTAACTTTTTTATCTAAACTGACCCTTAAAAAGAATACTGAACTATGTATAAATATAAATCTGTTTCTTTACAAAATTACTCCTGCAGATTGTTATTTTTTGAACAAAATACAAATAATACAAAGACAGCACTACAGATGCTACTCTGGTTTTGATATTCTGTATAGAAAAACCTACCAAGAAATTTGAATTCTCCAAGAATGATTCATTCATGGATTGGTAACTGAAGTGAACAATTTTGCATTGATGGTGTAATGAAGCCTTCTTATTATTTCATAGTTTATGAATAATGGAAGTTGGTAATGATATTAATGATGATAGAAGTAACTGTTACATCAGAGCATAAAGAATTAATTGAGAAAAAAAAAAGGCATAACCTGCCTAATTATTTCTCACTAATAATTCTGTGACTCAAAGTTTGAATAGACTAGTATTTATTCCTTCTGCATAAGTACTACCATCAGTAAGGAATATTAAAAACATTGCCATTTTAACAAATTGAAATGCCATAAGTAGACTTAACTGTAAATAACATACATATTCATTACCAATTACCTTTACTAACACTTTCACTGGTAAGCTAGGAAAGAATATAGTCTTTTTTTTCCCTTGTCTTTTCATACTCAAGTTTTATTTTTCATTGATTTGTCAGTCTTGTTATAAGCAACTTTGCATTGCTTGCAGCTTAATGATTTGACTTCTTTTATCACTCCATATAGATGTGTGCTGATTTCAGGTATCAGTTAATGGCTGACAAAACATAAGACATTGACCATTTTTAATTTTCTCTTTAAACAACAGAATAGATGATCTTAATTAGCGTATAATCTTGCACTTCACAGTAACAAAATGGAGACTTTTTTTTCAAAAGAGACTATTTTATTGGTATGTTATGTGGACATGAATTGGAAAATGAAATCAAATCACCTCCTGACAACCTTTATTCTGAAGGCAGTGTAAAATGTTGTCACAGAATGGTAACAAGAAATAATGATTGTTTTCAAAATTCCAACAACACAGCGGTACAAATCACTCAGAGTTCAGCCATCTGTGGAACTAGTCCTTGGAAAACCCTTCTACTTTCAACAGAGGTGATATAATCAATTCCTAATTTGAGCTGCAGTTACAACCATATTCATTTGAAGTCAAATGAACTACTTCCCTGTTAAAAAAAAATAAATAAAGGGAAGTACCGTCTATCAAATGTAGAATTTTGATGTTACAAAATTTTTGACTTACATTAACTTTTGAACAAATAAATACTCTTGCTTTAAACATGAAAAGGCTCATAACCCATGCACTATTTATGCACATTCTTAACTTGTAGTATTTCAGTAGTTCTACTGAATTCAACAATATTATTCAAGCTCTCTTTTTGCCCTTTTTTTTTTTTCTATTAAGCATAACAACAGTAAACCGTGATGCTGGTAAGACCAAAATACAAAGTATTAGCAATATTACTGGAGATGGTAGTAGATTTTTAGAGAAATATTGTAACCAACAGAAGATGTACAGACTGACCCTGCACTTTATGCAACTTTTTGATTTGTAGAAGTCTGAGGTTTCTTGCTTTCCTGAGCAAGATGTTCCATTTTGCCCACTGTCTCTATCTACTTGCCCTTTGCTTACATGAATTTCTCTCCTTATCCTTACTTGAACTCAAACATACTTTTAGAGTTCACAAAATCCTGCAACTCTGAATTCTACATGAATTACACACTGCCTGCAGTATCTGTGGGAATCAATGTTAGCTCCTACTGTCTACACAGGAATCTCATCCCATGTATATTCCCAAACCAGAAAAAATTTGGTGGTCATTGCTGAAATTTAGTGAGCTGGACCTCTGGAATGCTACCTATATCTGAATAAACAGGAAGAGAAAGACGTGTATTTGTACTATTTTCAAATATATTTATATTTATATTTATATTTATATTTATATTTGTATTTATATTTATATTTATATTTATATTTATATTTATATTTATATTTATATTTATATTTATATTTATATTTATATTTATATTTAATATAAATGTGATTATAAACACCCTGAATTGTTGATAAGTTCACATATATAAATAACAGTAATGGTCTATTTTTTCCTTAAGATGTGGTGCATATACTTTTGTATTGCAATACCAGTATTCAAATTCTAACAAACTTCTGAAGATAATGTTTTGTTGAAAAATTTCTCAGTTACCTACTGATGGGAAGTTCCTTGACTTTTGTTTGAGAAACATAAGGCAATAAAAGAATCAAAATTCTAAGGAGTACTGAACATGTCTTCTGGAAAAAAACCAAAAACCTCTTGAATATAGACCAAATTCAGCTTTGGATGAAGTTTACTTTGACTGGTAAAGTATAATACAAAGGACAATAGTTCAATACCTTCATTAAAGACCAGGACGCTGAGACAGAGCAAACTCTCAGCAAGTTCTCACAGATAATACAAAACTGTGAGGAATAGCTAATGGATGGTTGTGTTACCATCCAGAGGGGCTTAGACAGGCTGGAGAAATGGGCTAAGAGGAATCTTGTAAAATTCAGCAAAGGGAAAAGGAAAGTTCTCTTCCTGGGTTGCATAACTCCATACACCAGGATTCTCTGAGTGCCAAACATCTAGTGGAAAACACTTCTCAGCCCTTCAGAGAACTTTACGGTTCTGGTGGGTAGCAGAAATCTTTTCTCATAGCAAAGAAGGTCAAAAGTGTCCAGGACTGCATTAAGGAGAGTGCTTACCATCAGTTCAGGAGAGGAAATTCTTTTCTAAGCACTGGTGAGACTGCATCTAGAGTACCATGTTCAGTTCTGAACTGCTGCATATGAGAAAGACATAGACTTACTGATGCTAGTCCAGCATAAAGTCTTTGTGGTAAGGAACTGGAACACCTTTCGTATGAAAAGAGCATGAAGGTTGGTACTGTTCAGCCTGGAGAAGGAAGACTCTCAGAAAACATAATCAATCTGACTCCACCTGAACTGGGGAGCTGGACTGGATAATTTCAAGAGGTCCTTTCCAAAATAACATGATTCTGTCATTCCATCATTCTTGAACCTCATGATGTTTCTGTTGATCCAGACCTCTATTTTCTGAGGTCACTCTGAATTGACACTTTGCCATGTATTTTGTCAGCCACTCCACTTAGTTTAGTGCCCTTGAAGGCTTTCCTGCTGTTACCCTGCTATGGTTGTTCACTTCACTGATAAAGATGTTGAAAAAACAGGCCTCACTATTGACCCCTGAATATTCTGCTTGTCAGTGGCTGTCATCTGGACGTTGTATTATTACTCATATTCTTTGTTGACAGGGATCCAACAGGTTTTCTGCACACCTAAAAATATCTATCCATTCATTCAGCCATTGCAGATGTCTTCAGCTTCTGTTTTAGTTTCTGTTATTTCTGTTATTTCTGTTATTTAGGACAGAGCATAGTGTATGAAGGTCAAATGCCTTGGACGGTAAGCACTGCTTTCCTTATGGAGAAAAGGAAAAAGGTGAGTGAAAATATTATTATTGCTTAATTAGTGACTTCTTTTAAAAAAAACCCCTGTCAATTTATTTTCTGATAGGAGAAAATAACATACGATTTGTCCTATTTACTTGGTTATAGATATTCTTAATGACTGACATGTTAACAGGTTGTATATATACATTTTTTCAAAAGGTAGTGCAATTAAGATTCTAAAACTAATTAAAAAAAGAAAAGAAATGGTGATATCCTCTATATAATGTTTCCCTGAAAGAGATTTTAAAAATTTGGTTTAACTATGCATGTAATACAGAGAATAATGGGGCTTAGATGGCCTACCAGAGTGCATAATTACTTAGGTAATGTGGAATTCTGTGACAATTACTAAAGTCTGGTACTGGGAATTATATTAGTATTTTGTCATGGTATTAAAGGCTTAAAAGTAGAGAACAAAAAAAATTACCAGTAAGAAAGGTTAATGAGACTTACACTGGTAATGTGCATGGTACTTAAAATGTAGTATTTGGGACATTATGCTCCTTGTGGAAACAAGGAATGGTCATATGAGATCATTCTTAATTTAGAGTCATAAAAAGGGCATACAAAGTACTATACAAGCACAAAAGACAGATTCTAGACATGTGATGCCTCAAGGAGAGTTACATGCTGGCTACAGAACCATTAAAAGTCTTGAAAAGAAAGTTTTATTCAATTTTTATGCCTTGGCTCATCATTGGCAATGTGTAGATCTAAATATCTGTCCAGGTTAAATTAAAAAAAAAAGGGATACAAGGCTTAATCTCCAAAACAACACTATCAGCTATATTATGTAATGACACCACAGTCCTCAGAATTCCTTGGTAACTTTTAATTGTTAGGACAGGGGATGAGGGCCAAGGCATAGTATAACCTAATGCACTTGATTCTGTTTCAGTTTTAAATCAATGTAATTTATAAATGGTATGGGCAAACAAAATACCTCTACAGTGAAAGTAAGGTCAGAAATATTATCTGTTAATATTCTCTTTGAGAAGAATTATCTTTCTGATCCTAGCAACCATTCAGTCACATTGTAAATTCAGTCAGCCTGATGCAAGCCCATTTCATTATAATAGCTTAAAGTAAGACATTCTGCTAATAGAAGTGAGGCATGTTTTTGCTTTTCATAATTTTCCACATTTTGGGCAGATTTTCATAAGCGTTTAGACATATCAAGATACAGCAAGTCATCTAGTGGGATTTCTGTGGCATGACTTACATGCACAACAGTTTCTAAATATCTAGAGGGTTACTATCTACTTAAATATTTTAAAGTCTGACCCAGTTTTGGAAGCATGTGGAACTTGCTTCTGAACTGAAAAATGAGCATCATGAAGAGGGTGGGTAAAAGATAATTTGTCTTTTCTAGAAAAAACTAGAAAAGCATTGACAGATAGTGCCTGTCGGTAGCCTGTGGAGCACTGCCAAAGGTAACTTCAGATTCAAGATTTCAAGATTCGAGAAGTCTGGACAAGTATTCAAGGGCTAATCAAGTGTTGGTCACTATAAAGAAGATTTAGCAGGTCTAAGACAATCCTCAATCCATGGATGGGGTTTGGGAGCTGAAAACAATCTTAGACTGCTGGAGTAGTGGGAACAGCATTATATGTTTATCTAGATATTGCTCTTCATAGGAGTTCTCAAGGGGTCACTTATAGAGAAAGTTTATTGGGCTGGTCCAGTATGGATATACATGTACAAATGCAATTGTAGTCCTGAGGACATGAGTGACAGGAAAAAAACCCCAAAAAACAACAAGGTGTGGCTCTTAGGAACAAAGGTATGCATATCATGAATAAAAGAGTCTGAAGTTTAAGGAGGACAAACTAATTATCTCTTGCCAGCAGACAAACGGAGAAAATCTGCCTGTTCTGTCACTGAGTAAAGGGGCACTTACTGCACTCTCCCAAGGGGTCTCCAGAAGGAAGCGGCATGGAGGAAAAAGAAATATTCCTTCAGAGACCCAAACAGGACAGCGGTCATGGGATCATACCCTCTACATTTGCCCCACTCATTGCAGGTGGCTGTGGCCTTCCTGAGGAAGGCTGAAATGGCCAGCATAAAATGCCCCCAAGAAGTACTGGACTGGGAAGTGCAATACTAGCGAAAAAAAGAATAGAATCAAAGGATTTTCTCTTTAAAAGATGTAAGAAGATGATTAATGAGTCTTTCTGTAATAATTAGATTATGTGGACTCTTAGACAGTTAAAATATTAATTGGAGTAGTGATAAGTTCCTGGCTCACAGGAGAAGTGTGTTGGTGACACCATAATGATGAGCTTCTGAGAGTTGCAAGAGCAGAAGATCCACCATAGGGCTGGTGTCACCAAGTCCATGGCTGGGTACAGCCAGGATGCTTACAGGGACTGCAACCTCCTGGCATTAATAATGAAGAAAAATCTCTTAGAGGTTATCTTGAAGTAAGTCCCCCATTCTCACAGTGTAGTAACTTCAGTTTATGTCTAATCCAGAGGCCAGTTTTTCTGTTTTCATCTAGCCTTACACTTCCAAGCCTTTGCAACTGAATTATGATTACAGGTGCAATTTGGTTACTTTGGTGATAACATGATACAACAGGTGATCTGCCTGTTTGAGATATGTATGCTTCTTTTGCAGGTCTGTGGCTACAGCAGCCAAGCTTCTCATCAGAATATTTATGTAATATGAAAAAAGAGTTAAAATATTTGCATGATTGCCTTAGGAATCAAGTATTGGGGTATTTGCTTGTTTCTTTTACTAATACCCCATGATTATTAAAGTGTTTTACTTTTGAAAATATCCCAAATTTTTCAAGTTCTGTGGAGGGGATACTTAATGCACTTACGGAGCCTTGGTGAGAAGAGATCTGTGCTTTACAAAAGGTATCAATCACCTGTGGCTTGCTGTACCTTTGTCCGTATAGAATTAACTACAGCAAGAGCATAGAGAAAAACAAGTGGAGATCAACCATTTTAGCTAAGAGCAGGGTGGCTGATTCCTCTTGTGCCCCTATTCCCTCATGAGAAAATCACATTGCTGAGGAATCTAGAGCAGCTGTATCTTTATCTAGCACTGCTAAGTCATTGATCTCTCACTGCCACCAGGCTTTTATAATTTTTGTCCTAAGTGAGATAGGATGATAGTTTTTCCTTTATGTATAAGCTACTTCCTTATCTTGTAAAGTCATTAATTCCCTTTCCTTATTGCTTATGAATTCATCTTGAGGGCCTGACAGTCTTTTTGTAATCTTTTTCCTCTCTCTTTCCCTTCATTCTCTTCCAGATGTCTTGCTTTCTGCCTGAGGTTGTCTGAGTGCTTATGAATTATCTTCTTCTCTACAGCAAACTCTCTTCAGTTACATTAAAAATAAAATAAAGAAAAAAAACCCCAAAAAACTCCAAAAAACCCCACTCCAACCAAACAAAGAAAATACCCTAAAATTAAACCCCAGACCAAAAAAAATAGACCAGTTTTGTTAGATAGTCAGCTTTACCATACTGGTTGTCAGATATTATTATTATTATTATTATTATTATTATTATTATTATTATTATTATTATTATTATTATTCCAGTTAATAAGTATTTCATGAAGAGAAATTTTGTCAATGACCATGTCTATTATGGTATCAGAAAAATTTCATGCACAATTTTGTCTATAAAAGTCAGAAATTTATATCTGGAAATTTTTAATAGGCAATATTTTAGCTTAAAGACTCAAGAACACAGTTTAAAATCCACCTAGAAATTTCTATATTTGTCATCAAAATATATTCTGAAAGTGGAACGATAGGTTTCATTTTAAGTTAAAAAAGTCAATGAGACTTTTTAGACCATGAATTATCTGAGAGCTAGCACTCTCAATTTTAGACTGAAGGGAACCATATATTTCTATTTAATCCATGAGTAAAACCAAGATATGCTAATTTATGCCAAAAATCTATATATTGATTTTTATGAGCTTTTAGAATTGTTTACTATCTATCATACTTTCATATAGAAAATGTAACTATTTCCAAGGTATTTTATTAGAACCTCTGAATGGCAGTTTTATTAGATGAGAATCAGGACACAAGGGGGCTCACTTGCTTTACTTTTCTGGATTTTCTTGTAATATTGATATTGTACAAAACATGGTTTTCCTTGGAATTATACAGGAGATTTTTTTATAAACTTATAAATGTAATTGAAGGATAGGTTATTCTACTTTGAGGAAGAGAAACGTAAGCTTATAATCCTTTTCCTTTTGTTCAAAATATATAATTTTTCCTTAATTCAGCTTCCCACAAAACAATTACAAAAATGAAACCTTATTCACTAATGCACATTAAATTTGATATGTATGAAGACATTAATTTCAAAATCTTTTTTTAACGAGGTGGATGAGATTAGTCCAATCTTTTTAAACATGTTATCTTATATGTGTGAACCTTCTTTCACCTATGATGAAGTGTTCCACTTTTGGAAAATATTAATTGCCTTTGCCAAAGTAAATAGAGTGGGTTAAAAAAGGCATTTCATTATTATCTGAGCAAGACTGACTCCTCTTTTACTTCAGAGGAATAAAACCACTACTCTTGTATGACAGAGTTGCTTTGCCTGAGAGAAATAAGCTTTCCACTTCCTGAATTACATCTGATTGCCTGTTCATACACTGAAGGTGATGGCTGCTCCACAAAGGAAAGGATGAGGGGTTTTCCTGCATGGATCTGTTAAAGCGTGCAGTACCTTTGTCTCTTTGACATCCTGTGCGGAAAAGAATTGTTCTTCAATGCTTTCTTGTAGTCCAGATTATCCTGTGCTTGCACTTCAGGCAGAATATATCTCTTATTTTCAGTAACATTGCTTTGTATCCTTATATCACCATGACAAAGACAGAACAAATTTCCTCGCTAAGTATTTCAACTTAATTTCCTCCTCAGGAGGAAGAAAATTCATCAACAAAAAATAACTGGTTTTCCCTTTTATGCTCTTGAAGCATTAGTTGACTAATACTATCCCAAACACATTCTGACATTTTCAATGATGCTGAGAAAAAAAAACCGAACAAAAAACCCACACTAATACTGAAGTGATTCTGAAACTTGTACAATGAAAACAATTGTATCCATTCTAGGTATATTAGGTAAGTAGAAAAAAAAATCATATTTCTGCAAAATGAAAAACGGTGAAAGAAATGTCAAGAAAAATATTTGCAAGTCTCTCAGGTCAGAAACAAGAGTTAATTTTTCCTGGTTTTATAGCAATGTTAGAGAATTTATTAATTTGATTTTGATGATGGATATACAAAATGTTTCTAAAATGTTGGCTCACCTTAAGAGATGAAATTCTCTTTGAAAGAAACCAACTGCAAATAACTTATCTGTTGAGGTGCTTTTTGGTTTAAGGCATTTATTTTTGCAAAAGCTCTTAGAAGTTTTAGGTCCCTCTGGGGTCTTAAAGCTTGTGCTGAGCTGGATAAAATATTTGAAAGCAATGAAAGAAACATAGTCTAATAACAGTAGTTACTAGACAAAGCCATGATTCAGCCAAAGGAAAACAAGCTCTTGACAGATTGTGGCTTGTTCACAAAAATGAAGGTAGGCCGTGGCTTTACGCCTTTCCAGCCCCATCCTCCTGTCCAAATGAGATTGTTTCTATCAATAGAAAGTAGACATGCTGTGAATAATAGCTTTGGGATTTGTATTTATCAATCCATAATATTCTACCTGAAAAGGTCCATTACTGCATTTTTTCCTCAGATATTTTCATTAGGTTCATGAGACTTTTTGCCAGAAGAAGGAATTTGGGTTTGTACACAGTATCTTCTCTTTCTCTGCATTACATGGATTTTGACAAGTCCATTGGAAAAAATTTACAGTTTGAAATACAACTTTGAGTTGAGGACTAAATGCTGAAACTCTTTCTCATATTAGTTACCTCAGTATGGGCATGGAGAACTTTCTTTTTAAAGATTTCAGGTTATAGAAAAACAATTAGTCTACATTAAAATGATGTAGCTGAAACCATACTACCCTGGGTTTAAAGCACAGTCCATGATTTCTAACCATAGTTTCTTTGGTTAAGCAAATACTATTCATGTCCTGTCAAAAAATAAGCAACATTTACCTAATTGTGTTCATACACTTGAGCATGTCAAATGCCTGATGATAAAAAAACCAATAGTATAAGAGACACAGTCCAAGTACCTGGAAGAATTGAAGTAGGTAATGATATGAGTTTTAACTGAACCCATCTGATCTCCTCATCACACCTGGAAATAGGTTGTTAGATTATTTAATGATACATAAAACCCTTAAGCTTTCTGTAGACAACCAGAAAGTATTCCATAGATTTTTTAGCAGAAATAAAATATGCATGCTGGCAGAAAAGGGATAAAATTGAAGTATTCCTGCTTTCACTTTTCCTGACTACTCACTTATCACATAATTTGACACAGAAATGTTAGTGTAGGTTATTGTCCTGATAATTCAACAATTCTAGTAAGGATTGATTTTATGTATTCAGTTACACTGCTCTTGCACCCACAGTGTTAGGCTCCAGTAAAATACACCAATTAGATTAATCCATCTGCCAGCTGAAGAAGTTGACAAGGTTAGAGGTGGCAATAAGAATCTGTCACATTTGCTTGCTTCCAGTACCATTTGTTTACAGTGTATGGATTTGGTGAGCTAAAGGAGTCCCTGCACTGCAGTGGAGCAGCTGAGCATATCTGTGTTCCGATTTCCTTCTTAGACGGCCAACTCAGAGTTCAAATGACTTGGCTTCTCCTGTGCACCATCAGTCAAGAGCTGTTCAAGCACCAATGGCTCATCAGAACACCAAGTTCCTGGAACAAAAGCAACTGTCCACTCAAGCCTTTTTGCCTGAAGCTTACCTACCTAAAGAACCCTTTATATGGTTCTTTTTTTATTGTTTTGTTTCAGTCTCCTCTCTGGTTACTCAGAGCTAGATGTCACTGCTGCAAAGTTAGTGAGAGAAGAACTGCCAGTCTGGCAGTGTCAAGACAATGGGGCAGCAGGGTAACTTCACTGATCTGTTGGCTTTCTTTATTGCAGAGCTCAAAACAATTTCTTATGAATTAAGGGTATTTTTAAAAAATATTTTTTAAAAATTCACTTTTAAAAAAGTTTGTCAGTTTTTAAGAACTGTCAGCCAGATTTAGGGAAAAATTACCTATAAGAGGGCGTGAACACTTGCTGACTGCGGTTTTCACTAGACCCCTTGAGAGTTACGAGTTTTATCTTGGTTATTCCTAACAGATATCTCTCTGTGAATTTGCAATTTTTTTTGAAAACTGTCCCTGGATTCTTTGCTATCACCGTTTTTCTTGTATACCAATCTATTTTAAATCACTAAAACCACATGAAAAAAAAATTTCCAAGCAATTTATCATATTCCACTTTTGCAGTGTGTGATTCCCAAAAGTTCTCTGTAGTAAAGCATGTAATGCTAATGAAAACCACTGACAACCTGTTTCTAGTTCTGGATTTCTAAGCAAAAACTTGTTTATGGTAATGCAAATTAAAATGAACTTGTAAATAGATATACTCCTTCAGTAAGTGAATGATAGAACCAAATTGATACAGCTCTGTTGAAATTCAAGGGGTTACTTTATTTATGTGACCCAAGAAACTTACCCTAGCAAAAATTTCAAACCATATTATCTTTTTAATCCCTCTTACCAACTAAGAATGATATCAGAAGACAAGTAAGCAGAGTGAAGTCGAGTAGAAAAAAAATCTGAGTTAGTGAAGAGCTGGCATGTATTAAAGACATTGTACAAGAAAGTCTGGATCACCTCCTACCTGAAGTCTATATATTTATCATTGTGAATATGAAATTGAGCTGCACCTTTGTAAGCTTTCCCTGTAAATTGAACTTAGAGATTTCAGCTCATTGTTATTTAAATGTCACTATAGTATTTACAGGACTAAGTTGCCACAAAGATTAAGTATTTTGGAATCATCACAAAATGTCTTTGTACACAGCTGTAGAGATGTGCCTGAAGCATGTATGGCTTGGACTTCAGTGTTATTTTTACACACTTCCATATAATGAAGAGTGTCAGGGCTGTATAAACAACTATCTAATGAAATATTCTTGGTTGAAAAATAATTTTAGAGCGTCTAAAAAAATCATGCTCCTATACCAGATGGTGAAATCTATGCCATATAATTCTCTGTTTAATTGTGTGTTATATTGCAGCTTTGAATAACCTGGCATGCGAAAGGCTGGTTGAAGCCCATCATCCATAAGTACAAAACCAGTTATTTTGGGGAAGTGTTATGGGAAAAACTATTGAATGTTTCTCAAAACATAAAGGTTAAAACTGTCAGTTATATGCAACAGGTTGACAGTGTCATTAGAATTCTATAGTGAAGTCTTAGAGATATTTTGGCAGTATATCAAAGAACGAAGAAATAGTGATTGAATATGCAGATTTTTGGAAAATGTCTACAGCTTAAGCTGCTATATTGAAAACAACTTCCATGTGCCTGCCAGGATTTAAAAAGAAGTATTGTGAAGAACCGAACTGCAGTCATTGATGAAACAGTCTGAAGTAATTACAGGGTGTTGCAGCATTACAGAACAGACTTGTGCACTTTATGGATTTTGGACTCTGTAGTTGCAGTGGACATCAAATACAGAGTTAGAGCAAAGTACAGTTTACAGACCTCGGACTATATGAACTTCAAAACGGTGTAGACTTTTCACCTGATATTAAGGATTCCATACCCTGAAAGGGAATTAAAACTTTTTAAAAAAATTGAATAGATCAACTTCTAGAATTTTTCTAGTTGCACTTGTAGTATGTTCTAGTAATTCATCAATGTAGAAGAATAAAAACAAGTGCAAATTACATTGCAATTCTGAATGGAGATATAAAAAAATGTTCATTATTATAGCGTTTTTATATTCATATTAAATTTAGGATATATTTCTACCTATTATTTATAATGGAGGTGGATCAATACTTTAATGCAGATCCATGGAATACTCTAATATGTTCACACAGTATGCTACTTCTTTGACCAGACAATCCTTTTTATACATCAGGCTGGAAGGACACTTCCCAAACTTGCAGTTTAACAGCACTTGAAATGTTCTTTGACAAGCTGTGGTTCTAGCAGGCATCATCATTTAGCATTATGGTATTTAACTCTTCTTATGGGTACATGAGTAAGTTATTAAGCTTGCAGTCATGCTGTTTCTAGAAAGTTTTTTCTTACCTAAAAGCTTCCAAGTGAAAAAAAATATTAAGAGAGTAGAAGAAAGTAGTTTTAGTGTGTGGTTCAAACCATTTTTCAGCTTTTTTATTTTTTCCTTGAGAACTGAATGCTCATGCTGGGCTGAGTTCCCTGAAGAAGTGGCTTACATTCTCTAACTGGTATTTGATTCTCTCATTCCAGGAGTAAAGACTTCAGTATAGGAGGGTAACCTCAGTTAGAAACAGAGATTTGTCACATCCTTCACAGTATTTAAAAAAGAATCACAGTAAAGGCTTACTTTTGATTTGAAATAGTATGTATAGTCAAATGACTGCAGAAATAACTGAAGAAATTAAGTAAAGTCAACGCTATATTAAATGAAATTAATACCACCTGTAATAAAATTTATAAATTAACTTCATTGTTCTGTTTTCTTCTGCTTTAGTCAAAAGATTGAAACTTTCATTTTTCATGGCATTTAAAAATAATATTTATCAAGAAAAATTTTAGTTTAATTCTCTTCTTTCCCTTTTTGTCTTTCTTTTGTAAATGATCTGGAGGCTGGAGTCAAATGTATATTAAGGAAGTTTGCTGATGATACTAAATCAGGAGGAGCTATGGATTCCCTCAAGGATAAGGAGGCCTTATGGAGAGATCTGGATAGAGCAGGGAGTTGAGCAATGATGTAATCTAGTGGGTGGCATCCCACTGTATCAAGGTGGTTGGAATTAGATGACTTTTAAGTTCCCTTCCAGCCCAAACCATTCTATGATTCTGTGATTCTATTATTCTATGACCATCTGAAATTCAACAAGAGAAAATGCCAGATTCTGCGCTTGTGCAGGGTAATCTTGGTTGCACATACAAACTGGACAGGCTGGAGAGCAGCCCCACTGCAAGGAGCAGGTCCCTTTCAACCTGTGATAGTCTTTGATTCATACCAGGTCTAATTTGCTTTTCTTGTTAAAGAATACATATTTATTTGGAGAAATTTTATCCTGTGCTGAGCAGGAAAGATGACTACATTAAGCTGAGCAATAAATTTTTAGTTTTTGGCTGCTTCTCCCTCCCTCTTCTCCTTGCCCTTCTGATAATGGCTTTAGAATACCTAGCTACATGTAGGTAAATAACTGCAACATTGAGCCAGAGAATTCAGTGCTTGAGCTAGAAAATTCAGCCTCTTTCTACATTTTGTTCAGTGCTTTATAATCTGATATTTTCTTGTTGCGACAGAGAGGTGAAAATGATTTGAGTCCCAAAAATATTTTGGCCAGTGATATTAGCTTAGCCAACCCATACCAGGAGCTTTACCCCGTAATATTGACATTATTCAGTGAATTATCTTCATTGTTTTGTTACCAAAACTTTTTATTATTTGAATAGTTATTAAGAATCGGTCTTTCCAGAAGTGGTAAACAGTGTGTTGTTTACAAGTGCAGTGACTCAACAGTAGTCAGCAACTGATGATTCATTACCATATGCTACAATTTCCACAATTGTTGGTGATTATTAGTTGAGAATGTTGATCCAATCTTAAAAGACAACTTATGAGTTTATAAATATTCTGAAGGTGAAGACCCCAGGCAGGATTCATCTTACTTGGCTTTAAACATCTACAGTTGGAATGTCTGCCCTCAGCTCCGTTTCTGCTCAACTAAGAGAAATATGCACATCTGTTGCATAGTTCATCTGTTCAAATTTAGCTGACCCCCCTAAAATGAGGTGAGTTGTACTGTAGAAGTTGTAATTGGTCCCCATGTTCTATAAAAAGGAATCTGCATAGATAATTTTGAGATTCACTGAGTGCACTAAAATGCAAATAGAGACCCTCCCTCCTACCCCTCTCACTACAAAGCTGACCAGTTTGCCCTTTCAGTTCACAAACACTGAGAGAGAGAATCTCTCCTCCAATTCAGACTTCCCTTGTCCTCTATTTCTTCATTAACTTTCTCTTAGATGCTTCAAAGCCACAACTTGGAAACTACCTCATACATGGAGATGCTAACATTTCGGTGATGAACACACCTTCTAGATCAGTTTTTACTTTTGGCCTATGTGTGATGGAGATATCCCTGCATTTGTTGGTTCCGAAGTTCTGCTAGAGAAGAATAAACATTTTTGAAATAAACATTTCTAGGCTGTGAGGATGGGGTGTGGTTGATCTGTCCAACAATATGTGATGTAGTAGCGTTTTAGTCCACAGAAACTCTGCCCTTTTTATTCACGTGCTGATATGGTGGAAGTTGTTATATTGTTATTTATTTTATTGTTCTTTATTTTATTGTTATTATAGTTGTTTTATTTCTCTTACCAGGAAGCTGTATTGAGCCTGTCTGGGAAGGAGTTAAGTTTCCTTGTAGCACTGCTGTGCTTTGTGCTAGTTACCAACTAGAACAATGTTGGTAATACTCCAGTGTTTTGGAGACTGCTGAGCAGTGTTGCACATAACAAGATCCGTGCTGTCTCTTCTAACTTGCCCTCCAATGGCCTGTAGGCTGAGGGTGAGCAAGGCTGAGAGGGAACACAGCTGGAACAACTGACCCAAGCTGACCAGAGAGATGCTCCTTACCAGACAACATCGTGCCCAGCATGAAACATTAAGAGAAAGAAGGAATGGAGTGGGCATTTTTGTAAGGCATTTGTCATTAAGGTATTTGTCTTCTGGAGCACTGCTATGCATATTGAGGCCCTGCTTCCTAGAAAGTGACTGGGGAAATAGAGAATTAATCTCTTTCTCCTTTGCTTCTCAGCACTGCTTTTTCTTTACTTTGCTAAGCTGCCTTTGTCTCAAGGATTTTTTTCTCCTTCATCCTGCTGAGAAGGAGGAGGTATAGAACAGCTTGGTAAACACCTGGAATCTCACCAAGATAACCCACTACAGCATCCAAAAATTGCTACTCAATTTTCAAAGAGAAAAAAAGGATGATTTTGCTAGGAGGAAAAAAATTAGTAGCTGCAAATTGTTTATTCAACTTTAATTTTCAGATGAAACAGGAATGAATCGTTTAAGCTCTCATAAATTTTAATCTGTGTTGAAGCTGTGGACACTTAAAAGTTTTTTCTTTTTAGATGTTTATATTTAATTAATAACCGTCTTTTATATATATATATCATAAATAGCTTGCTTCTTTTTATTTGAAATTATGCCTAAAGTTTATTACTTTCTAGTGAAAAAGTGAAAGATTATCTTTCATATGTTAAAATAAACTGAAATTGATGACCCTGAGACATATAAATGGAAGCAGAACAGAAAACCTAGTTCTGAAAGTTGTTTCATAAATAATTCATGACGTTTCTAGAAATAGTCTGTGAGTTTTTTATGACATTTTGTAAGCCCTAAAGTTTTTATTATCACAAGTTCTATACTGCTGCAGTTGTAAGCTACTTTTGCAAATATATAAAACGTACAGTTGGAAGGGCAGTAAAACCAGGCATCTTTGCCCCACAGTGCACATTTTCTTATTTTTAGGTTTTTAGTATTCTCAGGCATTTCTAATTACCTGAAACATTCAACATAGTACCTGATATATTTATTAACTAACTAACTAGGAAAAAAAAAATCAAACAAAACAAAACAAAACAAACAAAAATACACAAAAAGACCCCCAAACCAGAAAAAAGATGTAGCCTGCATCCTGAGAAAGGTTTAGAGCTGATAGATTTTCACTAAGAATTCACAAGAATTAGTAAATGCAAACAGTTTTCAGTTTCTTTCTCCTTGTATAACATATCTAAAGCCATGACATAACTTTGGGGACTGATTACTCACTTTGTGTTTTACCTCTTTTCCATTGATTGTGGTGATTCAAAGCCTAGTTTTTATTTAATAGTTATGGCTGAGAAGATAAATACTTTCTGACATATATGACACAGTGATCATATTAATATAAAATGGAATTCTTGCAAAAAAGCTTCCCACAAGAATTCATTGTCTCAGTAATTTAACTAGGGAAATTTTGTCAGAGGATTTTCAGAACTCAATCCTATAGGAGAGGAAGAAAAAAATCATGATGTTGAGGGATTTTTTTTTTATTGTTTTCTATTTTTGGTTGTTGGTTTTGTTGTTGTTTTTAAAGAAAACTTTCCTCCCTTTATTTCTCAGTTCTGGTTTACAGCAGGAACGTTTGAAAAAACTAACAAAATTATTAGTGCTTTTTGGAAACTAATAATAATATGAAGCATCATAATCAATCGATACATGCAAAACTGGGAATTACACTTAATCAGGGTCTCAGATTTAAACTCAGCAATACTGGGGCACATGTGCAAGTCCCATGAGGATTCAGGAAAAATACTTCAATGTCTTTCCAAATGTGTTTAACTTGGGAACCCAGCTTTTGCATGTTCAAACTTACAAAAGACGTCCCATCTTTTCAGATGGAAAGTTATAAAAGATTTTCTTGTTTTTTTTTTTTTCATGTTTTTTTTTCTCTTGTCAGAGAGTAAGCCAAATTTCTCACTCTGAGAGTAATATAAAATTGTATAGTCAATAAACAGGGAATAAAAAGGAAAAAAGAAGGAAAAAATAGTTCTAAGGAAAAAAAAATATTCTATATTTTCCTTGTATATGGTTGTGTCCTAGGTCTCAAAGTCAGTCTCCACTGGTTTATGTAGTGGCAGCCTTGTTTTTGCAGTTTCCTTTTACAATCTCCCTTTACTTCTATTTCAATAAATTCTTTATCTTCCCTTTGCCCAATCTCTTCTGCTTTGACAATATTTCACTTCAGAGCATTCAGATTTTTTTTATTTTTGACTTATACATAGAGACAATTGAGACATGCACACAGTCTACCATTATCAAAGTAATGTCTATCATTTGCAATAGTGAAAGTCTTCAAACACTAAGAGAATTTTTGAATCAATCTTGGACCTCAGTTTGCTCATATCTTTTATACGTATTTTTAAAATCACCTTTATTAAGCAAAACACAATAACCAAATACTAAGGTACTGCTGGTTTCACAAGGGATTGAGTACATGCCCCAAACAAAAGGTAAAAAACTAATGCTTAAACTTCTGGATTAGGATATTAACAGAATCACATGAGCACAGAATGCTTGTTAGGGATGGAAGGCACTTCTGGAGTTCACCCACTCAAACCCCCTCTCCCAAGGCAGTCTCCTAGAGCAAGGGACATAGGAATGTGTTCAAGTGGGTTTTGAATGTTCGGAGAGGGAGACTCTATTATTTCTCTGGGCAGTCTGTTCCAATAGTTTTCCATCCTCAGTGTAAAGAAGTTCTTCCTCGTGTTGAGGTGAAACTTCCTCTGTTTTAGTCCATGGCCATTGCTCATCCTCCTGTCTCTGGGCATCACTGAAAAGAGTCTGGCAAAATATTCTTGGCACACACCTTTGAGATATTTATGTGCATTGATGAGATCCCCTCTCAGTCTTCTCTTCTTTAGAATAAACAAGCCCAGCTCCCTCAGTCTCTCCTGATAAGAGATGCTCCAGATTTATCATCATCTTTGTGGACTCCAAAGGACCCTCTCCAGTAGTTCCTTTTCTCTCTTGTACTGAGGATTCCAGAACTGGACACAGCATTCCAGATGTGGCCTCACTAGGGCTGAGCTGAGTATAGGGGCAGGATCAGCTCCCTTGACTTGCCAGCCACGCTCTTCCCAATTCACCCCAGGTGCGCCTGGCCACAAGGCCATACTGCTGGCTAGTTGCCAAGTTTTCATTCACCAAGACTTTCAGGATTTTCTCCACAGAGCTGTTCTCTGGTAGGTCAACCCCCAGCTCCTTAGCACCCATGGGTGCATCCCATCAGAGCCCAGATGTTTAGTCTGCCCAGGTAACCTGTAACCCACCCTCCTATGACCAAGGGAAAATCTTCCTTTGTCCAACCTTCTTTTACCTCTGAGATCTGGGACTCCTGATGGCTGAGCTCAGCAGTAAAGACCGAGGCAAAGATGTCATTCAATACTTCTGCCTTCTCTGTATCCTCGTTCTCTGTCCTGGACACCCACGTGCTTCAGCAGCAGCCCCACATTTTCCCTAATCTTTATTTTAGTGACGAAACTTGTCGAAACCTTTATTTTTGCCCTTGATGTCCTTTGCCAGAGTCAACTCCAAGTGGGTCTTGACCTTCTCCATTGCATTTCTGCTTACCATGATGATGTTCCTATAGTACTTCCATGTGGTCTGTCCCTTTTTTCCACATCCCATAAATTTCTTTCTTCTGTTTGATATTTGTTAGAGATCCATGCTCGTCCCATCCATTCCCTTTGATTTCATCATCATGGGATATACTGGTCTTGAACTTGGAGGAAGTGGTGCTTAAATATTTGACCGGGTCTCTTGGAATTCCTTCTCTTCTAGAGCCCTATCCTGTGGGATTTCTCTAAGCAAGTCCTTGTTGTGCTACCTCTTCATTCAATGCTGAAAGGGTTATAGTTCAGCTTTGTATGCAGGTGACTGTGATGTGAGTTACAAATGTGTTTTTTTGTTCATCCATGATGTTCTTACAATGCTGATTTAGCACTAAAACTGCTAGTTACTACCTCTGACTGCCAATTTCCATTTTTTTTTTCCAAATACACCAAACTGATATGTCCAGAATTGTTATCTGACTTGAGAGCCTTAGAACTGCTTGTTATGTTGTGGCAATAAAGAACAGAAATAAGTGTGCTTTCCATCTTCCATTCTCCACCCATAATCATGGCTGCAGACAAATATATCCATCTTTACAGGCAGTATATAAGAAAAGTTCTTTCCACAAGATCATATGCTGATGTCTTTTAGAAGTATGGAATTTTATTCAGTTTGGAAAAACACCAAAGTTCTGTGCAAAATTACTTAAAGGAAAAACATAACATGTTTCCTGGGTGCATAACACAATCCTTGTTTTATTTTGTTTTGCATAGAACAAGAGTTGACATGTTAGAGAAATGGTGAAAGCAAGAGAAATGGAAGATGACATAAGTGGGAATCAGTGCGTAAGCCATTCAGGCTAATAGGCAGACTAGATTAAATATATATATATATATATGGCAAACAAAGAGTAAAAATTGCAGTGAAATCTGTAAATGAGAAAGAAATGCAAAGATCAAACTAATATTAAAGCAGTATGAGCCTTCAAGTATAGAAACATGTTGAGCATATTGTGTTTCAGTTGGAGATAGTGGGAAGTGAATATAAAGAAAAGATGGAAAAGTCGTCATGGAATGAGTAGAAGAAAGCAGACTGAAATACTGTGTATTTTTAATTCCTTCCACTCAACAGTACAATCTCAGCATAGGTAAAATATGATCAAATTGTCACTCTCAGTAAGTATTCACACCATCCTGCAGAGACACCTTGGCAAATTAGAGGACAGGACAATCACTAATCAGTTCAACAAGGAAAAATGCCAGATTCTGCATCTGGGATAGAGCAACCCTGGATATACAGACTGGGGAATGAGATGCTGGAAAGAAGTGCTGCTGAAAAGAGGTTCTGGTCACTGGAAAGTTGAATGTGAGCCAGCAGTGCCCTGGCAGCCAGGAGGGCCCACCCTGTCCTGGGGGCATCAGGCACAGCATGGCCAGCTGGACAAGGGAAGGGATTGTCCTACTTTGCTCTGAGCTGGGGTGGCCTCACCTCTAGCGCTGTGTGCAGTTTTGGGTGTCACAACATAAGAAAGACATTAAACTATTAGACAGCATCCGAAGGAGGGCAGCAAAATGGTGAAGGGCTTTGAGGAAAAGCTGTATGACAAGAGGCTGAGGTCACTTGGCCTGCTCAGACTGGAAAAGAGGAGACTGAGTAGAGTCCTCATTGCAATCTCCAACTTCCTCCTGAGGGGAAGAGGAGAGGCAGACACTGATCTCTTCTCTGTGGTTACCAGTAACAGGACATGAGGGAATGGCCTGAAGTTGTGTCAGGGGATGTTTAGACTAGATATTAGAAGAAAGTTCTTTGCCCCGGGGGTGGATGGGCAGTGGAACAGGCTCCTCAGGGGAGTGTCACAGCACCAAGCCTGACAGAGCTCAAGAAGTGTTTGGACAATGCTCTCAGGCACATGGTGTGATTCTTGGGGATGTTGCTGTGCAGGGCCAGGAGTTGGACTTTGATGATTCTTGAGGGTCTCTTCCAACTCAGCTAATTCAGTGACTCAGTGATTCTGTGATTCTGTGACTCAGAACTACATGGTCTGATTTCATACTCTTCAACGTGAAGAACCATCAGGAGATTACTTTATAGGATGTCTGTCTTGCCCTCTTGATAATTCCTCAGGCTAAACTTCTCTGCTTTCTCATAATATTCAGTATCAGAGCAGCTGACTCAGAACATCTATAGAGACATCTCACTGCTCTCCCAAATGAAGCATGGAACCATATATGTGCACAAAAATGATGATGCATTTGCAGATAAAAAAACAGGGTATCTCCTTTTCATTATTATAATCAAAGTGTTTGCTTATGCTTTGCATTTGGTTTGGTATGTTAATTATTACCTTTTCCACTTCTGAGCAAAAACTTCAGTATTCATCTGGTCATAGATGTATTGTAATAATACAAGGAAATTTCTGATCAATTCCCAATTACTGAGCTAGAGAGAATGGCTGATATTTATCAACAAATGGCAACTCCAGAAGACTTTTTCTGTACTACCTCATTAGTACATATATGATGAATATAATGATAAAATCAGTGCTCTTTCTCCTTGCTTTAAAATAAGTATGACATTTAATCATGTGGGTATGGCATTGACCTAAGAGTTTATGGCATGAATTTAGGTATTTCCAGAATATATACTCCATTAGCTGGCATTACTTGCTCTGAAATATTATTGCTTTGTACCTGATCTTCTAGAATTAATTTTGTTTGAAGAGTGAAAATTCATTCAGTCTGACTTTTCTGTTCTTTTACTCTTTACCTTTTTTATCAGTGTTTTGCCATCAGAAAGTTTATTGTTACTGTGTTTTCTTCCTTGCAACAGTGAAAATGTATTGACTGCTCTGGAACCCAGGGAAACCACCCACTGATGAAGATTTTGCATGGGTGGCTGTTGTGGAGATAGCAGTCAGTTCTCAAATTTTTTTCACATAATGAATACTGTATTTCTACTTTAAAAGAATTTTTTAAAATAAGTAAAATGTTCTCTACTAAGTTTTATAAATGCCTTAAAAGGTCTTACCGTATCTCTGTTTATGTGAGAAACTTTTAATGCTTCTGAAAAAGGCAATATTATGGGAAGATCTCCACAAATAAAATTATAAGAGATGAGACAGAAAGGGAAGAGTGAGTCTGAATAACAGGTAGCAGTAAAAATAGGCTGGATCTAAAAAAGAGAATATATATTCTTGAAAGCTAGATTGATACCTTTTACAGTCATCTGGAGAGGAAGGGGTAAAGTAATGTCCAGGAAGAAGACAAGGACACAGAGTCAATATATCATGGTATATTTCAGAAAACTTACAGAGTAGCCTGAAAAAAAAAAAAAAAAAAAAGATGAAGGGTCTTTTTAAACATATGATGGTTAACCTCTGGAAAAGGTGTTCAAGTTGTCATTTACAAAAACTGAGATGCAGAAAGAGTCTGCAATGACCTGTGTCTTTCCCTGTTGCGGAGCCAGTATCTCTATGGGACAAGTAATGAAGAAATAAAAAGCAACCCTAGTTTTGGTGGTAAGATGTTTATTTCTACAAGCAAGAGAAAGAGCAGACAAGTGTATATGAGAAAGTAAGAACAAATGAAATCATAGAAGGCAAAGAAATTATGTTTATCAAAATCTTTTAACAAAGTAGGAGTCTCCAAAAACTAATATTTTAATTGTTGCTGATTTTTAATAGAATACATTGCAACATTTTCTGGGAGACTTCCGCTTTGATTGTAGAAAAAGCTGAAATGTAACCCAGAGAAGTCTGAAGAGAGATAAAAAGACAACAGAGGCCAATTTAGATTGGAACATAAAAAGTAATATCAAGCTGCAGACTCTTAAAAAATTAAACAATATACTAGTGGGGAAGATTAACACAGAAATAAAAATTAAAAATAAAAAAGCTAGTTCCAAATCATAAAGAATAATGAATGCATCATTGCAAGATATTGTATGCCAGGTGATTATGTGTTTTTCAAATATATACACAGAAAACTGCATTTGTGATATTTTCCCTGTTTTAAGTGTCAAGAAAATGGATAGACAAAGAAAAAACAAAGAACTGTCATATCTCTCAACTAAATATATATCTTAAAGAGTAGGAAAGTAGCAAATCTATCTGCTAAGAAGTCTGTTCTTCTTTCATGCTGTGGGTCTCCAATTAAGATAATATTTCTTGGAGCTGCCAAAGAAAATATTTGAACACTCCTTTGTGTGTATATCGGCATTCAGGTCCTGGGACAACCAAAGATCAGGAGTATATAGAAGATGACATGGAATTCATTGTTTCCTCCCCTTTCTCTAGTCTCAGCTGGTTGTTCTTGGAGAAACATTTTATAATCACCCTGATTCACTGCTGAGAAAGGCAGATCAATTTTTAAATGTGAAATAGAACACACTCATACAAGTTTATGAATGATAATTAAAGAAACATTGAGAGTCACAAAATGACTGAGGCTGGGAGGGGTGTCTAGAGGTCAGCCCCTTGCTCAAGCAAACCCAGCTCTCTCAGCCTTTCTTCATATGAGAGACGTTCTAGCCCCTTAGTCATCCTGGCGGCTATTCTAGCACAGAACTGAATTTCTAACATAGAACTGAAATGATTTCCTCCAGATGAATTCTTCTATTTGCCACCTCATTCCAACATGATATTGACAATTTAGACAGAGTTCAGAGTACAAGAAAATAATCACTGTCAGAGGAGTAGAAACAATGACTTCTGAGGAGTTAACTTTGAGAAAAAACACTTAGCATATTCAGAAGACAAAATTTAGAAGACAAAGTTCAAGGAAGAATGTGGAATGATTTAGGGTGACAAATTAAGGTTAATATGGAATTGCAGAGTGAAACAAAGGGCAGAAAAAAATAGAATGAAGCATACGAAATTTCCTGATAGAGGGAAATCAATCTCTGGGCTAGCTTTCTAAGGCAGTCACAGAAACTGATTTGTTCAGGACTATTATTACTGCTCTGAACTAAATGTATTAGACCTTTCAGGCATCAGTGGTACAATAGAAGTGCAATGCATTAGATGACTTAGTGAGTCTTTTTCTCTCTAGTTGTTGTTTTATTACCTCACTCTCTGTTTACAGCAACATTTTCCAAAGTAAAATACTCTTTAGTATTACTTATGACTCATTAAAGACAGAAGAGAATGATAAAATAATAACCCAGATCTATCTATGAATTCTATTATAATTTAAACATAAAGTTACCTTGTAAAAGCTACTAGTTACCAGAAATGGCCAATATATTTTCATAGTATTAAACACAAACAAACACCCCAAGCAACCCCTCCAAAATATTTATTCTTCAATGAAATTCACTGTATCTAGTTTCCTACAAATTCCCGTTATTTGTTCTCTAGAAATGTATTAATATCTTTGGGCTTCTCCATTTGCAACAGTCCATTGTTGTCCATAACTTTTCTCTTGTCTGTTTTAATCTTGTCTCCTTCTGGCCCGTTCCTCTGGTGTGCCTTTGTGACATATGGTCCAGCTGATCCATGATCTTATATGTTAGGAAGAAGCTCTTCAGAGGGTTCTGAGACATTGCAGGAGGGTGTCCAGAAGCTGGAAGTGCTCAAGGCTGGGTTGGATGGGACCCTGAGCCACTTCATCTAGTGGGTGGCACCCCTGCCCATCACAGAGGGTTTGGAATAGATTTTTAAGGACCCTTCCAAGCCAAACCACTCTATGATTCTGTCATCATATTCCCTGGGTTCCTGTTCCTTGGTTCCTATATTTTCTTCCAATCTTTCCTTCATGTCCTGTACAATAATAAATCGCCCTCACAGCCAGTGCTTCACCTCCCAGTAGCACACACCCTAACTGGAGATTTCTTGAATGGACAAAAAGCACTGTAGAGAGTGCAGATATTTTGCAGCTTTGCAAGAGTTGGGCAGCTGGAACAAAGGGATTTGTCTGGTTCACCTGCATGCTATCCATGAAAGGCAGCAGAGAAACATATGCTGCTTAAGAGCCAAACTTTCCCTCATTGCTGTTTTCCCTTTGGCAAATACTGTGTGTTTGGTGAGTTATCTCTGGTGTTACCTGTAGGAATATGAGTTATTTCCATTAGGACTAAAGATAACTGTTAGGCTCACTAAAATCTTTTTCTCACCTTTGAACTGTGTGTTTGCCACACCGCAAGCAATGTCACATAAGGGATACTACAGGCATGCTCCTTCCTTCCTTCCTTCCTTCCTTCCTTCCTTCCTTCTCCTAAACATCTACAAAGACTCCATCTCTTTGATTCACATATAGGACTGCCAGATTCACTAGCTAGAGCTATATATATCTATATATAGTATCAGTGTTTCAGTCAAGGCTACTGCCCCACTCAGATTAAAAAAAAAAAAGAAACTATAATTCCTGAAGAAAACGTTTTATTTTCTAATTCTGCAAATCAGTTTCTTTCTCTTTATTGACAGGTATGACAACTTCATATACATTCCTAGGAGGTGACAAACCCTTCATTGTATTTCTGTAATTATTTAAAACTTGCTTTGCTCTCTTTCAGGCTAGGGTTTGAAAGCAAAGGGTTTGTTGGAATTTGGATTCATTTAACGGTACATACAGCTGTAGTGTTTTTGGTGCTATCTGTGTTACTGGGAATTACACTTTGAACTGATAAAGCTTCCTATCAGAGAGAAGGTTCTAAAGAAAGTGTAGTGAAAAAGCATATTTTCTGTTAGAGTAGGTAATAGTGACCAAGTAAAAAGACAAAGGGGATCTCTGTCAAGCACCTTGAGCTAGAAGTGATTAAGAACATGAGACGCCTCCCCCCAGTTTACAGTGATGAAGGCAGAATAGTGTTGATCACTCATTTTCTGAGTGAAAAATGAGGGTACTATATAGAGACACAACTTTTTTTTTTTTTGTGAGATGGACTAAAGTACTTCATAAAAAGGAGAGATTCTCCATGAGAGAAGGAAACTGATTGGTTTCCAGCTATAGAAAATCAGTAGTAGTAGTAGTGATAACATTATAGGAATCTCAACTCATATTCCTAAGAGTTTACTAATTCTTTGTGTAGCTGTGATGAGGGTGGCTGGATGTCTAAATATCAGCCACTGAAACTTTTAAAATTGAGATTTTGAAGCCCAGATGCAGTTACTGGATCAAGAGTTCAGATAGGTCTCTGACTAAACTGATGCACATTACTTAATTGGCTCCCTATTTAGGCGAGCACTTAGGTTGAAAATGTCTCCTTATCTTTTTGTATGGCGAAATCATGTTCAGAATTATTAACCATATTCAAATTAAAAAGTCTGTAGTCCTTCATAAGCATTTCCCATGTTTAAACACAAATGGTTTTCTAGGAGAAAAGAGTAGGTTTTTTCCTACAAGCCAGACCAGAAACAAATAAAAGGAAGCTGAATTTATACATATTTAAAGATAAGACATTTTGTGTTGTAGCTGGTTTTTGTTTGTTTGTTTTGTTTTTGTTTTTGTTTTTTTGTTTTTGTTTTTATTTTTTGTGTTTTTTTTACTGTAATTGTATTCAAAACTGGGCTGGGCACCCTGAGGCAATGAGTAGAAAGAAATTTCTAAGAGGCCAAATAAATTTTGCATAATCTGTGAAGCCTTGATACCAGCCTGAATTAAGAAAAGGGCTTATCTACAGACTTGTAAAGTCCTTTCTCTTGAGGAAATAAATTATCCTTGTTGTGTTCATGTATGTTCTAAGTATCTGTTTGAAATAAAGAAAAACCCCACCTATCAGTGTTTGGTGAATAACTGCTTTTTTTCAGGAGTGATATGTGTAAATAACTGTTATGATCAGATCTGTTGTTGAAGTTTTACATTTTTTTAAGACCAACCTCCATTGATTCTCAAAAATTATAAGGATGTAGTAGATCTTACCTTAATTTTATGTGTAATGGTAAAATGTAGTATTTATATATTTATATTACAATTTGGTAATTTTTTTCCACATTTTTTATAGAAGTCCAGAGCATTGGGCTACTTGCTATGTTATTCAGGCGTGGCAAATACCTGATGAAGACTTTTTTCTTCTTGGCCTAAAAACAAAAAGAAAAAAATACCCTTAAAAAACCCAAATCCATAATCTGTGTTTCTGTTCTCTTGTCTACAATTTGAGCAACATATGAGTGAAAGGCAGGATGCACTTCAAGATATTATCTAACCCAAGCCCAGGCATTAATTCTGGATCACTACAGTCACTGTCAGAGACATTTGACTTATCTGTGCCTTAAAAATGTCTTGTAAAGAAGATTGAGGTTGGCTCTACCAATAGTACTTCAGTACCCTTTCCATCATTTAGTTTTTTCCTGTAGTTTTCCACAAGCCTTCACTACTATCTGTCATCAGAACACAGGTGTTGTCAGCCTGTGCTTAGAAAAAGTATGGCTTGACTCCTCATGCTCTAATATCTCTTTGAAAACAGTATGAGCATGGGAATGAGATTTTCAGCCAGAATAATAGAGTTCATATCCAGATAGCCTCATGAGGGATTCACCTGTCTAAGCAGATCTGTCTAGTATCATTATTGATGCCCTAACAGTTCTGAGGCACCTGCAGACATTTGAAAGATAAAATACAGAACTTGGGGAAGACCTGTGGCTTTCTTGGTGGCAGCTGGAGACCAGACAGGATGCAATAAGGTACACAAAATGTGTAAGAAATATATATTTTCGAGAACTGAGTCTTACCTACAATAGCTAAAATATATCTCCCTATGAGGCTAGGAATCCATCTTAGTGGAGCTTAGAGATGTGTCTATCATGAGTCTACACTGGGTGCATTGGTGATGTCCACTAATTATAGGGCACACCTAGATGCTGAGGTCACATGTAGGTACAACTATTGAATTCTGTGCAATTGTACTTAATTGAACAGGAAAAGCAATGTTCAGAACCCTGCTCTGCCTATGAAAGATTATGAGCACTAATGTATGTTTTCTGAGAAAAAAGACGTAAATATTACCAATAGAAATCACAAATATTCCAATCTGAAAACAACAGTTTTTTATGCACCATCTGACATAAGAGATGTGAGTTTAAATGATTGCTACAAATCACCTGAAATGGAAACATTGCAGGTGAAAATAATATCCCTAAGGCCCAGTCTGTAGGTTCTACTGAACAGCTGGTGCTAAAAGAGAAGAATCAAAATAAGGAAAATAACACGTTATTTTGTCCTGACTACTCTTACATGACTGTTCATAATGATATTCCAACCATCCTCTCCACCTCTCCTGAGCAAATGTAATTGTCATTTCCAGGTAGAAGTGATACCTAGTGTAATAATCAGTTACTTATTTTGTGTCTTCTACAGTAAGAGAGTCCCGTTCTTTCAAGAGACAAAAAAATCTGGAGGGAAAAAAAAGAAAAAAAATTAAAAAAGCAGAACAAAACAAAACAACAAAAAACCCAAACCAAACTAAAACCCCCAAATAAACAAACAAAAAACCTACAAACAACTGCCCTAAAAAAACCCAAAAAATCCCAGAAAAAATTCTACTGAGGTTCTTTAGAAACTGCCTGGAAAGAATAATAAAGAAAATCCTCATAATTTTGTAAAGAATTTACAGCTTGATAGACTCAATCGCTCTTAAATTACATGGGAGTGTGTATAGAACAGCTCTAAATAAAACATAAATTAAGATGTAATTTATGCAGGACTGTTTGTTCTTGACTGATAAGAGAATTACAGGATTGATAAAAATTATAGGACACGTGCTCTTTTATTGAAACACATCTTACTGAACAAAAAAGGTTTTATGGTTAAAAGAGTCCTAAACAGAGCAGTTATTAAGCCTAGTAAAAGCAGTCTTCCTCCACTACATAATATGAAAACTAATAACCCCACCTACCCCACTTTATCCGAGGTGTGAAATATTACTGTAGACTTAACTCCAGACATACACAACCGTCACCTGCCCTGAATGAGTGGCTAGAGATGTGAGGAAGCTGAGGTCTGTGTGTGATTCACTATGCTTAGCAACTAATAATTACTAGTCTTCACACCTATAAATCAATTAAAATCTGTAGTGACTGTAAGCTACAGAGATAAAGATGTCAGGAGGTTTTTAGCACTAGAAGTTCTTACTGTGATCATTCTTAATAAGTTTGACATTATATGTGTGACTATATATAAAATTCTCTTTGATCTGATACAGGTTAATCTTGGATACCTTCAATATATGCTTTTCATATTTAAAGGCATCTCAAGGGTACTTAACTTCACAGAATTAAGTTCAATAATTTTAGAGAATTTTCATGATTGTTTTAAAGTTTTTAAAAGAATTGTTTTAATAAATTTTCCAAAAACATTACTCTATTGAATATTAAGAATTTCGAAGTTACAGTTACAGGCATCTGAGAAGAAAAATCATAAGAAAAAAATCAGTTTTTCATAATGTCAATGAGAGTTGTCAGTACTCATGTATTCTTATTGATGTGCTAAATATACCCTTTATAAGGTTCCTTATATTTTTTTTTTTTAATTGTGTTCCATTTTTCTCTTTATAAATTCATTGAGACTGGTTGTAATTCTAGTACAAGACTTAGAGTAGTTTCTGTTAATCTTTCTTTGTGCCTAATCTTTGGAACAAAGAAAACTAAAAAATCTTAGTTATAAGATCTAAAAGACTCTTTCTTGGTAGCTTTTTAAAGAATTTTGTAATAAATTGGTCAAGCAGGACCAGAAGTAGACAGGCCTGCCATTTTCCTATCACGTGAAATGAGCATCTGTCATCCCTCAGGAAAGAATTATCACTAGAAAGGGAACTTTGCAGCACTTCTCAGTAATTTCCACTCTGGGCCAGTAGCTTTGCCTCTTCTACATATAGAGGAATATTACTCCACATTCATCTGGCATGCAAATGATGCATATGTATAAATATGCAAAATAGTTTAATAATGTAAAAGAGTTAGATTGCCTCTTAATGTTTGCTGACTTGCATTTTTAATGGATAGAACCTATATCAGCTTTGACATGTGAGCCACATATTTCCTTCTTGCGTTTAACCATATGGAAGTTTTACGAGGAGCAGCTGACATCACTTGGATCCTTCATCTTGCAGAAAAGGAAACTGAGGGGAGACCTCATTGCAGCCTACAACCTCTTTGTCAGGGGACAAGGAGGGGCAGGCACTGATCTCTTCTCTCTGGTGGCCAGTGACAGGATCCAAGGGAGTGGCCTGAAGTTGTATCAGGGGAGGTTTAGGTTGGATATCATGAAAAGGTTCTTCAACCAGAGGCTGGCTGGGCCCTGGAACAGGCTCCCCAGGGCAGTGGTCACAGCACCAGCCTGAGTTCAAGGAGCATTTGGACAATGATCTCAGGCACATGGTGTAACTCTTGGGGATTTGGACTCGATAACCCTTGTAGGTCCGTTCTAAATCAGAATATTCTGTGACTCTATGCTTTATGATTGTATTGCACTTTGAAACTATGTATGAATTAACCGTCATATGAAGTACCTGCATAATATAATGCCAGGTAGTAGCTAAGGGGGAGTGAATTAAAACTTCCCAAATATTGCAGTAAGTAGCAATAGAAAATACCTGTTGAAGCAGCAAAAATTTTCAGACTGGTAAAAGTATTTTAAGTTACAAATGTCAAAGGCATGATTTGTGAAAATCAGTGATGCAAATAATTTCCAACTGTATTTTAAATAAATATATCTAGTATCAAAATTTTAACAATTTTAATTAAAGGTTTTTCTTCATTTTTGAAATGAATGAAATGAATCATGGAATGAAATGATTCCAATTTCAGTGGGATCAATCATGTCTTGAGAACATGAGAAAATTTTGAAAACATATTTCCCATTTTTTTTTCCAGATAAGAAATCATGGACTTGGTGTGATGATAGAAACCCAGACTGCTCTTTACTTAGATGAATTACAAAACAAGTATGTCAGGTAGCTCCAGATTATGTGTCAATGGAATTAGGGTGAAAAGAATCTATAGGGAGAGGTAAATATGCACCAAAATCCTTCTAGCTACAGCTACATTAAGGACAAAAGGATTAAAACAAAGAGCTAGAAGCAGAGGGGGGGTACAGAAGGAAAGGATGTTCCTTCCTTTTTACCCCAAATACTAGGTTAAATGGTGAGTGTTATACTACTCTTCGCTATGACTGGAACATTTTTATATGGTACTAATTAATTTAGCAAATGTTTCAGCTTGACCTCTAAAGTCATGGGGGTCTGGAGAAAATGATAAGACCAAAGCTGCCCACTAAAATGTGCATAGGATGATAGCAGTTCTTCTTCCTAAAGGAAAGAAGATCCTTTCACTTATTTCCAGTCTAAACTTACTTCTTACAGACTTTGCACAGAAGAGATTGTCTTGGCAATTGGCTTCATCAAGAGGCTTTATTAGGTTCCTGCAGATTAGGGAAACTATTTAATTCAAAAGCCATTCACAATTCCTATCTTTGTGAGATAACTCTTTTGTCCAGTCTTCCTTATTTGAACATATACTCTTGGGAAATATCTTTTTCTCTATAACATCATTGTAGTTTTGAATGTTTATATATTCATAGATATTCATCATGCTAGCAATTTAGAATCATATTTTGCATTTCCCCTTTTGGGAACATTAAAAGTTTATTATGCTTCATGGATGACAGTCATAATGATGCTCGATAAAAAGTACTGAAAGAGAAATCTGAAGATTTAGTTTTAAGTAAAGTTTTGAGACCTGAAAAAAAAACTTAATCAGAGCCATGACGTGAGGACTGCAGATAAATTTTTACAAGAGATGTAGCAGACATGAATCCGTCCCCTTGAAGCATAAAAGCATATAAATATTAAGCCCTCAAAATATAATTTTAGATGAAAAAAAACTTTTAACACTTACCTACCATATATATTTATACTCTCTCTTTATTTGGAGCATAACTGGAGTACTCCTCCATTGATTTTTTTTAAAATATCTTGTATTTTAAAAATTACTTTGAGTCTTGAATTTTGAACTAGTGCTTTCAAGGAAACAAAATAATGCCTTTACCTTTGCAATTTTCAGCATCTCTATGACATCTGATTTATCCATTGAGTCTATTTGTTTATTTTATATATACATATATACATATACGCACATATATATATACATACACGCACCATATATATATATACACACAGTTTCTCAGCCAAAATATCTGAAATGGGAAGACCTTTTTTAATAATGAGATATTCTTCTGGGCAATTATTAAGGTGAGAAAAGTGACCTCCATTTTCTTAAACAGCTTTTGAAAGACTATCCGTAAGCTAAATGGATGAAACCATCATCTTAAAAAATGCAAGGAGAAATTAAATCTTTTATTAAAAACCAGTTTTCGTGTTTGGTTTTGTTGTTGTTGTTGTTTTTTGTTTGTTTGTTTTTTTGTTTGTTTTTTTTGCCATGATTTCTACTCTTTAGCCCCTTAATATCACCATACCTGATACAGAGACTTATTATTTTTCAGCACTGTTAAAAGCCTTTGATGACTTCAGCAACATCTATGGTTACGCAATCACAAGCAAGTAACCTTTAACTCATCAAGAGATTCTTTACCTTTTTATCCTGGAATCTTAAAAATCATTAACTTAAGTTCTAAGTTATCAACTCTCAGCTAGTTTGAAACTCCATCTTCTGTGACCACTATTCAGAACAGAGTTTTTTTCAAACATTTACGACATTTCAACAGGAATTGTTGAGCAGTGTTCAACATTTGTATGCAATACTCTCTCTCTGTGTTTAGAAGCAGATATTCATTAATCTGTACCCATTGATTATTTCTTTAATTGACATTTTTCATTTAATTAATACCTATATTAAGTCTTTTGCAGGAAAGTTCAGTTGGGAATCAGGTAGTTTTATGACCCTAGTCAACATGTAGTTCAGGCAGGCTATGTTTACACCACAGTATCAACATTCACTATAACCTGCAAGTGACTTTTTTCATGTTGCATCTGTTATGTGCTTGGAACTTTTCTATATCAAATGGCATTGAATAGAAAATACTTTTTTTATTCTCAGGACTGATAGCTAAGCAGAATTACCACAATCCAAATTTGTCCTATGGAGCCTAAGGATTAATTTAGAAAGAATATTATCAATCTGATAGTTGGATTCATTTTGTAATTTGATATAATCTTTTTTTCTAAAAAAGATTGTGAAGTCCTCCTGACAAGAATTGACAGACAGCCACAAAAGCTGAAATGATATTTAAGGGCTTGCTTCTAAAACACCATCTCAAGCAAACCTGGGATAATTGTATTAAATTTTGGGATTCAAATATCTAAGTCTTCCATGTGCAGGCATGAATCAATGTTTAAAAAATAATGTTTTTATTCAAGGGATATAAAAAATCGTAATAAGGGTACAAATAAATAAGAGGGGTAATAATAATTAATCTTTAGTATATGATCACAATGGTTTTATTGTCTTTCCTGTAGCAGTTAATCATCTAGTTGACTTGCCCTCCTGGCAGGAACTCTCATTTACATTTTAATGTTTTGAAAACCTTTTACTGGGGCTTGGTTTTGCAAGCTGTACGCATGTGCATGGTTTCTTCTACCAAAAGGTCATTTTTCCACTCTCAGCTTTCACTTCCCTATTTTTCCACTCTCAGCTTACAGTGCTCCTATGTCTTTTAGCCATGGCTCTGTCAACTCTGCACTCTTCTAGCCCCTCCGAAAAATTCTAAAATATGTTCTAAATTTGTTATGTAGCTAAATAAAAATTATTATATTTTTATTGAAAAGAATATGTACAGAATTGGAAAATAAATTGGAAAATAAATGCCATCTCCCCTTACACAGGTGGTGTACTCACAGCTTTTTCCACTTCCCCCGAGTTTGAAGGACTCTTACACAAAAGCTGCTGAATTTTTTATCTCTTGAAAATTTGTATGTCCATAAAATAAACTGTTTCTGTAGGTTGAACCTACCTTGCCACACTTAGGTAGAGTTAGGTGACTTAGATTTCTGTGCACTGCTGATGTACTCACTCTTATGCTATAGCTTGATTTTTAACAGGAATATCTTGCAAACATAGTGACACAGCACTACCAAAACCAAGCATGTCTCAGGCCTTTCCATTTGTTTTGTTTCCACAGCTACATCTGTCACTTAAGCTACTCCTTTTCCAGGGATGTTCTCTTCTCTGGATGTCTGGGATGGGATCGTTTTCTTGCCATGTTAGCGGATGGGATGGTTTTGCTTGCAATTGAAACTTGAGACGTGGTTTACATGTATTTAGTCCCTCTGGTCATTTGAAATAATACAATCTGTGAAGTGATACGCTTTGTGTTAATGCACTCTCTTTGCTAGGTGTAAGCAAAGGCTGACAGAAATGAAAGACACCTTAATATTTCATGTGTCCATTAAGAAATATTTCACCTAGAGACAGAAATATCTCTGTCATCCCCTTAACCCCTTCAGCAGCAATCACTCAGGACAACAAATTACTGAATATGATAAGTCAGATTGTAGATATATAGTTGAAAGTCTATAGACTTAAGATAACTCAGTGAGAATAATCAGTAGTCTCCTTTAAAATGGACATTATATTCCTCTAGAAGAAGGTGGGTTTTGTTCGCCTGAGTCCATTTTGTTTATTTAGAAGCATTTGGAAGCCATGTAATTACCTCTTTGCCAAGCTGAAATAAGGCTCTTTATAAAGACTGCCCATCAGCCTGCCTCTTCCCACTAGGATTCAAGGACAACTTGAAATATGTAGGCCTTTGAAACTGCACTACAAACTGCTTTAAAAAAAATTATGTGACATTGCAGTGGAGAAGGCAATTAAAAAAAAAAAAAGTTGAATTTCTGCAAAACATTCACTTGACTTTGATTATGCGTATATTCTAAGAGATTTAATTCTTTTCTCATTACAAAATATATAGGCCTATCTTGCTATTTTATGATTTTCTGCAAGTGTAGTTTGCTGAATTCAGCTCAGTACTTGTGTAAAGATGAAGTAACTAAACAAAGGTTTGTAGTATCTTTAATTTCTGATCCACCAAGTCGTTTTCCATCCTTCAGCCAAATTTAGATGTTTCGTCAGCTAAATCTGCATTTTCACTTGCAGTGGCAGATGAGAGCTATTACTGCCTCTCACATGTGACCAACATCAGCTCTCAATCCCTTAGCATGCTTATTGTATACTGAATACAGAGCAAGTAAAGCAAATGAAAAGGACAATGCTAAGGCTCTTGGCTTGAACATTTCTATCTAGAAGGTCAGTTCCTGCCTGATATGTAACATCAAACATATGGCCCCAACATTTCCCTGCAGATTTTCTTGACACTGTCAGAGATATACGGTGGATAGTTTCTTTTATACAAAGCCAGGACATCTGTTACATTGCTCTATATTTGTGTACTCCTCGCTCAACAAATCAAGAGGGAGCACTGTGATTAAGTTATTGGACAACCCAAAACAAATTTGGTTTAATTAATTAATTAATTAATTAGGACAGCAATATATGAATAAAGACAAGAATCCTTTCATCCTTACCTTTTTTCTTTTGGGACACCTATGCTGCATGGAAGTGATTTTGCATAATGTGTGTGATTGCATGGAGGAAGAAGGAGTCTGGAAGGAGACATCATGACAGATTAAAGTATTACATATATTTTTTCTATTCTTTCAGTAGGCAGAGCAGAGTTCTTCCTACATTGCCAGTTCTTCTTATTTTGTTTTTAAATATTTTGTTTTTAAATCTAAAAGAAAGAAATATTCTCTCTTAAAAAAAAAAAAGAAAAAAAGAAAAGGACACAATGAGCTAAATATATTAAGGAAATCTCAAATAAATTTTCATCAAAAATATCAGTTCAAGTGAAATGAATGTAGTATGATACTATACTGATACTACACAGGAGTTTTACTAAAGGAAAACAGCTTCCTAGAAGTTGCAAAACACTGTACAGAGCAAAATAATTGCAAGATGTACAGTTTACTTATTTTCACCATTTTAAAGGAGGGTGATGGATAAGAATGTAGAAAAGTGAATGCTGTTTGTGAAAGTCATTAATTTTCCCTGTTTAAAGGCTCTTCCAGGAGTAATGAGTTTCACAGGCATCTCTTAAAATGTAGGATTGATGTGATGCCTTACATTTTAGCTTTCATATTTTCAGATTCTGTGCTGCCTAAGGATGTAGTTCTGAGCCTCATATTAAATGCTAGTGAGCTCTCTTCACAGAGAAGGTAGACAAAACAAATTGTTTTCCTGCTGAAGACCAAGGACAACTTTCAGTCCAAAAGCAAAAACAACGGTGAACTGAAGGGAGGAACAAGAAGGATGGGACCTCACAACCTGAAGCTGTAATTGGACAATTAAACCCCAACATGCAAATGGATGAAAACATATAAAAAATGTAAAATCTTGTGACCAGACAGCCATTTGTGTGACCATTCTTAGCTCACCCTGGGTGCAGCCTTGGTCAGGCTCCTGTAATGCCCAGGGTGGATCCTGGAGGCCTCTTAATAAATACCTACATTGTTCTCTAGCTCTGTCCAGCCTCTGCTTCAGGACAGCCTTCCTGAGGCATCAGGATAGATACATTAGAAAGTATCTTTATGTAGTAGAAATTTAAATGTTTAATCCTATATGTGCCTGTTCTACTTAATTGTTCATTGCCCCATGCAATTTTGTGTTTTCTAAAAAATTCCTGAACAAGGATTTATTCTTATTCCTGACAGCATCTTAATCTATTGCATTTTAATAATTTTCAGCACCATGAATATATATGAAATCCTCAAGTAGATTATTTCTATCTATAATTTAAAAATGTTTAGTTACAGTGATAGGGCATCTATTACATGACCAGTCGCTTAAAAGGGAGCACAATATTAAAGGTAACCCTTAAGTCTGAAAAAATTTAAATGGTTTAACATTTTGTCTTGGCAAAAGCTCCCACAAACATATCCTTTGTTTAGAATTTAAATTCCCTAGTGGCTTTTATTAATCAATATCCAACATGATTTCATTGGAGTAAAAGGGAAGTAAATATGAGAGCAAAACTAATTTGGAAAAGAGCAGTATCAAAATATGACATGTCATCACAAGACTGGTGAATAGATGTGAAGTAGTTTTCAGTATGAAAATAATAATCCAGTTGCAACAACTTTTTAGGTGCCTTTGAAGTCTGCTGACTAATTTAGAACAGCATTCTGTGTATTCCTGGCTTCTATTACTACTTATTCCACATTATTGTAAATGAAGTATTTTGGCTTCTAGCAGTCATCACTTAAATCCTGATAACAGGACTGTCAAAACTGTGAGACTGAAGATTCAAACACTTCTAAAAAAAATTATAGTCTTTCACTTTTCTAACAATTTCACCTTAATTCAGGAAAAATTGAAAAGCGAATACTTCTGGAATACAATCAATACTAATATAGACTTATCTTGAAAAACAAACAGAAAATAACAATAATTTTGTACTTTGAAAAAAATATATTTTATTCACAAAGGAAGAGGAAATTACTGAAGACCTGATGAAAGAAAAAATCTAAGCTTCTTGACCTAGTTCACCTAGACTTTGTACTGTGTTCCAACATCTTTGTTTCTTCAATCTAGATTCTAGCTGTAACTTGCCACCAGGAAAGAAGTCCTATTTTCAACTCTCTCTATAAAATAAAAAATTGCTGATGATATAAAGCCAAGTTAAAGAAATACTTTTGAGTCTTCCCTTAGGATATGGGAGATATGTACTGAAATACCATGACACTATGTACATCTCAGAGACAGCAGAATCCTACAGTTATGATGATATTGCTAAAAAAAAAAGGGGGATTGGTCCTTAGCCCAAACCCAAAGGACAAGTGTGTTTCCACCCACATTGCTGAGGAGTGGGCTTTTCTGCAGCACATTCATTTTGAAGAGACCTCTTTAAGACAGTACAAAATGATCCTGACAGTGAGCTGACAGTTAAATACTATGTGTATGGGATTCAGTGTCAGCATCCTAAGATGCCATGTCTGTGGTTAATTTTGGGGATGACCTAGAAAAGAAAAATATAGTTATAATAGGATTGCTACTGGACTGTACTTGTTATGAAAATATAACTCAGACTAAAGCAGATTCAGGACTAGTATTTATAACTGGGAGTGTTATTACCTGACACCTCATATGAAAGGCTGGAATATTACGTTTTAGAGGAAAAAAAATTCTCTTTGCAGATGGATTCTAATTAAGTTCTTCAGAAAGCCTATTTATTTATTTTATTTCTGGGGACAAACATTGATCAAATCCCTAAGACACTGAGTGCTGAGTGCACTCAGAATTCAGCATTAATACCTAGTGCCAAATTTCTTCTTCAAGTAATCTGTTAAATTAAGGTGACTTTTATCAGAAAACATATTCTTATGCGTTTGTAATTGTAGTTTGACAGAAACATCCCTAAACAGAAACAATAAAATATTAGAACTGACAGTTTAAAATTATTATAAATTATTTTGCATTTTGCTGACATTGAATTCCTACTAAACATATCAGAATCTTAAAACTGCCTAATTCACTTAACATCTTAATTTACACAATATGTGGATTCACAGAACAGTGCTAAAAAAAATTAAGGTAGGTACTACAACAAATGACAGGTTGATGAGAATAACAGGATTATGTTTGATTTTCTCCAAATTTAACTTCATTTGTTGTGATAAATAGCAGTATGACAAACAACATAATTTACTGTCAAAGCCTCTTTTGATATTTTGAAATAATTATGAAAATAATTAATTGTAAATATTCTGAACCATTCAGAGGATTTCATGTTGACCTTGTTTCCTTCAAGAATTTGAAACTATTTTCCAAGTGTTTCATATTTTAAAAAAGAACAGATTTTCTATGTAAAGTGACCTCAAATTTCATATTCCTTAGGATATGAAGTGGCTAAAACTGCTTATTCACCGCTGGTACCTCATAAAGAAGAGAAACTCAGATGGAAATTCTGGAGAAAAGTATAAAATATATTTCAGGAAAAGTTTTCTGAAAATGTGAGAAAAGTGTTCTCCAGGTTAATTATGTTTATTTCCTTTTGTATTGAGAAAGAAGCGATATATTTAGAAATGCCATGCTTTATTGTATGGAAATCTTGTATGTATACCCCTTGAGGTAAATACTTCACAATGACAGAAATTTTATTTCCCAGAAGAGTACAATTAAAGGATGTAAACTATTTACCATTCTACCCCTTTTGTCTTACAATATTCCAAACATTTTCTCAATGCACCATACAAGACTGGAAAGGACTGAGAAAATTAAGAATAGTCTATATATGAAATGATTTTGTGGCACAGAATGGATGCTATGGTGTGCTTGGTTTTCTCCTATGTACATGGGTTGCTTTAAGCATCTTTCCAAACTTGCCTAACCTTTCTGATATCTGCCTCTAAAGCAACGCTTGTAAATCCCTTAAGCACTTTTTTCCTCAACAGGTTTCCTCAACATCAGTTTTTCATTAAAAACCATTGGAGGCACTGACAACAATTAATTCATACCTTTGTGAGTCTGCAGTTCTGGTATTTTTTTGCTATCAGGACTAAATTGGTGATTGCTAAAAGCCATCTTGTGGAAAAACCTCCTTTTTGCCACATTTGTCTAAGACAGAATTTTATTTGGAGACATCCATTTAAACTCTTGGGAAGAAAATATTATGCTGTAAATCCCATCAACTAAACTAATAACAGTAGTAGATTATCATACTGAATTTTTTTCCCATATGGGTTCATATGGATTTATGCAAACGAGAATACATACATAATGCTATAGTAGTCTTAGATACAGTGTGACTAAAGTGTGTGACACATGAAAAGAAAAGGATGCATGAAATTTCTCCATGCAATTCCTTCAAGAATGAACCATTCCCTACCTCCTACTATTTTTTTTTCTTAACTCTAAAAAAATAAAATGGAAATTAAGGATATTGTTGAATAGAATTTTTCTGAAACTTTTAATTTTTTGTAGTCTTGGTGTTTTGAGTGCTCATTTAAATTTTGGAGGAAAAATAAAGTTAAAATATGAATCACTTACTAAAGTCCTTTATGGCGCTCATCACAGTAATTGATAAGCATACTGATGTGGCAGTCCACACGTTTGAAACAACATAATTCAGGGTAGAAGAATGATAACTTGAGCTTGAGTAGACAGTTATGTAAAACAAAGACTGTAGCTATCCTCTAACTTGAGCCCAAGTTTGAATGTCTTCATGATATTTGGCTATGGGTTTCTTCCAGGGCACATGTACGTATAATGTGGGAGCATGTTAGTCTGGAGTGTCTGCAGGAAGGGAAAGCTGAGCCATAGCCCAATGCCTCCTGGAATAGTGTTAGAGGACTACACAGGATGGAGTATAAATTGATATAGTCTTGTCCATGCTGCCTTTTTAGAGTAGTAGTTGAAAAGGTCCAAACAGACCAGGGACTATGCTATTCATGCAGAACATGCCTATACTAGTCAAAAAACAGATTAGAAGTGGTCTTCTGACCTCAACAATAAGTTGCAGGGCCCATCTTGTGCCCATGTTGATGAACCAAACAATCAAACCAAATTATCTATTGTGAACAATCTCAGTTACATGCAGAGTTTATCTTACCTGAGCATTTGTTCAAGACTGCAAGTTAAGAGGGGCTAAAACGGGATCAAGGACAATGCTAATAATTTAACAATATGAAAATTTCATACCAAAGCTAAAAGCAATCTGTCCCCATTTAGTTTGCAAATATCTCCATAGAAACAAGGCGAAAACCTCAGTGGTTGGATGATTAACTGTTCCGAATTGAACTGAAGCTTCTGTGACCATCCACATTTACATAACAATAGAACCTCAAACCCTTCCACAAAATTTCAGTCCTGTACTCTCAAGTGATGTGCAATAAAGGCAGACTGATTCCGTCAGTATGGGCTTTAAACTGGCTGGCATAGACAGGGAGATAAGATGGACCCACTTTAGTTAAGTATGCACAGATACAAAACCAGATTTACTATTCTATGAATTTTGTTAGTGTATTTCAAAAACCAAAATCAAATATGAGAGTTTTCAGATGCAATTTAAATTGTTCATGTTTGATCTGGCCCACGTCAGGATCAGATGTACTCAATCATTGTGTCTGGAAGTCATCTAACAGGATGTATATAGCAAAATCTGAGCTAGGTATTTTCGTTTTCTTATGTACAATATAAATGGACACTGTGGGCTCACATCTGTGTTAAAATGATGTGCATTTGCTTGTTTACCTGTACCTTGTTTACCTGTTTGTTCGGATGAATCTCAAGCTTCCCAAAAATGGATGCAATAAATGACTGTGGTGTGGCAGTTAGGGAATGCCTACCCTAATTTTCTAAATAGTCTTTGTAGACCATCTTTGAGTATAACTGATCAGATCTTCATAGGCTTCTGCAGTAATTATATTTTTGTTGCTATTTTGTAAAGAAGCTACCGGGAATTATTCCATTATTTCTGAATCTCCAGCAAAAGCTAATTGTATTTATTGATTTCATTGCATCTGCATGTTGGGTATCCCTAATACTGTGAAACCAAGTAAAAATTAAAATAAATTTCATAATTGTTGAAAGGATTCATTAATGAAGCAGTTGCATACTTCTTATTAATATTGATAATTAATACTATCAATATTGTTCTTACATCATTCTAAACTAATTTCTGGAAGGATTTTCTTGATTAAAAGTGCCAGGCCAGGGACATCTTGCCATCTTATAGATTTTATGTTGTTGCAATATCTTACAAGGTATTATCATGGGCTACATTGTAGTAGTATACAGTCATTAGACAAATGAAAAATAAACAAAGCAAATTTTTTTTACAGAAAATATTCTTGATTTTATCTCCCTTCTCCATATTTTGTTCAGACTTATTTTAGATTCAGAGTACTTGGAAATATATCTACATTTCTTTTCAATTTAATTTTCCAGCAGAAGATTGCAGGATTGCAAATAATAGGCTGTCAGTTTCTTCATTATCACATGCATATCCTTTCCTTCTCTGCAGTTATTTTACTTGTGGGTCATTTTATCTGAATTTGAGTGAGAGCAAAAGGGCTAACTCCTCCTGCCAAGAAACAAATTAGCTTTTTACGTTGTTTAATAACTGCATCCAGTTCCAAATGCCACCAAACAGCTATTAAACAGCAAGCCCCTTTACAAAAACCCAATGGTGCATAACACAGTTGATTAGATGTACTCTTTTCTGAAAGGGCCATTATTCTTACTAGGCATATTTCATTACTGTTAATCTGAGTTTAAATCTATGCACCCATAACCCAATAACTCCATCTGAATTGTCTAATGTTATCTAGCTAATCTTAGGATGTCTTCTAATATTTGTGGAAGATATTTATGAGGCTGAAGAACTGTATTCAGTGTTCTCTGATGCTGTTTCTTCAAACTGAGATCAATCGCACCTAAAAAGAAAAAGGCTTTGCTATTTTACTGTGTACCTTATATTTCTCTTAAGTTGAAACACAGCAGTATTTTCAGCAGTTTCCAACCAAACACATAATTTCCAATTACTGTTTGGTACTGGTTTCAGTGCCTGGGTTACTGAATGCCTTTCCTTTTAATCAATTTTCTCTGTTTGCAGAGAGTATCATAGGTGTATTGTCATGAGGATGTGTGTGGTTTGTCTATATGTATCAATAAACAATATCAATAAAATATGTTTTCAAAACCAATATCAGATTGTGTGATATGTTTTGCTGCTGACAATAATAAGTTTCCTAAATTGTTAAGGAAGATTTGCTAGTTTTACTGGGATCTTGATTTAAATGTGTTTCCTGATTTGGTAGTGAGCAAATGTAGAAAAATATCTGCAGGTGATTTTATTCAGCCAACCAGTTTCTGTCCTTGTATTTTATACCTCCTTAAGGCACTCTTATTAGGAATTAAAAATTTAAACATCATTATAATGTAATCACATAAAGATTGCTTTGAAAAGTAATTTGGCATTATGTGAAATTTATTACATTGTGCTCATATTTAAATTTTGATAAATGAATCTAGAACCTTATAAACATACATCTTCTATGTAATCATTTCCTTGGGAAATAATGCCCTAAGAGACGAGAAAGGTAAACTTCAGCATTGTAAGGTTATCTAGTAGCTCTTATTATAGTATAGAATTTGCACAGGATACGATTTTTAGAAGACATGCATATACGTAAAGATTCATGGGTACAGTACAAACTTTCTTTCTTTGCATTACCTTCAGCCTCAAAATAAATCAAATTCAGAATGTTAGTTGAGTGCTTGTTTGGAATGTGAGTGACTTTTGTGTTTTTTCCTACTCTGGAAACCTCTGATGGCTTCAGTTGTTCATTGGCCAAAAAGGTCAGCATGCATTGAGCAATGAAATCTGAATATTCATGAAGACAGGGAAAACTATCACTAATAAAGATGACCGGAATTTAAAGTGACATCTTAGGCACACGCTTTCACTGTATTGAAATCGATGAAGATGATGATAACGATGATGATGATGATGACAATGATGACAACAAGGTTGAGTGCCTGTGGGTGAAGATCAGGGGGAAGGACAGCAGGGTGGATGTCTTGGTAGGTGTCTGTTGCAGACATCCTTGCCAGGATGAACAGGCAGATGATACATTCTATGGGCGGCTGGCAGAATTCTCACGATCACCAGCTCTTGTACACAAGGAGGCCTTCAATTTGCCAGATGCCCAGTGGAAGTACAACACAGCAGAGAGGATGAAGTCTAGGAGTCTCCTGGAGTGTGGGGAAAAGAATTTCCTGATATAAGTGGTAAGTGAGCCTACCAGGGAGATGCCTGACTAGACCCGTTTAACACCAGGCGAGAGCTTAACAGTGGTCAAAGGGTGGTCACTGGAGCTGCAATAAACACTAGATTTACTGACTTGAGCACACTGCCTCTTGATTGATTGAACAAGGAAAATAATTCATATTATTATAAAAAAATACCCAAAAAGACTATATATTCCAAAGAAGATATGAATACACAGTCTCTGCTTTATAGTTCATTAGACTAATAGGGCTGCAAATGGAATATTAGCTCTTTTGGAAGATTAGTGAAAAATAGAAAGAAGATTAAAATTTATTAATATCAAAGCTATGCAATCTTGTCATTCAAAGATGATGTTTTTAGGGAACAATGACCATTACAGTGCTGTCTTTTTGTAGTATGAACTGAACTATATTTGTTAAAAATACTGACTTGGACAATTTTATTGACATTTGAATGGAATTTCCATTGCAATAATTTTATATGTGGTATATAAAAAAGAATATTAGAAAAATAGGTACATAATTAAGACAATTAAAACTGAAATTAAATAATTAATTATTAGGAAGTCCATATGTGTTTTTCTATGTCTCAAGCCCAGTTCTATAAGGAGGGTAAGTCTGAGACCTAGGTGGCTAGCTGGGTCCCTGTGAAGAGCAGGTTTAGAACTGAATCAGAGTAAGCTGACCTTTCAGAAAACCTCTAAATCATATGAGGAGAAGGCTAGAACCTACAACTTTGAGCATTTTCAGCAGCCTTTAACATGTACCTTATGAAATATTTTGTCATAAGTGATATGCAAATATTAATAGTTTCTTCTAAGGGATGGAGGGGGCAAAAACCAGGGAATTGCTGGTAGTCACTATTCAGTGAATTCAAATGTTTTCAGCCTCTGAAGGATCATCCTTCTATACCCTGAACTAGAATAATTTCGTCAAGACTCTAATTCCTGATTAAGTATTTATGTCAAGTGCTTTTACCTTCTGTGTTTTTCCTAGAATAATGTCACTTGACAGACACCAAGGACCTAATTCTAAAGTTGTTATATCAATTGGCTCCTATGTGAGAGTATCCAAAGATCATATGCATCCAGGTTGCAGAGCTCTCCTTAGTGTCAAGAATGAAGTTCAGAAGAAAACTTAAAAAGTGCAGCAAGGCAGCAAAATGACAATGAACAATGTAATAATCCTCAAGGATTTACACGTGTTTTATGTTACTAAACAAAAACCAAACAAATGCAATAGAACAAATTAACTATAAAATAAGACTTGTACAGTTATTCTAAGTTTTTACACCACCTTTTCTGTATGCTTTCAAGTTCTGTGAAACTAAGACTTCTCAGATTAGGTTGCAGTTAATATCTCAACCTGTGCAAGTTTATGATGCAATGGTTAGGCTACTTGTGTGAATCTCCACAGGATTATGTGCAAGTTTCAGTCTTATCAGAGTCTTAATACAGTGTTTCATGACTAATTTATTTTTCCTTATAAACTGGATTCTTACCAACTCTACCAATACATATTTTTTGTCTCCCGATGTATTTAGAAGTATTTATTTTGAGGACGTGGGTGGATGAGGGTTTTTATCTTCTTGCCTCTAGCTATGATACAAAATAAATTTAAGTAGACCACCTGGGGGTCTAACTTCTCTTATCTGAGTCCTCAGTATATTTCACTTAATATTACATAACAATTCTGTTACTACCAAGAACATTGGAAAGATATGAGAAGACTATTTTTGTTGAAGTCCTTGTAGTAACTAAAACAAACAAACAAACAAAATTTTAAATGCTCAAAAGAACAAGAAGGGAATCAGAAACACAGCAAGCTGGTCAAGATCACATCTTAGGACAATGTCAAAATGTTGCCTAGGACAGGGATTTGCAGAGCCTCATACTGACTGTGAAATCAGTGGATGAAACAAGACATTTTAGCCCCATCATACTACACATAGAAGATGCTGAAACACTCATTGCTTCTAGGCACCAATTCTACACCCACAGATACCTTTTTGTTTACATTAATTCTTTTTCTCTTACTTTTCTATTGTAAGAGCCGTTGTTTCTTATCTCTTGTAGAATATCAGTTACTAAATACTCTTTGAAACAACAGGTTTTTATTCAATCCACATATTATATTACTTGAGTTTCTCACACTGCTTGTCAAAAAGTTCTAATTTGCAATACAAAGAGGATGAAACAATATAAAAAGGTTTTCACTGAAAGAAAATCACTGTAGTATAACCAAAAACCTAGTCTTGGGTGTTACCAGGAGGTCAAACAGGACACACAGACCAGCCTCTCAGTCTCTGCACCTTTCAATTAACAGAGTGCAAACATGTAGGTCTTGCACTTGTCAGTACTATGCAGGCATTGGGGTTTGTCTTACATAATGAGAATAAGTGGCCATATCGCTCCATACCGCTTAGAAATTAAAGAACACAAGGCAAGAAATAGAAAAATGTATGGTTTTGTAACCGTTAAAAGAAAAAGGAACTAAAAATCAAAGTCAAAGTAATCCCATGAATTTGGAATTATTTTTAGCTGCATAGATTTTTGGCAGAAGAAAATAAACCAACCAGCCAAGCCCTCATTGCATCACATAAAAAAAATACAAGCTGTCCTCCAACACACACTAGACCTGAGACAGTGACAAGTCACAGCACTTTGGTCTGAATATGAGGTGTCTCGAAGGCCAGTAGCTCTCCCTAAGAGATATGAAATAGACTTGTGTCTTTGGCCTGGTGGTTAGAAAGCAGGTGTAGACGTCATCATTGACACCAATAATAATACTTAAGGCAGGTAGAAAGACTCAAATGTTATGGTAGAGGGTGTTTAAAACCTTTTGTAGCAGTCAAAGACTTCTTGATGTCCTTAAGCTTGCAAACTTGAGTAGGACAAGCGACACTGCACTCCTACACAGCTAATTGCAGTATACCAAATTAATTATATGTGTGCTTTAGAATGGCATTAATAAATCTCCACACCACTACTGACATTAAAAGTAATTACTCATAGAATTTAATACTTTTAAAATATCTAGTTCAGGACAAAACACTGGTAAAACCTGGCATGACTGCTCTCTAAAATAAAAGGAAGGTAAATTACTGTAGTAAGAAAAATAGAGACCAAAACAAGAGTTTGGAAGTAAAAGTTGTATATAAGTTGAAGCGAAACCAGAAAGAATAGAAAATGTTACAACAATGATTTCAGCTCTTCTGAGACAACAGCAAAATTGAAATGATAAGGATGACTTTTTTAAAGCATGCTTAACCATTCTATTCCCCTATCTGAGATATTAAGTCCTAAACATTTTTCTCAATATTTTTTATTTTGAATTCTATATTAAAATTTATATTTTCTTGTCAATCTTCTAACCTTTTCTGAAAAAAAAGGCACTCAATTATTCTAACTGAATCTGTAGGGTGTGTATCTGTATATACCAATTCGGCATCCTTATAAATTTCTACTTTTCCGAGTCCTTAGTGCATTCAGAAAGCAGATTCATAAAAATATTCTATTTAAATGGTGTTACTCATCAATTTTGATCTCATATCATTATAGTGCAGTTGATATTCAATATTTTGATTTTTGCTAGAGAATAAACAAGGCATTTTTTTCTGGCAGTTTAAAATTACTTTGTTAACTTCAGAACAATCAGACTGATGTTTTATTCTACTATTTCTATATATATCTCATAAAATAACTTTGAAACTATCCTTTATATAACATTGAGGAGAATAAAAAAGTTATATTTATGAGTTAATGTTTTCTCTTATTCTTCTTGTTCTGCAGCAATTTCTCTCCTGTTAGGAACAGAAGACAAAATGTAAACATACATTATGCACAAGTAATAAAATTTACATATTCCACTTTGCATTGAAATACTGGAATAGTTTCTACATCGGAAAAATAATGCTCTTTGTAAAATCCTACACAGTACTGGTAAAGTACAAAACTGCAAAGAGCTGCCAATGGCGATGGCATTGACCTTGATGGCATTCATATTTGAAGAGAAGGTATTCTCCTCATATTTGTCATTAAAGTACAAACTCATAAACATGGTCAAATTATATACAAACTTCTTAAAAGCTAAACCTGAGAAAATACTTATAATAATACTGCATTACTTTTTCTGATAAATCAAGAAATATCAGTCAGAAGTCTTTTCTGCTCTCAGAGGATGGACTCAAAGCTCTAATCAGCCTGAGGAATGCCCAGACATGACATGGTAAAACAAAACAAAACAAAGCATTCAGGGTATGTAAATTAAGAAATGAGAGTCTCTTCCCATCCTAAAAAATGCTTGTTTTTCAATTGGACCTCCGTGTTTATGTTTTTTCAGTTTCAGAATAGCACAGAAGAGGAAATAACAGAATCATTTAGATTGGAAAAGACCTTTAAGTTCATCAAATCAAACCATAAACTTAGCACTGTCTGGTCCACCACTAAACCATGTTTCTAAACACCACATCTATATGAGTTTTGAGCACTTTCAAGGTTGTTTCTTCCACTATTTCTTTAGAAAGCCTGTGCCCATGCTTTGTGCCACTTTCAGTGAAGACTTTCCCCAACATATCAATCTAGACCTGGCACAACTTGAGGCCATTTCTTATAATCTCATCTCATCTCACCTGGAAAAAGACACCAGCCTCCTACCTTGCTACAACCTTCTTTCAATTATTCGTAAAGAGCAATAAGGTCTTCCCTTCTTTCCAGCATATTTTCTTCAGGATAAATAACTCCAGCTTCCTGATCTGCTCCTCATAAATTTTTTTGTCTAGATCCTTTGCCAGTTTTTCACCCTTCTCTGGACTCACTCCAGCAGCTCAATGTTTTCTTGCAGTGACGCTCCCAAAACCGAACACAATATTCAAGGTACCTCTCTTTATGTGAATTATTACCACAGAATGTACCTATTGTATAGCTTTACCCTTGTCTTTGGTAGAAGTGTGAAAGAGATCCTGATCCCCATTTCTCATTAAAGGCATCAAATTTTCACTTTCTGAAGCAGAAAACAATTTTTTGTGTGTGTGTGTATGACCATAAATTCCAACTGGATCACTTCTATTTACAACCCATTCTCCAACTTCAGGGGTGTCATTGCAGATATTACAGGTAATACCAACATAAACTTTGAATGAATGATATTTATCTCAAACTGTTTGTGCATATTGAGACATAGTTGCTTAGTTCTACACCATGCTCAGTAAAAAAGGCTCATTGTATCATTCATCTCACAGCATGGATATCATTAATTCCTATTTAGAAAGAGTTTTGCAATTAAAAAAAAATTCTAGCACTGTTACAATTGTCAAAATTCTTCCAATGTTATACAAGAGGCATAATGAAATGAAACTAAACAGTTCGAAAAGAGAAAAAAGTGTTTGCTTCTTGACATGAATAAATTACAGAATTGACTGTGACAAAAGAAAAGATCAATAAATTTCTACAAATTTTTACTTCAGTTTGCTTGTATTTGGTATTGATGATCTGAGATTAAATTTCTAAATGAGTTTTTAATCAGGCATTTAGGTAAACCAGCAAATACACTGGGGTTTGTATCAAGAACTGTTTTCTTTTTCTTTTAAATGAAAGTGAAATTAGAGAGAGCATGTTTACATATGATATCAGAGAAAATATATTTATTCTAAGTAATGCAAAAATCTTGTCTGAAGTCATGTGATTTGCCAGATTATGTGGCTATTTGAAAAATTTACTCCATAAATATATATATTTGTGATTTAATTCAGATATGTTTTCATCTATGCAAACAAATGCATTTGAGCATGTATTTTATCAGAGATTTTCTATTTTTTTTCTTCAATCACATTAGCTGTGACTCACATATTTAAAAAAACAAAAAAGGTAGTGAGCAACTTATAAGGTGTTAAAAACGCTCACTCGGTCTCCCATTGTCGACTGAGCCAAAGGCAACATTTCTTTCCAAAAGTTGCTGTGCCGGTCTGGGCACAATCCTGAGCGATGAGCTCTAGGATGACCTTGCTTGAGCAGGCAGGATGGACCAGATGAGCAGGTGGCTAGGACCACTGTGGTCCCTTCCAACCTGACCCATTCTGTTATTCTGTGATTTTGTGATTTGGATATAAGGGAAAGCAGAACACGCAGTTGGCAAAGGATGAGGCTGATATATTTTTAACCTATGAGTTAAAAATTGAGGTGGGCTTTGCTAACTGTTTTAAAGGCAAAACATCAAACCCATAGATGAAATAAAACAGCAGAAGTGGAGACAGAAAATGCAGATGTTAAAAAAGCAAAAAAACAAAAAACAAACAAACTACAAAATCTCAAATGCAACCAGGCATTGTTTTGCAGAGTCGAGTGGAATATTGCAGCTAAACTAAAGTGAATGTTCCCATATTCTTTAATTTCTATTAAGCTGTTCATCTCTATCCTTGAAATTGTCTATTCAAAGCACTAATTTCAAATTGCATACTCTAAATACTTAGGTAAAACTGCACTGCTAGGAGTTTGAAAACAAATAAAACAATGCTGATTTAATCTGTGCAAAGGATATTTATTTGGTCTCAACTAAACACTGCAATTTTGTTGTCAGAAGCAATAGAGATATTCAGAGAAAAAAATTTAAAAAATTACAGAAAACAGGACTAAATTTTATTGTACCCATAAGACCAAATAATAAAGAAATTAACATCTAGCCTAGTGAAGATTACCATCTGGAGTTCAAACTCCTAATATAACATTCTTGGAAAAATAACTTTATTTTTTTCTTTTGCTTTCCTTTGCATATATAGATGACCTCACATACACAGATCCTATAATACAAGATTCCAAGATGCTAATAGTTAATACAAGTTCATTATATTACTACTGAGTGAGAACAGATAAAAAAAATTCCATTATAAAGATAAAACCCAATAAAATAAACTTACTTATTCTCAGGTCTTTTCACATGGTCTCCAATTTAATTTCAATGGAATATGAATTATCTTCTTAATTATCTCTGAAGGGAAATTAGAATTTTTACTAACAGTCAATGGAGCTAGGAGGAGTAACAGCACTCTGCTAAATTGTCAGTCATGTTGTTTATGGAACCCTAACCTTGGGATTGTTTCGCTGAATTTTTCATCACTAAATAGTAAGCAATTTGTAACTTGGTATGCTTTATACAGTAACAAATCTCTTCCTAAGAAATATTTGCCTTTATATCATTCATATCTATTAATATTGCCTTTAACTTTCTTCTGTTTTGTCTAAATTCATTTTAAAGAAAATAATCTATGCAAATACATTACACTCCCAAAGACAGGGAACGTCATCATTTAACCCCAGTAGACAACTCAGCTCCACACAGCCGTTCACTTACTCTCCCCTGGTGGGATGGGGAGAAAATGGGATGGGGAGAAAATAGGAAGGGTGAAAGTAAGAAAATTTGTGGGTTGAGACAAAGACAGTTTATTAGGTAGAACAAAAACCACATGGACAAAGCAAAGCAAGGAATTAATTCACCATTCCCACGGGCAGGCAAGTGTTCTCCCAGAAAGCTGGGCTCCATCATGAGTAACAGTTACTTGGGATGACAAACATCACCACTCAAAATGTTCCACCTTTCTCCTTCTTCCCCACTAGGTTTTACTGCTTATCACAATTTATGCTACTTTCAAATATGCTAAGATATGAACAAAGTAGAATACTTAATTCATTGCTGTCAGATTTAATTTTGAGCATTTTTTTTTTATTTCTAGAAGTAATCAGTGTATCCAGACTTTTATTTTTAAGGTATTCTTTAGTAATTTGTTTATGTCAAGGAGTGAGTTAGAGGTAGACCCTGGGAAAAAATCAATTATCAGTTGTGAAATCTAGACTAAATTGTGCCACTTAGACCTTCTCTCTATACCACAATGTTTTCTTTTTTTTTTCTTTTCATTTCATTTTCGTTGTTTTTGTTTGTTTGTTTGATTTTACACACTATTGAAATAGCAACATACGTGATTATGGAGATACATCACAAAAATATTTTACAAGCCATACTGAAAATCTGTATTGTGTTTCAGGACACGCTGCAAAAGAAAAGTAAAACTGATTTTCAAAACCGTGTTGGAAACAAAAATTAGGTCGTGGAATTTTTTCTATTCTGTGCTTTATTAAGACATTATTTGAGTTATTTAGTGTCAAGCTGCTTTGACTCAGTATTCTACCTGTCACATTCACTTGAATTTATAAATATAGACTGATTAAATAATATTGGTTATAATATTATTAATATTATGATACTTGTATTTCTAATTTTTTTAAGATAACTGTAAACCACAATAATTTCTGCTGAAAGTTAAATGCTATACCATAATCAGACCTCCAATGAATAAAAAGCGACAGAGTAGGTTTAGATAAGATGACAGGAAGAAATTCTTTACTGCAAGGTGTGTGAGACGTTGGAACAAGTTGTCCAAAGAACTGGTGGATGTTCCATCCCTGGCAGTGTTCAAGGCCAGATCTATTGGGCCTTTAAGCAACGTGGTCTAGTGGAAGATGTCCCTGTTCATGGCAGGGGGGTTGGAACTAGATGATCTTTAAGGGCCCTTCCAACCCAAAGCATTCTACATTTCTGTTCTATGAAATAAAACATATATGGTGATATATAATGAAAGCTTGATGCTCACATTAACTCTGTGGTTATTATGTCTTAAACTATACAGGTGTATGAGACAAAAATTTACAGATCAAATAATTTATTATTAATACAATAATTTTTGCCTGCCTCTAAGTTTTTTCCCCCAGGAAAATCCAAACATTAATGAAAACAAAATTTGATGGTTGTAAAAACTCTATTGGGTTTCTTGGACATAACAGAATTATGCAACCATACTATAAACCTGACATAAAGCTTCTAGGGATTGCTATCTATTTGTTTCTACCTTGTAGATAAAAATACGCAAAACAAGGTATTTTTTTCTGAAAAGCTGCAGTTGTTCATTTTGGGAAAAAATACTACTTTCAAATTGCTTCTTAGACTTTTCACATTTGAAAATTCCTATCCCTTTTTAAAAGATGAAGTAAAATGCTAATTGAAACTTTATTTATTTGTTATATGAATGTGTGCTTTCTTAACTAATTCAAAGCCTAACATTGTATTCTTTAAAGTCATAGGATGAGGACCTTTATATATTATTTTCGGGTCTTATTAAATAAAAAAAAAAATAAAATTGAAAAGCAAAATCACAAACATAAATAAAAAATCACTGTTTATCCGTTTATCCTCTTTTTTTGCGTGAACACTGAAAGCAGATTCCTGTGTAATAATTTTTAAAATGCATTTTCCTATAAACACTAAGGTGCACCAAACTGTGGATTCAGAATACCAAATTTTAATTCACTTCACTTTCCATTTGATAAAACATACACTGATAATAAACTCACCTTTTTGACAATGTCTGCATTATTACTGCATTATCACTTGTTATTCAAGAAGACAATTTTTTAATGTGTGTGTAAAAGAGCTGAATATTCTTATTAGAATCAAACTAATGCTCAAGATTATGCAATAAATTTAAATAGTAACATTTGCAACATAAATATATTGCAGCATTGCTTGCTGCCAAATTTTCTTATTTTATAGAATATATGCTACCTTGTACAATATCAGAAGTTTTCTGAAAAAATAAAATAATTTTTTTTAAAAAGTCTCTACTAAAGTTAGCTCCTGTTTTTGTATTATCTTTGTCCTTGGAAATGTTTCTCCCCATTAGCCAGTATACCAGCTGTTAACTGCTGGTAACAGATTTTGAGAAGCAATTTCTTAAGAAGGGAACTAATAGTTAATTAACTTACATGTTCGTTAAGTATCTGAATGTTCTTTTATACTGACATTTATTATCACCAACCTTTAATCTTAGACTACAAAATAAGGTAATTAAATTACATTTGTTTATGTAGCAGAGGACTTGATGAGTATTCTGGAACCATGTGCATTTTTCACTGTTCTGTGCAACCCGGACATTGAAAAGTCAGTAAAGAAAACCTTAACCACAACTATTTTTCAGTAGGTCACTTCATAACAAAAGACAGATCATAACAATGACTGCTTGAAAAATTTTTAATATTTAAATATTGGTTACCTGACTGTTGGAATAGGTTTCTCATGAGGACATGTTAAGTATGAGAAATGTTAAGTACTGGCAAAAAGTTTCCATTTTGTTTTTAAATCCAAAAACAAAGAAAGAAAGGTATGCCTTAAACCATGTCCTTTTTTGGATTAGGTATTTCTCAGACTGAAAATTTAGCATCTTCTACTTGTTTTTACAGCTTGTAGCCATCCACAGCTAAAGCGTAGACTTTTTCTTTAAAAATTTTGACAATAGTCATTCTTTTTGGCTATAAACAAAATCTTTTAAAGTATGAAATACAACACTCCATTCACAGGTATGTAAGAATTTGTTGTAAATCTAGTTAACATTTTAGTAATAATAAAACCAGTTATCCTAGTCCAGGCACAATAACACTAACAGTCATAACCTGTATTAATACATAAGAGCTTTGTAAAGCTCTTGAAAATGTTACACAGGACAAGTTACTGTGTCTTGTTCTCTCTGCCACTATGCTCACCCTTTCAATGACTCCCTCAATTTTAAGGTCAGTGCAGACTGTCTTCCTCAGGAAAAGAGATGAGTTAACATAGCAGGTCATCAAGTGTGCAAAGAAAGATTTCTGTACTGGTCCTGGTGGTCTATTCCACTGCAATCTTGCATCTGCGTGGATGATATGTCATATATTTTCTTAAAACAACTTGTTTTTTTCTTTTTTAACTGCTGGCTAAATTTTGCAAGGGGAAGAACAGCCTTCCTCACTCTCCTCTGGCAAAACAGGGCTTTTCTTAGGCAAAAACTGCTGGGCTTTTACAACATCAAGACACAGTTTAAGCTAAAATAGTTTAGGCAAGAAGAATAGACTAAGACTCTCTTAGTCTAAGACAAGTTAGGCAAATACTGAAACATTGCACTGCCCAATGTCTGTACATCTTGAGCCCTGCCATTTCTTCACATCTGGAGCAGTGGAATGGACTTATGGAGCCAGGTAACTCTGGGTTAGGCTGAGGAATGAGAGTGTGAGGAGTTCCATCTGCATTGCAGGAATTTTTTCTCCTTGGTCTAAAGCAGCTCTGGACTGTGTTGGAGATACAGAAAAAGCAAGAGAACAAGGGCTGTAATTTAGTGCTTACGACTTTCCTCTGGGCCATCTGGAGTTTGCATTCAGCTTTGAGGGCTGATTAAGTATTTGAAATGTAAAGTACATGAATAGAAACCCTGGTTTTAAGTCTCCTCACACAGAGGAGAAATAAACCAAGAACATTTCTTGTACTGGATGAATGTCCTAAGCACTCAATCCTTATCTAAAGGATGTTGATAACTCTTCTGGCCTCCTTCTTCAGGAAAATAATAGTTAAGTTTTGGGGATTTTTTTATGGTACTTAATCAATAAAGGTATTCTGTGAATGCTCTCTTGCCTGTGTTCCTTCCAAACCTCTGACCTTCATGGTGAAAAAAGTGAAAAAAGGAATAAAAAGCCTTGGGGATTCTTGTGGAAGACAGGCTTGATCTAGAAAGCAGTAAATCATTACAGTCAATTTCAGAGCGCCTTTAGAAATAAAGATAAGCAGAGTTTTGATTACCTGAAGAATTTGAGCTTCCCAAGTGTTCATACTCTTAAGAGCTCTTGAGAGTCACAGTACAGACTTAGTTATCTATAGTCCACCTAAGTTAGCCTCTGGACATTGTTTTTCAAACTAATTGAGCATCGAAATGTTAAGCCTAGGTATAGTTAAATATTTTTGAATAGCTGTGTTGCCGGATCGGAGGTCTCAACTAGGAAAACAATTTTTTTTTTTAAAGAAAGGGTTATTTTACCCTTGCTACATGAATGTGAACACTACTGTGCATGCCATTTAGGGAACAGTATTCTACAGTATTGTATACACCAAAAATGATTAATATTAAATAAAAAACAAATTGGCAAGTATAAATATACCTAGTAATGACTACCAAATTTTCTGCACCATTTCAGCACTATATGCACTTATATCCTTTCTCATTTAAGGGACATGATGGTAATCCAGGCCCTTTCAGAGTCTTGCAGTTTGTGGGCTTAAATAACATGTTGTCTCTGATACATAGGAGCCAAAATTATCACAATACTAAACTTTGATGGTTGGTAAAGAAGTCTGCAATATATACATTTTTTTTTCTTTCTTTTCTTTTGAACATTTTTTTAATAAAAAAAAAATCTCAACTTATATTTCCATGGCTAAATTACCCATTTTCTAAGTTAATGAGGGTCAGTGTAGGAAGGATAAAAGTGTCTGTTCAGAAAGAAACTCAAAATATTATAAAGCATTTTAATCCACCCAATTTAATATTTTATGTAGTACTCAAACACACTTCATTCCATCATCCTAGAATTTACATGGGAAAAGTCAGAAAACAGTTTTTTCTTGTTCATGCTCTTAAAACCTCTCATTCTGCTCATTTTTATAATATACCCCTTGCTTAGTTTAGCTTTTTTATCCCTTTGAAACACTTGGGGTTGTCCTGTATCCTTTTCGGAGCTGAGGGGAGAAGAACTTGACAGTGCTGTAATGTATATATGTATATTTGTGTAATGAATGTGTGTTCCTTAATTCCTTCTCAATAATTCTTTACACTTCAGTTGGGGTTATTTTGACTTTTGCCAATCACTGAATTGGTATTTTTATGAAACTCCATCTTGATTCTGAGTACTAATGGTCATTATCAAGCACAGATTTCAACATATGAAGGTAGAATAATTTCTTTTTATGTGCTACATTTTAATAATCTACAGTCAATTTCATCTTCTATCTTTTTGCCTCACAATATATTATAACATCCTTCATAATCTGCTGTGTCCTTACTACCTTGAATATCTCCATATAAGCAGCCAACTTTTCATTCTCATTTTTATTAACCTTTCCAAATATTTTATATATATAAATATATATTATATGAACACATATACACATATACATATATACAAATATATATACATACACATACACAGATATATGTATAAATTTTTATATATGTATGCAGCTATTTATATATGTGTGCATTTATATGTGTATATTAAAACAGCATGGAGCTCTTCTGGTGGCTTGCCTGCACTGTGACAATGAATCTTTTACTCATATCCTCTGTTTTCATTTCTCAGCCAACGGTGTTCTAAAGGAGTGGTGGCTCTTGCCCCATTTGTTCATGGCCTTTATTCTCAGCTGGTGTACAGGCACTTGCTCAGTAAGTGCACTCCATGACTGCATAATGCCAGGTGAGGTAGGTCCTGCTCTTGGGTGACACTCAAGCATAGATGGTGCAGATAATTCAGCTTCCAAAAATCTCTGCCAAGGTCTGATTGTGTTATCTGAAAGCCGGAATCACACCACAACATGGTTTCGCACACCTCAGAGCATTAATGTAGTATGAATTTATCCTTAGGTAGCTAAAACCACTTTTACAATGACTTTGGATGCTGCAATTTACTACTGATTGTTCCCCTTTTAAAAAATTGACCTATAGAATCACAGAATAATAAAGTTGGAAAAGACCTCCAAGGTCACTGAGTGTGATCTTTGACCAAACACCAACATGTCAACAAAACTTTAGCCATGTTAAACCAAGTGCCACTTCTATTTGTTTCTTGAACACTTCCTAAGATTGAGACTCCACCACTTTCCTCAACAACCTATTCAAATGCTTAACCACCCATTCAGTGATGAAATCCTTCCGGATGTCCAGCCTGAAACTCCACCGGTGCAGCTTGAGGCTATGTCCTCTTGTTCCGTTGGTAATTTCCTGGGACAAGAGGCTCCCCCTCACCTTGCTACAACCTCCTTTTGGGCAGTTGTAGAGAATGATAACAGCTCCCCTGAGCTTCCTCCTCTCCAGACCAAACAGCTGCAGCTCCCTCAGCTGTTGCTCATAAGACTTACTCTTGTACACCATTCACCAGCCCTTCTCTGGAACTGTTCCAGCACCTCAATGTCTTTATTGAAGTGAGGGGCTTGAAATTGGACACAGGACTCAGGGAGTGACCTCACCAGTGCTGAGTACAGTACCAAATTAGGCATTCTTCTGGAGTGTGTTTTCTTGTTTCATTTAAAAGGATAAACCATTTCTGTGATACAAAGGAGAGTAAGCAGAGGAAATTTGTTTCAAAATAATCTTTCTGGAGCTAATGTTCTTAGATGTATGCACAGCAGGCAATGCTGAGTTCAGTGCCCAGCAGCTGCACTGGTTGTCAAAGCAAAACAAAGACAGATGATATACTGCTGTGTGATTCTTGGTAAAAATATTCTCCTGGGAAGAGTAACAGCTTGATTCTACCCCCACGTCACTTTTTGCCATCCTCCAAGAAAACCCCTTGGCAGTTAAAAGATGAGTCTTGTGCACTACAAAACAGTCTTCTGCCTTTTTTCTTTGGTGAGTAATCATAAAAATACAAGAATAATAGGATTAAAATGAGAGCAGGAGAGCAGATATACTTATCTATGACGCCTAGCAGTTAAGGTTCAGCCACTGAGAAAGGTTTTGGGTCCTTCTTTCAGGTGTATCTTTTTTAATCTAAGCCTATGCCTCTGGGGGCCACAGCCAAAAGCTATATGCATTTGTTTAAAATACAGTTGCAGTGTTCAGTTCATGTGACCTCATAAACGTGTGGGATAAATGCCTCGGAAGCTGGATGAATGCCGTTAGGTGTGTCATGTACTCAGATGAGTACATTTTTTGCAAGTTGAACATGAGGTCATCCTCACAGATTGAAGATATGATTACCATTAATCTCTATCTGAATTTTATTTAATGTTTCAGTGTACTTAAAGAGGTGCCCTCTCTCAAGAGAAAAGAACCAAAACTTACAAGATGAAATAAAAATAAAGAAGATGGAAAGTGGCTTGTACACCTCTCAGAAATGTTTACCCTCTCACTCTGGAGTAATCCATCACTGCAGAGTCACAAAGAAGAGTTTTGTCATTAGCCTACATCGTTTTTCTTCTACTCTAAACATCCACTACCACTGAAGGTAGGAGGTTCAGCCACAACCTCTAGAATTTCCCACTTTTCTTCCCATTGTGTTGTCTGTCCTTTTCTTCTTGTAAGGTCTCAATTAACTTATGATTCAGGGTTTAGCTTAATACCATAAATGTAAAGCAATATAAGATAAGTCATCTGCCAAAAGAAACATAGCAGCAAATAACTGCTAGTTTATGATGAGTATGGATGTTTTTATTTTGCTATTTATTATACTAATTTATAGAAGTAGACAAAAGAGTAAAAAATATTCCTAATATGAGTAAATTCTATTTTATTTCATTTTACATCTTAAGTCTGACAGCAAGATGAATCTGCATTTAATATTCATTGCTAGTACCTAGATGATATTTATTATTATTTAGGATTCAAGGATATCTGAATTTCTTTGTGGTATAAAGTTTCCAACATTATTTTCCAAGTTCCCTTTTTGTCCATGGAATGGAATTTCTATGCTCAGTAACTGAGAGACTGATTTTGACAGTATATTAGTTTTAATTTGAAGTAAAATTACAAAGGCTGTTGAGAAGGTCATATTTCAAAAACAGTGATGTAAAATCTCTCCTGTAGGAGAAGTCTTATGGTTCGAGGATTTCTTTCCTTCTACTTAACTGGCAGCTCCTTACCATCATTATTAACATCTGACCATTGCAGAGTAGCAGGATAAAATATTCAAGGTTATAGGAATCAACCATTTTCTACTACTTTCCTTCTGATCTAAAACATATATCTAATGAATGTCAGTTATTCAGCTTTGAAAGGTTAAAAGAAACAAAAATGAGATACAGGACAATGCTATAGGATGTGTGATCTAACATAATGAACCTTAAGATAGAGATCAGACATTACTCCCTCTCTTTGTCCAGAACATTCTTTAGTGGAAGAACAATATGGATCTAGATGTGAATATTTCCTCTTGAATTTTAGCTTTAAGTTTCACACTATTTTTCAATTCCCACATTGGACCAAAAAGTGTTGATCATATGAAACATTTACAAGGACACAGAACTTAGCTGTTGAGATTTTATTTAGGGGAAAACAATATAAGTATTTAAATTTTCTAATTTCAGATTCAGAAGGGGGAAAATGAGACATCCTCTCTCTTGTTCAGACTATTTTGATGAAAGTTATATCCAGATTAAAATAATGTGAGTTCTCTCTACTTTTACTTCACGAATGTGCCATTTACAGGTGGTTTCCCTGGGGATGAGGAAAACTCTGGAATAATGCCTTGGGGAACCTCATTCGAAATGCAATAGGTAAGAAGCCTATTCACATGCTCAAGTAAGCAAATGTTACTAGGAGGTTCCTCGTTCTCTGTGTTGTCATAGGTTAGTTTTTGGTGCAAGAATTTTAATATTCTTAATCATTCTCTCTCACTGCACCCTTCCCTCAGACCCCACCTTAATTCCCCACCCACACCGGGGTGTATAAGCATCTCTGTCTGACCCTAGACCCCACCTTTTTTGCCTTTTGCCTTTGGCCCCTTGTTACTGCCTTGGTCCAGCCCGTTCCCATACAGTGGACCCCTTCTTGTTTGTTGTTTTCGTGCTATTAAAATTGCTTTTCGGACAAAGAATCGGAGCTGACTCTTTCTCTCCATTAAGTTGCCACAGGGCTGAGTCCTGAGGAAACTCAAAGGGGTCTGATCGTCTGGGCTCTGACCCCTTGGGAATTTTCAGTGCAAATAGCAAGTTGCAAAGAGACATACCCTTTAAAATGCTGGACATCTTTTATTCAGGCCAAATACTGAAGAAACTGATAGATAGAACAGTATTTTTAAAATATAGTAAAGTAAGTATGGTAAAAATATGTGATGGAGTAACTGTGGAAAAATAAAGAACATTTAAAAATCAGAAAACAGATAAAAATCAGAAGAGGTATTACATTTTTAAATAGAGATTTCTAGAGCAAAATAAAATACTCAACTAATTTCACAGATATTAACCTTTCTTAATATAGACAAAATGTGAGTAAATTTTCATATATGTTCAGGAATGTTGAAGTTGCCTTTCTAGCAACTTCATTAAAATGAATACAGTTTGTGTGAAAGCCTGAATATTGTTATCTCTTTAAGTACTTCCTTTTTCTTTTGGAAAGATCATAAAGACACCAAAGTTTATTTTGTAAAGAAAGATGACAGAATTATTAATTTTTATTTCCGGAGCACTGAGAAAAATTGTGATCAGTCAGGAGAACTTCAAATTGTCTACTGATAGATGTAGAACTGCTTCCAGTTTCCTAGAGGGACTAACAGAAAGAATAATACACTGATTAAACATGTAACTGCAGCTTTTTTACAAATCTCAAAGAAATCAATGAGATATTTTTATTTACCTTTCTGTGATTTTTATCAGAGTCTATATTTCTTGCCCTCTATGTTCAATCTCCTTTACCAGCCTGGAACAGGAGGGGTTTCTAGCATTTACAATATCAACTCCTGTTCTTGACCTTTTTGAAGACATAGTTTATATATTTTCTCTTCTTCTCTAATGTTCAAAGATACTTGCTCCTCAGGGCTTACACAGAAGGTGCAGCACTGAAAGCTTTTTGTAAGGAGGCTGCAAGATCCTCAGGGTAAACAGTTTTTCTTGATTCTGTCTGCAAAGCACACTTTCTACAGTATAAAAATAAATCTTACTCCCCATCATCCCTGGTAGGCAGTTTGACAAATTTTATGTTAAGTAATTGCTTTTGGCCTGCTTCTTCAAGGTTCCAAGCATCTTTCAGTTCATTATGGACTTTGGGGGAGGGAGTGAGGTTTCTCAGACTCTTGCAGCAAACATCCAGCATCTTTAAACGTCGAATGCTCTCCAACAACATTGTATTTGTTGAAAAAAATACTTTTATGCATCAAAAATATTTGTGGAATTTATTACATTTAGGTCTGCATTTTATTTACCTTTCAGTTTTTATACGACAACTCATTCTAGATTAGAGAAGTATTATCCTGTTATATTGCATTCTGTCTCTTCTGGACATACAAAAGACGATTGAATCCATAGTGCAATGTCCTGAATGCATGCACTGAAGATCAATATTTCTGAATACATCAAGGCCTGATTAGAAATGAAATTCTCAGAGACTGTCCAAATACTGCTGTTAACATAGCTGAATTTTAATAAAGGCTAATATACATTTTGCATTACATTCACATTTCAGTTTAGAAAATGCTTTGACATGGCACTTGACACAGTGAAATAATTATCAGTGTATGTGTTAAGCTTTAAATCAAAATATAGTGAGTCAATAAAAACAATAATATTTTACTCATAGGATCTACATCACCAGATTTATAGCCCTGTGGATGGTATAGTAAATAGAAATCTTTTAACTTTATATATCTTTAAAAAAGAGTACTGAAAAAAGATTTCCAATTAAGATTAGGGACAGAGGGAATAAATAAATTCTTTCATCCAAAAGTTCTTAAAAGAACATTTCAAAACAGATGAATTTTATTCAGAGATTTCAAAAAGAATAAATCCCAAAAGTCTATAATCATTGTCCAGTGAGAAGTAAGATTTATCTAATCTGCTGAGTAGCCTAAACATCTAAGCAAATACCTAATTTCTCTTAATTTTTCAAGTAACTTTCAGTAGTTATAAAACATCTTTGTACTGATGATAAGACTAAAAGAGTTTTTGAAAACCTAGATTTAAATTTTGTATGATTTTAGATGAGTCAACACCTCCTACCCTCTCAATGACCTTTGCAGCCTTTTTTGACATTTGAGAAGCCTTCTGCTGAAAATTTTGAGAGAGCTAAGACAAATATCTTCTGTCTGTGTTTGGGATCCACTGAGTAGAGGTCCTCCCTTTACCTCTCTGAAGTTAAGTTCTGCACAGATATATCATTCAGAAATGTAGCAGTTGGTAATGTTGAAGTTTTTTCTCCAACAGTCTGGATAGCATTGAAATCTACACATTTTCATTCCCTGAGAACTCTTCTCACCAACACAGAAAATGAGATGAGACTTCAGTCCTTTAGTTAGAGGCAGACCACAGTGATGTTGAAAATGTAAAAGAGCTGTTTTTTCAACTAAGTAAAACTATGGAAGTGTAAGGACTATCCAAAGGGTCTTGACTTAGACTTCTAAGATCCGGTGCTTCTTCTCTGACCTGTTTGCTGATATGCTAATTAAATAAATAAATAACAATCCCCAAATACACAAACTACCTGCACAATTAATTCATCATCTCTATTAATTAGGCGTAAGTTCTCTGCTTGGTTGCAGGGTATTACCCAATTCTAATTTATAGAATTTATGGATCTACCTCCCAATATAGAAACAATATTAGGAATAAAATTATGTTCCCTTTAACTTTCCATTGTCCATTGAATCAGACAGGAGAAGAAACACAAATGCCATCCACCTGGATTTCTCAAAGGACTTTCAGTATTTAAAGGGGGCTTATAAGAAAGATGAAGAAAGACATTTTACCAGCTCCTCTACTAACAGGACAAGAGACAGTGGATTAAAATAAATGGAAGTAGATTTTGGCTGGATATTAGGAGGAAATCCTTTACTGTGAGAGTGATTAAGCAGCAGAACAGATTGTTCAGAGAACCTGTTGATGTCACATCCCTGGCAGGTTCAAGACCAGGTTAGATGGGTCTTTGGCAGTCAGATCTCATGCAAGTTGTACCTTCACAAAATAGGAGATTTAATCTATATGATCTTTAAGGTCCCTTTCAATCTATTCTATCATTCTGTGATTCTAGGATTTATGTAAAGTAACATTACAAATATTCTTCCCATAGACTTTTTCATAGGTAGACTGTATGCAGATACCTGTGGTCTCTTTTGCATTCAAAATACTGTTCTCTGATGCATCTTAATATATATTTACAGAAGTCAGGGGATATCAAGTAGAAAAGGGTCAGGTCAGGATTAATTTTGGGAAATTTAAAGGAAGGTCAGGATTAATTATGATATAAATGGATTAGATGCATGTTTTGGAATCAACTGTGAGACTGAAAAGAAGTAAGAAAAGTGATTGATATTGCTTCCCACTGTGCATTCAGATGAGTCTGAGGACCATGTCACTATTAATTTGCTCCTAAATATATCACAGCTTCTAGGCTTGCCACAGTAGGAAATTTTAAAGGCTTGTTTTGCATAAGCAATCACTTTTATTCCTTTTCAAGTACAATTATATTTTTTTCTTACTCTCCGTATGGAGTCTCAGGCAGGATCAAAGTCCTGAAGTGTAATGTTTCATAGTGTAATTCAGTATCCTGTGCAGTGCTACTAGAATGCAGATGTTTGATGTGCTCTTTTGTAATGTCCTTAGTCCTGATAAGATGTTTGGGCATCAGTCACTCTTGAAAATTCAGTGACATGAGGAAAGGGGAAAGGTGTTTCCGGTGCATTTCAAGGTTCAAATACTTACACAGCAAATGTGTTTTAGGGTAACAGTTCCTTTGTGTTCTCTTCTTACTTTGAGGCCAATCAAGGGGGCACAGATTTTCTGTGGCAGTTCTTGGCTGTTAAGGATAAAGATGTCCCAAGGCTTTAGATGTTGGTTTGGAATTTCCTACAAAAATAGGCAGTATTTATTTTTCATAACAAGCATCTTCATCAAGAAACCCTCCAGAAACACTTTGCACTCATAGAAATAATTAACATTTGTAGTTTGGGGAAATTTATATGCATACATAATTTTGATTTAATTCTTTGGAATGGCACAATAAGGGAAACTAGGAGTGAGAACTAGCAAGTGAAAGAGCAATAAAATCATCTAAAAAGACTCAGATTTGGATTAAAGTAATAAATTAATATTATATTTGTCTTTCATATTTTATATAAAAGGGAAACTCTCATTCATTTTAGGACTACAGTGGATAAATTAAGCACTAGAATGCTACCACAAGTATTGGTTTCTGTCTATTTAGTCAACATTTTCCTAAGTTTTAAAATTAATTTTCCTGCTTTTAAGTAACACACTAGGAAATAAAAAAAATCTATTAGATTCCTATCTCCCTACCTATATATATATATATATATATATATATATATATATATATATATATATATATACAATTTAAAGCAATCTATTTATACAAAATATCCACCAGGCAAAGAACATAACTGCTGAATGTAAATTGCTGAGTGATAATCCATGAGACTGGATCATCGAAATGGGACTCCATAGATGAAAAACATTACTACACTTGAAATTTAGGGACATCATTATAAAATAGAAGACATCCAGAGGGAGAGATGGAAGAAATTAAGATGGCACTGCAAAACAAAAATTTTGCTGTTATTCCAACCATAAATGTTGCAACCAATTTTAATAAAGTCTTTACATTTTTAATATGTCTATTGTTGTGCATTAGGCAGTTTATCTTTCAATTAAATAGGCAAGATGCAAAATTAGTGATAACTCAAGTATTTGCACCTTGTTGGCTCGATCCAACACCGTAGGAATCCAACACTGATAAATTGCACACTGATGTAAAAAAACAAATCACTGGCTACTCTGATTTCCTCCTAGCAAATATCTGCTGAGTTCAGAGGTGATTTTAAGACGTAGAGAACATGGTTAGAGAAAGAGGTCACTTGGATTGTACACAACTGTTTTGATCTCATGGAAGTTAACTGGAAAAAAACCCCAAACAACTGTCTCAATGTATCCTGAAGCACAGATCTATGAACAGAGATACTTGCTCACACAGACATGCATGCAAAGGTATGCACACACATAGACATATGTGCTCAGCCTGCTATAATTTCTCTAGCAATTCCAAAGAATTACGGACTGGAGAAGTGGAAGTATGCCCCTGAGCTCTTGTTGACTCCTGGAGCTGTTTTGCAAGAAAGCAGTGCTGGGTTGGTTCTGTGCAGAGAGATATCCCTGGCACCTACTGACTCATGATCAACTGATTGATAGTATCTACCTTGCAGGACTCCTGCTGATCTTTTCATGATGGGAATACTGCCACCTTACATACCAGAAACTGTCAGTCTGTGCAAAATGGGAACTTAGAGAAACTATTAGATAGGAGCAGGTGCCTTGATACATGTGGACAATCATCCGTTCTCAGAAAAGGAAAGCCTTCCTAATCTTGCTGAGTTCTCTCAGGTTCAATGAAGCAGACTGCCTCTTTGTGAGGCAAAATCTCAGTACTGTCAGAAAATAAAATAAAGGAAAAATACAGAAGTTGTCATTGGGAATCAAAATCTTTGTTTGTAAATTCAGTATACTGACATTTCACTCTGCTTCACCTCTTATTCTGAAACCTTTCAGATTTTTCCTGGCTTCTATATCTAATTTTAGTTCTCTTTGCAGGTTGCTTTTTTTTTGTTTGTTTGGTTTTTTGTTTGTTTGTTTTTTTTATGTTCTCTAATCATTTGTAGACTCTATCCAGCTACAAACCTGCTATACCCTTAGTGTCTTTTGTTTGCTCTTACTAGTATATCATTCCTTGATCAATAAGCAAGCATTCAAAGCAAACTACCTCTTCTCTAAAATTTTTTAAACGTAGAAGCTGCCCCAAAAACTCTGGAGCAGTCTTATGGCCCACAGGAAAAAAAATGAAAAAAAAAAGAAAAATCACAAGTCTTCATCTCTCTTCACATATAGCTAGGGAAAAAAAGGGAAAATAACTAAAAGAAAGAAACCTGAATTTATCCAGAGGAGTTTGAAAAAACTTAAAGAAAACAATGGTTTCAGTCTGTTTGATAAGTTGAAGGGGTTATGCCAACATATGTAATTAGGATACTCTTACACCTGATGAACAAACCATGGAAGATATTTCACAGACTTTGCCGGAGGATTTCATCCAATGTAGGAACAGTACTTTCCAAACTAAAATGAATTACTTCATCAGAGAAGCCTTAAATGACATGTTAAATCCTTTAAGTTGGTTTTATTCCGACAGTTTTGAGTTTTTATCTTGGAAATAAGCAAGGGCGTATTTGAAAGAAGAATGCTTTTCAGCATGGACACTGTTTTCTTCATTTGTTACTGGTGAAATGGAATGTTACAACACTGGGTAAAATATGTCAGTAGTTCAAACCAATGTGGCAAGCAGCCAGACTGCTTTTCAGCCCTGCTCCATTTAAGACATTTCTTATTTTAAGTTTTATGAATTAAGCGTATCTGCAGAGACATGTTAACTAATTTGGTTACTAAAAAGCTTAAGAATGTGGAACTAATATGAAATGAGTAAAACATTATCATTTATTCGTAGGGCTTTCAACTGTATCTCATTCTCCATTGTTCATCTCTAAAATGTCAATCTAGATTAAAAATATTTGGGATAAAAACATTGAGTTTAATTCTTAAATATGCTGCTGTGGTAGACAAAATACCTAGTGGATTTTTTTTTTTTTTCAAGATAACCAATTCACTACAGCTTTTAAGGAAAATGATAGTGACAGATGATAGCTCCAACTTTATTGCACTTGTCTTTTCAGTCTTTTGGGACTTATGCAAATGGATTTTTAGTAGAAACACAGGATGTCCCTGGATTGAAGGGCCTAAGACAAATTTCTTTCTCGGAAAACTCTAAGCCAAACATAATCACCTGAGCCTTCTTTCAATTTTTCTTTGTGTGATATCTAGTACGTAACGATCCCCACTTATGCAAACATAATTATAGAGGTCATCCAACACAGACTGCATTAGAGAAGCTTAGCATTGTCTGGGAATTTGAGAGAGGAAGGAAAGATATTAGGGCAAAAACTGAGTCACTCTTGGCCACTTGGCATTCAGGTTTTTCTCAGCTGTGATGACTGTCTGTGCATCCAGTATCAACACTAATCTAGTAAGAGTTTAGGACTGTCCATAACTCTGGAACTCCTTTGGCAGGTGCTTTCAACAGAAGGTGCAGTCATGGCCATCAGCCACTCCTTCAAAGAAACTTTCTTTCCAGACTGCATCAGTGTTTAACAGGATTTAGGCTAAACCAGCCAGTTTCCTCTAAGGACTCCATCTATGCCAAACACAGAGTTACTGAAGGATCAGCTCTATTTGGTTTTGATGTGGAAACACAGAGCTGAACATTGTTGGAGCACTGATGATAATGGCACTCAGATCACACCTCTGTTTTACAGGTTTGTCAAGCAAGTGACAAGACCAAATTCTATTTGTGTTAATCTTAAGAACAGAGGGCAAATTAACCAATGTATTCAACTCTGGTTTCTTAACAAAAGGTGTGAATGACCTCACTCTATTTTAATTTCATAAAACTGTGTCAAATCTGCAACTTTAATTTGAATAGGTAAGGATTAACTTATAAGTATTGTTTTTGTACCGAACAGTAATAATGATGTCACTTCTGGTTATTACATGAACATATTTGCTAACCAGAATTACTCTTCTCTTTTCCATAGCCAAGTCTGAAGCATTTGCTTAGCCTATGCCACTGGAATGAGTGAGCAAACATATACTAAAGAACTTCCCTGTTTTTAAATAAATAAATGAATTAATAAATAAATCAATGAATAAAATATTAAATGAAAAAAACTGTGAGGTTGCAGAGCAGGAGAAAATTGGAAATATTCATGTCAAAGATCAGTCTTTGAGCATTTGAATGTAAAGTTGAAATAATTCTAAATGGATCACATTTTGCATAAACTTGATAATAATCATGGATGACAGAAATGAAATGACAGTGCCTCATAATAGCTAGTCTTGGGTGATATTCAAGTCTATTTCCTCAAATCATGTTACTCCTAACTTTATTTCCTATCATTCAAATATATTTGCCATGTTCTGTCACCAAATACATGGACTATCATGATGTATGGATCTGATTCACTCAAAAAGTAGAAAAATTCATAATCTGGTCTAAATACAACGTCTGGGTGCTACTTGCTGTATTTTACTTGCCATGAGATACATAGATTAAGTTATGTGAGTAGGGTAATCTAGGAAGTCTCAAGCCTCTGGCTATGCTATTGAGTGAAGGTGATATAAGGACAGCCATGCACTAGCACTTTCATGACCATTTATAAATTATGTCAAGTTTGATAAATTTCTCTTTTGTGTGTATCAAAAGGTATTTCCACATTCTATTAATTTAGAGTACTGTCTAGTATAGCATGCTATTTAATTACTGAGTTGTTTTTCAGCATATATTTACCTTTCATTGTACAAGATCACACTTTTAATCAATGAATTTGTAACATATTTCTGACTTTCCTATTTAATGCAAATTATTTTAAAAACAGGGCTTGTCATTTAAAACAGCAAAAAAAGCTTTCCATTCTGCCTCTAAGAGACTATGCTTATTCAAATACTGTGTTTCATTAAAAAGTCAACAGCTTACTTTACTGTGTTCCAGAAGCACTTTTATCCAGCCATAACTAATATGTATTCATACCTGCAATGCTAAGGGTTGAAGTGCTGTCAGCTTTTGTTGGGGCTGCCCTCCTTTATCCATTAAATTACCTCAGGGGAAGGTAGGACTTCTGAGGCAACCTAAATTCCAAGCAAACTTCTGTCAGAAAACTTTTTTGGAAAAGGTGCTGCGACCAAGCACTGGGCATAAGACACACTGGGCTTGTCATGTTTTATCCAGGTATAGAGCAAATGCTGTGCATCCTGACAAATGCAGGCAGCGCTGTCAACATTGTTCTACCCAGGGTATAAAGATAATATTTATGACTTTATTTTCCTTCACCTCCAGACACCGGCTACGGGATGAAGTGGCTGTTGGTTTGCTTCTGCAAACTCTGCACCTGTAGCCGGACATAATCCTCCTCTTCTTCTTTCACCTTCTGTCATTCTAGTGGGCTAGGCAGAGAAACAAATTGTTAGAATGTTTAAAGTTTGCTCTTTTAGGAGATTTATTTTACCTGAAAATGCTTACTTTTGAAGATGTCATTTCACCTTGGTTTTACAGTAGGATTGACAAAATAGTAAAATCCCTTTGAAGTGAAAATAGGCAAAATTAAAGCTTCTTCTGTTTAACCCACTTTTTAGAAAACATTTCAAGAGACAAAATGGCTTAAAAGCAGACATTTTGTCAGGAGCCATGAGCTTCAGAAAAGCTGAACACCAGCTCTCTAGCACATTTCTAATTAAATATGCAATTAAAAAGCTTTCAGTGGCCCCTAAGGCTTCCCAGCCTAGTTAATAGAAAACTTCTCATCTTGCTTTAACAAGCAAGATAAAACTTTCTTTAAAAAAATATCCAGTGTTAAATAAAGTGCTTGCCTCCTTTGTTTCCTCTCTGTGTTTCAAAAATTTATTTTATGATGAATCAAGTGGCTCAGGATTTTAAAAGCAGAACAGTAAAGATAATGATCATTAAATAATTTTGTTGGAAAGTTAAAGTAATGCAGACTATATTTTAGGCATTTTTCTGGGGGGTGAAGTAGTTATTCAGGTTATGTGAAATAGTTCTGTTTATTTAGTAATTATTTAGTTGGTAATTTAAAAATTTAGAGATTTGCATTTCAGTAAAAGAATTCAGATAAAGTCTTTTCAGACAAAGTCTTTTCAGATAAAGTGTTTTCATTTCAGTTGGACTTTCAAGGTTGTTCCCCTGAACGGTGCAGACGGTGGAAGTTTGATCATAGTAGCAAAAATTATAGGATGCTTTTCTTTTTTTACTTAGTCCTTCTTTTTTTTTTTTTTGGTATTATTATTTTAGGGAGACTTTAGTATTGGCATTGAAGCATGGATGAAAGATATACATGAAAATGGCATGTGAGCACCTATGATGGATGAGGGTAGTCAGAGTACAAGAGAGGAATGGACACGGGTCTTTGTCTCAATGGGTGGGTAGAAGTTGGAAAGTGTATACTGGAAAGCAAGCCCAGCAGAAATAAGCCTATGGAAAGTGTCCAGGGATATACTGAAAACACTTGGTGCTGTCAAAGACCCAGATAAAATTAATCCATATTGTAAAAATTCTTATACAGTATTTCTGGTTTTGAATTGTGGTGATTGGAATATTTCTCACCCCAGCATTAATCATAATAATTAAGGCATTTAAGTTTGCAGCCAAGTTATACATTTCTTGTGTTAATTTTCTCTTTTTACTGTTAATGCTTTTACATGTGCAAATCATTCACTTTTCTTAAAAATAGCAGACATCACCTCAACCCATCATGTGCTCATGGGATATGCAATGGTTAAACAACTTATATGTAGCTCCTAATTCCTCAACTCATATGAAAATCAAACTCTCTAGGTCCTGCAATACATGTTTTGTGTTATAGTCAAATTTCTGTCACAAAAAGTTTTCTGGACTCTTACAGCCTCTTTTGGCAAAATAGGATTCTAATTAATAAAGAAGTGAGAGCCTTACTGGCAGATTTGTTTAACACAATAATTACCTGAAGGTGTCTTTCCTTTAAAAAATGTGATCACTTTTGGAATGTGAATAGCTTTCCAACTGTGTAGAGAATTTTCTACAGTGTTTCACAACTGAACAGAGTAGATTACTCAGGAAAACAATTTTTTTCGTTTATATCTCCTCTCATATGTGTTTCTCAAAGCTTCTTTTTAACATTTTATCTTTTCTAGGATCAGTTTTTGATGAGTGATTCATGTCTTCAAGTGGCTACTTATTTTCAATATCTGAATGTAGTGTAGACATACATGATAACATAATAATTAATTTATTAATACTAAAGAACAGCAAAATAAACATCTCAAAGATAAAGACATGTTTTTAATCAATAATCCCTCTGAAAACAGAACTGCATAAATACATTCAAATAAATCCAACTGGATAATTTCATGTTTTCTCCACTGAAACTCTTAAGTACATGATTTTTAAGACCCCAGCCTTCTGAAAATATAAAAACATTCAGTACATTGTAGCCCTGATCTTGAAGGCCTTGTCCAAAATAAATTCTTTTCCAAGATAAATTCTCTCCTTTGTAGCTGCTTTTCTAGAAAAAAACAAACTTTGTGCCTCTTTGGATTTATAAATATAAAAACCTCCCTTTAACCTAGCAGTGGACCAGTTCCTGTGGTGTTTTTCAGTGGTTAGAGACTTAGATCTTACTTCTCCCATTTTTAATTTACTTCATTCTAATGAAATTCAGAAGCAAAATATATAGAAAATCGTAAATCAAATGTTCCCTTCTATGTTCTCACATATAAGTGTATATACAATATACATTTAAGTTTTGATGAGGACAGGTTTTGTCTCAATAAATGAGTATAACACAGTCAGGAACATGTGGATTGCCCTTGTTTCCTTTGTAGACAGGTTTACTCCAGCTTCTTTTATCCAGGGTAAATAAATAACTCTGAGTTAAATGAATATTTTTGGTTATGCAAGTCTTGGAACTCACTGACTAAACTCATAAGTAAACTCTTGGGATTGCAGTTCTGTATTGAATATTCATGTTATTGAGTTCAAAATCCATGTTTTAGCAGTATTTTCTAATATTCCCAGAAACATTCTTGTAGTCTATTGACTAAAACAGTAGTGTCAAGAGATGAACTCAGCTAAAACAATTTCCTTGCAGAGCTGAATTCTTAAAAATGCAAGGGAAAAGGTTATAAAGAAGCACTATCTTTCTGTGCATCTTCATCAAGACTTACTGCTATGGAATTTTTGTTTCAGATTTGGAAAGACACATAAAAGTCAAGTTTATTTTAAATAAATAATAAAACAAACCTGTACTTCAGTGGCTCACCCAAGGCCAATGTATTGATGTTGGAGGAAAATTAATATTCCTAGAGTAAGTTTATTTTGACCTATGTTATTCTAGAGAAAGATGAAAATATGTAGGATACTTCAAGGGAACAAATAATAAATAAATGTTTGAATGAAGGGAATGAAAACACATAAATGAATGAGAAACAAATGTGGTCTTCTTGAGACAATATGAACTACAGATGAGATTTCTGAAGCAACATCAATAGGACTATGTTAATTAAACAGAAATAATAAAAATAGAATAAGGAATAAAATTTGAAATGCAGACAATATATCTGAAAATATGCCTACAGCATCTATGTATTCAATGCCTTTGAAGGCAGTTGTTATTTTCTTTTGCATGGACAATGATGTTAAGAAATTCTAAAGAGTTTTTGTAGGTATAAGGAAAATGATGGTATCAGACAAGTTGTAGTAGAAGAAATGGCACAGACGGAAAATATTGCTGAAGAAATCTGCAGTTTACCAGACCTGCATGAAGAAAAGGTAGTAACTTCATTTCTATTGAGGCCTGTGGCCCAATATCCAAAAGGTATGAGTCATCACCAAGAGTGTTTAAAACTAGATAGTATTTATGTCATAAAAATATATCGGTTGCTGTAGAATCAGTAATACTGAGAGCTTTCAGAATAAATTAATTTGATATCAGAAAAAGGAACTTTACATAATGTGATAAAATTATGTCCAGCAGAACATTTTCTGAGTTGAACTGAGAAATTTGGTATGCAACTCTGGAGAACCTCCATTCCAAATATATAAAAAAAGATATAACCTCCTCCCCTTCACCAGTTCCTCAATGCTAATTATTTATTTCTCAGGAGTCACAAACTAATACTTTTTAAAGTGAAGAAGTCCACAGGAATGCTCTCTCATATCTTCACAAGACTATTGGTCTGCCATTACCTTAGTCTTTGTCTTCAAATTTTCTAGATCCATAATGGAGGATGGTGAACTAACTCAAAATACGTCAAATTTTGAGCCCTGTATGAATCCAGAAACACATAAAAGAAGGATTTTTAGTACAAAATCATTTGTACTATGTGAAGACATATTCCTGTTAAGCCAAATAACACATTCTTTAAAAAAATCTCAAAATAACAAGTCATTTTTCTTCTCTAGATAAGGAACAAAGTAGCATTACATGTATTAGTAGAAAAGGTCCAATAGCTTAAGCCACTTACTCATCATAATAACTATGGTAGTATTATGAATAAAAGCTTTAAATACCTTATCTTCCATATCTCAATTTTCAATGCTATTCACAGAGATTTAGTGGCATGTCTCCTATTAGAATATATCACATACCTAAATGAACATACTCTACCCTGAAAATTGAGATGTTCAGAGCCAATTCAGAGATCATATATTCAGGCGAGTAACTTATATTTACATTTTCATTACATTCAGTGGAACTACTGAATTGTGCATTTTCAGGATCAATCTATTAAATGTAGCTCAGGAGAACAAACATCTTGTGTTGGAGTGCAACTCCCCCTGGGTTCCCCAGGGGGAGAGAAGGATATGGGGTTGAATTGAAGCCTTTAGAGAAACTAAAATATATTAAGACATGTAAATATGAAGTAGCAGTTTAGACTTTAATTTTAAGCAAATAAGCTCTAAGTGCCTTAAGAATCAGTCAGCTAGCACAAGAGCCCAGAGCCCTAAGGCCTGGTAGCTCGACTTTAGACATAACAAAAGCATTGCTCACAGTACTGGATGGAATAGGTACAATTTTTACGTGAATAAGATAGAGCCTTTTATGTTAATAGATATGCTATATGCATGGGGTTTTGTGTTAGGTCTGATGTAAATTTTCGTAGTTTTTAGTAGTTTTTCATAGTTTTTCGTACTTTCAAAATTATGTTTAGACTGGTGTGGAGAGAATAGTTTTGAATTCTTAGTTCTTAGTTGATTGGCTAACCTATAGGCATGGATACGAATATGCATTTATGGTTTATGGATAAAAATCCCCTAGTTTTGGGGCAATGGTATCAATTCATCGATTCTTTGATGATGGATCCATCCTCCTGCCATCTAAGACAAGAGAGAATAGGGCTCTGCCATGGAGCTGTGGCCAGGAAGCCATTGCCAGGACTTTGTAAGGTATCACCGCTTGTGGGGTGCTGCTGCTGTCACTTGGGGGGTGCTGCTGCTGCCGCTGTTACGACAGAAGCCTTTGCTGCTACCTCCACAGCTGCAAAGAACTCTGACTGAAATGGGACTCTGGGCGAGGAATCTGCCTTATCCTTGTGGCTGGGACCCCTTGTCAATCTACCTTCCCCCCGTGGCTTGAATTCCCTGTTAATATGTTATTGTCCCTGAGGTTGGAACTCTTTGTTAACCTGCTTCTGCGCCCCACTGGAACTTTAAATATTGTAACTTTTAGTGAGACTGTGTTCTTAGAACTCTTACCTTTGAGACTGATGAATTTATATAATAAACACCTTTGTAACAATCAGAAAATGCTCTTGGCCTTTTGAGACCCTATATCCATGAACAGCCTGACAATCTTGCAATCCTAATTCTAAACAGGAGAACTTTTAAATATAATTATACGAATAATTTCCTACAACATTGTGGATTCATGGTTTCTGAATTGAGCATAGCAATTTTCAATTACCAGAAAATTAGTTAGATTAATTTTTGAGTATTGATACCTAACTGTTTTTTTCTTCTTGAAGTTTGTTGTACATAATCAACTGGCAATTTGTTCCTGTTAAACATTTCTATAAAATTAAGATCAAATATTTTCACCTGTATGAGGTTATTTCATTAATCACAGAATTACAGTGGTTTGGAAAGGACCTTAAAGATCATCTAGCTCCAATCTCCCTGCCACTGAAAGGAACACCTTCCACTAGACCAGGATGCTCAAAGCCCCATTCAGCCTGGCCTTGAACATTTCCAGGGATGTAGGCATCCATAACTTCACTGGGTAACCTGTTCCAGTGCCTCACCACCCCCATCCTTTTATTACAAGATCTTGTGAAAAGTTCCCGTCCAGCTCTCTCACAGGACCTCTTTAGGCACTGGAAGAATATCGGGTGGTATCTCACAAAAGGGGATTAGATGGGGAGAACCACTGCCCTTGACTTGTGGGTCACACTTCCTTTGATACTGCCAAGGAGGTGATTATCTTTCTGGGCTGCAAGTGTGTATTGAAGGCTCATGTCAAGATTTTCATTCACCAGGACTTCCAAGTCCTTCTCCTCAGGGCTGCTCTAAATCTGTTCTCCTCCCAGCTTGTACTCATTCTTGGCACCCTGCCTTTGGCAAATGTCAGCAGTGCAGGCAGCATGTTGCCCACGTTATCCATGCAGGTCATGCCTGTATCAAACCACAGTGCCAGCAATGGAGCCAAGGGCTGGTGTGGCTCTTATTCACCTTCACATGTCATTTGTGTCATTGGCTGTTGCTGCCAAATAACCCAGACTCAGCATTTCAGGCAGTCCAGTAGAGCCATGGCATCACTTGTGACCCTATGTTTTCTCTTGGGGACAGAGTCAGTCACTGCGTGAGCACATTGTGCCTTGTCTTTCTCACAGCTTCACAGGGTCCTAGAATATGCAGAGTTGGAAGGGAGTCATCAGGATGATCAAGTCCAACTCCTGGTCTTGACAGAACAGCCCAAGAATCACATCGTGATTCAATAAATATTTCAATAAAGACATGGATAAAGTTATACTTTACAATGTTACACACCATTACTATTTAGATCACAGTCAGATTGATTACATGGATCAATTTTTGAAGCATAAACAATTAAAGAAAAAATTTCATTATTGAAAAATATTGAATATGTTATTGAATGAATTGCATGAAAGTCAACAGCTATTAAAATATTAAATCACAGAGTTCCTAGAAATAAGTACACTCTTTCATCTATGTTTTACTAATGTATTTTTTTATGTTTTATAAAATCTTATGTATATTATATAAAGATATACAATGTCCAATTCTTTTTATAATTTCTAATTCTGTAATTGCCTTACCATTAATTTCAAAAACAATGCCTGTCACATATTAACTTGCATAAAGGCATGCATATTAATATTCTGATTTTGTAGCAACATGATATTTTATTTTTATATAAGAATTACTGGTAAAATGTCGTCTTTTTTTTCATAGCCATGACTCAATCACTGTAGAGAAACTGAAAAACATGGAGTAAGTCTTGATGGACTTTACACTAAGTATATATGATCAGGAACTGTATAAAATAATAATGTCATTAGCAAAGGAAAATCACAAAATGCAGATTCTGTGGAACATATTTCTGCTGAAAACTGTGATGTGAAGATGTAATGAAGTAGAGTGCAATGGCTGGCACTAGTATTGGATGTGATAGGTAATTCCAGAAAAACATGATTTGGACAAATTCCAAGTCTGCTCATTCATGCAGTCACTCTCAGATGTCAATGTCATTAGACCATCCCTTGAAATGATCACATGCACATCAGAAAAACAGTAGTTTCTCTGCAGTAAAAAGTTCTTTCTTTGAAAGAATTTGGCCTTATATTATTTAAAAATTCCCTAAAATTAAACCACCACAAACCAAAGCAAACCCTCATAAAACAAACAAACCCCCACCTACTCAGGTTTCCTGTGAAATGAGAGCTGGATTAGCATGTTGGTGGCCAGGAAGGTCTTGTCGTCTGCGTACATATGTACCTCAGTTTCCTGAAACAACCCGTAAATAAAAGTATCATGGTATTTCTCAATGCATGAAGTCTTTAGTTACATTTGGTTTAGTTTCTGTAATTAATAAATGATACTTTGTAAAGAAGAATGGGAAATGTTTCAGCTTTTTCCATGGTAAAAATGCTGACCACATTCTGTATTAGAAAATTTTTATTTTATGCACAAAAGCCTCTCTGAAATATAGGCAGAATTTTCTCTGAGGTAAACATCAGTGTATTAAACTCATTTATCAAACAGCACTTTGCCTGAAACAGGATTCAAACAGCTTTTTAAACACTGTGCACCCCAATACAGTGTAATAAGCACCAAAACAAACAAAAGCTTCTTTCCTCGTTTTTTTTGGTTTTTTTTTTTTTTTTTTTTTTTTTTAATCTCCTAGTTTTAAAAGTTGCACTGTAGAGATCACACAAATGAGATAATATGTGTTTGGAGGTTGTGGGGTTTTTTTTCTATTTTTTTTCTCATACAAAAAGAGGTTTTTCTCTCTTTTTTTTCCCTCAAACAAAATTTAAGTTTAAAATGAGAAGCAATTGCTCTGAAACCAGAACTATTATTTTTGATTTTTGTGTTCTTATGCTCACATACGAAAACCTAGTATTTAGTTTGTGATGACTCTTCAAAAACTAACTTCAAGCCTATTTCTGCTTTTGTGAAGTCTGAGTTTTATCAAAATCTTTCTATCACAAATTTCATATTCTCTTACTGCTTCCAGAATCTCTAATGTTGTGTTTCAAATGTGATAGAAAATATCACTACAGATTTATTTGAGAAGATGAGTTGTGAATGTGCAGATGCAGAAGGTAATACAGTCTCTCCTAAATATAAAATACATCAATATCACTAAGATTTCCATGCATGAATGAAATATGCAGCATTTTGGTGATCAGAATGAGAAGAAATGATTAAAAATAAAATCTTTATGTAGTTAGAATATTTGCTTCAGCATAAAAATGTTTGAAGACCGTCACTGAAGTAAAATACCTTTGAATTAGATTATATCACTGAGTAGTACTGTTCCCTGCAAGTTGCCCTAACAATGTCAGTCATACTATTTTTGGACAAATATGTTATTATCTGAGGCAGGGAGAATTTTTTTACTAATTATATATTATTAGTCTGCACTACAACCATTGTTTCTCTTTTTTGTTGTTGTTGTTGTTCAGAAATTGTAAATTGAAATTAATATAAAATGATTTCATGTAGAACCAGCTTGTATCTTTTCTTTCTTAAAAAATTTTAATGGGTATGTTTAAGGAATGTCCTCTGTATGCAAATATGCTGAAAAGAAAGGATGCTCCACTGACACTTCCATATATTTATTATACAATATGATGATCATCAGCAAAAAAATCTGCAATTAGTATATTCTCAACAGAAACAAGGGATTGTTATATTTACAGTGACCTAAGGGATGCTATAGCTTATTTTAAAACCATTAATTTGAAAGCTTGTACCAATCCCTCTGGGCCAAACACAGAAATAGATTCATAATTGTATTTTCTTTGGCAATAACATTTATTACCTAATTTTTACAGCTCCACTTAAAATCCAGATTGCTACTTTTAATGAGTCCAAAATGGTAATGCAGAGGAAGACAAAGATTAATAATCACATGCAGCATCACGCTGCATATTGGCTACATCTAATCTGAGTAAAGAAAAGGATTTATTTGTTCTGATGAACAACTTCAAGATCAGGCCTAACAGCAGCAATGGAAAAAATATTTAAGGTTTTGGGTATATTTTTAAAAGTTTCTGAGTCGCAAACAACAGTTCCCATTTATTTGAGACCTAGCTCTACTTTATATTTACATTTAGCTATAGCAACGAATAATAGTTTTTGCTGTTATCTTAACCATGCAAAAGTAAAAAAGCATTACAAGACCATCTGTTTGTAACTGTTGTGATAAATTTATAAGTAATACAATATTAACGAACTTCGTAAATCAGCTTAATTTTGTGAAATACTTTTTTTTTTTTTAATCAACCTGTTTACATTGCCCAGCTGCAGAAAAATTAATGGATTGAGTAAAGGTAAGCAGAGATTTTGAAACTTGAAGATTATTTATTTTTTTTTTTACTTAGAGGTAAATTCTGCTTATCTCTTAATTAGCTCCTGGCTCAGAAAAGTCAAGCATGCTCCTTGCTACATCCTCATAGAGTATTGCTTTACTGCTGCAAATTCTGAAGTAGCTATGTTAATATCACTAAAACCTTTCCATTGTAGTATTGAAGAGATTCAACAGCCTCTGGGAAGAGAGAAATAACTACATCTGGAATCTCTCTTCACGTCCTATTTCAATGATGTGAAAGGAACGAAAGGGAATTTCTGTCCTGCCACTGTCCTGTCCCTGCCCCTGACTTCTGAAAGCAATGTAAGCTTCTCTTCTCTTCTTTCTTCTCTTCTGGATCTGTGTTTTCAACTTAATACATCAATATCCCACCTAACTGTTTAGGTGGTAAAATACATTTAACTTTATCTCTGCTTTGAAGGCTAAGCTGAAGCTCTAAATAGCACACTATCAAAAACCTAAATAAAAACATGAGCTCTCTGAACCTATTTACACCTCCAGTGTCACCAGGGCGAAGCAACATAAATGTACTTGAGCAGGTGACAGCTGTCTACTGCAAGTACCCTTATGCCCTGCTGTTTCAGACTTCAGAGGAAAATGCTTGCAATCATCCACTTTTGCTGTGGAAGTTCCCAGCCTTACTCAATCCTTGGCTCATGTACTGCAAGTTGTCAAGCAGTAAGAAAACACAAGGCCTCCGTAGTGCTTTAAATAATTTACTGGTATTGAGTAGCTGAAAATTAGTCTAGCCCACAGATGCAGTGTGAGTTAGCACTTTAACTGATTGCTAAAAAAGTTGATGATACTGAATAATAGAACAGCCAATAGTTATCCAGAAAGCATATATTGTAGCAAGTTGTCATGCAGTTGTACCCACAAGGCAAAACTATATTCCTTATGTGGTTCACAGATACAGATTAAAACGCAATCAGCAACAACATCTTGAAACAAAATTGGCCTCCTGTCACTTCAGATGAATGAGCTGCAGGGGAGACAAAGCTTCTTCTCCTAGTGCAGACTATGTCAGCATGCTCATATGCTTTTGCTATTTATTGCCCCCTGCATTGGTACCCTCCATGATGTCAGAACAAACCAGGTGAGCTTCAGCTGAGCTGTGTGTGGTGCAGTTCTGTGGGCTCCTGTCCGTTTGGGGAGCTGGACCGCCCACCTCGAGGTTCTTTGTAGGCTTGCAGCTTCCTAGCCAGGAAGGGCCTGATGTAGCAGGTACATTCTAACAGGAGGCATGTGCTCTAAGCCCCTAAGGGTGCTTTCAGATGTCCCAGTTGGGATACCACATGCTGAGCTAAAGCCTGTGACCTCAGAGACTGCCTGAGCCTCTCCTCACCTGACAGCAGCATGTCTTGTGGTGTGTCTGTTGCACCATGCCATTTACAGTTGGATGTTTCTGTGCACTTCAGTGCCAACTCTAATTGCATGGTGTTGTATCACCTTTCCTTTTTGACTGCTGTCTTCTTGCACTTCATGTGTTAGTGAAGTCCTTTATTATTCCTAGAAGAAGGTAGGAAAGACATCAAAGATAAAGGGGGGAGAGAGAGGGAGAGAGGATGACTCAGACTTATGAAAGTTTTTGAAAAATTCTGCAGAAAGGATTCTATGGTAAAACCTTTCATAAATATGTGCTGTGATACTGAAAAAAATCACTGACGTTTCTCCCTTTGCTTTAATGTAGTACACGCACATTTTTCAAGATGAAGTATATAAAATTTATTTTCAGAAATGTCTCATCTTGACAACAGTGAGGGCCAGGAGGGCTCTTAATATGTGCATTCAAGTCCCGTTAAAGAGAGGAGTTTTTAATGAGAATGTTCCATTTCCCTGAAAAATGTATAGCTGCTGATATAGTAGGGAAAAGCCTTAATATTAAATTCCAGTGGTTGCTGAGATCGGGAAAAGTCTGTTCATTGTTGACAAAACACCATAATTTGATGCAGATACTTAAGCATCCCAAAAAGTTATCACCAGTAAAGGCTGGTACCTCTAGGGTTGAAGGGCAACTGGGCAAAAGTTTTGACAATATTAATTTTGGAATTAGGAGATCTCCTTGTAGTGTACAAAAACCAGCAAGGGACAGAAACACTACCTCCAAAAACAAGAGTTGTTGAACTCATTTACCCTTCTGAGGTGTCTCAGGTGGACTGTCATTTTCAGTATTTTGTGGATTGCAGCTACTATCTTTTCTCTTTAAAGGAGTTTGATTCTTTACTTCAAAATACCTGCCTGGATTTGGGGCTTCCATAGGCATCCTTGTGCTGTGCCTGTGGTGCAGTATAGGTTATGCACCTAGTGGACACTCACATTCCTAAGCTGTAGTCCTCAAAGACACACCAGTATGTCTGCACAGTGTGTAATTCTCACTTCATCAGCTGGGTCTTGGATATTTAACACCTTTGTCTGTCCAACCCTTAAATCCTTTTAAATATCCAGCCCTCAGATACAGAGGTGAGCACTATAGAAATTAAAGTGTAAGCTTCCTTCCAGTACAGGTTTGTATAGTATGTAGAGACATATTGGAGGAGGAAGGTGGGGGAATACTGAGTCACAATTTCTTCCTTCTCTAAGCAGTGGCCATCCTCCTGTAGACAGAACAAAGCAAACATCCTGTGAGGAAAACGACAGTATGTGATAAAGTCATTGTTACTTATTATACATTGTCACAATAATTTAAAATTTTACCTGAGAATAGAACTAAAGTTAATGAAACAACTTTGTGAATTGTGCTTTTCTTGATGGTTTAATTTGGTTTATTTTTGTATGAGTTATGTACATAACTTATATATATGTGTATATATATATGTATGTATGTATATATACAAATATTTGCACCAAATAATCGCTGTCTCCACTAAGAGCAGCACATATTGAATAAGTATCTTCATAATTTGCTATAGACCTAATAGAACCGCATAAACTACTATGTGGTACTTTTATGTGATTGTATGTATGTATCCTTAACTTCTGCCCTTCCTTCTTCTACTTATTTGTCTCAGAAATAAAAAATTCAAATATTCAGCTCTTCTGAGCTGCAGGAGAGTGTCTAGTGCATTCAGCTTCAGAGCCTTTTGATATTAAGGAAGAAATGAGTAGCGTAAGTACATAAAGAATAGAAAAAAGTTAGTAAAAAAGTGTTAATTTCTGTAGAGTTTGAACCAGCAGGAGTCTCTCTTGTTCTGTTCTTCATGAAAGCACATGCAATGTTTCAGAAGGAAAGGTTTTCCAGCTGATAAAGAACAGTAAATTGTAATGCATTTCTTACAGCAGAAGTAATTACAACCGTTGTAATACTGCTTACACGTATATGTTTTCCTATTCAGCACAAAAACTCAGAGCTGCAACATAATGAATGTGTTTTTGTTTCTCCTTTTTAATCTCAGCATATTAGGGAAGTCATCTTGATACAGGCTGAATTAGTCATAATCATACCTGCTGTTACAAGGAGAGCCTATGGAATAACTGAAGCACCGATAAATTTTCAGGCTCTTTGATCAAAAATGCATAATGTATGTAAGAGAAGGAGTTAGGATAATATTCTGTTAATAATAAACTGATACTAGCAAACTTCCAAAACGTTGTGACTATGTAAGTAATGACTTTGGCTGTTTACGGTTAATCTGAAAAGGAAGACTATAATAAAAGGCACATGTTAAGAAAATGGCTTTTCTTCTTTTAAAAAGAAAACCTAAGGCAAAAGAAAATATTATGCTTAGTAACTAAAGTGCAGTACTAAAGTAAAGTACAAAAGTCATGCATAGGTTAAAAAGAAATAGAAAATTTCATTTTTAAAGGTGTTTTTAGGTGTTTATGAGTTTAGATACTTTTTCAGAAGAGTTAATAACTTACATCAAATTTTCTAAACATTTGCAAGCATGAAAGTGAATTCCTAGGCAGTTATTTACAAGGACAAGTTACTGTGGTACTTTCTAAGATTATATTTTTGTTTCCCAAGAAGTCCTGTGAGAAATCAAGTTTTTGGGGGGGAGGTGTATAATATAAATTAAAAATTTAATCAGTATTCAGAAAGCATATCAAACACGTTTAAGGCAAAAACGTGTAACATAATGAGATTGTTTTCCTGAATGTATATACCAAGTAATGATTGTCCAAACAGAATATAGTTCTTCAGTTGAGTAATGACAGAAGAGAGGCCACACATATTTAAAAAATATATAGTTTTTGAAGGAAGTGAGGGACAGGAGACTGACAGAAACAAGGACCTAGGAGTATGATAGGAGATGACATTGTATCTACAGACATGGCAGTGCTGCATAGTAAGAGGTTGTTGAGGGTGGAAATGGGGCCATCACTGAGTAGAGAGAAGTGGCATATGTTTACCATGGTTTAAAGACCGACTCTCCCAGAGGCCTCTAGTCTGTATGAATCATGCATCTAATACACAGAAAGAAACCTTTATTTAAAATATTAAATTAATGTTGGAAACACACAAAAGCCAGGCTGCAAGAAAGCCAGAGAGGGCCTTTTTACAAGGGCATGTAGTGGCAGTAGAACAGTTGATGGCTTTAAAGTGAAAGAGGGTAACATCTAGATTAAATTTGAAAAAGAAATTCTTTATTGTGAGGCTGGTGAGGCACTGGAACAGGCACAGTGAGTGTTCGGGGCCAGGTTGGATGGGTCTTTCAGTAACCTTTTATACAGCAGGGGAGATGGAACTAAATGATCTTTAAGGTGGTGCCTTCCAACCCAAGCCGTTCTGTGATTCTATGATTTTCCTTCTGCAGTAACTGAATACCTCAGGTGACTCATCTGGGTAATCCAAATGTCAGGGGCACTGCTCCCTTGTTACTCCTACCCAAGTCCACCATGTCTGAATCACAGTCAACACCCAGCCTTTTCCTCACAGGTGTCTTTGCCCCAACACGACGCAGTTGTGTGAGAAGTCACAGCCACAAAAATCCTCTCAACTGTGTCAGACAAAACTTCAAAGTAGTGTCAAGTGCACAAACAGAAAGATCCAGAGTATGTGGGCAGACGTGACTAACATACTTCACTGAAGTCCTGTTGTGCCAACCTTAGTTCCTTGAATAGTTAGTACCACAAAAGAGAAGAATCATAACATCCAGAGAATGTCATGCATTAGGGAAAGAGCAGGTGTTCATTTTAATGTTGTAATGACAAGGAAAGTCAAGAGCAGTCAAGTTCACGAATTCCCATTTTGTGAATGTTCACCTCTGCTTTGAATATCACCTCAATATTTTCAGGGTTAAAACTTTTTTCCTTTTTTTTGTGTGGAAAGGAACATTGCACAAGACCCCATTACAAAACCTAATATTCACCTAAATGCTTAAATGAGCCAGAGAAATACCTTGTGGAAAAATTCTCTGCTTAATTTTATTCATCCACTCACACTTTGCATGAGCTGTGAGGACATCAGATAAGACCAGAAGTAACTTCCCCGATGCATTTCTTTGAAATGTTTGATACATCATTCCAAAGGACACTCTGTTTTTCATTAACCTTTCTGTCTATGAGCATGTCTTATCCAGTAGAGACTAAAGCTCCTTGTGTTTGAATGGTTTCTTTTGTAAGGGAAGAAGAATTTCATGGACTGGTAGATACATTTTATTTAATGTAAAGCATAGGATTAGTTTTGGTTTGTCTTGGTTTGGTTTTAAAAAGCTATGAAGATGCTGTATTGCAAAAATACTAGACACTCATCCAAATATTTGGGGTTTATTCAAACGAGGCCCAACCCCAAGTTTTTAAGTGCCCACCCAGTGTTAACTTGAAGCTTCCAGAACAAAAGTGCATCTTGTGTATGATATGTCTTACAGGCTGATTTAGAGTACATACTTGTAGACTTGTACTGAAAAGAGCTGTCATGGTCTCTGATAGTCTAGCTCAATAAACTCACTAAGCACATCCATGTTTTAAAGCACCACACCAGCTTAAAAATGGACAAAAGGCAGTATAAACTCAATTTGATCCCAGTGGCAGCAAGCCTTGAATATCTAACATGAGTTACAATTTTTTCTGCCTTCATGCAGTTTGCAGGGTGCACAAGAACTGAAATGCCTGTCTTATTTGCTTTTGCCCTTTGGGTAATCACTATCATTTTAGTAAGCTTCTGACTGTACTCCAGGATATTGGTAATGAAAGCCAATATCAGATGCATACAGTATAAGACAACCTCATTGCAGTGCTGCCACCACAAATCATTACTATCAATTTGACCTTGTCAGCACAGTATGCAATATGTTCTTTGCTTTAGATTTTATTACTGCTATTCTTATTGTCTGCAGGAGTTACGTGATCTAATTGATCTCTACAGCACACTCACCCACACAACGAGAATAAGTGTTCTGTCTTCAGGCATATTATTGTAGTGATTTCTTGCATTTATCCACAGCTCATAAGTACACAGACCTGTTATGTGCATTATTATGCACTGCAATGTATTTTGCCTTTTAGATAAGATCTTGCAGTGCCTGTCATTCACTCTCCTTTAACATGAGTAAAGAGCTTATTAGGAATGCATACTTCATCCTCTGAGATTAGCTGCTGTCAACACATTTATGCCACCATTTATTCTAAAAATGTTGCGAGGAAGATGCCATTCAACAAACGTATAGTTTTTGCATGCTTATCTTCAGTATATTAAAATTGCATTCAGGTCACTAAGTCAAATTGAAGGGCTCCTGAGACCAGAAATACATAATCTTTGCAGGTTCAATAGCAGTGTAATGAATAACTAAATGCATTCTAGAAGAAGGAATTATAGAATTGCAATAAATAGATTATCAAAATTATTTCATATTAGGAAATTGCAAGGAAGAACTTAACTAGTTGTTACAGCAGTTGGAAAACTTTTTAAGGGTCAGAGAAGGAAGACATTTTGCTGGAAAGAAAAACCAGCAGTTGTTAATCACCTATTTGAATGGTGAGAGTAGAGAATGCTGATGAAGGGGAGAGATTGAGACAGCAAAAAGGCAGAGAGATTTAAGAATGAAAACAAATAATGAAGAGGCATAGGAAGAATTAGGACAAGAAATAGAGAAAGTTATGATTGCTTTGGAATAAAGAGTCAATTCCAACTCATTTATTTAATCTTGTAAAAGCTGAGAATTTTATCTGATATGATCATCTTGGTTCCCTTGATAGTCTGCAGAGAAGGTTATTCCAAAGGCTGACTCCTGTTCTTCCCTCAGAGATATGAATTGCTAAGCAATCTGAATTATAGATGCTTTGTTGGTTCTCTCTTTCAGCAATGACTCTGATGAGAGCTTAAACTGGCTGTCAACATTTTACGTGGCTTCAGTTAGGAGGAATGCATTTCCCTAACAGTATCAAGATGGTTTTACACCTACGACAGTACAACCTGGCAGGCAGAAGCAGCTGGGCTGATGTAACAAAATATGAAAAAAGTAAGACTAAACAAGGTTAAACCTAGCATGAAGCTGGCAAAAACCAGTGGAAGAATGATTCCTCAGTGTCATTATCAGAAGAGCTGATAAAATCCCTGAAACACTCCCCCTCCAACAAAACAATCTTCGGTGGATTTATTAAAGAATTATGGGTAGATGTTAATTTTGATAATCTTTAAACAGCCTTATACTGCACAGAGGAAGATATAAGAGTGCATTTATTTAATCTTATTTTCTTCCAGAGGAAATATGATGTTTTCTCATGAAACAGCTTCATCCCTTTGAGATCATGTGCTTTACATTCAAATCTTCAGTGAAACAATTTGGTAGATTTCCCCTCTCTCTTAGAGGCAGCAAGCTAGTGGTGGGAGTATATGGAAAAGACGATTGGAATGCTAGAGCCATAACATAGTTCAGCACAGGAAGAAGCCTAGATATAAGTATTTCTAAAGTTTTTTTTTCTAAAGTATATTTTTTTCTAAATATACATGGGTTTAGATTAAATCAGCATTATTTGCAGAGGCATTAAAATTCCTAGCAACTCAATCTTTTCTAGCCTTAAGCTGAAGTACCTCACAAACATAACATTACATATCAGAAGATCATTCCAGTAATATAAATCTTTTGGGCAGAGAACAGAAAAAAAATATAAAAGGATGAAACCCAGAAACAAAAGGAAACAAAATAATACAACTAAATACAGTAAAGCATTTTACATATACTTTCAGAAAGATTCCATTTTAACTATTTTTTCCAGTGCATTTATAACTTTGATAGTTACATTATCTCTGTCAGTATAATATACATTACTTTTTATATTCATTTTTTAGAAAACCATGGAAACAAAACTTTTCCCCTGTTTTTATTGAATAAAATTTTGCATCTAGGGATTTATTCAGTGCTGCAGCATGATTAATTAATTTATGGATTATCATTGTAATAATTCTACTGTAGTGTTACTTATATAAAAAGCTAATTCACATCCAAAAAGCAATTTAGGAGGGAAAAAATTAATTCTGTTATAGATGTACTCTGTATGTTCTGTGCTATATTTAAGTAATTGATGCCTTTCTAATGTCATTTCATTAGAAGTATTGAGAAACTGCATAATGAAGTGTGCATCTGTGTCTTTAGCACAATAAAACCTGTCTATAGTTGAAAAGAAATGTATTCTATGAAGGAAAATCACTTAATCTTTCAGGGCAGAGTTACAATGTTTGACTAAATGACTGATATGTGTACTAATCATCACAGGTCAAAGCAGACAAAGTTAAGCAAAAGCCTTAAGACAGCCCCGACTATTTCCAAGCTAAAAGAAGCTAAAAAAAAAAAAAAAAGAACTTGCCTTAAACTAGCAGAAATTAAATTAGCTATTGGAATGTCACAAGCAATAACATTACACTTATTAAAAAAGAAACAACTGAAAACAAACCAAAAAATAATAAGTACAAAAAGGAAGCTGATGGAAATTTGAAAAAAACATATTATTTGTGAATATTTGTTTTGATTGCACATTTTTTTCTTCAAACACTTTCACATCCTTTTGTTGCTAAGAATATTATTCTTATAAATAATATGTGTTTGAAGGAATGGTTGGGCTTTTTAAATACATATTAACATGGTTTGTTGTTGTATTTCTAAGTGCAATAGCTTACATTTGTAGGCAAAAGTTATTAAAATAAAAGCACACACGTCTGTTAAATGTCTGTGTCCACATTAGTGTGCTTGCTAAGAACAGTAATGAGATTTCAAAGTGAATCCTACAGCTATCCCTGAGCATTGGTTCCATTTGAAAGGGATATTCATTAATCAGTATTTGATTACTTTTGAAGTTAACCACAACAGGAGCTCTGGTCTTAGATTGGCCTCAGATGCACTTGCAGTGCTGGGATAGCTTTAAATGTTTGAACCAATGATTTCTCCTTTTGGACATCTTCATATCAGGAGTATGGTGGGGACATTTATCCAGTGAAACTGAGTAAAACTAGCCTGGAGGAAGTAAAAGACATATTGAATATAAAATATTTCATGTATTGTCAATATAGGCACTTTACCATTGGTACTTTGATATAGAAAACCTGTCCCATGGTACAAAATTGCTTTCTATTTTGTACATAGTGTTTTTCATGCACTTTTGATTATTTGCTTTCCACCTAAATAAGACAAAGCAGATAGAAATGGAAAAAATTAAATGTAATTAGTCAGCAGATACCAAAAAATATAACACTGATTGCAAACACTTAGCATGCATAGTTTGTGAAGAATTCCAAAGATTAATTAACCCGTACTATGTATTTCAAACCACACAAGAATAGTTTCAAAAATAATTCTCCAACATGTATGGAGAAATCAGAATAATTTTGCAGTTCTTTATTAAATGAGAGAGAGAAAAAATATAAACACTTGATTCAGTTGCAATTGATAATATGGGCAAATCTTGGTTATATAAAAAATTCTACTGATGACTTATAGGATGGAATTCCATGTTCTTTTTCCATTACATTACAAAGGAAAGAGTTTAGCTGATGTCACTACTTTGCACCTAGTTACTGTGGATAGACAACCCATAAAATGTGGCTTTCTGATTAGGATTTTTGGATTTTGTGTGCCGAAAGAACTGAAAGAAAAATTGTCAGTAGAATTCTGTTCCATCGTGGTTGATGTGTACTTCGGAGTTCCATTTAAATCTCTTTCTCTTTGCAAACAGTCACATCTCTTTCATTCAATACCTACCTTTTCTTAGCTAAGAAAAGTGCAGACATTAATCTACTTGGCTTTCAATGTTGAGGTGTCCCTAATGTTATAATCAGCTTTTTATTTAGGAGAAACAGGAGGCAGTTCCCAATAGCATAGACAAAGATGATTTATTTTAACAACCCAGCAAGATTTGAGGTTTTGTGGCAAGAAAAGAATGCACAAAAGACCTCAGCACATCTGAACTGTACACATCTGATCATTATGCTCGTTTCTCAAAATTTACACGTTGATCTAGACAAAATCCTAGAAATATTCTTTGCGAAGAGGAAGTAGGTATAAATAGTGCTTGTTGAACATGGAAGGCCAGAAGTTGGAGGTTTCTAACAACCCTGTTTAGAGTGATACTAGCTAGAACTCTTTTGCCAGAAAAGCTTTATGCAGCTTGGACAGCTAGAATGCAGAGGGTGTTCTTTTGTTTTGAGAAGCCTGTTTGTTCCACAACAGGCAGAGAATAAAGCACAGAGACAGTGTTTAACAACTAGGAGCCAAAATAAGGGGCTGTGACATCTAGGAATTATAAATGTATTGATCATCATACAGTTATTTTTAACTTGAATATGAACAACTGAAACAATGTAAGCAAGAACAGTATGTAAACATTTTATAAGTTGTCGGGGCATAACACTGTGAGGCAGACAATTCAGCAATTTACTGACCACCAAAGGGGAACAATGTGACCACCAAAGGGGAAAAGAGAAGTTGCATATAAGAGGCATCCAAGTAAGACAAAGTTGCAGAGGACAATATAATCACAAGGGTCTGCAAACCCACAGGACTTCCAACCAAATTTACCATGATAACTGGAAAGACATCCTTCACCCTCAAAGTAGCGTCAGGAGCACATGATTTTCCTCCTGAGGTTGGGAGAGGGAACTGTAGCAGCAGATAGCACGAAAACAGCAGGCACAAGTGAGGAAAACTGCAGAAGAAACAAGATCAAACGATGCACGTCTGACTTATCTTGTCAATAGCTCTCAAGGCTGATCACTTTTTTCTTACCAAAGACCACCACAAACAGCAACCAGCAGTAGCATCAGTGATGTGGAGTTGCACACGCACAGCTAATTCAGAATTTAGGAGTTGAAGACACGTTGTACGCTTTGTGTTGAGGCTTTGTTGAAGGCAATGTAATAAACTTTAAAACAAAATTGATTGTCAATGTGCAATTACTAAGCACTGTCATGAAGTGTGCTGTTAATGAATGAATTTAGTAGACATAGTTCTTGAAGTCTAAAGGCCATCTGGCTTCTCTGTTTTCGAAATACTCTTTTCACAGTAATCAGGTTCTTTGTTTTTCACTGTATATATATACAGACATACTTTCAGTTGTAAAGTAATATAGAACTGCTCTTGTTTTCTCAACTTTACACTCAGATGCAAAGAGACAGACATTTTTCATAACAGAAGAGGAAAAACAAATGTGAATTTTTAAACACTTTTAATTTACAGGCAGGTGTTCACTTACATCATGATATCTAAAATCTTTACTTCTGCTATTCCTTTACTTACATTGCCACTCTGTTTCCTGTGGACATGATATAAATTAGTAATCTCTGGCAAATTGCCTAAATAAAGAGTTTAGCTCTTAAGTTTGCTGAGTTTTTCAGCTTCCTTATATCAGAAGTCATGAAGTCAGTGAAGCTACTCAAGGAAGAATAATGAGTCCTTGCTTTCTTATAGATTAAATAGACATAGATAAAAGTTTCCTCTATTCTAACTCTAAAAAAAAAAAACAAAAACCCAAAAACCAAACAACTCAAGAACTTGTTGAAATTACTTATGACATGAATATCTAAGACACCTTAGATATTCATGTTCTTTTTACTTTCTTAGTTGAATAATGAGTTTTAATATCATGAGTCAGACAAGGATTCAAAAGATATCACTTTTATCTCAAAATATTAGTCTTAGTTTGTTGATTAAAGAGCTGATTCTAAGTGTTTCATTCCTAATTTGCTGCCCACACATTCAGTATTTCTCTAAAACCTCACTGTATTTTTCTTCCCTTTTAAAAACACCCTAAAAAAGAACCAGTTCTTAAACACAAGAGAAGTATAATCCTCTCCAAGCAACACACTGAAAACAATGATAGACAAGTCTGAATCCTTCTGGCGTAAAAAAATCTCATGTAAGAAAAAGCGAATGAATTATATCTAGTAATGAAACATATTGACCAAGATATACAAATCTTTATTCATTGTCTAGTAATTTTATTAGTGTTCTAATCTGTAGTTAGCTGTTTATATGGTAGCCATTAATAGCCTTAAATTTTGGATTATTTTTTTGGTCCCTTATTTTTTTTTTCATCCACCTTGGTGTCTCCTATAACTCAGCAATTTGTTACTTCTGTTATATACCATCCACTTGATCTTTTTTTCTTGACATAGTTCTGAAACACAAAGCCAGAAAGAAAGTTGCTTTAAAGATATATCCTAATTTTCTGACTTTTTTTTTTTTTTTTTAATGAAAAGGCCATTCTGACTGGGGTTAGCATTTGGCTTTAGAAATTTCAGGAAAAATAGGAAAAGATATAACAAAATAAACAGTTTACAGAATTGTACCATGCCATCCTATGGTAAAAGATAGCAGAGAGATGATGAGGTCAGGGACAAGATCAAGAATGAATGATTAAGGCTATCTAGGATAAATTAATGAAGATCTAAAGTTAGACTGGTATCAACCACCTATTTTCTTGTGCTTAACATTCTGATTCATTGGTACAAGGATTACAAGGGTACCAAATACATGGGTGTACAGAAAGTACTTTTCAGACGTATATCAGATCAACAACTGGATCTTTACTAGTCATCCTTCTCTCAGATTATGCTCTTATCAAGTTATATGTGTTATTATTTTATGTACTTCACGCTCCTAAAAAACATACTAAAAATGACAATTAGAACCAAATAAAACTGGATATCAATTAAGAAGTAACTTTTCTAATGGCATATTAAATAATTCACTGAAAACAAAAAGAGAAATATACTAATCTTTCAATTTTTTTCCTTCTGAACAGGCTTTAAAAATGAAGCTGTCAGTGAAAATATTCTGATATTTTTAAACAGTTTTAGTCTCGAAAGTTACATATGGAACCCTTAGAAGCACATAATATGTATCAACTGAATAAAATATAAAATCTTGTCTGAAATTTAACTAAAGCTTAAAAAATAAGCCAAAGAATTGAAAATCACAGGCATAAAGCTTTAATAATTTGACAAGTAATTCAGTTCCTTGAGATACCCTGTCAGACATTTGCTTTTGAGTCAGGGATACCAGATTGTCTTCTTAGCATGTGGAGAAAAAGCATACCTCTAGAATGGGTTTACTTTGTTTTCATCCCAAAATAGATGTCCAGGGTGACACTTCTGTGCAGAGACCTTTTTCTTCTCAGAAGATGAAATAGAAAACCTAGAGTGATTTTCACAGTTTAAAGTATTTCTCTAAGCTTCCTAGGTTTTGTGTGCATAAAGTCAGATGAGAAGAATCATCTCATGTGTCTCTGATTTTCAAAGTCCTTGAGTTGCAGTAGAAAACCTGGGGGAGTTTAATCAACTGATTGGTGTATAAGTATAAAGATAGTGAAAGACTGCATAGAAAAATGTTAAAATGAACACGACTTTGAAATGTAATCCTTTGTTTCACTGTATTGCTCCCTAACAAATCAAAGCATTTATACTGTACTGTCCTTTATTCCGTAAACTGGTGACTTACAAGTAAGAAAAGAGCTTAAAGAAGAGAAGCTTGAGTAGTTTAAAGAGCAAAAACAAGACTGTCATCCCTGTAGAAGACTAAAATAAATGAAAACTATTTTCTAGAAACTAAACAAATG